>CM035149.1:5100100-5800100 GCA_020205605.1 Panax ginseng | reverse complement strand
ATATCAACGCAAAGAATTATTGAATCAATAAAATATAATATTGAGCGATAACTCACTGTAACAATTATTGAGTAGCCCTTCACGTAAGGATCAATAATTCATAATATGCATGCAATACCGCTGGTAATATTCTCTTTGTGCGACAGACATTCAGATTTTTAACCACCGTGTAACCCAATGAAGTGTTAATTCAGAACAATTTACGTCGTTATTTATAAAAATCAATCTTTGTCGTTTTCCTTCATCCAACCGCTTTTTCAAGTTATGGGGCCCACTAATGATCTAGGCTATCGTCACGAAGATTCCCGACAAAAAGAATATTCCACGACCAAACGAATATTCCCCGACAATAATGAATATTTTATAACCACTTGCTTATTTTGTAAACTTTGCACATTTCACCCATAACCAAAGAATTATATCAAATTAACCCTTATTAATTTAGAATAATGAATAAAGGAAAATTCAATTTTATTTATAATGAGTTGGGGTCTTACAACCTCCCCCTCCTTATAAAATTTCGTCCTCGAAATTGACGTACGTACCTGGTATATTGAAAAGGTGAGGGTACCTCGCTTTCATCTCCGATTCCAACTCCCATGTCATTTCCTCAATTGCATGGTTTCTCCACAAAACCTTAACTTGTGGTATAACCTTCGTCGTGTAAGACATGCTCTTTCCTATCCAAAATCTCAACAGTGTCTCCTCGTAGGTTAAATCTTCACTATCTCGTGCGGTTCTAATGCAATAATGTGGTTGGGTCTTTCACATATTTACTGAAGCATAGATATGTGGAATACATTGTGAACACGAGACATACTTGGAGGTAACGCGAGTCTATAGGCTACGTTTCCTATTCGGTCAAGAATCTCAAATGGACCAACAAACCTTGGATTGAGCTTTCCTCTTTTCCCAAATCTTGTAACTCCTTTCCATGGAGCAATACGTAACAATACATGATCTCCAATATTAAACTCCACGTCCTTTCTATGCGGATCGGGATAACTCTTTTGTCGATCTTGTGAAGTTTGAATACGTTGTCGAATCATTTGGATCTTTTCTGTAGTCATGCGTACTAATTCTGGTCCCAACAATGTTACTTCTCCCACCTCGTCCCAGCATACTGGAGAACGACATTTTCGTCCATACAACGCCTCAAATGGAGCCATGCCTATACTTTGCTTGATAATCTTTGTTGTTGTAGGAGAATTCCACCAAAGGTGGTAGAGTACTTATCCCAACTTCCTTTGAAATCTAGGACACGAGTCTTAATAGATCTTGAGGTTTGAATAGTCCTCTCTCGATTGTCCGTCCGCTTTGAGGATGGTATCTTTGATCGAATCGTAAATCCGCGCCCATAGCTTTCTGACTAACCCAAAATCTTGAAGTGAATCTCGGGTCACGATCCGAAACTATGGATCTTGGCATGCCATGCAATCGTCTGATCTCATTCACGCGTACATACTGACGCAAGACGTTCAAGGAATAAGTCTCGTGTATCGGTAAGAAAAAATGGGCGAACTTGGTTAATCTATCAACAATAACCCAAATTGCATCTACGCCTTGAGAAACTTTGGGAAGACACAGAACAAAATCCATAGTAATGTGTTCCCATTTCCATTCCTAATCTCAAGCGGTTGCAATGGACCTTTTGGCACTTGATGCTTTCCGCTTTTTATACGTTGACGAAGTTAAACATCTTGAGATAAACTCCGCAATCTCTCTCTTCATATTGTTCCACCAAAATGTATGTCGAATATCATGATACATTTTGGTACTCCTGAGATGGATTGCAAACGGGTGTTGTGTGCCTCCATCATGATTTTATGCTTCGTGTCGTAATCGTTAGAACGCAAAGTCTAGAATTGACTCAAGTATTCCTTCCTCATCAATTCTTGCTTCCTAATAGCTCCTTCTTGCACTTTCTTCTTCATGCGCATGTTGTGTCCGTAGCTTGAAGCAACTTTAACTTTATCGATTAAAGTCGGCTTCTACTTGTATATTCGCCATCATTATGTGGGTCCCTGAGTCTTTAATTCTACCTCCATCCTTTGCAAGTCATACAAAATGGGCCTTTGCGTTGACAATATCGCACTCGTACTTGCATATGATCTTCTACTTAATCGTCACCTACTTCGTTCGCTTTTCGGGATGATATTGAATAGTGTGATCGTAATCTTTTAACAGCTCCGATGACGTCGTTGCTTGCATGTTGAGTTCTTTTTGGGTGAAGAAATATTTGAGGCTTTTTATGATCCGTATAAATCTCTACTTTCTCCCATAAAGTAGTGTCTCCATATCTTCAACGCAAACACGATCGCCGCTAACTCCGGATCATGAGTAGGATAATTCCTCTCATATTCTTTGAGTTAATATGTGAGGCATAAACTATGACTTTCCCATGTTGCATGAGAACACATCCTAACCCTTGCCGGAAGCATCATTTGTAGATAAAAATCCATCCGAACCGGATGGTATTGTCGTAACAGTGCCGAAATGAGTCTCCTCTCGAGCTCTTGGAAGCTCTTCTCGCGTTCCTCGCTCCATAAGAATTTTGCATCCTTCCGAGTCACCGAAAGAGTTAACAGATGGCGATTCGAGAAAATCCTTCCACAAATCTCCGATAATAACCATCTAAGCCCGTAAAGTCTGCACAGACTTGGTCCACCGACTTTTGCTGCTCCCAACTTTGTATTGCTTCAATCTTCGCGGGTCAACAGATACTCCTTTTTTTGACACCACGTGCCCAAGGAATGCTACTTCCTCGAGCCGAACTCGCATTTCTTCAAATTGGCATAAAGCTTGTGTTCACGAAGTCTTTGTAGTACCAAATTAAATGGTGCTCATGATCTTCACGGTTTTGGAATAGATGAGGATGTCATCAATAAAGACAACAACGAACCGATCCAAATATTCCTTAAATACACGGTTCATCATATCCACGAAAGCGGCGGGAGCATTAGTCAATCCAAAAGACATGACCAAGAATTCATAATGCCCGTGATCGAGTCCCGAATGCCGTCTTTGGAATATCCTCGCTTTTAATCTTCACCGATGATATCCGAATCGAAGATCGATCTTTAAAAAGAATCAAGGCCTCTTGAATCGGTCGAACAGTGTCATCAATGCGAGGTAATGGATACCTATTCTTGATGGTGACATGGTTCAATTCTCGATAGTCGATACAAAGTCGCATACTCCCGCTTTTTCTTCTTTACTTAATAAAAAGGAGCACCCCAAGGAGACGTCTTAGGGCCGAATGAAACCGATGTCTAATAACTCCACCGTAGTTGGACTTTTAACTCCTCGAAGTTCAATAGAGCCATTCGATATGGGATTTTAGAAATGGGTTTTGTGCGGTTCAAGGTCAATAAAGAATTCAACATCACGTTACGGGGTAAACCAGAAGTTCTTCGAAATACATCGGAAATTCTTTAACAATGTAAATATTATCCAAATCGACTTGTCTCTCGCTCAAATCCATAACATGGGCTAAGAAAGTTTGGCATCCGCTTTTCAATAAACGAATAGCTTTGTGGCTTGATATGACGGTGGATCGATTTTAGTGGTTTAGTGGTTTGAATTAAGTTATGACAGGGTTGGTTAGGAATATGAAAACTAACAACCTTACGAAAACAATCAATTTTGGCATGATGAGTGGTTAACCAATCAATTCCTAAAATCACATCAAAAGCAAGTATCTTTAAAGAGATAAGATCAACATGTAATGTGATAGTGCCAACTTGGATCATGCAAGATTTATAAATCAGAATGTAACGAAGGTTTCACCCAACGGAGTTTCAACAGATAAATCAAAATCTAATTTCTCCGAGTCAAGTTTAAACGCGTTGAGCACAAGCGGGAGAGATAAAAGAATGGGTAGAATCCCATTATCTAGTAAGGTATAAACTTCGCAGAATTCAAGATTAGCTTACCCGTGATCACCTCGTTTGGGTTCCTCACGTTTTGGCCAGTCACGACAAAAGCTCTTCTAGGAACCGCTGATTTCGACTTATCCGGGTCAACCCTTGGAATCACCACTCCTGCTGAACTTGGTTTCGAGATAGTAAAATCTCGAGCGATGTGGCCTTCCTTTCCACAGGTTGTAACATACCTTGGATTGTTGTCGACGTTTTGGGTGATATGTCCCTCCTTCCCGCATTTATAACATCTAACCGGGCGGTTTCTCCTCCCCAGCATTTGTTGTTGGTCTTTGGTCTTGCCGTTGATATCTTCCCGTCATTGTTGAATCTTCTCTTTCGAAATTTCCACTGAGTCACCTCTCCTATTATCATGTCCACGATTGCCACACAGAGTGGTCTACCGCTTTGTCCGTATTCTTTCCTCCTCATTGGTTATCATCGTTCGATGACTACCTTGATTGTGGTCCCTCGGTTGAGTATATACTCACTATCTCGCCTAATAATCGAGCCCTGGCTGACAACATCTCTAATACTGAGAAAATTTATGAGAGATAAGGTATTGACGAATCTCTCGGTTTTAGACCTCTCGTAAATATACGCGTCATTCGTTCCTCATTCTCCACCAAATGAGGTGCTGAACTCGATAATTCTCGAACCTTGTCTCGTCTTCGAGACACCGCTACGTTTGTTCTCGCTTAAGTCTAATAAACTCTACCTCCTTCATATAGACGAATACTTTCTGGAAAGTACTTGTCATTGAACGATTCTCAAATCTTTCCCAAGACATGTTAAGTGCATCTGGTTTGGGTATGCTTCACGATTCCCACCAAGAATCTGCTTCACCACGAAACATAAAGGTGGCGAATGGAACCTTCGTTCTCTCCGTCAACCCAAGACATCGAATATCTTGGTAATGAATTTGCTTGACCCACGTTTACGCGCTTGATCGGATCCGGCTTTCCATGGAAATCGGTGGTCCCAACTCTTTGAATTGTTTGGTAGTGACAAACCCGCGCGTTCTTATCATTTCCTCCCGTATTTTGTACACGAGTCTCCTCGTCTGATTTTGCATGAACTGCAAAAAGCTTCTAAACATCCGTCGTTCATCATTTGCTCGATTGGCGTTGTTCACGGAGGAACATTGCCACCATTTACAGACGTTCTCTCCTCGTTGGTGAGTCACCCCAGCTCTCCCGGTCTCTCATAAACTCCATTGTTAACGCTCTCGTGAGCCCATTCTTAAATCATCGCCATAAAATAAGGGTTAATTAAACAAATTAACATATCACATAATATCCTATATTACGACCGACCAACAAATAAGCTTAGGTAGGACACACTAAAAGGATTTACTCGCCTCTCCCTCCTAGTTCTATTCCCCGATCTCCGCCGGAGATCATATCCCTAAGCTCGATACCAACTGTGACGCCCCCAAAATAGGTATACAACACCCATTCTGAGTCGCCAAAAATACATGGTATAGAAAGCAAACTACAACTTTGATAATACGGATGTAAGTGTAAAATACGACAATACAACCGTGAGTTTGAATACAAATATTGTCTTCTGTATAATATACACACCCAAATAAGTCCTCATTAATTATTCATACACTATTTTACGTAAATAGTGAGGATAATTAAAACATCTTCCTAGAACCATCACTCCATACCCGACTCGATCCTCGCTTATGTTTTCACCTCCCCGAGAAGAAAAAATGGAACAAAAGGAAAAGGGTGAGCTCAACTAGCCCAAGAAAGAATATTATGACTAAGATAATATACAACAAATTATCGTTAGTCTTCAACAGGAAAAATCTAATAGAATACAATAGACAACAAGTTTTAGATCAACAAATGCAATGGAAGCAAAGAATCCATTAGAAGAGTCACGTAGAAAAGAATTCTACCGCCTTCTAAGGTTTAAAAGTCCATCATCAATAGTTTATCCTCGTAATAACAATCAATATACATCTTTAATCATCTTTGGACTACAGCCAAAGATATTCATTCAGATCACCAAATTAGTCATGTTCATCTCAACACTGCTCATCTTTTGCACTACAGGCCAAAGATATTCATCGATTAATCGTTCATCTTTTCACTACAGCCAAAGATATTCATTTATATCATCATTTAGGATCGAGGATGATGAAAACATTTTTAAAGAAACGAATCCAAAGGAAACATAAAATGACAAAGATTAAGGATTAAGGATTCGTACTTTGTTTTTACCCATGTCCAAAAAATACTTGAAAATAATCATATTGGTGTAAAATTCAAGAATGATCAAAACATGGATACAATCAAAGCTAGTATCCGTAATAGATATTTTGACAAAAAGAAAATTTTTTTATTTTTCTAATAATAGTCAGTATTCGTGAATAAAGGTCGTATACGTGAATATCACAGATATCGTGAATAAGAACTCCCGACACAACAAGTTCCAAATTTGATAAAAAGTTCACCAATACTTGGCATAATGATATTGAAGAAAAAATATCATTTAAGAAGAAAATAATACCCTTTACCTCAAAATAACCGCATTTACACCGAATTTCTAGATAGTCTTGTGAAACCCGCACCAGTATAAAGAACAACACTCAAAGTATACTCACAAGAATACGCCAGTAATTTAGAGAGAGAAAGAGAGAAACTTTGTTTACGTGTGATTTTCAATTCTAACTTAGCCTCTATTTATAGGAAAATGTTAGACGCCTGAAAGGAGACTAAATTAATAAATTAATATTATTACAAAACTTATTTCTATGCATGCCTAAAGACTAATTCAGCCACCAAACCAACCTTGACCCAATTTCCAAAGACCCACATGTTCAAACAAGAGTGGGTCCCACCCTTTATTTAATAAAATTATTTTATCTTCCTAAACTTCAATAATTAAGTAGAAAATAGCTCGTTTATCGAAAAAATTGAAACTCACGATTTTCCATGGGAAATTCCATTCTCTACAACTTTGCGTAAGAAAATTTTTCCAAATTCCAAATGAAATTGATCGAAATCCACAAACCAAGCGATTTTACGATCTATAATCAATTTTGGTTCGAGAATTGTGTCCACCGACACACAAAACATATATTAAACATTTAATGCCACAAAATACTCTACCTCCTCATATACTCATATATCCCACATTCATTATAAAATATCATCGTTAATATATTATTAAAATAATATATTTAAATAAATTATTTTATCGTAAAAAGATAAAATATTAATTTTCAACAATTGTCACATTAAAAATTTCCTCCATCTATATCCACATAAAATAAATATTTTCTTTATCATAATAATCAATAATTACTTATTTAAAAATAATATTACGTAATCATGAAAGATCGACAACCGTGTCGCTCCTAAGAAAAGAAGGGCTTTCCAATAAGGATTTCTCCTTACTTGGCTATTGAATTAGGTGACCAAACCTCTCCTTAGATGAACTTTCTAGACATTGCCAATAATGTTATCTCGATAATATTATTCAAATAATATGAATTATTGATTTGATAATGAAAATAATTTTGTGTAATGACAATTATCAAACAACAAAGAATACAAAAATATCAACGCAAAGAATTATTGAATCAATAAAATATAATATTGAACAATGAATCATCACTGTATAATTATTGAGTATTGCCTTCACGTAAGGATCAATAATTCAATAATACTCAGCAATACCGCGCGCCATCTTCTTTATGCCACGCCAGATTCTTCAGATTTTTAACCACCGCAGAACAACCCAACAAAGTTAATCTGTAATAATTTACGCCGTTATTTATAAAAATCAATCTTTGTCGCTTTCCTTCATCCAACCGCTTTTCAGTATGGGGCCAACACTCAATGCTACTGGCAAGTATTTGAGATTCCCGACACAAAAAGAATATTCCACGACCAAACGAATATTCCCCGACAATAATGAATATTTTATATCCACTTGCTTATTTTGTAAACTTTGCACATTTCACCCATAACCAAAGAATTATATCAAATTAACCCTTATTAATTTAGAATAATGAATAAAGGAAAATTCAATTTTATTTATAATGAGTTGGGGTCTTACAGAACTGATATTTTTATTTGATTCATTTTACATAAACACTGTGTGAGTCCTTACCTCCATATGAAAGACTCATGTAAAAATATCATTTTCCTCATTAAATTCATTACTTTTACTTCTTGTTAAGAGTTGTGCTTTCTTTACGGTACTTGGTGCTGCTTTTATTTTCTAGTAGTCATTAAGTAGGTACAAATACTATGCGACTTTCTGTCTCCAAGAATTTGCTATTTTTTTCTTAGTCATGAAGTTAGTATAAATACTATGCGACTTTATATCTCCAAGAATTGCTATATAACCAAACCGGCAAGTAGGCAAATTTGGAACACAGCAAGCAATTAAGCAATAGTTGCTGCAAGTCAGAATGGGAAGCAGTGAAAGCACAGAAAGGTCTATGCAGGAGGGTAACAGTTCGACGGAGACTCCGATCAAAGCAAACAAAAAGGATCAGATAGTTAAGGTGGCTGTCGCCGTGGCAGCAGCTGGAGTTCTAGTTGCGTGGGGCATATCTAGCCTTCTTTCTGGAGCAGAGCATGAAAAAGACAAGAAAACGATGAAAGCACCCGGGAGGGACGGCGCTGTCATTTACAGGGATGATTTTGAGGGTGACCCTGCTAGCTATTTCAAAAGCCTTCGCAACAAGGATTAATAGTTAATAAGATTGAAGCTCTTGAAGATTATGGTTTACTTGGGAATGAATTTGTTGTTGTTTTTAGGTGGTTAAGGATTTCTATTTAATGCTACTACTATTATGTTTTGTCTAGTATATTTGGAATGAAAATGAACTCTTTAAGGTACTTATCTTTATTGTCTATTTGAATATACAATTACATATACGCGCAGAAATTTAACATACTTTTCTATGAAATAAGTGTAAAATTGTCCATAAACATGCAACTCACAAGAAAAGCATATAATATATATGAATATAAGCAAGGATGCTGAACTTCACTTCACTTCATTTAACGGGACTTTTTGCTTTTATTACCCCGAAAATATGATCTAGGATCACTCTCAAAGACATGTCTTGGCAACTTATAATTCTTCCCTGGAGCTTTCATCATCTTGGTTGCCTTTGTTCTGCCCCAGTATGTTCTGCAAAGCAAAATACAGAGCATCAGAACCATGAAAATGATGAAAACCGGGCCACAGGACAGGTCCTTTGCGCCTTTCATCAAGCTTTTTGCTCCTGTATCCGTGACCTTCTCGTGCTCTTCCTTGATCATGGATTTCCTCCCCAGTATATCCTTCAATTTATCCTGCACATTGGTCATCAAGCTGTTGTCTACACCTAAATCCTTGAGCTTCTCATGCACTTGTTTAATCATGGAATTTGCTCCAATTTCCTTTAACTTCTCCTGCACATTGCTCAAGCTGTCTGCGCCAATACCCTTCAGCTTCTCGTGCACATCTTGAATCATGCCATTCCCTTTAATTTCCTTCAACTTCTCCATCATATTGTTCATCATCTCTCTCTCTCTGTATATTTCTCTAACCACAATTAAGAATCTCCTTTCAAATTACTCCTATAACAGAATTGAACTCCAGTCTTCGCCAAGTCTTTCCCCCTTGTCATGGTCCCCATGGATTCATTGCATAATTACATTATTATTAAAAAAAAAATTCTTTTTGTTACTATACTAGACACTGTTACCATATTTTTTGTCTACCTACTTTTTCAAATTTTTTTAAGTATATTTTTTTTGTTATTGACTGTCATAAATTATTATTTATCTTGTTTAATTTCACATCATTTGAGATCCAAAATTTAAAACTCCAAACATTTATCTACAATCTTAGTTAGATATACGTCGTAATTACATTAATATGTAGACAGTTTCGTTAACCTTTCCCCAATCTAATCCTCCCTACCTAAAGCAAAAGTCCAGCTCAGGTCTTTAAATATTTGTTTCATTTTTTCTCCTTGTCCTGGCAACTTTACTTGACTAGCTAGTAGACGACGAATAAATGACTATAATAGTTTCTTATCGTTCTTATTTTATTGAAGAAGGTTGTTTTTTATATATAAAACTTTTGAAAACTTTGCATTTCTTTCATTAATTTAATATTTTCGATACAAAGTAAGTAGTAGTAGTAGTAGAATTATGGAAGAGTGGTTAGCATTGAGTTAATTTTAATCAATTGACTAATTAATTGTCGACATGGAGGCGAAATGTGATCTTTCTCTTATCACTGAAGTTAAATTCATGATAATGGAATCCGAATTATGGACTTCAATAATATATAGTTAGTTGACATAATAATGATAGTATTTATCTTTTGCTCCACTAGCAATTTAGATAATTATCTCACTATCTCCCATTATTTTTTTCTTTCCTTAGTCATGAAGTGTTGGTATAATTAGTTTTATTACTTATACTTATTTGTTAGAGGTCTGCTGCTTTCTTAACAGTAGTTGATTTTGTTTGATATTAATGTAATCTAATTTTCCACAACCTCATCCTACTTTTCCAAGTTCAATATATAATAATCATAAACACAAGGCCGCTCTGCTTTTACTTTAGCTGATAGTATTCCCCACACAAGAAAAAAACATCTATCAGCTAAGTTTGCGAGGAATGCAACATATGCAGAACTTAACATCATCTCAAGATCAAGATCAAGATCATAATAGCTCATCCCATAGAGGGAGGAATACATTACATTACATACTATTATACTAATAGTGGAAACAAGAAACAAAACAAATTAAAAGAGATTCCGATCGAACTTAGTAGTAATTAACAAACAGCTTAATTTAGCAAAGCTGATCAATAGAGTTTCCGGATCGCAGATTCTGAAAATAAGACCTTGGGTTACCCTCAAACACATGCCTTGGCATCCTAAAATTTCTGCCAGGAGCTTTCATCATCTTCACTGATCCACCACAGCAGCAACAGCGGCAGCAACATATGCAGAGCACCAACACCAGCCCTGCAATCAGAAAAGGCGCAGCAACATGGATCCAGTGGTGTAATTTTTCTCCTCTGGTTTCCGGTGGAAATACCTTGTCTATCCATCCTACCATTTCTCCCCACAAGTTTCCCACCATCACTACCACTTCCTTAAACTTCTCAACAACATAATCCTTCACATTCTCTTCTCCCCACAAGTTTCCCACGATCACTGGCACTTCCTTAATCTTCTCAACAACATAATCCTTCACATTCTCTTCTCCCATCTTGGATTTTTTGCCCTCTAGAAGAAACGAAAGACTTAGAAAATAGTGGGAGGGACAAGTAATGTATAGAGTCCTCTCTCTTTTTACGAGTCGATTAGTCAGTAACTTTAATTATGCCCCCACAACTTCTCCACCATATCTCTCTCTCTATATATGTCTCTTACCACAGTTACAAAACCTCCTTTTAAATTACCCGTTTAACGGAGTAGCTCTCTAGTCTTCCCCAAGTCTTACCCCTTGTCATGGTCCCCATGTATTCATCGCATTTTTTCATTATTTTTTTATTTGTTAGTGAACAGTGTAGGCCGTCTATTTTTTTAATCCTAAACTATAGGTCATATTCTATTTTGGTGATCCATCTTTCAATTTTGAACTATTAATTTTTTTCAATTTCATTCAATTGCGCCTGCCACGTCAGAAATTGCTGACGTGGCATCCTAATAGGCTAAATGAGTGCTTATGTGTAAAAAGAATATATATTTTTAATGAGATCAAAGGACAAAAAGGTAAAATAACAAATAAAACAACTAAAAATGACACAAATAATATAAATTATTTATATAATTATTATATAAATAATATAATAATAATTTTTATTAAAAATAATATTTTTTATTAAAAAGCTGCGTTTATTATTTTTTTTATTAAAAAAACTATGTTTAATATTAATGATAATAAAAATAAAAATATTAATGATAATAAAAATTAAAAAAACGCAGTTTTTTTAATAAAAAATGCAGCTTTTTTAATAAAAAATAATTATTTTTATTTATAAAAAAACAAACAACGCTCTCTTATTTTTTTAATAAGAATAATTTTTTATTTTTTTATTAAAAAACCAAACGCAGTTTTTTTAATAATAATAATTATTTTTTATTTTTATTAAAAAAACTGCGTTTTTTTTATTATTACAAAAAATTGAGTTTTATTTTTATTATCATTAATATTAATATTTTTATTATCATTAATATTAAACACATGTTTTTTAATAAAAAAATAAAACACAGTTTTTTTTAATAAAAAATAATTATTATATTATTTATATAACTATAAATAAATAATTATACAACTAATTTATATTATTTGTGTAATTTTTAGTTGTTTTATTTGTTATTTTACCTTTTTATCCTTTAATCTCATTAAAAATATATATTCTTTTTACACATAAGCACTCATTTAGCCTATTAGGATGCCACGTCAGCAATTTCTGACGTGGCTGGCCCAATTGAATGAAATCGAAAAAAATTAATAGTTCAATCATCTAATTGACAAAATTGAAAGATGGATCACCGAAGTGAAATATGGTCTATAATTTAAGATAATAAATTATATTTAAGCCTTTTTTAAATAATGGTATAGTTTGATAACGAAAGTCACCATCCAAATTACTAATAATATCAGGGAAAGCACGGGTTGATATGAAAGCACAGGTTGGAATCTCCTTTTGAAGCTAAAGCAAAAGTCTAGCTCAGGTCTATTAATATTTGTTTCATTTTTTCCCATGTCCTGACTACTTTACTTCACTAGCTAGTAGACAATGAATAAATGACTAGCCCTACAAACGAAGCAAATCGACCTCAAACCGGATCGGTTCAAATTCGGTTCGGTGCGAGTTCCATAACACTAATTATTCTAGTCAAGTTCGCACATAATGTTACGTTCGATTCTTTCGATCGAATACGTATTCATGAACCACGCTTTTTAAGAATTCGAAACCTTGTTAAAATAACAGGGATTCTAATAGTCTTCTTAAAAGCTTTAAGTTGAGAGAATGTGAAGTCCTGAGTGCTTCTAGTTGGGAGAATGTCCAGTCCAAAGTCCCAAAGAGCAGTCCCTCTTCATAGAATTGAAGGGGTATTTATAGAGTTTTCTGAAACTTAAGTGGTTACATGTCAGACACATGTTTTCAGGGATTTTCAAAAATACTCTTTATTAATTAGAATAATATCAATATCGTCATGTCCTTATAGTCACCAATCAAATCCCTCAATTAATTCCCAAAACGAGTCGCCTCTACGAGTCTTCTGTTTCGGGACACGTGGAAGTTTCTCTCGGGTCTAGCATATTTTTTTTCGGCTTTCCGTCTTCATTTAATTAGATCATGTGAACCCTAATTTGTACATTTAATGAGATCGTGAACCATAATTGTGCATTTAATTCAATTAGATTATGTGAATCCTAATTTACACTTGGACCCACAAATATACAATTACATATAAATGGAAATCAATAAATGGGGACATAAAGTCACGAATGGTGCTTTATGGTTAAGCAAATGCAATTTTATATATATATATATATATATAAAATTTAAGAGTGATTTTACCTCATTAAACAAATTATTTAGATTCACAAAAACACCAATCTCACAACACCCTCTCCTGATCTTAGAGTAAGGATGTCAATCTACGTAAAATCTAACACTTGTCACAGGAAAGACTCACTATATCCTTGAAATCATTTTAATTTCTCGTTATGATTTTATTAGAACCACTAAAATTTTACTACTGCGCAAAGTTATAGTTACCATATATTTCACTAATGGAGACCTTGAGCCAATTCAACTAAAGTTCTCTAGCCCTACAAGGACGATGCTACCTGAAAATGTTGGTGGTGACCCCAACATCTCTTAATTTTGGGTCTTTGCCATCAGAAAAGCTTAAAGACCATGTGCCCCAATTAAGCCACCAAAGGACAAGCTTTACAAGGAGCTAGCTATAGGGTCAAGGGACCCTATTAATATTATATTGTCCTTCACTTTTAACATGATACCTAATGACCTCAATAATGACATTTCTACAACTCACTATCTCATTCCCTCCTAAGGCTTCGTTTGGTTGCACGAAGAAAAAAAAACTATATAGATGAAAATGTGAGGGAGACAAGAATTCCAAAGCAACCCAATATTCTCACTTTATTTACGACTTTTAACTTTTTATATACAATCAGTCACATAACAATCCAAGTAAAAAAATAATTACTACCTACTACTATATAGTAATTAGATGAATATTAAAGTACGTGTTTAATTAGATGACAATATTGTTCAAGCCAAGAGCCAAAAATCTTTGTGACGCTTAGTGGTGATCAAATATCCGCCAACCTTGTTGCTTTTCCTCCTCACCGCAATAGCCATGCAACTAGCATTCTGGATGCAGTACTCCACCACCCCCTCACCGTCACCGACCCGGTTGTTCCCCGCCCAAATCATCAAAAGCCGCCACGACACCCACCGCTTCTTCTGCCCTAGAACTAGCATTGCCACCTCTTCTCTTTTTGCTTCTTCAACTACCGTGGGACCTTTCTCTTTCCCTTCTGCCACAACAATCTCAATTTGTACCTATCATTATTCATTACCAAAAGATCACATCACCTTTATTAATTCTAACACCGATCATGCATGATCAACAACTACACTTGATCACATATAAGAGATTTAACCAATTACATAACTAAAGAACTGACAATATATATCTGGCAAAAATGCTTAGAAATTAATTCCATTTTGATGACTAATATATACTAAAACTTTAAAAAAAATTATATTATTTGCACTAGCTAGATGAGAAATTTTGAGCCGGATGAGAAAAGTTTGTGCTAGAAACGTAAAACATCATTTCTCAAATTAATTAATTATACTAACCTCAGGTCTCTTAAGTTTACACATATTCTTCATAGAGCAAAGGAAGTCGGGAACCCTTGGAGGTATATCCTTGTTGGATTTCTCGCCTGCAACAAAATCTATTAAAAATCATCCATAATCCCAGTTAATTACTTGCTATACACTAATATATATATACAAGGTCCGACATTTTATTATAAATCAAGACGATATTACACTAGCACATATTGTATGTCAATATATTATAAACTACCTGTGGATATAGACTAAATCCCATATATATATAGAGAGAGATAATTGAAATATATATATATATATATATATATATATATATATATATATATATATATAAAAGAGGGTCCGACCTTGTTTACAAGGCTTGGTGACATATAGAAGAATTAATATATCCTGGTTCTGAAGGGTGTGAGTTAAGGCCCATTGTAATGCATTCTTGGCTTCAATGCTTGAATCAACTACTATCATTATTTTCCTGCCAATTATGGTTGTGGCTCCTCCCGGTTTCGGACCGGAATTCTCATCGCCAGAAGTTTCAGTTGTTGGATCGGTTTTAGTTGGATTGACGTCCAATTTGAATTGTATATTTGGTGAACGAACTCTAATATGAGGCCTAATCCTATTCATGCAGAAACTCGGCATTTTCACCCCTGATCGAACCATTTCTTCAGTCCTAACACTGAGCCACTACCAGCTTTATTAATGAGAGGGAGAAGGAGATTTATAACAAGAATTCAGAAACCCAAAAAATAGGCCATTAAGGCAATTTGTAATGATAGTCTGGAGTAGGGCCATAGTTTTTTTTTTCTTTTTCTTTTTCTCTCTTTTGCTGTTTAATCATTCATTTACTTCTTTGCTGCTTTTAGTTGTTATGTTGTGGTCTATAGTCCACTACGTGCTTGTAAATAGGCCCATCCCCCTTAACATTTTTTATTTTCTCCTTTTTTTCTCTTTTTTCTTTTCATTTTTTCTAACTTTCTCAAATTCTAAACTTGATTATGTTTACTCTCGCCCAAAAAATCATAACTTAAAAGTACTATTAGTAGTAATTTATTTCTTATATATAGACACATTTTTTTCCTATCTTTCGATGTGTGACTCTTGTGTTAGGAAAAATATATATTCCAATTTGATATAATTTAGAATCCAAATTTGGTAGATTAATGCATGTAAATGCAAAAAATGTAGAAAAATAATTGTAGTATGTCAATGCTAGTACTTGGTACGATGTTTTTAAGATAATTACGCCCTCCTTCTGTGCTTAGAATTATTAACATTTATCTTCATGATACAATGACAATGTGTATTATAGCAGCACTACGAATAACACACTTAGCGAACTAGGCAAAACTTTGAACACTCTCAAATGGACTCTGAATATGATTGAAAAGTTTATGCAAAAATTGATTCTCGAATGACTGAATTTGTAGGATATTTATAGATGATTAATGATCCTTCAAGATTGGACAATATGACCCTTGAATCCGACTAAACACAAATTAATGTTCAGTTTAAATGAAAAGGTACGGACGAAAAGGCGTAACTGTTCAATTTGAACGAACAATGACGTCTTGATATGGGCGGCAAGAAAGCGGTTCAGAATAGCCAACGCTAGCGACTTCTGGATGATAGAAACGATGGCGCCAGACTTACTTCTAAGTCAACAAACGGATCACTGTCTAAGTGCGGCGTTCTTGACATCAAACTCGTAGTAAATCGATGTCATGCGGTCTTGAGTATGTTCCTAAAACGACATAGTTTCACCCAATGCTAATAAACAAAATTAGCATAACAAAACAAAACAAAAATTAAAGAAATTTTTGTCCAAAAAAATATATATACAACAGCCTAGACCCACGACCCATGCCCCGTCTCGCCCTGTCCAGTCGGTTTGGATGAAAAGGCATAACTGTTCAATTTGAACGAACAGTGGCGTGTGCATGGGTGAAGCAAGAGCAACGTTCATAAATAGCCAGCGTTGTGGCTTCGGATGATAAGCAAGAATAAAGGTGTCGACTTCTAAGAAGTCAACGTTGATCAGGTTCAGTTTCGTCAGGCTCGTTCTTGTCTTTAGACTTCATGATAAATCGGTATTTATAACGTTGCGTCTGTCCCCAAAACGATATAGTAATAAAAAAAATTAACATAACTAAGCAAAATAAAAATTAAAAATAAAATTTGTCCAAAAAGATATATACAACGACTTAGACCTGTGCCCGTTCCACCCGCCCAATTTAATTTGTTTGGGGCGGGGTGGCGGCTCGCGTGTGGTGTTGGCTAGGTCATCTCACCTTCATAAAAGTAGGGTGCCCTTTGGGGCCTAATACCTATATATATATATATATATATATATATATATAAGAGATCAGAAACTTACCTTTATCTAACTCACCCGAAGCTCACCCCTTTGATAGCGACGGACGGCGATGGTTCGATCATACAACTGTCGTTTATACTTTTTTAGCGACGGACAACATATATCATCGCTAAAAGTATGAGACGACGATTATATTTAATCGAACAACTGTCACGTCCGCTGCTAAAAGGAGGGTGAGCTCTGTGAGTTGAATAAGGGTATGCTTTCATATATATATATATATATATGAGGTTTCATCCATGAAGAATCGGTTCTTTGTGGAAGCAACCCTTTTTGGCCTGTGAAATTTCTACCAAGCAAAAAAAAAATTCACGTGCCAAAAAAGGTAACTCCACAACAACCGGTTCTTTGTGGATGGAACCCATATATATATATATATATATATATATATATATATATATATATATATATATATACGTGATGTTTAGTTTTTAGTCGATGTGAGACTTATACATCCCACAATCATTTATTATCATATTCAAGGGTAATTTTTGGGAGTAAATTTCTAATTCATTGTCCTATGGATTATGGATTTGAGCTTTCTAATACTTGATTTTAATCTATTGATAGAGTAGAACACATTTATATGCGGATTCATCTCCAATAATTAATAGAACCCACTTAAATTCTAACTTTAAAACTCATATTTAAAAACCTCATTTAAACTCAAATTCAAACACATAGAGCGTTAGAGTTTAGATATCTTACCTACTTTTTATTTTTTTGGAGAAAAAAAATAAAAAAGAGATCCAAGTGAGAATGAGAATTTTATTGCAATTTATTTATTTATTTATCAGATTTCCATCTTTGGTACATGTATTTGTTAACCGAATAAATCTCACTCTATAATAATGGGGTGGTAAATTTTATTTTTATTTTATATAAAATTTGATCTTAATTACTTTAAAATTAAGATTTTCTCAAATCTCATATTTGAAGGAAAGTTATTCAAAATCTTTTTATCAAAAAAATTCATTTCTAAATATAAAATTATAACAGGATCCGAGGACTTTGGTGTGTACATGTCTTTATAGTCAACGAGAGGAACTTTAATTTACACCAAATTAATATTACTATGTTTGGTGTAGCTTTTAAATTAAGTAGGTCATATATAGAGGAAGGATCGAGAGCATCCTTTTTATTTGAAATTCTTCTTTAAATAACACTCATTTATTAAAATTATGTCGTTTTGTAGATTCTTAAAAGAGATTGGTCTCACTTGCTTTCTTTTTATTTATAAAAATATCACCCGCAACCCCACTTATTTTTTAAAATAATCTCAAAAACAACGTAGTTTTAATAAAAGAGTGTTATATAAAAAAGAATACTAGATAAAAAGAGTGCTCTTGATCCTTCCTCCATATATATGTTACTACTCCCTCCATTTTTATATGTAGGTCGTTTTAGATTTTTTTGTTATTCCTAATTATTTGTCATTTGTGATTGTCTAGGAGAATTGATTACTATTTTTCTCAAATTGCTCCTTATTACTCTACCTAATTTTTTGATCTATATTTATGAGATAAATAAGGTGAATGGTATTATAAACAATTGATAATATAATTAATGATTTTCAATCATTTCTATAATTCTTATACATATGTTTAAAACGATCTATATTAAAGAACGGAGGGGAGGAAATACTAAGTAAAGAGCATGAGTAGACGAATAATGAAGTTTACCGGCCGGCTAATGAATGCGGCAACTTTTTGATTGAATAACAAACATTTCTTTTTGATAAATGTTCCTACCAAACAAATTTGTCCTTTTGATTTGACATTATTATGGAGTATTTTAAATTATCAACGTCTAATTAAGTCAACAGAGAGATCAATGAGATTACTTTATTTTTTTCAGCACCCTATAATACCCTCCCTCCACAAGTCTTTTGTTATTCTCAATATTGACAATTACTTTTTCATTGTTTTTGTCATAAATTATTGCTAAAAATATCAACAAACACACAATAACTCATTAATCACGACAAAATTTGACGTTAACAAAATATATATATATATATATATATATATATATATATATATCGAAAAGAATCAAAGGTTTATCCTTTAATCGGGTTAAATACTTTTTAAGTCATTGTACTATATGTCAACTTACAACTGCGTCACTGAACTTTTTTTTCTTACACTAAACTCGATTTTTCTAACAAAAAGTTGAAAAACCCGTTAAACTCGTTTGACTGTTAACGGAAAACGGCTGAGTTGTCAAAAAAACCTATGTGGCAGTTAGTATGCGACGTGGCAGTGATGATGCGGATTTCTAGAGAAAAAATTATGAAAAAACGGGAAAAAATTATTTTAAAATATAATATAAATTTAAAAAATTAGCCAAAAATAAAAAAACGCATTTTTTTTAATAAAATGAAAACGCAGTTTTTTTAATAAAAATTAAAAAAACGCAGTTTGTTTTTCTTTAAAAAAATATAAAAGCAGTTTTTAAGAAGAAAAAAAAAACTGTTTTTTTTTATTTTTTAATAAAAGCTGCCTTTTTATTTTTTTTAAGAAAAATAAACTGCGTTTTTTAAAAAAACAAAAATAATTGCTTTTTTTTCTTAAAAAAAACTGCTTTTTTTTAACAAAAATAAAAGCATTTTTTAAAAAAAGCAAAAATAATTGCTTTATTTTTCTTTTAAAAAAACTGTTTTTTTAACAAAAATAAAAGCATTTTTTAAAAAAAACAAAAATAATTGCTTTATTTTTCTTTAAAAAAACTGCTTTTTAATATAAAAAAACGCAAATTTTTTAATAAAATAAAAAGTGCAGTTTTTTATTAAGAAAATGAAAATGCATTTTTTTTAATAAAAATTAAAAAAAAGCTGTTTATTTTTCTTAAAAAAAATAAAGAATCAGCTTTTATTATAAAAAAAAAAAACGCAGCTTTTTTTCCCTTAAAAAAACGCAGTTTATTTTTCTTAAAAAATAGTTTTTTTAAAAAAAAAAGCAATTATTTTTGTTATTTTTAAAATGCTTTTATTTTTATATAAAAATAAAAACATTTTTTTAAATAAAATAAAGTAATTCTTTTTGCTTTTTTAAAAAATGCTTTTATTTTTGTTAAAAAAAAGCAGCTTTTTTTAAGAAAAATAAAGCAATTATTTTTGTTTTTTTAATAAAAGGCAGTTTTTATTAAAAAAAATAAAAAAATGCACTTTTTTCTTTCTTAAAAACTGCGTTTTTAAAATTTTTATTAAAAAAAACTGTGTTTTCATTTTCTTAAAAAAAAGCTGCGCTTTTTATTTTTTTTTTTTTTTTGGCTAATTTTTTAAATTTATATTATAATTTAAAATAATTTTTTCCCCATTTTTTCATAAATTTTTTCCTACAAATCCACATCATCATCACGCCACCACGTGCATACTAATCGCCACATAAGCTTTTTTTTTTGACAACTCACCAATTCCGTTAAACAAATAAACGAGTCTAATCTATTGTTTTAACTTTTGTTAGAAAAATTGAGTTTAAATGAGTTGATGTAATAAAAAAAAATTCAATGACCCAAATAAGAAGTTGACATATAATACAGTGACTTAGAAAGCATTTAACCCCCCTTTAATCTTACAAACATTGCATGCCCTCTTTAGCGACGGATCGGGCGATGATTTGATCTGACGCTATATGTTGTCTATCACTAAAAGTTACTCCCTCCGTTCCTAAAAGATTGTCGTTTTAGAAAAAAAAATTTGTTCCAAAAAGTTTGTCGTTTATAATTTTCGAGGAGAATAAATTATTTACTTTACTATATTACCCTTACCTTCTCTCATTGTCCCAATAAATTCTCTCTTGTATTAATATTTTTTAATTTCCCATAAAAGGGTAGTAATGGAATTTTAAACAAATTTTACTTGATAAATAACATTTTCTTAATCCATGTGCCAAAACCTTAAACGACAATCTTTTAGGAACGGAGGGAGTAATACGACAGTTCTCTAATATAGCGCTCTAATATAACGACGAATCAAACCGTCGCTCGATCTGTCGCTAAAGAGTGTATGCAAGGTTTGTGGGATCAAAGGGTAAGCCCTTGATCCTTTCCAATATGAAAAAATAAATTCAAATATGTTTATGTTTCTATATTTTTTATTATTCAATTTAATATTAATGAGTAGATATTCAATTCAACTTAAAGTCTATAATCACTCAAACAGATTCAATTGAATATCAATAATATTTTAAAAATTATATTTATATTGCTCAATATTATATTTACAATCTTTATATATATATATATATCATAAGGAAAATAATAATAATATTATTATTATATTTTGGACTACTGAATTTGAAGACATGCATGTAATTACTATTTTTAACCTATGCTTTTGTAAGAACAGTGTTGCAAAATTTAAATATATTGTAAAAGTGCATATTTGTATTCATTATAATATATTGTTTCAAATAAAGTATATATTATATACTAAAATGTGATATTTGTCATCTATCAATTTTTATTAAATTCGAAACTATCCTCATACAACTCTTTATTGAATTAAACTATAACTTTATAAAAATAGCTTAAAATAGTAAATTAAAATTTTAATCTATATCATTAATTAGTTGGTAAAATAAACTATTAGAATGTATTCACAGTTCACACATATATAAAATTATTAAGTAATTTCAAAAATTAATATTTATATATAAAATTGGAACAAGTCGTAATAAGTATTTATTGATAACTCTATATATATATACCTTTAATATTTTGTAGCAAAAAAATAAAACATTATACATTGATAGTTAATTATAATATATGCAAAAAAAAGAATCTAATGTTATGCTTGAAAGTTAAATGTTTTTTATTTTATTTTAAGAGTTTTTCATTTTAGAAAAAAATAAAAAAATAAGTATAACTTTTATGCAAAACTACACCATCATCAAAATTATTATATATCTTTAGCAAAATCGGTCAAGGCATGCCTTAAATTATATTTTTCATACTATGTATATAATGTTGTAAGGAGTGTCTACAAGTAATTTAAAATTTTTATTTTTAAAACTTTCATAAATTTTACAAAAATTTAAGTAAATATTAATAATAATAATAATTGTCATCTATGAAATATTCTATCAAAAAAAATTAAAAATTTATATCAAACAGATAAAGTAATTTATTTAAATATTAAAGTTAAATTTACTTATATTTTTATATAAGTATTATGTATTTTAAATTAATTTAAGGTAAAAAAATTGTATAAATAATGAATAATAAAAATTATTTTACTATAAGATATTAATGTTATTATTATTAGTTATTAATAATTATTTTTTTATAAAAATATATATAATACAGCCCGTCCCTTGCACGGGAATTAAAGTAATTGGAGTTAATATTGATAGAAGATAATAACGAAAAATACTAACGTTAAAGTTGGGATTGGAATTGGATTAACACGGATAAAATTCCTCTTTTATCTTGATCAATCCAAAGCCCAGTTGGATTTATTTCCAAATAATCACGGCGTCAGCAGCTAATTCCTAGCCGAAAAATCATACCCCTATCAAAACGACAGACAATAAAAACTAAGAATTGAAGGTCTTCTTAATTTTTTCAAGTTACAGTCCAACGTTGGACTCCTCCTCCTCCTTTCCCTATCCAGGTACCCTTTTCGTTTATCTTGTCAAGCTTCAGTCTTTTTTGTTACTTGGTTTTGATTATTAGTACTCCCTCTGTTCCTAAATTAAATTATAAATATAATTTGATTTTTTTGAGGTGTGATACGATTCATAAAAATTTAAAATAAAATAAATTATATTTTAAATCTCTAATTTTATAACAGAGACAGCATTAAGCATGCATTATATAACATTACTAGTTGGATCCTGTATGGACGGTAGATTTATTTCAAACTTTAAACGGTTTAGATAATTTATTGAGTAAGCGAAAAATTTAAAATTATTTGTATTTTATTAGATAGATTATATGCATACATGAAGAAATTCATATATGTATGCAAATATATATTATTGTAAAGGATGCCTCTGGAATTGACATTATATGGCCCTGTTTTATTCTAATTACAAAGTTCTTAGGTTTGTTTGAACTTCGACCTATGTTTTCTTTCTTCTTCAAGAATCATTATGATATATTCACATGGTTACTACTTACTTGTTCACCGTGTAATAGGGAAGAAATTGTGCTCTAATTTTTTGTGGGTACAAATTTTTTATTCCCAACCCCTGGAGATCTTGATCAACTGCCGTGAACCCCTAAATGATAATTATTTCAATGTTGTTCTATCCTTCACATAATCAATTTCAATGAAGTTTTTGGCTGCCTATTTGTCATTCACCATCTACTCTTGTTAATTAGAATCTTGTATCATTAATTTTGTTTGTATGATTATTTAACTTGTTTGTTTTACTTTTGCTACATTGTATCTGCCTAGATTTTGGGGGTTTATTAATGAAATTGACTATGCACTGCACAGGTCTAAGTTTCTGTAAGAATTTGGTGCTGCTGCTGCATCATGGGTTGCTTTTGTAGTTGTTTTCATGTCCCAGATGCTGAAGAAAGTGCTGAGGCTGATGATTCAAGCAATAAATATTGCATATGTTTCAATTTCTTAATTCAAAACATAAAGGACAAGGTAATTCTGCTGACTTGCTTTCTCTGATGGAGTATTGAATTTTTAAATTAGCTAGTTCAGTTTCTCTGCTTTTATTTGGAAACTTATTCCTTTGGCATTACTGTATGTTGTCTCTTCCTTGCAACCATTATCAGTTTCTAAGACAATGTTACAATTAATATAGTTCTTCCAACACAATATTACCTCTACCCTGCTTCACGCGTTATGACTTTTTATATTTAAAGTTTGCGATAGAGCACTATTTAGCAAAGAACCAGTTTTTAGTATCTTTCACTTCTCTAAACCAATTGATTTCAAAAAACAATACATCTTGGGGAGGCATGTTTGACACTTGACAGCATTGCTTAAGGATAACTTTATCTCGGATTGTTTGTTTTATCTTTATATAGGATTTTTTAAGTTTTATAAACTGGAATAACTTACTCCGTTAGTCAAAAACTTGGTAAAAGAAGACTTCATTAGTATTAAGTGTAAAAGGTTTCTATTATTAGCCGTAAACTGAAATCTCTTGCCTCTCGACTTGCTAGATTGGCTCCGATATATAATGTCTGAAAACCTCAAAGATCTCAATGATGTTTTACTACTTCCTAACATTCTTGATTAATAATTGATTGATCTCATGTTGACATTCCGGACATTGTTGATTAATAACTTAATGCAGTACTCTTGGTACTTTTAATTAGTTTAGTTAATGGGCTAGAGCTGATCAACGAAAAATTCAGAATTTATTTCACAATTTAGAAGTTAACTTTAGTATTGACATCCAAGTGGAATTTGTTACAGTATGGAGCTGTATTTGTTAATGGAGGATTGCATGCGGTTACTTCATCTGACCAGGGACCAGCAGCATGTGTAAATACTACAGCGGAAGTTGACATTAATAGGTCCCAGGCTACATCTATACCAAACAGTTCAAGTTCCAGATATTCCCAGTTGCAACTGAATGTTGTTGGGACCAGAATTGACAAAGGCTCAGGTCATTCACAAGCAGAGCCAGAACAACTTGAAGAACCCCATGTACAAGTTAACCCAATTATTATAAATGGAGAGGACAAAGCAGTTGCATCTTTTCATGAAAAGGGTTCTGAAGAATATCGTTCTGCAACCTCTATGAATGTCCTCTCGGTAACAGGGCATACTGGAGTTGAGTATGTCTATCCTTCATCAGAAGATGAAGATGTCTGCCCTACATGCCTCGAAGGTACTCTTATTTTCCTGTAAACGAGTTACAACAATATATATATAAGCTAGAATCATTTGTAGCATGTTATATATTTCTGACTATATTACTACTATGACAACTAATTGTTAATTCTTGCTATGTTTTCTTGATTACAGAATATACCCTTGAAAATCCCAAGATAATTACCCAATGCCAACACAATTATCACTTAGCTTGTATCTATGAGTGGATGGAGAGAAGCTATACTTGTCCAGTTTGTATGAAGGTAGCTTTTGTTTATATTATATTTTTGCTTTAAACTAAGTAATAGTCTTCATCAGTTAAATATTCAAACCATGCGCCCATTTTTTTTCTTTTGTGCAACAATATTAGTTTTATATACATAACTAATGCTGGCTTGACCACACCCTGACAAATGTAGGATTAAAATTTTATAATTATCTGTATCACAAAATTGTCTTATGCCTTGTCACAACAGCTTGTGCGGCTAATATTATTGAGATATATGGAATTAACTTGTAGACATCAGCCTTACATAACCTGACCAACTTAGTCGTCAAAATTATGGATTGAGCTGTTCTATAGGCCACATTATGAATGTGTTGTGTTCTGTCATTCACGTGTACAGTTTGTAGTTATGGAAAGATCATTTTTTCTCTTGTCAAAGCTAGGTTGTATATGGCATGTATTTTACGGCTTGGTAACTTGTTAGATTTGATCCTTAGCTTGATAATGACAATTACAGGAGAACAAAAATATTGACAGCAGACTCTTTTCGTATAATTTGCATTCTCTTCTTATTCCCATTATACTGCCAATACTTATATTGGTTGTGACACTCTTCGGTTTTATTTTCCAGATAATGGTATTTTCCGAACCGACTTGAATGAAATGGCATGACAAGATAGACACTGAAGATGGTCAATAGAAGCAGATGGTACTGCAAAATTGTGAGAGCAACTCATTCTGTGGAATATTTTGGCTAAGATCGTTGAGGAGCTTCTGTAAATATTATAATTCCTTATTTCTTTTTAGTAGGAAGCATATGGAGGCTACCTCCTATTTTGTTGTGTTTACGTAGTTCTTTCTCACAATAAAATCAAAGGCAGTGTGAATGGAGGAAAATTAAGCACTTTCATGACAGTGCTTTTTTAATAAACCATGTGATTGTCTGATGAGCAATAAAGTCCTGGCAAACTTTGGTTTCCATCACTGAACAAGAACCAAGAACATAAAAGACTTGAAAAAAGACTTTGGGGTTACACTGTCAACTGCATAAATTAATTAGTTACGGAAGAGACAAATCTATGATACACTAAAATTGAAAAAACATACCGTACTAGACTGACCATGCAAGTTGAAATCTTTTAGATCTTTTCTGAAACATTAACCATCTTCTTTACACTATCAAAAACTATGAATGTTAAAAGGAGCATAACTAGCAACCAAATCATTAAGTACAGGACCTAGCTAGGGAATTAATTATTTGATTTCTACATTCATTAGGTTAGATTACAAAGAGTTGATGACGAACAAGCGAGAAGAACTTGCATGAGAGCAACATAACATTTCACAACTCACGCTTTATATATTAGTAGACCACTGGAATTCGAATTGGCAACGTATTCTTATCAACAGTACATACTTAGATAACGCAAAACAAGAATAATGTGGCTAGCTAGATCTTGTCGCGATCATACCTGACTGAATCACATATATACTAGTTTACCATATTAATAGTACATGGAAAATTCAAAATTTATAACCAGCCAGTATTCTGTTTCTCCTGTCGTCCTTTCACGTGGCAAAACATCCGAGGTGGCAAGAATAAACAGGTTCAAGCGTTAGGTCGAGCTCGTTCCTCCTGATCCCTTCTCCTTGGTAAGTAGTGCCACTGCATCATATATAACATACTATCAACCTAAACATACGTTCAGCCGAATAACTATCCAGTACCTTAATTAATTAGTCCCGAGTTAACCATAAAATGGTAACTGTGATGTAAATTTCTCTCTGTATCTTTTTCCATGATTTAGATTTATAGGTATAGGTATAATTTATTACAATTAGAGTTTGAAGAGAACAATGATTACCCAATATTTAGACAGGGAAGTGTCTGATCAGGTAAGAGGAAGGATGACATATTAGGGCCAACTGGGTTTTGGTGCTCCCACTGAGCCTGTTGTGCCTTTGTCTTCTCCTTTTCCTTGATCTATTTGTAAATCACAAGACGAAATACTTAACACATTCATAACACATACATAACTTCCATCTATCTCTATCTCTATATATATATATATATATATATATATATATATATATATAATGGTTTGACAATGTTTTTTCTACATGACAGTACTACTGCCAAGGTTATGTGTTGAACATGAATAGACTAAATTTCGGCAAGTCTAGTCTATAGCCTTGTAGGTCAATTCATGAAAGGCAAATAGATTGATAATAATCAACTAGACTAAAAGAACATTAAAACAGTAACTTGCCTTCTTTGTTAGCATGCTATTTTGCTCTTGTATTGCCTTCTCCTGTCACAAAACATAATAAGAAATGGTGTTTAATTCTCCTATATCACAAACTGCAGAAAGTTGGAATAGCGATTTTAATACCCAAAAAAAAACATAGTTGACATATTTGCTGAATTTTCTTGTATAAAGTTCCCGTATATTTTTTTTTCTTTTGTTGGGAGAGGGGGTGTTTTCAAGAACAGCCACTACCTGCATAAATACCTGGCTGTTCAACAATTACTCTATATTTCTGTCGGATAGCAAGATTCAACCTCTATTTTTTTTTCATGCCAAGTACCACTCTCAAATTATGTCCAATAAAGTGCTAGAAAGTCTCACCTTTTTCTGGAGCTCAGAAATGGACTCATGCATGAGTTGGTTCTGCAGGAGATTTGAAGATATATATATATATATGTTGATTATTGTTCAACTACTATATATACCCAAAGCCAAAAGTGCATACATATTTAATTTCATATATGAACATTAGTTTTAGAGAGCATGAATGCATGCATACTTTTCGCGACCGAATGTGTTTGAGAGCAGTATCAAGCTGCTGCTCCAAATTCTGTATCTCTTTTAGAGTCAGGGAGTCTAGATCCTCTCCCATATAGTGCCTGAAGATGAATATTCATACAAAATATGACATGGAGTGAGTTTCATTCATTATAAGCTTGATTTGATTGGATGAATGCGTACTCTGGGGCATTAAAATATTTAGGCAACTTTTTACGTACTGATGATTTCTTTGCAAAAGCTCAATCCTAGCCTTAAGTTTGGTGTATTCAAAAGTCCAGTTTCCCTGTTTAATTGAAAAAACACACATAATACAAGAAAATAAGTTTAGAATCATATAATATTCAACCTATTTTTAAACAAGAAAATTAAGACTCTTAGGAACACTATACATACAGGTGAAGCAGTATCATAATTTGGAACTAGTTGTCTCTCCGCATAAGAGTACCTTTCGTATCGCTCAAGGATGTTTTCCATGCTGTGAACGAGAAAATTAGCATAAGTTTGTGACTAACATTTCAGAACAGATCTACTAATTCCTCATAATATAATTAAGCATGCATCAACCAAATTTGCTTAGGAATCAGTAACTAGTGATGAATATATGCAATTTTAGTAGGTTAGGAACCTCAACAAATACTCCAAAAGGCCTAAATTAGAGTTATTAAGCCCGACTCTTATGGGATTTATTCCAAGCAAGTCCAATCCAGAATCATAGACACCCTCGTTCCACAAAAGATTTCTATTAACATGTAAATTCCGAGGAGATATATATGTATTTATTTGTTCCATTTTTACCCTTAATTTACTTCATTGAGTATGTTTTTACTAAGTAATAATGATATGATAATGTTATCGTGATGATAAATTTTAAAATTTTAAAAAATCGCAAATAAATGAGGGGAGAAACATAACCCTCTTGTCTGTTGTATTTCAGCATTTTGCTGACTGAAATCAGTTTATCATTTCAAAGTGAAGGGATCAGTTTCAGTACTTTCAATTAGTGAAAGGTGCCGTGAACTGATTGATAGTTTCGTCATTGAATTGTCCCAAAACTGGATAACATAAAATTTATAAAGGGACAATGTGAATAATTGAGTAGTACTCCATTAGAAGTTAGTGGTGAACATACAAGTATATTGGAATATATCCTTAAAACTTAACGCGATGCATTTGGATATATATAATGTAGTTGGACGGATGATAAAACAATAACATAATGAATTTTTGGATTCTTCCTCTTCGGTATCAACAGTACTGCTCTAAAAGTAATTTAGGTACTCACCTAGGGCACTGAAGACTCATTTCAATCCTATATTTTAAAATATAATGGAGAGAGTATTACTATTACAGTTTCCATTTTTGCAGAAATGGTAAAATCAGAATTAATATGAAAATCATAAAATTATCACATGACTATATATATATATATCTTAATTATAGATGAGCAATATACACATGAAAACATGCAAATGCTCCATCTGAACCTCTCTTTTTTTTGGCAATAAAATAAATGAATAATCTCAATAGGAATCTCTTAATAGACGGTGAATATGTATATATATATATACACCATACCCAAGTACTATACTTTGATATTTTGGACTAGGTTGGATCACATATATGCATGATTCAAAAGGCGAAAAAAAGAAAGGAATTAGGATCTGACCCGACAAAGAAAGCATAAATTGGTGATCTAAATGGTCTAATTAACAAATAACAATGCTAGAAATTTCAAGCCGCATGGTGTCTCAAATGATTATCTAATACTTATTTCATTTTATATATAACTTACTCTTTGTTTTCTACCTCCAAAAATAACATAGCACAAAAACATTCTTTAAACTTATTAACATATATAGATCTGAATTGTGAACCTTGTCACACACACACACACACATAAATATAATATGATATGCTTGAAAAGGTAACAAGAAGAAGAGTACCAAGTATATATGTACTCTTTCATTTATATATGAAGAAGATATGTGTATGTATGTATTATTAGTATGTATGTATGTATGTGTGTGTATTATATATATATATATATATATATATATATATATATATATATATATATAATAATTATTATAGCTTCAGCTCCAAAGAAATGACGATTTACTTCATCATGACCATCTAAAAAGTGTTGATAATTAGAAATTAGAATGAATATGAATCTATGAAAGTGACAAATCTAACAAATAATTAATTATTGACTTGTGGAAAAAGGAGATGAACCCTAGCTACTCAAAAATAAGTATGTACAACAGTTTAAGATGGGATCTACTGACATTTAATAAGGGTGTACTTAGCAGTATCGTATTCCTATTAAATTAGATGAGATCTAAAACATATATAGAGGAAAGTAGTGAATTGAAGAAAGAAAGAATTATATATATATATATATATATATATATATATATATATATATATATATATATATATATATACACACTTACGAGGAGTCGGTAGAATACTCAAAGAGCTTTCCTTTGGCGGAGAAGACAATAAGAGCGACCTCAGCATCACAAAGCACAGAGATCTCATGAGCTTTCTTCACCAGCCCACCTCTCCTCTTAGAGAAAGTTACCTGTCTGTTGATCTTGTTCTCTATTCGCTTCAACTCCACTTTCCCTCTCCCCATTTTTTTTATATTATTATTATTATTATTATATATATATATATATTTTATATTTTCTTCTTTCTTGCTTGCTTAACTAATACATGCTTTCGCATATATGTGTGTCTGTATATTTTTAATGCCGATCTGTTTTCCAGAAATGAACAAAGTCAAAACAAACAATGAAATTCCAAGAAAATTTCCTGATTTAGGAATAGAAAGAGAAAGATTAGAAAACTGATCTGGCTGAGCTAGGGAAACTATTTTCTGCTTAATTTCCTACCTCACATAGTAAGAAACCAAAGGGATTAATTAATACAACTACCTAGATAGATAGATAGATTTCTTTCCTTTTTCTTTTTTACTCAAACGAGCTTGAAAGCTTGAGAGAATTTAACTATTTGGGTGTTATCTGCTGGTCGTGGTGAAGAGGAGTAAATGCCCTACTTATATAGTACGTTGGACGGTAGTAGTAGCTAGTAATCTCTCTCCAAATACTTTTTTTCATAGTTAATTAATTTGCGAAATCTTAAATTTTAAATTCAATTCATAATTATTTATTTAATTTTAAAACAAATAATTATAACATGCGATTATATATATAGCTATAAAGTGCACTAATTTCAAATTTAAAAGAAAATAATATCAATTTTAATTACAATATATATATTTCATAAATTAATATATCTAGATAACATAAATAACGTAATATAAAATATATATATTATCAGAAAAATGTAAAATTTAACAATAAAAATTAATTGTTATACCATCATAAGCAATTAAATTTATACTAATACTAATTATATATATATTCTATATATATTCATATATATATATATATATAAAGAATTCAAAATACATGTGATGATAAAAGATTTAAAATATATGTCTCATTTTATTGCTTAAAATTTGATATTTATTTGAAAAACATTGATACTAATAGTTGCATGGAATGGGATGGACCCATATGAAAAGATGGATCGATGGGAAATAAATTAAGTGGTAATAATGACAGGTGGGAAGGGAAGGGAAGGTGTGGCGTGGTGCGGTATGGGGGAAAACCAGGTTGGCTTTTTAAGGATGCGTTGTCGAGTTGTGATTGGAAGGACGTACTGTGCATCCGTTTGTATCTGGTGGGTATGAGCCAACAACGGTTCCTACGAGCCAATATCGGTTCTTACACAAATTCTACTAACCTATTCATCAAAACATGTACGCTCGCTCAGTCGTCACCGGTCTTTTCTCCATCACTGTTGACGGCGCCCCTGCATGGTTACTTTTTTTTCTTTCTTTCTTTTTTTCTTTTATTTTTACTTTTACTTTTACTACCACTCCTAGTTATTACAGGAATAGTTACCATTAAATTAATTTTATGATATTTTCATAATATTCTTGGAAACGGAAAATATACAGTAATATATAGATACATACTCCTTCCTATTCAGATTAAATATCATTTTAGAGTTAAGCACATTTATTAAGAAATAATACAAAATATCTTTTGTATCCCTAATTAATTATTTCTCTCTCCACAATGGTCCATAGAATTGCATTTACTAAGCATATTAAATAGAGGGGTAAATTAGGAAAAAAAGAGACAATTGATATTGCATAGGGATTCCAAAACGATATTTTATATTTTTAATAAAATAAAACTCTAATTCTAAAATATCATTTAATCGAATAGGAGGAGTAGATATGATATAACTTTGTGATGCATAGGACAGCATTTATTCAATCAAAAAACGATGTTGTAATTGTCATAATTAATTAGTTAGTGGTATATATCAATAATAATAATAAAATAATAATAATAATATAATAATAATAAAATAATCAAATCGATGTATTATCATAATCAAATCAAAATTGTAATATTCAATTTGGTTTGGTTTATTCTTTGTTATTAATTATTAGTTGTATATAATATCGAGTTGAATATTTCAAAATTTGTTATTGTATTAGATATACATTTAAGGCCACGACCTCTTTTTTTAATAAATCTGGAGGAATGAATTGAATCGAACTCTATATATATATTTTTTACGTCGTTATAGCATAAAAAATCGACTTTCTATGTTATAACGATGGAAAAAGCGATTAGTTATATAATTGCTTAGATTCTTGGTTCGCTTCTTCCAATCTTCTTTGAAAAGCAATTTGTACATTTAAGATCGAATATAGTGAACAATTACACATAAATTAAAAAAGAATGAAAACATGTGTACTTAATTTCAAACCCATGATCGAGGCCATGAGTCTCAAAAAATTAGTAATAAGACCATGCATGCGACTATTAGTAGAACCTATTTAAATATGAATCAATCCCAATATATATAATGTTTCGAAGTCTTAGGTGTTGTTTATTTACATCTAATTAGTTTTTAATGGACTGTCTCTTATTCGCTAAGAGGCATGATGCTGTTTTTTTTTTTTTGTTACCTCTGAATGCCTGTTAATCGATCGGTAAAACAGAAAAAGAAATCTTAATAATTAAGAGGTACCTCTTAATGAATTTTTTTTGATAAATTTTTTAATATAAATATATTCAACAATATTATGAACTCATTTTTATTAAATTGAATATTTAAAATTATTAAATAAAATTTTACCCTTTAAAATGATAAAATAGTGTCATTAAGAGACAACTTACTTTTTAGTTATCAAATAATTTTTTAATTCATACCTCATAACCATTCAAATGATCTAATTTATTAAGACATCATAATCATTCAAATCTTAATTCTCAAGTTTATCGAACACAGCCATATACTATCAAGCTAAAAAAATACCATTTACAATATTTACTAGGTATCACATGCATGATATTAATTAACCTAGATAGAAATTAAAGAAGTATTAAACTTCAATGAAATTAAGGAATATTATTTTGGCCATCATTACCAAAGAATTGTGTTGGGCCGATAACAAATTAACAGTGTAATAACCAAATAAATAAGAGTAAGAAGACTGATTATTTTTTTATAGCATATAAGTCCTTGAAATGACATTAGTCTAGTTTTTACAATTTTTATAGTGTACGAGTCCCATCAAGAAATTAAGGGAAGAGATGCTAACTGCTTCGGTTTAGAGTTTGCAGGTTCTAGCTAGCTAGAAATAGCTAGTTGGAGATCTAACACGTGCTAGTATATTTTTAGCATAAAATTTTCTCAACTTCATACTACTACTACTACACTTAATAACTATATTTTGCAAGTTAAATAAGCAAACAAGCAAGCTATTTAAAGTACTTAATATATTTCTATATTTGAATATCAAGTATGGCTCAAAATAGCGTAGTAGTAGAATTTGATTGACATGCATATATGAATGCAGCTGAACAAAAAGTTAGAGATTACTAAAATATATGCATATATGACTATCGCGAGTCATAGCGATTATCCTGCGGACTGATAAATAATTGAATTCACAAATAAAGTAACAAGAGATTCACCGAAAAATACATAGAAATCTCTCTAATGTGTATAATATATTTATCAAAAAATTCCAGTCTTGTCTAATTCAACCTACAAGACGCGAATTTATATATAGCTAACAAAACTTTATCTCCAAATCACTCTAAAATATTCCTAGAAATATAAAAATAAAAATATATAAATAAAATCCTCCTAGAGATGTGAAAAAGATTCTAACAAACTTTCTAAAAATACGAAAAATAAAATGTTTAACAAATAACAACTTATTATAAAAAATTTACGACCTAATAAAATACTATTACTATAAAGAACTAAATAATAATAATAATAATAATAATAATAATAATAATAATAATAATAATAATAAAGTCCATCGACTTCCGAAGTCATGACGCCTCTTCGGAAGAGGTTCGCCACATTTGAAGTCATGACGCCTCTTCGGAAGAGGTTCGTCACATCCGAAGTCATAACGCCATCCGAAGTAGAATCCTGAACGAAGCCTAACTCTGACCCCGAAAACAAAGACCTAACGCTTGACCCCGATGTCAACCGATACCATTGCGCTGATCCCTTAGCTTTCGGTCATTTAGCATCCTCATCATAATATCCTACCATTCAGGATTTCCGGTCAGAAATTCTCCTGCATCAATGTATGATTTTATCAGAAAACATTTATTGGACATTTGAAAACTACGTACTATATAATAATAATTAAGATGAGAAGCTACATATATACATACTACTAGTACGTAGTAGTATATGCATGCAGTAAATTCAAATATGTCAGCGCCTTTCGAATGTGGCTCCAAATTAAGTATGTGGACACTGGCTTCTGGCCAGCCAACTAGCCTTGGATGCCATCAGTAATGGTATTAGTAATGCACAAAAAAGAAAGGAACGAGATGACACAATATATAGGTGATTTTCATTCTTTTGTCATGCATGGGCCGAGGAAGTGTTTTGATGTTTTGTATCCCCATATCAAAAGTACACTTCACCAAATTATTTATTTATATATTCTTTGCATCGAATATCTAATTATTTTTTTAGCATGCATGATTTACTTAAACCTTCACCAAATATTATAAGATCAATATTTAACTTTTTTAATAGTAAATTAATTAATTTGAGAAATTTTCAAAATTAATTAAATTGTCAAAATTCATTTAAGTTTTAAAAATATTACCTACTTATTCATGTCTCCGATTACAAGTTATTGCACCTTTTAATGAAAGAAAGTACTGTCATCCGCCAAAGTTTTCATAAATCAAATGCTTCAATTCTTCAAGATGACAATCATGAAGGGAATAAATTACATCCTGTAGCAACAAATTGGTGGAAATCAATCAGTCATGATCGAGAGCTTTAATTTGAGGAAGGATAATGTGTGCCCTAGCTAAACTTTTAAGCTATGACCAAGAGAACGTACATTGTAGCGGCCACTTTTTTTTTTTCTTTACTGTTTTGAGATTGTGACATTGTATACATTTTCCAAGATACACATTGAATGATTATCACGATCTAATTTTTGGGGTTATATTTTGAGAAACCTCTAAACCTAATTAATAATACTTATTTTGCTCAACTAGTATTAACACAATAACAGTACCCTTGACTCATCTCTTCAGGAAATTAAATCACAATTTCACTATCATTCCTATTATTACACGATCACTACTAAATTATTAGCAAATATAAGCTAGAGCATATTTAAAAATATAGAATTATCTTTAAAAGTCGTCATTTTATTTATTTATTTATTTAACTTTTTACGGAATACACATACAAGCCACAAATACATATATATACGTATGTATCATCAACCAGCCACCTTTTGAAACTGGCAGAAAAGGTCAATATAATAAGCTTCTTCTTAACTTATTAAATGTAATTGTTTTTTTTTTTGAGTTGAAGATCAGAGCATCCACCCCGGAATAAGTCCATGACCATTTTGAGTTGATGTTACCAAATTCAGCTGGTCTGGCATGGCAGAATTGTAACTGCAAAAAGAATTATTGGAAATAGGTTGATTAATACACAGTGAACCAACTTAATTACGTGAAAGATAAGGTAATGTTGTTGATCTAATTAATTAAGGAAGTGTAATTAACATACTCAATATGCAATGCATTATTACATTCTAGAGGCTCAAGAAAACCCTCTGGCTGAGCAGCTGGCTGGCGACGTATATATTCTATATTTCGCTCTTCATGATCAGCAGCTTCCCATGTTGATTCAACAGTTTGATCTCTATATTCTTCCAGCTGCCACAGACACAAACTGCGTCGTCTATATTTTTCGTTTTTGAATTAACCATACAATTGTAAACTAAAACAAGAAAATAAACTTTAATGATAGTACCTTGTTCCTTAAGGCTTTATTAACTTCAATTAGAGCTTGTTCCTGTCAAAGCATCATCAATAATTTTTATTTTAACAACAATATAGAAGAAGAGAATTTATTTATTTATTTTATATATCTTGATCAGATATATACATACCTTTTGTTGAAGATCAGAAAGTTGATCAAGCATATATTGAGTCTGTAAAACATGAATTTTGTAAAAGGTAATTAACAATATCTCAAAGAATGCTTTGTCATCCGGTTGTAGACTCTTTTTTTTGATAATTTGAAATTGTAGACTTTTCGGTTTTAGGTAGGACATGCAAACAATTAAAGGAAATGAAATTTCTTAAGGAGTAAAGTAACATTTTCTTCTCTTTATTTTTTTAAAATTTTTATAGGATAAAATAACAATTTTTTCGTTACAAAAAACATTTGTATTATGTATATCTTCTCAAGTTTGTCATCATAATTTTATATTACGTCTCACTAATAAACTAATATACATTGTCAATATCTATATATTTTTTTGTGGAACGTGGAATGGAGTAATTAATTATATGTACCACCTTGGTGGATCTGACTTGCGTCAAGGACGAATCAAGTTGCCGTTCCATCTGATCAAGCTCCTTGGTGCCCAACCGTCCCAAATCTTCCCCAATAAGATGCCTGAAAAATACATACCATTAACTAATTAGCTAGAGCTAGTAATGTTGTTGACATGTTTCCTCCCCAATTAGCACAAAAGCATGGGCAGGATACGTACTAATATTGAACTTGAGAAAATACTGGTAAATGATATCAAATTAACTCGAATTTTCTTAAAGAAAGTAATTAAGAAAATTAAAGATATTAAATAATCCATTTTTTATATTAAAAAATCATTTGCTCATGAACATGAAAAATGATTTACTAGGATGGAAAACAGTGGCGGAACCAGAACGTATTTATAGGGGGGTCAAAATATTAAATATATCATTAAAAAAAATTATTTATTGACGGCGGAGCAAGGAAGCAGCAGCGGCCGTGGGACAGAGGCGGAGAGGCGCGACTAAGCGGCTAAGGAGTGAGCGGCGGAAGAAACGAAGAGAAATTGAGGAAGAGGCGAAGAAGAAAAATAGAATATATATGTTTATGTCTTATGCCTAAATCAGATAAGATGATAGAATTTCTTTTTTAATAAATCGACGTCGTTTCATGTTAGTTAAAAAAAAATTACTTACTTGACTGTTGCTTTATTGCAGATGAAGATGAAGAAGAAGATCGAAGTCGCGGGCTCAGAAACCTCTACCGGTCGGATACTCAGATGCCCCTTGCCTTGACTTGGCACCTACTGAGGTCGAGATACTTAGATGCCCCTTGGCCGCCCTCCCTAGTTTCGCCTCTGCGTTGATGTTTACCCGAGGTCGAGATGCCCCCGCCTACGAATTCACCTATGTGGAAAACTATATATATATATATATATATATATATATATATATATATATATATAGCTAGAGAAGAAATTAAAATAATGAAGTTCGTCTACTAGGAAATTGGATCTCAAGTTGCACTAATAGTACAAAAGGCCGTTAGTTATTGTGGCTCTCTCTCAAGCCCCAAAACCTAACATATATAATACAGTACTATAGCTCTCTTTAGGATTTTGTCCCTGAAAAACCTTAAAATTTGTATTTAGACAGAACCGTCTATCAGAAAATCAAAGTGCAGGGTGGACGTTATTTAATTACTGACAAAACAAAGTAAGGTAGTTAATTCACAAAATTAGCATATAAAAGATTTTGATTTATAAATATTTAGTATGTATTTTGATTTCATGTTTACCCCTAAGATATATACTCCCTCGGTTTTATAATAACTGTCTTTTTAGAAGAAAAAAAAATTGTTCTAATTTATTTATCGTTTACAACTTTTTAGCAGAATAAATTATTTATTTTCCTATATTACCCCTAACTTCTCTCATTCTCCCAATAAATTTTCTCCTTTGCATTAATAGTTTTCAACTTTCCATAAAGGTGTAGAGTGATGGAATTTCATACAAATTTTAATTCTTAAATAATGGAGTAGTATTAAGAAAGTTGAAAACTATTAATGCAAGAGAGAAAATTAAAAATTAAAATTTGTATGAAATTTCAGAATTGGGGGGCCGTCCGGTCCTCTTAATGACCGGTAACGACCGGTGCCTTTAGTTTTTTTTTTTAACCACAATTACAAGAATAATAAATTAAAAATAATAGAGCCAGTTTCAACAAAAAACTGTAAAAGAAAGTATATTTTTTATTGAAAAAACACTGTAAACTGTTTACAGTGTTTTTTCAATAAAAAATATACTTTTTTTTATAATTTTTTGTTCAAACTTGTTCTATTATTTTTTATTTATTATTCTTGTAATTGTGGTTAAAAAAAACTAAAAACACCGGTAGTTATCGTCATTAAGAGGATTCTGGACGAAGACCCGAAATTTCATCACTACCTCTTTATGGAAAGTTGGAAACTATTAATGCAAGGGAGAAAATTTATTGGGAGAATGAGGGAAGTTAGAGATAATATAGGAAAATAAAAAATTTATTCTCCTAGAAAATTGTAAACGACAAATAAATTTAAATAAATTTTTTTTTCTAAAAAGACAACTATTATGGAACCGAGAGTATTAATTAGTTTAACAAGATGGGACGACAATGAAATTATGATGGTAAACTCGAGTACATTTTTATCATCCTATACTACATCAGTATATTAATAAAAGGAGTTTCAGCTTCTTGTAAAATAGATCCACGAAGTATTTACCTCTGAGATTGTTCAAGGACCTCAACTTTTGCTTTAAGCTTCAAATACTCCTGATAGCTACTCTGCTTAATGTTGATGACACATATATATATCAGATAATTAAGAATGTTATTAGTCGTTTACATGATGAAATTAGGTTACAGCTTATAATTGTGATTGTATACTTAAACTAGGAGTAATTAATTAAGAAAAACTAATCCAAAATATGAAGAAATAAGTACGGAGAGAAATTGATTGAGCTCACAACCGTATGGCAGAAAAAGTGTTAAATAAAGTAAGAAACGATCAGTACTTAATTATTTAATGTACCTGTGTATCCCAGCCTGGTTGGCCTGTTTCAAGTCCACCATAACTGCATCTTCTATATCTCTCAAGTGTTTTTGCCATACTATAACAAAGGAAATTAAGTTGCAGTAGATATATGCTACTAGAATAATACTCCAACATGCTATTGTTATATTGATGATATGAAGCGGCAGTTGATTTTAATCAATAAAATGGTCAGAATTGAAAACTATATACATTCAAAAAGTAACCGTAATTATAAAATTATTGTTTTCAATTAAAAGGATAATTAATGCTATAAATTACTAACAAACATATGGAGTATATACACGCACAAATAACTTGAATTAAGTACTGAATGGCTAGTTTCAAAAATTGTAATTATAGCAGTTTTTAATTGTTATTCGTTTGTAGTCCGTAAAATTAATTAAATAAATTTCTTAACAATTTTGATTTTCAGGATTTGTCAAATACTTAATATATTGAAATGGATTTGGACGGACGGGAGGAGTAACTTATATAACACTTCTTTCGAGGCATACGGGAATTTGAGGCCAGATCCAAAAGCTGTCTTGATTGTGTTTCTTTGAGTGTGGGGATCCCCAAAACCTCAGAAGGACTAAAGTGTGACCATATTATTTTCTTACATTTCTCATAAACTAGATAAGGTCTCTTTCTGAGTCACTCATCTTCTTGAATCTTGATTTTAGACACATAATGGTACTCTAGACATATTCTTAATCTGGTCATTCATTTTTTTATGCAAGTGAAGGATCAATATTATATATATTAATTAATAAGCAGCAAGTTAACCACAATAATCCTAAGTTTTTAAGGCTGAATTTCCATTATAACTATAATCATAAGATAGTTCCATAACTATATTTCGACTCGAACCATCAGATCTCAACATTAATTAAATGGAGAAACATATAAATAAAATTCCAAAAAATCACCAATAGTCACAGATCGAAGGCCGTCAAACTGCATAAAACATTCAAGGGGAAAAAATCATAAACTCCAAATTTTTTTTACATAAGACTAGAACTTCCCAAGAGGCAAGAGCTTTATTATAAACCTAAAAGTGAGAACATATATAAAATATAAAAATCCTCATCCATGTTTATATAAAAATATATATAGATGTAGGTATATTTGGCCGGGGAGATATATATATAGAGAGAGAGAGGGGAGAGAATTAATTGTAGGTACATATATGTATACCTAGAGGAGCTGCAGAACTCAGAGAGCTTGCCACGATTGGAGAAGACGATAAGAGCAACTTCAGCATCACAGAGGAGAGAGAGTTCATAAGATTTCTTCATTATTCCGTTCCTTCTCTTTGAAAATGTCACCTGTCGATTTATGTTATTCTCTATCCTTTTTAGCTCCACCCTCCCTCTTCCCATTTCTCTAATTTCTTTTACTATGTATGTTTATTTAGCTAGATACAACCCACAACCGTTATATATTTCACTAATCTATAACAACCCCACATTTGCAAATATATATATATATATATATATATATAGAGAGAGAGAGAGAGAGAGACAAACTGAGTGGATTTAGGATGGTACTACATTGGTTATGTTTCAGTTTGACATCTTTTTTTTCTTCTTCTCTAGGGGTAAGAAACTATTTTTCTTTTGTAGGTAGGTTTTATGTTTTGCTCAATTATGATGGATTGCTCTTTTCCACTCTCTCTCTCTCTCTCTCTATATATATATATATATATATATATATATATATATATATATATATATATATATGGTCCGGATCTTAAGCTTCACACCTTATCCAACTCACCCGAGTTTTTTTTTTTACAAACCATCGCATACTTTTAAGCGAATATTTCATTAAAAAGTATAGAACGTGTTTATAAAGAATCCCGTCCATCGCTAAAGGGGGTAAGCTCGATAAGGGTGAGCTTAAGATCCGGATATATATATATATATATATATATATATATATATATATATATTTAACGGATACAATCAAATTACGCCCTTTATTTAACATATTACATTGCACATTACTTTTAGCGACGGTTCGGTCCGTTGTGTATATCAAAAAATCGTAATCTTAGTTTTTAGCGACGCATCAAACTGTCACCATAAGCCCATAACATATAAACCGTTTATCTGTTTCTATAACGATGGACCAAATCGTCATTAAGTCCTTTTTGATGAGCAATATATGAAAATAAAGGATATGCACTTGAAATAGACTATATATATATATATATATATATATATATATATATATATATATATGATATACGATATACAAAGTAGTATATATTTTTTTGGCATATATATATATATATAAAAATATATATATATATATATATATATATATATATATATATATATTTTATTTATATATATATATACGGCTAGACATATAAAGTCTCATACATGAAAAGTGGAAACCATGTAAGGTACTAAAATTATCTTCTTTGTTGGATTTGCAAGCTAATTGGTTAGATTCCCTTAGAACAAATTCTTTCTTGGTCGGAGAAAAACAATATTCCCTTTTTTTTTTTTTGGACAACCAGTGTTCTAGGATTTGTATTCTAAGCATTAATTACCAATCCATTTTAATTATTAGTCCTATATAATTGGGATGTATTTGTATCAATATTTAAATATTATTTAATTTTTAAAATATTTATATTTTTAATAGAAACATAAAAAAAATATTTTTCTTTCGAATTCGAATTAGTATATAAATTTATAATAATAAATATTTAGGAAAAAGGAAGATATTTTTTCTCTCTCTAAAGGAAAAAAAAACTTATAAAAGAATTTTTTTTTGGTACTACCAATTTTATTACAAGCCTTTTTTTATCACAGTTTTATGTAAGATAATATATTTTTTAAAAAATTATGAAAGATAATTTTATTATCACAATTTTATAAGATATTAATATATCGAAAAAAATTCTTAACATATCTCGCGATCTATTATATTTGTCATGAATTTCACTATTAAATAGGGTTTAGTTTATTTCCAACAGAATTCCGTCAGAATTAGGTCCGATTATAAGTAATTTTTGACGGAAATTTCGTTGGCAATATATACATTCCGTAGAGTTTATCTTTGGCGCAAGCGGGAAGGTTTGGCGCCAAATGGGATATTTATTTTCGTCGGAATTCCATCGCAAATATATAGAATACTTTTGAGGGAATTAATTCTGACGAAATATTCCGTCGAGAATAACATAATATCGATAGGAAATATTATGTCGAACTTAATTCCGTTGATATTAACCTTTTTTGTTGTAGTGTAACTAAATTAAATTTATTAAAACTTGAATATTTACCAAATTAATTACATGATTAATTGTATTAATAATGTATGATTTTTTTAAACATAATAATTGTCAAATTAGTTGAAAATTATAGTCGATTCATTACTAACTAATTGTCATAACTAAATCAAAACTTCTTAAAACTTGAATTTCATACTTCTATTCGAATTGGAATTTCAAGCAAATTTTGTCACTGTAAATACTCCACTACAAACTTATATAAAATTAAAATAATTATTTTTTCACAATATCATAACTAACTAATTATAAATTTCATTCAAATGTTTAGCGCAATAATAGATGGATGGAACCTATAATATATAATTCAAATATTTATTATTTAAATAAATGTATAATAATTTAGTAACATCAATTATATATCTCTCAAAATTCTAATTAAATATTTTAATTTGTTTAATAATATAATAAACCATTATAGATGGTGAGCTTGTTTTCAATAAATTACCTATAAAAAAACTATGGAAAAGAGTCTTATAGGATCTTAATTTTTTTGTTGTTTAGAGAATTGGTATTTTATAAATAAAAATTTGATATTTTGTAAGATATTTCTCATATAAACAATAAATAGAACCAATATTATTCGTGTGAATAAAACTGTGTAAAAATCAAATTTCTCTTATAACAATAACAATTAATGCTTATATTTCCTCCGTTTCAAAATATATGATCGTATTAATTTTTAAAAATTAATTTAAAATATTTTCAAATTAAATCAAAATTAACATAATTTTTTTTTTTAATTTTAATCGATACAATGATGAATATTATAAATCATCTAATAACTATTTCATAATTTTTAATAAATTAATCACAAAATTAATTATAAAATTTATTTTATTAAATTATACTAATTTTAAAATTTAATATATTATCGTTTGATTTTAAAAAATTAAATTATATCTTTAATATTAGAATGGTGAGAGGACAAAAATTATTGGTCAACGAGAAGGACGAAGATCATTAGCATTCAGTGAGTGTGGAATCTTAAATCTTAATATCGTGGAAGTGTACTATTTCTTAATGACAAATTCACCCCTATTTAGTTCAGCATATTACGAGCCTAGGACTATGAGGGCCGGGAGAACTAAACCGGCCCTGCTTCTGATCCGGTCCGACCTCAAACGTTATACCGTATACGGCTGATAATTTAATCAATAAAATATGTTCATTCAGGCAAAACTATAGTCGACATGCAGGGCAATAATAATACTGAAAGGCACCGTTGCCGGATCTAATTACAATCTAAATTTACCGTATTATGTCCACTTCCATGAATTTAAAACTTCTAAGCTGCCATATGCACAAAATTGACATCCTAGCTATAAAGGAGCTTCATGGGCCTCTTTTATATTCTTATTTTAGTAGTTACTAATTTTTTTTTATATATGTGTCCAAATTAAAATTAGTTTCACATATATTGAAATGAATATACAATTAAATACTTATACATATTATTAAATGAAGCCCTAAAGGGTAAAATTATCTTGCTAGGTAGCAGCAAGCTGATAATTGCTCAGGAGAAGAACCCACTATAAGAAATAAGAAAACACATTGATTAGCCACCACTAAATTTGAAGACAGACATTATACATGTACTTATAGTACTAATATAGTAATTTGTCTAATGAAAAATTCATAAAGATCCAGTGCCCTAATCCTTATGACTAGAACTCCTTGTAAGGATCAGGTGCAAAATTGAACCTCCATGCAATATGTTGGTTATGCTTAAAAATTATTATTTTTTTTTTTAATACCCTAGTAGTTATGAGCTTTTATTGACATTATTTTCCCTAATTGTAACTCCCAAGCATTTCATTAAAACCATTAAATTCTCCAACTTTCCTTGTTCCTTATAAGAGATAGGAGAAAACAAATACAGAATAATCAGTTTCTTCGTCTTCTTAGTTTATGTTCATGAAGGAAAAAAAAAAGATACACACAATGACAGTTTTATTTTTCCGCTCTGTGTATCCTGTTCTTAGCCATATAGTCATCTCTTATACTTTGTTAATTGGGCAATCCACATAGACAAGTTCAAAGCCTCCTTCCGTGAGTACACACGATCGGAGACTTCGCCGTTGAATCCTGGAGAGTGACAACCGGCAACCCATTTGTACCATGATTATTATCAGTGGAAATCACTTTTTAGGACAGTAGTTACGCTATGCCTCGGTTTTTCAGTTAAGTTGTTCCAATTTACTGTATTATTTGTCTTGTTAATTGATATATTTTCCAACAACATATAGATATATAGTGAAATATCAGGTAGCTAGCTAGCTCGATCTCTAAATTCCAAAGCATGTCAAACGACGACTTGAATTTTCATCTTGTTTAAGTGTTTTGAAGTTGAACTGCATGCCCCGTATTACAATTCTTCTTAAATTGCCATAGCATGCATGAAAATTATCAAATAATTAATATATATTGAGGAGTATATTCTGTTCAGAACCAACAATTAACAGTACGTAGACGATCGAACAGATTTTGTCACTGTTGTCAGATGGATATATATATATATATATATATATATATATATATATATATATATATATATATTATTGAATCTGTAGGGGAACTATGTCACCTGCCAAACAAAAACAACACCTCCAAAGCCTTCCCGGGTTGCCCCAGATTCTCATGAGCTTAAATCAGCGAATTTCAAGGATAAAGTAATATAATAGTGAAATGATATTCTACTTGTAATTTTGATATTTTCAAATGTGCTCCTCTTACATAAATGTGGGATTTCACCCTACTCTCTTATTAGAGAAAACCATATAAAAATATCAAAATTACATGTGCAAATAGTGCTCCCAAAGTAATATGTTCGGGAGCGTTTTACCGACCCTCCTTTGGGCCGAAGATTCAATACCAGAAGGGCTGGAGAGACTGATGGGCCGAAGCCCATGAAAGTGTTGGAGGTGTTCTGCCCAGATTTGAGCCTCCAGACCATAAATGAACCTTGTCTTGTGATGTTCGGGAATCCGGGTCTTTGAGTTCTTTGGGTCAAGCCTTGGATTAGATTATAGGACCGTTTGGGCTCAAGACAAAGGAGTTCTCCTGCGTGCAGAGTCCTGCACTATTCAGATGCATATAAGGTAACTCCAAAGTGGTGGTAATGAGATTGGACTCTACTTGCACCTTTAAGGAGATTGTGTTGGATCCAAGTTATGGTAACTACCATACACTAGAGTCCTAATCCGACCTGGAGAAGGATCCTGGGTGGTGAGTACTATAAATATGAGGCCTAGGTTATCATTATGAGATAATACCTATTTTTGAGCACTAAATACTTATCCTCCATTGTTAAACCTTGTAACTATCACTGTTCATTCTCACACCGGAGTTATCCCCGGCGCATAAAAGCCGCCAAGCTTCGTGATCTCATTCTTGTCAAGGTGTTCTAGCCGTGTGATTCTGTGATTGGACGCTACGTGCTTAAACTGGCGTTAACATTGGCGCGCTAAGGAGGGCGGTGCTTAAATAACAATCACAATCGAACCCTTTTCGTGCAAGAAACTATGACGAGTGTGGAGTATGCGCTTTCAACCGTGAAAAGGCCAAAACACACCGCACCACTCACTCTGTGAGAGGTTTGGTGAAAGATGATCGGGCTCCGTAACCGGTGATTTATCGATGGAGCCATTGGGCTCCCGGACGAAGACTCTTCCATGAAAGCCAAGATACCCGCAACCCGGCCGGTCGGATGGGCCGGCCAATTCGCGAGTCTTTGAGGCGCGGAAAAGAGTCGTAGCTTGTGGTAATCGAGATCGAGAGAATTCATCCTGCGAAAAAGATGCAAAGAAAAACAAAGATGCCATAATGACCCTACGTCTTGACGGGAGAAGAGCTCGAATCGCAGATGGCTAACGTGTTTTGGTGTGAGAAGAGGCGTCTCTAAGAGGCGCAGCACCATAAATGGTCTCATTCCCCCGAAGGAAGAAATTTGAAAAGGAGAGAAAGTAGGTATCGAAGTCGTTCGAGGGATGGCCGGCGGAGAAGAAGCCGGTCACAGGACGACGTTCAACACCCAAGCCGGGCTCAAAGGCAGGAGGAGAGACGAGATCTCGAACGTGAGAAGGATGGACCCCATTCGTCCCCTCACGAGGGAGGTTCAAACCCCTCGCTTGAAGAGTTCTTTGAATTGGAGAATCATTTGTTGGTCAAGAGCTGATTGGAGCGCCCTCGACCTATATAGGTCGCGCCTTCTCCGAAAATTAATCGGAGATAGCGGACCCCAAAGGAAGATGCCCCGATGGAGACTTATGACGGTGGGGGACCCTTACGACCATTCTGATGGGTATGACAGTTGATGACGATATATGGCCACTCTGATGCAACCCAAGTGCCACATGTTTGCTATTACCACGAAGAAAAGCTACCGAATAGATGGGAACCTTGGCGTCGGGATTGATAACTTCATGGAAAGACCTTCGGGAAAAATTTTATGCGATTCGGAGTAATAAGAGACGGGAAGATCACAAGATCCCCTCATGCAGTCGTGAGAGATCGATGAGAACCTCAGGGCGATATGTTAAGAGATTTCGGAGGTCGTGGGGTTGATTGGTGGGAGTGAATTCCCCACAAGCTTTTGGGATTCTTCACAACGGGGCTTGACATCTAAAATCAAAGAAGTTCGATGAAGGACTGGTGATCAACCCCCTACCGACCGACAGAGGTCTTCCATAGGTAGAAGATCACATAGAGATCGAGGAAGCGATGGGGAATTTCAAACCACAATCCCACGAAAGTACCGTGATCGGGACAAACAGAGCTATCGAAGTCCGACAATCGTGGGGTGGTCGGATAGCTAAAAAAAACTACAAAGGGGGGGCTCAAGTGGAAGGCCACCCTTCCCAAATAAAGGGTCAACAAGGTGTACACCGTGACTCAATACTGATCGGGCCAAGATATCGCGGCAGAGATGCAAGCAAACCCTTTTTCGAACCATGTCAAACGATCCCTGCCGGGGAAGAGGGTCGGAACAAGTATTGCAGCGTATCACCGTAGTCTTCTGGGTCACACAATGTAAGATTGCACCAACTTGAAAGATTTAATAAAAAGAATGTCTAGAATCGGAAGTTGGTACAAGACGTAGTTGGCGAGAGAAGGGTCGAAGCCCTGGAGAGACAACAATGAAGCTCACCCGACAAACACAAACATGAACCGAACCCACAAGCCCGAGGAGTTATTGATGTGATATCGAGTGGTCTCAGTAGGGCGTGTGGATCGCGAGAAAAAGGAATGGGCATCTCGGCCGTATTATCATCAGCTAGGTCCTCTCCCAGAAAGGGACAGTCATATTCAGCACAACCATCTCCTTCTCGTATTTACCTTACTACCCTACGAGCATCGGATCGAACCGCACGACGAAGGCAATCGGTAATAACGGCTCGTGCCCGCCGGTGGACATGAAGAGGATAATGATCGACAACGGGTCTTCTGGTTGATATACTCTACACACATGCATACCAACGATGAATCTGGGAGGAAAGAAGATGGAATTAGGAGGAGAGGGCCCGTTATACTTGGCTTGATGGCGACCAGCTCATGTGACAGCACAATAACGTTACTACCAAGTAAGTTCTATGCGGCCCATAATGATGTAAATCATGGTAAAAAATTTTATCGTATAAGTGGATTCTGCTTACAACGCCATTTTGGGAAAGCCTACCTTAGCGGCACTGCAAGCGGTAACGTCTATACCCCACTTCAAAATCAAGTTTCCGGTACCGAACGGGATAGGGGAGGTAAACGAAGATCTCGACATCGCCCGAAGATGTTATCGGAATATATTGATTTTTTCAGTGAGTCGGGGTCGATGGCGAAGCGACGATGACCATCGAGATAGAGCTGCTCACGGAAGGCAATCTTGAACCCATGGCTCTACCAAAGCGGAGAAACAGAGATGTTGAGTTGGTATCGGAAATCCAGACAAACCGGGTCAAGTTCGGGCGGATTATCCGAACAAATTGCGAATCTGTCCGGTGGAATTACTTGGTGTATGCTGACATCTTCGCCGGGAACCTAGCGACATGCCCGAGTAAGTGAATCAATCGCATTACATAGACTTCATACCCACCGTAAGAGAGAAGCCAAAGATACGAAAAAGAAGGATCTTTGCCCCTTGAAAGACGTAAGATTATAGACGAAGAGGTTACTAAATTGTTAGAGGCGGTTCATCTTTGAAATTGACTATCCCAAATGGTCAGCGAATGTGGTATTGGTGCGTAAGCAAAATGAGAAGTAGAGATGTGCATTGACTACACGCAGACTGAACAAGCCTCGCCTAAAAGACTTCTACCCTTACCCAACATAGACCAAATGTAATTGATGCCACTTGGGTATGGAATGTTTGAGTTTCATGGACGCTTTCTGGGATATCACCAAATATCGATGCATGAGGAGGATACCCAAGACTAGCTTCATCACTCATCTAAGCTATATATGCATATCGGAAGATGACCTTCTGACTACTAAACGCAGGAGCAACCTACCAACGAATGATGAACTTCGTGATTCGAAAGCAAATTGGGGCGGTATGGAAGTGTATGTGGACGACATGATCGTCAAGAGATGTCACCCGGATCATCTGGAGGACTTAGAAGACCGCTTGAAACGCAAGTGAGACAACACAAATTGAGACTAAACCCGACCAAATGCACCTTGGATTGGGTTCAGAAAATTCCCTAGGATATCCGGTCAAGAACGGGAATCGACGCCAATCTAGAAAAATCTCGGCGATCTTAGACATGAAATCTCCAAAGACATATAAAGATGTCCGAGAGGATGACGGTCAATTTACGCCTTTCTGAGATTCATGTCAAGGTCACCGAAAGATGTCTACCCTTTTTTCGACACTCTCAAAGGCCCAAAAATGACAAGAGTTTCCGATGGACTTGAGAATCGCGAAGACGCGTTCCAGAGATCAAGAGATATTTGGGTTCGGCACCATTGTTAATGAAACCGATCCCTCGTAACCTTTATACTTATACTTGGTCATGCGAGCGAGATGGTAGTAGGGCGGCCTTTGGTAAGGGTTGAGGGAGATAAGCAATTCCGGTGTACTATGTCGCCCATGTTCTCCGAGACGCGAACGAGATACCCAACCTCGAAAAATTTGATTACGCCTCATAATTGCTAGCAGAAACTCGGGCACTATTTCCGTGGTCGGTTGATAGTGGTCTACATGACCAACCTTTGAAGAAGATCTTGCATGCCTCAAGTATCGTGTTCGGTTAGCCAACTGGCAATGGAATTGACACAATTTGTTATAGAGTATCGTCCCCGAACAGCAATCAAAGGGCGTACGACGTTGGCGCATTTCGTGGTTGAGTGTTCTTTCACCAAACCGGAGGCGAATATAGTAATCAAAAACACAACCAATCCAGACCTCATGGACTCTATACGTGGATGGATCGTCAACTATGGATGTCAGTGGAGTAGGGGTCATCCTAACAAGTCCCGAGGGGTTCAAGGTGCAGCAAGCTATTCGGTTTGGTTTCAAGGCCACAAATAACGAAGCAGAGTATAAGGCCCTCTTGGTAGGGATACGATTGGCCCGAAGCCTAGAGGTACGGAGGTTGATCATCTACAGTGATTCACAGCTGGTGGTCAAGCAGTTATCGGGCGAGTACGAAGCTCGGGGGACAAGGATGACCAAATATTTGGCTAAGGTAAAGGATAAGCTTATGTACTTCACTTCATACAGTTGTCAGGGGGTGGACCGGCCGAGGAGAATCACGATAGCAGATGCCTTGCAAGGCCGGGCAACAACCAAAGCAAGCTCTTTCAATGGATCGATGTACTTGAGGTTCTGAAAAACCCAAAGTCCCAAGATGTAAATCTTGGCTTTGGACCGCTTTCAATCATCGCTCACACCTTACATTTCATATTTGGTCGATGGGAATCTCCTTCTGACCGCATCTAATGAGGCAAGTCAAACAATCAAGTTCGAACTTCACCCTCATAGATGGAGATCTATACCGGGCGGCCTTTAGCTCTCCATCATTGCTTCAAATGTTTGACTCCTTCAGAGGCGATTACACACTTTGGAGGTGCGTAAGGAATCTGTGGAGATCACATGGGAGCAAAGTCACCATGCGCATAAGATTTTCTGGCGAGGGTATTATCGGCCAACTATCTACACCAAAGCAAAGGAATTCGCTAGAGGTGTCCCAAGTGCCACCGAATAAAGAATATCCCGTACCAACCCCTGAAGAACTATATTCTGCCTTGTCCCCGATCCCTTTTGCATTGTTGGGGAATCGACATTCTGGGGCCTCTGCCAAAAGCTAAGGGACAAATTAGCTTTGTGATCGTGGTTATCGACTACACGACAAAGTGGGTCGAAGCCAAACCACTGCAAAAGATCACCGAACAGGAGTGTTTGAAGTTTTTAAAGGAGTAGTAGTTCTCGGGTTCGGTATCCCGAGGCGATGGTCTCTTTGACAATGGCGAGCGATTTGTGGGGTCTAAGTTTGAAGGCTTTTGAAAGAATTAGGGATCCAAAGATCGCAAAGATTTGATTTGCCCATCCTCGGTCAAACGGCCAGTGGAAGTGACCAATCGAACCCTACTCAATGGGATTAAACGCAGATTGATGAATTAAAGGGTCGGTGGCTTCAAGAATCGCTATCTCTGCTTTTGTGGGCGACGTCGAACTACCCCAAGAACTACAACTGGAGACTCCCCATTCAGGTTGGCATACGGGACCGATGCACTCATTCCGGTTGAGATCGGATCTCCAACTCTTCGAGTCAGCCAATACAAAGAGCTATATAATGATGAGGGTTTGAGAACGAATTTAGATTTGTTAGATGAAGTTCGGGATTCAACAATGATGAGGTTGGCGATCTATCGACAGCGAACAGCCCGACACTATAATCAGAAGGTGAAGACAAAGAGGTTTGCAATAGGAGATTTGGTCCTCCGGGAGTCGGAGGCATCAACCCCCCAGAACACTGGCAAGCTAATGCCCAACTGGGAGGGGCCTTATGAGGTGGTAGGAGTCTGTCAAGCCGAGAACCTCTGGACTTCGAGCAATGGACGGTTCGGAGGTAAAGAATACATGGCACGCTGGAAGACTTAGAAAATTTTACCAGTGATAGTTATGTCGTTCTTGTTTTTATCCATGTAATCGTTCCAATTCAAATGATATAAATGAAAGTTCCTATTTTTGTCAATGTTTAACTTCATCTATATTCATATATTTCGTTACTACTTGAACAGACATGCTTCGGGCACTATCCGATCAAGAGCCTCAAAAAACTCCACTGATCGAGATAAGTCCTGAAGCATAACTCGACAAGAGTTTAATATGCTTAAAGTATGGATCTCGCACTATCCGATCAAGAGGTTCGGGAAGACACCACTCGATCGAGATAAGTCTCGAGGTATAACTGTTGACCTCTACAATCGGATAAACTCTAGGACGATCCGATCGGGAAGGTTCGGGTGACAACAATCGATCGAGATTAGTCATAAGTGAAACCCGATAATAAACATTCATGGGCAAAGAGTATATCTTATTTATACTTAGAAAATTTCTACTTTACAAACCCCTAAACATGATTCAAGCTAAGTACAAAAAAATAAAGCAGAAGGAAAATTTTCTTTATTACAAATCCTACATATCTACTCAAAGCAGGGGGTCATCTTGAAAGTCGACTCACCATCCCGAAGAGTCAAGGATGGAGACATCAAGCCCAATGACCATCAACTTTGCTTTAGCCTTTTCCCGATGAGTCTCATACCCTTCACCAAATTGGGCTATGACCTTATCGTTCAAGGCTTCAGATTCCTCGTATTCGGCGATGGCTTGCTGTCTGGCTTTGATTATCTTTTTGGGAAAGGCGTTGACGGTAGCAGTCAAGGTGTTGTTCTCCTTGATCAAGAACATCATCTTGTCGTGCATCCCGGAGAACTTGTGTGTAATGCTATCAATAGCGTTCTCCCGATCCTTGACATCTTGGAGCAGACGATCCCTCTCTGCCAGAAGAGCACTGTGCTCATGCTCCAGCTCTTCGACCCGGCCCTCACTTTCGGGCCGTCGGCCTCGGTCTCGACATGAGAATCCTGCCTTCCTTCTTCCATCGCACAGACCCGAACTTTCACCTCCAGCAGCTCCACCTCCGCCCCCAAATTGAACTTCTTTCTTGGTGAATCGGGCGAGGAGGATGGCTTCAAGCGAAAGATAAGCGTTAGCTGCAGGTGAACACATACATCAATACAAGTAAAGGTCAAAGTTAATAGCAAAGAATCGAGTGACAAAGGGAATTACCTAGGTCTCGAGCTCAACATAGAGCCACCAAGAATCGATCGGAAGAGTATCCTTTGAACCGGTAAATCGTCACGGTAGTTTGAAGTGATCGAAAAGGGTAAAAGGAAAACTTCGACGGCTCTTGGGCAAACAGTAATCAGCGATCCCGGAAGAAAGTGGGGACCGGAAGAAGGAGTGGTGGAGCAGGTCTGCATCGGAACCACCATCTTCTCCCGTCGGTGATCGAAACATTCCGACAACCGAGGTCTTTTTTGATCGGGTTCGAGAGGAACCTCTTGTGTCCTCCGAATCCTCGACCGCCTCGATCGGCGGAGAAGCGGCCAGTGAAATCGGCTTGACGGAGAGGTGGAGCGACTTCTCGGAGGCGTTTTGATGGTCGGTTTGGAGGGCTTTTAGACTTCTTCAAGAAAAGCGCCTCCGTCATGGTGATCCTCAGCCCCCTTTTGTGTGGTGAGGGCTCGGGCCCAAGTGGACCCAAAGACAACTCGGTGATTGGAATTGTGTCCTCCTCGGGAGAGTCGTCGGTCACGGGGGGTCGGATGAATCCGGGGGTGACGGTGGCAGGAATGAAGAGGTCGTCAACACCCTCAGGTTTGAAGATTGTCACTGCACAGAGAGAGACAAATTAAGGGATGAAGCATAAAAAGTAACAATAAGAAACAAAACCTATAGAAGGGGCACGACTGTTGTGTGTTTATCTGACCGAGCTTCATCCATCAGAAGCCCCAAACTCCAGCTGGATCTGTTCCATTGTTTGTAGAATGCCTTGAAGGCGTCGGTTCGACCCTGGGGGAACCTTGAAATTTTGGCCGGGGAATCGGCTGGATGGGCCCAGGGGGGAGAAGCTGAAGGTCGGTTCCTTTTGCAAAGAACCATTGTTCGTACCATCCACTTATTCTTGGAAGGGGTCTTGATCGGCATGAAGCGATTGGGGCGCTTGTTGAGTTCTTAGAAGCCTGCTCCTTAGACCCGTAGATGGTGAAGAGGGCGAAGAAGAGGTCGAGGCGGGAGTGATTCTCATCTCTGACAGGTGGCTATGAAGAAGAAACTAGGTGGATGTACGAGTTCGGCACCAAATTGGCCGAACCCGATCCCCACGGCCGGGAAGGAAGAAATGAAGTCATGCAGAGGAAACCGAACCCCGTATTTCAAAGACATCTGAGGGAACGGCATACCCATTCACCCTCGGGCCTCGAACATCTTCTCATCCAGTAGAGGATCCCGAAATCTGTATTTTTGGGTATTTTGAAGAGGTTCTGATATCGGAGATTTGAGAAGGGGTGAGAGTAGAAGGGTGTGTGGGTGAGAAAACTCCTCCGAGGAGTGGTAGGCGTTCCGATCTCTAACCTCGGCAGATCGGCTAGAGTAGGTGGAGCCTAAGTAGTATCGATTAGACATTTGGTAATTCGACCTCTAACAATGTGTCACGGGGTGGTGACAGAGGCAATGATAGGCTCGATTAAGGCGGGAATGATGCTAGAACCACCATTTGGATGTGAAATGGAAGTAAGGTGATGCAAATAAGAAGTTTTGGGAGGAGATAAACAAGAGTGGCACTCAAGATTAAATGCGGTTGAGGGAAATGGTGCAGATTGAGTAAGAAACAAAAACTGCTTGGAAATCGCCTTGCTTAAAAAAAAATTAAAACAGAGAGTTTGGGGAGAGAGAAATCGATAAAAGTAATAATGGGGGGAAGTGGGGCTTTTATAAGAATGCGACACGGAACCCTAAAAGCGGCTATTAAGTCCTTGAGGTGGGCCCAGCGTGAAAAGGCGTGCAACATTTCAAATATCAAGAAGTAATGTCAGACGGCCCACAGATAGTTCATCATTAAACATCATGACCAATTCTCAAGTCTCGACCTTTCAAGTCTCCAATCATAAATATGTTATGATTAGAGACTCTCCTGGGCAATGTTCGGGGCGTTTTGATCAAGCCCTCCTTTGGGCGAAGATTCAATACCGTAAGGTTGAGAGAGGCGATGGGCCAAAAGCCCATGAAAGTGTTTGAGGTGTTAAAATCACATTTGAGCCCTCCCGGGACCATAAATTTGAACCGGTCTTTTGATGTTCGGGTCGAGTCTTTGAGTTCTTTTGGTAAGCTCTGGATTAGATTATAGGACCGTTTGGGCTGCACAGTGAAAGCTCTCTGCGTCAGAGCAGTCCTGCAACTATTCAGATGCATATAAGGTAACTCCAAAGGTGGTAATGAAATTGGACTCTACTTTTGACCTTTTAAGGAGATTGTGTTTGACCCAAGTTATGGTAACTACCATACACTAGAGAGTCCTAATCCGACCTGGGAGAAGGATCTGGGTGGTGAAATCTTATAAATATGAGGCCTAGGTTATCATTATGAGATAATACCTATTTTTTTGAGCACTAAATACTTATCCTCCATTATTAAACCTTGTAATCTACCAGACTTCATTCTCACACCGGAGCCTATCCTCCCGTGGCGATAAGCCGTCAAGCTTACCGTGTGATCTCGTCTTCGCAGGTGTTCTAAATACAGCGTGGATTACAGAATTGGACGCCACAAAGCGAAACTTAAGCGTTAACATAATATATTCCATCTAATACAAAATATAATACTTCCTCTATTATAAGACTAATATTGACTTTTTAAAAATCAGAGATATTTTTAAATTTATAATTGATATGATTATTTTAAATTTTAAATTTATATGATTCATTTAAATTTTTAAATTAATAAATTTTATGATTAGAAGTACTTTTTAGGTGGTTTAATTATAATATTCATAATTGAATTGACCTAACTTTTTACTCTTATAGCCTATATGGTTACAAAATGAGAATGAGATTGAAAATGGAATGAACATTTTTATTTATATGTTTAATCGAGAAGCTATACGTTTTTTATTGAAGTATTTATTTTTTTAAGATTGACAATTGGAATAGAATGATCAACTTTTACCCATCCTAATAGAATAAGCATTCATTTGAACATATAATTATGCATTCTATTAGAATACTCTTTCCCTTCCCATTTAAGAAAACATTTTTACCTATTATTGGGATCAAAATACAAATAAATAAAATTTAAATACACTCGTGTCCAATTTTTATATTCAAATAGAATTTTTATTCTTTTTCAAATATTCATTCCATTCTCCCAAAACTAAACACAGCATTAGGGTATGAATTGGAACCTTAAATTGCATTAGGGTATGATTGGAACTTTACACTTTTGTTAAAAATATTGAACATAAAAATCAAAAAACTGTCTTAATGAATATAAGCCTTATTATATTTATATTATTAAAACTTCAAACTATGTTCAAATATAGAATAATGAATTGTTAAGAAAATAAAGTATTGATTTTGGCAAATCTCATGCATGCATTTGGGTAATTGTTTATGAGTTTAAAAAAAAAATCCTTTCAGTGGTCAATGCTTGAAAAGCCAGCGTAAGACCCGCCGATAAATAGGTACCTACCCCGTACCCCCGACTGAATACTACTTCTTCCGTTTTTAAAAAATTATCGTTTTAAAAAATAATTTTTGTTCCAAAAAAATTATCATTTTGAATTTATTAATACACATTAGTTATTTTTTTCTACTTTACCCTTATTTAAATCTTTCTCATATTTAAAGCTTTTTCTCCTTCCCAATGATTTTTATTCAATTCAATGCTATAATCCAAATAGTAATTGGTTGAATAAGAAGTACTAATTGGTTGAATTGAATAAGAAATATTGGGAAGAGAATAATTGGTTGAGACAATTAATAAAGATAGTATAGTATTTTCGCTATGTATTAATTATATTCCTTAATCTGTATGCATTAATCTTAAACGACAATCTTTTAAGAACAGGGGGAGTACATAAAAAAGCTACCGTTAATGAGCTATAAATAAAGCAATGTGTCATGTTAACTCAACACGTGTCAACCTTCCCTTTGCTAGAGTCCCTTGTATTTTTTTCTGTTTGACTTTTCCTTAAAAATTTTGATTATACTATAATACTCCCTCCGTTCCTTAATATAAGTCGTTTAGAGAAATATTTTTTTTTTAATATAAGTCGTTTTAAAATTTCAAGTAAGCATTAATTACTTACTTTTTAATATCACTCCCTCCGTTCCTAAAAGATTGTCGTTTTAGAAAAAAAAATTTGTTCCAAAAAGTTTGTCGTTTATAATTTTTGAGGAGAATAAATTATTTACTTTTCTATATTACCCCTACCTTCTTTCATTGTCCCAATAAATTCTCTCCCTTGTATTAATAGTTTTCAATTTCTTATAAAGGGGTAGTGATGGAATTTAAAAAAATTTATTTGGTAAATGACACTTTTTTAATCCATGTGTCAAAACCTTAAACGACAATCTTTTAGAAACGGAGGGAGTACATCAAGTATTAAATGTAACTTTGGTTCTCTCACTATTTTATGTCCAATAAATAACAATCTCTTCTTCCAATACAAGAGCAAAATAGACAATTAATATTATAGTTAATGTTATACAATCATTTCCTTAATATTTGTGCATAACTTTAAAACAACTTATATTAAAAAACGAAGGGAGTATATATTTGAAACCTTCGAATATGCTTCTAGCCTAGGTGTTGTATTAATTGTAGTTGATACAAACCATAAAGCATAGGGTATAAAAATTTCTGAGTGTCACAAAATTTCCCACATAAATATATATTGTTAATTAATATCTCAAGTCTTAAGCCGACTTTTTTTTTTTTTTTTTTTTGATATGAGGAGTTTTTGGTCTTGTGATTAATTAGTCAATCTCCTCATTTCGAATAAAACTTTCGAAACAATTTTACGCATACAATTTGTGGTCCCTATATTTGATGTCAGTAAGAATCGAACTCAAAATCTCTGAATTTACGATTGATTCTAAATTTTCACTTAGTCAAGCCACTGGATTAACTTGAGCCGACTTTTTAGTTACCGCTACGAAAATAGTATGCAAAAATGGCCTTCAATGACAAATCTTCCTTTTTAAAGGTTCAAAATTAAATCATCTTCAGTTGATACTTACAACAATCAAAAGCATATATAAAGTATTTCAAATGATTTAAATTTTATATATATATTCTCATATTGAATTATTAAAAAGATATGTGCAGTTCTTATTTATAATATATTCGTTCTAAAATATAAATATAGTTATTAATACTCATAAAACAAGCAATTTTATATATATTTTGTAATCATGAGGGAGTATAAGGGGCTGTTTGTTTATTTTTGAATGTGTTTAAGTCTGAATCTGACTGAATAAATCATTAATTCAGATCGTTTGTTTAATAATTTTTGAACCATGAATGTGTTTAAATGTGTTGAACGATTCATTCAAAAATTTGTAGTTGAATAAGTAAGAAGTAGTGTTGAATGATATTTTTACTTACATACTCTCATAGACGTACAATTAAAATTTACATTCAATATCCATCTTGTTTACTATTGTAAACAAATTTTGTTATGTGCAAATTGTTTTTGATTTTTGTTTAACAAATCGAATAACCAATTTAATGAATGTTATTGTAGTATTTTATTTTGATTTTATGTACTATAAAATGTTATTAATATTTTTTAGTGTTTTATTCTTAAAATTATATTTTAATAATATATTTCATCAAAGATTGTTTAAAAGTTTATATTTAAATTTTCTTAGATAATATTGTTTATTTATAATTATATAATAAATTTGTTCATAATAATCCGAATGTTTAAATAGAATAATATATACATATATTTAAATGTTTTATACAAATAATTATCAAATATATAATTTTATTATGTATTTAAATTTTTTACTCTATTCAATTTTTTTATACATTCATAACTTTTCATTCAATTTTATTAAAGAACGCTTAAGATAAACCTAATTTATTAGTATTAATGCGCCATGCATGATGAAGCACAACGTGTACAAGCAATTACATGCACTGGGATAGTGAGTTAGAAATAAATATCTTTGTGGAGATAAGATCAATAGATCTTGTTTTCTTTTAAGGAAGTGCCCATGCAGACAGCTAGGTAGATGATCTATCCATGGTACCCTATCTAGCTATTTGTATGATTCTTGGAACTCTTCAAATTTCATGAATACTGCTTCTACAAAGAGACAGAACTTTTTCACGTTAACTACAGAGAAAGACTTGTAGCACTATATGTGATGCTACTTTTTCCACGTAAGTTACTTTAGACATGATCTTTCTCAAAGCTTATCTAAAGAATAAACTCAACCTTTTTTATGTCTCCCAGCTGCCCTCTCTAACTCCTAGACACTTTAGACTTGCACCCATGGCCATGTGTATATATATATATATATATATATTATAGTTAAAGTTTGATGGCATTTGATGCGTCAATTAGCAACTGAAATTCGAGTTTCGATCAACTTGCGAGTTAACTATATAAGAGGTTAGAGGAAGATTCTTAGATTTTTAAATCAGAACACTGATATGAATAGAGAGAATTATTCTCAAAATAAATTGTGTACCTTTAATTGTGATGAAACATTCTTTATTTATAGCATGAGTCCTTACCTTCAGAAATTAAGAATTACAATTCTAATTAGCTTTAGAGACATTTCAGGTTGTCAATTCTTAATTCGTTAAAGATTAAAAGACAATTTGTACCTCAAACTTTACACCATTGTTGACTTTTTGCACCCCAACCTAAAAAAATGTCTAAGACACCCCAAATTTCATTATATTTAATAAAATCAAGCACTTTTTCTTCACTTAACCCCAAAGTGTGACCAAACTTAAAATTATATAACCTGAGTTTAGGGTGCAAATTGTCTTTTAGTCTTAAAAATTGGCAAAAATAATTAATTTTAAATAAAATAAAATAATTTTAAATAAAATAATTAATTTTAAAATAAAAATAAAATAAATAATTTTAAAATAAAATAAAATAATTTAAAAAATAAAACAGATTTTTTTGTAAAAATTCTGTTTTCACAAAAAAATTTATGTTTTTATAAAAAAATTGTTTTTACAAAATTGTAAAATAAATTTGTGTTTACAAAATTGTAAAATACAATTTTTTGATAAAAAAAATCTGTTTTTACAAAAAATGTAAAATAAAATTGTGTTTTACAAAATTGTAAAATACAATTTTTTTTACAAAATTGTGTTTAAAAATAGAATTTTTAAAAACTTGTAAAAGCAGATTTTTTTCACTTTTTTGTAAAAATAGATTTTTTAAATTATTTTTTGTAAAACAGAATTTTTTGTAAAAATAGAATTTAAAAACAGATTTTTTTCAAAAAAAATTTGTCTAAAACAGAATTTTAAAGTTTGTAAAGTGTCTAAAATTTGAAAATTTGTAAAGTGTCTAAAATTTGAAAAAATTGTTAAGTTTTTAGACAAATTTTTTTTAAAAAAATTCTGTTTTAAATTCTATTTTTACAAAAACAAATCTATTTTTACAAAAAAAAATTAAAAATCTATTTTACAAAAAAATTGAAAAAAATCTGCTTTTACAAGTTTTTTAAAATTCTATTTTTAAACACAATTTTATTTTACAATTTTGTAAAAACAGATTTATTTTTTATAAAAAATTGTATTTTACAATTTTGTAAACACACATTTATTTTACAATTTTTGTAAAAACAAAAAAAAATTTAATTTTTTTTTTTGTAAAAAAAGAATTTTTTTGTGAAAACAGAATTTTTACAAAAAAATCTGTTTTATTTTTTAATTATTTTTTATTTTAAAATTAATTATTTTATTTTTATTTTAAAATTAATTATTTTATTTAAAATTAACTATTTTAAAATTATTTTATTTTATTTAAAATTAATTATTTTTGTCAATTTTTAAGACTAAAAGACAATTTTACCCCAAACTTGTGTTACAAACCTTTGATCTATTAAGTGAAGAAAATGTAAGACCCTCAACTTATTATAAATAAAATCAAATTTCCTCTAATTATTATTGTGAATAATAAGGTGTTAAATTGATATAATATTTTGGTTATGGGTGAAATGTGTAAATTTTATAAAATAAGCAAGTGGTTATAAAATAATCAATGTGTTGTTGGAATATTCGTTTGTCGTGGAATATTCTCTTGTTGTCGAGAATATTAAATGCAAGACAATCATTTGTGGGCCCCATAATGTAATAACCGCTTGGATGAAGAAAATGAAAATTTTGAGTTTTTATAAATAACTTCAGAATATTCTGAATTAACACTTGTTGAAATACCCGGTTGGTTAAAATACGATGTACGCGTGGGTGCGGCGAGATTTTTGAATTATTGATTCTTACGTAAGAATGCACTACTCAATAATTGTTACATAATTCTTGCTCAATATTTTATTTTATTGATTCAATAATTGTTGCGTTGATATTTTATATTATTGTTGTTTTGAATAATTATCATCGCTCGATTTTCCCATTATCGGATCAATAATTCATATTATTTGAATAATATTATTAGATAGATTATTGGCAATGTCTAGAAAGTTCACATCGAGGAGGGTTTGGTCAACTAATTACGCCACTTAGTAAGGAGAAATTCTTATTGAAAGCCCTCTTTCCTAAGAACTACTGGTTGTCATAATTGTGATTCTCGTAATATTATTTGTGAATAATTAATTATTGATTTATATGATAAGGAAATATTTATTTGTTGTGGATATAAATGATGGATTTATTTATTTTATGCGGTTAAAAATGAAGGAATTTTAGCATGAAATAATTGTTGAAAGTTTGGCATATTTTTGTGGAATTACAATTATTTCTCCGATAAATTATTCGTTAAAATATATTATTATAATATATTATAATTGTTTAATAATAATATTATTATATATATATATAAGTATGTGGTTAATTAGAAACGGAAGTAAACAAGATGTTTTTGCATACTTTGTTTGTAACATTGAGATGGTTGGTGGAAATGGTGGGTGAGCTAGAAAGTTGCATGCAATCCTTGATTTTCAAATATAATACATGAGCCTTGTCCTTTTTCTTCAAAGATAGTGTGTAATTTTTTCTTCCTGCAAAGTGGCTTTCTAAGTTGATAGAAAATTCTTTCCTGCAATCCTTGTTTCAAATAGTGGGCCTCACCAATTGAAATTGATACCTTAGGCATTGAAAATGAAAAAGTTGGCAGATAAGAAAGGTTAAAGTGTAATGAGAAATTAAGTGATTGCTTTTGTTGTTTCTCCTCCGCTTTCAAGATAAATAGGGGTAACCCTCCTTCCTCATCACACCATTTCATAATCAGAAATTCTTATTCTATAGTATTGTGAGTATTTTCTTGAGTATAAGAATAATTTGAGCGTAGTCTTTCTGCAAGATTTTTCCAGTCAAATCCAATTTCTACCAAGGTAAAAGATATTATTTTATTGTAACACTCGTGAGAAATATTATTTTCTTTCATACTCCATATTACGAAAGCGATATTATTTCATCTCGTATTCTTAAATTTGAACCTACTATGGTAAGTATTGCTTCTATAATTTCTGAAATGATTAGAAATTTCGTTTCATCTAATATCATTTCATATGATTATTGGTCTGAACTTTTTATCAAATTTAGAACTTTTCATGATCGGGCATCGTCTTTACGATTCGCTCACTGCGTCATCGCTCATGAATTCTTTCACTACATCGCTTCACAAAAGAAATTTTTTTTTTCTTCCAAGTTATCTGTTGTGACCCTTATTCTTGAAATTTAATCCATGTTTTGATCTTAATTTTTGAATTTCACTCCAATATAGTTTATTATGGAGTATTATTGAACTTGGATAGACTGAAATATGAATCCCTAATATTTGTTCTTCTGTCTCACTGGATTCGTTCTTTAAAATATTTTTCATCTTTCTCAGTCCTAAATGATGATATTACTGAATATCTTTGGCCCGTAGTGCAAAGATGAATGATTAACTGATGAATATCTTTGGCCCGTAGTGCAAAGATGAACAGTGTTGAGATGAACATGACCAACCCAAGTGATACAAATGAATATCTTTGGCTCAGTGGTGAAAAGATGAATATTTGATTCAAGATGTATATTGATTGATGTTATAGGGATAAAATATTGATGATGGACTTTTAAATCTTAGAAGATAGTGAAATTCTTTCTCTACTGACTCTTCTAATGGATTGTTGTTTCACTGCAAATTGCTGATCTAAAAAACTTGTTGTATTATTATATTTTATCAGATTTTTTTCTGTTGAAGACTAATGATAATTTGTTGTATATTATCTTAGTCATAATATTCTTTAGTGGGCTAGTTGAGCTCACCTTTTTTCATTTTGTTCAATTTTTCTTCTCAGGAGGTGAGAACATAGCAAGAACTAGCCGAGGTATGGAGTGATGGTTCAGGATAGATATATTAGTAGTCCTCACTATTTTATAAAATAGTGTATCAATAATTGTAATGAGGACTCCTTTTGAGTTTGTATACTCTCTATTAGACTATATTTGTATTCAAACTCACAGTATATGTGTTGTCGTATTTTGCACGACAATTGTATTATTGAAGTTGTAGTTATTTTTTGTACCATGTATTTGGCGACTCAAAATGGGTGTTGTATACCTATTTTGGGGGCGTCACAGAAAGTGTGTGTTTTCTTACGTATAATAAAATTTGGGGTGTACTTAGACACTTTTTTCGATTTGGGGTGCAAAAATCAACAATAATATAAAGTTTGGGATACAAATTGTCTTTTAGTCTTGGTTAAACTTCTTGATAATTATATCGTCCTTTATTGAATTTAATATACTTATAAAATATTCAATGAGCAAAATTATTATACTACTACCCTTCATTAACAAAGTTCTAGAAATAACACTGTAACAACATGTACACCATTACCGTGTTATTTTTACCCATGTTTGCTCTCTACTCCTTTAAAAATATTTTTTTCAAGTATTAAACAATAATATATTATTATTTTTGCGCCCGTAGCACTAATTTAGCCCCAAGGCCCCTTTTCTTTAGAATGTCCATGGCGTTGCCTTAAAAATTTTCTTAAAGAAAATGTTGCTAATAAGTGTTGAACTCTAGACCTCCCCAAACTAGAACTTTATATTCTAACAAAAATCAATGGACCAACTACCTATTAAGCCAAAATTTATGTAACACTAATATTTAAACCACCTAACATCGTTTATATGCATGTAAAGATAAGATAATAATAATTGTAATAATAATAATAATTGTAATAATTATTATTGTACTAATAATACTAAATTTTAAATAATAATAATTATTGTAATTTTAATAATAATAATTATTGTAATAATAATAATAATCATTCTGATTTGTCATTCCTCTATCCATTTTAATTATTATTATTATTATTTTAATTATTAACAATAATAATAATTATTTAAAATTTTAATTATTTAAAATTTAATTATTTTATGATTATTTACATAAAAAGTGATTATAAGCAAGTTTGACTGCTTATAATTTGAAATAATAATAATTATTGTAATAATAATAATTGTAACTTGATTTCAGTTGAGAAATTATGAAAGGAGATATTCTATCCTATAACATCATAAAAATATGCTTATCAGCTCCTTCCACTTGAGTAGGAATTCCAAAATATTAAAATATGCTTCCCAGTTCCCATTCTCTATTTCATGGAACTTCATGGCATTACTGCTAATCTCTTTTTGAAACGGAAAAATCTCAATCTGATACCAATAGTAGTGGGGTTAGCAAATGCAGCTCTAAATACAAAATTCCATTAATTAAGGAAAATAAGTTTAAGAATAAATATGAAACCATCTTTTCACGAGGGAGACTTTTGTTAAAATATAATATGGATATATCAATTTCCAGAAACGAAAAATAAAATAAAATAAATAGCAGCATTTTTCAGGCACGTCTTTAGCATCTTAAAGGTGCAGGCAAGCATGAATCGACATAATCAACCCTTTTGGCATATTAACTGTAGTGCCAAAATCCATGCAACCAAATACTGATATTATTATTTTAAATTATTATTATTATTTAAAATTTAGTATTATTATTACAATAATAATTATTACAACTATTATTATTATTACAATTATTATTATCTCATCTTCACATGCATATAAACGATGCTAGGTGGTTTAAATATTAATGTTACATAAATTTTAGCATAATAGGTAGTTGATCAAGTGGTTTTTGTTAGAATATAAGGTTCTAGTTTGGGGAGGTCTAGAGTTCAACACTTGCTAGTAACATTTTCTTTAAGAAAATTTTTAAGGCAAGCCTTTTACCCTCCAAGTCGACAAAATAACAGCCACGCGTCAAAAAAAATAACGAGTCGATATACACGATCAACATTTCATTCAATTTTTGAATGTAAATCGAATGTAATGATCATTTTGTAATTTTTTGAGAGTACATTATTTGATTGTAACAAAAAAAAATTTGGTAACCATAATAAAAATCGGACCTTAGTACAGTGACCAAAACGCTATTTATCCCATTTATTATAAGTGCACTTTATTATAAGTTTCATGATCTTGATTTTGGATCTCCATGACTTTAATTCTGGGCTCCATATATTACCTTTATTAATTTGGGCTAAAGACTTAATTTTGGATTTCATGGCCTTGATACTAGTCAATGACTTTAATTTTGGGCCTTCATGACCTTGATTTTGGGTTTCATGGCCTTGATTATGGGCCTCTAAGGTCTTAATCCTGGGCTCCATAGTCTTGATTCTAGCCTCCATAACCTTAATTATAGGCCTTCATGGCCTTAATTCCTAGCCTTTATGACCTTAATTTAAGGTCTTCATTGTCTTAATTTTTAGCTCCCATGACGTTAATTTTTTGCCTTTATGGCCTTAATTATGGGCCTTAATGACCTTAATTCTAGGTTTTATGGCCTTAATTATGCCCTCGAATAGATTTCCACTTCTTTATGGATGGTGTATTGTCTTCCTGGCGCAAAACTCATCTTCTTTTGTATGATGGGTATCCTTTTCAAGTCTACATCTTTTAATAAAATTGAGACTTGTTCCTCTACATGTTCTCCTATATATTATTTCTTTACCCTCCTCTCACATCTTAAGAATCAACATGCAGAACTTGCCCCCAACCACTTTTTGAAAACCCTTGACTTCTTTTTTGATTCTTTGTCTCTTCTTGACCATTGATACTATCAACTGGTGTCAAGCTGACAACTCTACTACTCTGATGATATTCTGATCTTTGGAGTTGCCTAGGACCCCCTTCAAAATTTTGCAATTACTCCTTAGTTGATTAATTATGTTATATATCATCTGTCATTAGACGATCACGCCTATACTGGTTATTCCTTCTTTGATGATTCGAACCACCACGATTGATTAATTTGTGATCGAAGGTCCACCGAGATCGAACGTTGGGAGCATTCCATTTATGGTCCACTAGGAGCTGTCGTTTAGCACTACAAATTAAATTAAACCTTACTCCTATTCTACTAACTCAAAAATTAGTATAGTAACAAGCAAGGATTAATCCCACAGAGAGTGTATTGTTTTATATTTATCTTATAATTTCTAATGGAAATGGGGGGTTTGGATTTAATTAACTAACAAATATAAACAATAATTAAAAAAAAAATCAGTTCAGTATCGTCTTTTCACAAATTATGGAGTAATCAAGTTATCACAGTATTTACCCTTCAATGAGATTAATAACCCTGGATAATCGCGATCGCTAATTATCCGCAATTCTCCTTTTGTTGTAAATTTAAAGTGACAATCGTCCCAATAAACCCTTACTATCATACAACCTAGAACTATCAGTCTAGATTTAATATAACAGTAACATGAAAAATGAGAATCAGGTTATTCCAAACAATAATTACACAACCAAAAATTATTTAACTCGTCTTCTAAAAACCTTAATAATACCCAAAAACTTGTCCACAATCAAGTATCACTAATTGCTACTTATGATCAGATATACATCGTTTACGTAATATATATCTTAATCTAGCAGATGATATCAATTCACTAATTTAATCCTGCAGAAACCAAATTAGTAGATTGAATAACACACAAGAAGTTTATGTAGATAACCAGAACAAATCTCATGCACAAAGGAATAAATAAAGTAAACTTGATCAAACCGTTAATTATGAATAATGTTTAACATACCTTCAGAACTGAATAAAGAAAACTAGCTTGACATGTTTCCACGTCTGCACTCCAATTAATGTTGTAGATCAATTAATGTAGTAGATGATTGCATGTCTAAAACTCTGACTATCATCCTCTATTTATTGTGTTAGATCAATCTCTAAATCTTATGGGAACTAGAAATTCAAATCCTAAAAAGAATTACAAATCATGACTAGTTTACTTAAAGAAATAGAAACCTATTTGGTAAGCAAATCTCAATCTAAAAGATCGATATCCTAATTCTAATAGAAATATTAATCCCTTTTCATGTAGAAGTCTACCAAAATATATTTTTAGAAACTTTCAAAAAATTCAAGATTATATTTCCTAATTTTTCCCGCACAAATTCGCTCTTATTTCCTATTGCGATGTCCTTTGGTAAAACGACCATGAATCTACAACTTTTATTTTTTTTAAATTGACAGATTTTGGCTATATCAAGGTCGAAATCAGGCTCCAAGTGACTGCTATGTAAATTACAACTTCCAAATTTTGAGATTCAACTTCCGTCTGGTAAAAAGATCATAACTTTTTCATATGAACTCCAATTGGGACGATTCAAGATGTTCCGGAAAGTTAAGAAATAGCTCTACACTATAATCCAAGTCCCAAGCCAAGATCATGCATCCAACTTAGCATTCAAAACTCTGCAATCTTCCCTTTAACCTCGTTTCAGTTCCAATTCTTTCTGAAATCATTAACATGCACCTTAATAAGCTCATATACACATGAAACATGCAATAAAACTAAATACAAATGAATCATAATCATAGAATTATATTATGCACTCATCATCCACTATGAGTGTGGATAGGTTCATGATGGATATGATAAGGCAGAGAATAATGATGAGATGGTTGTTGAACATGATCAATACTTGCTTCTTATTTTGTATTATTATGAAGTAGTGGGAGTGGAGGGTTGCGATCTCGTGCAGTAGTGCAATTATTCACTATGTTGATTATCTGAATTATGAGAAAGAGATTACTTTTTGTTCTCTACCCACAGATTGCGTCAATCATCAAGTACCTGATCAAATTAGGGTTTCGGTCAACCTACAAGCTTTGATTTTGATCGTCGCGTGACTGACGCTTGACCACCTTAACTTCGTCGAAAAACCTACAAAAAGTCTGTCGGAATTGAGGGCTCCGAGAAGACTACTCTCTTATGCTTAAAATACTACTCCCTCATTTCTTATATATAGGTCGTTTTAGATTTTTTTTGTTATTCATAATTATTTGTCGTTTGTAGTTATCAAGGAGAATTGATCATTATTTTTCCCAAATTGCCTCTTATTACTCCACCTAATTTTTTGATCCATATTTATTATTATCCTATACTACTACTCTACTCTTAACTTAAGTCTTTCTCTCTTTCTCCCAATAAAATTCTTTCATTATTAGATAAGTGAGATGAATGGTATTATAGAAAATTAATAGTATAGTTAATATTTTTCAATCATTTCTTTAATTCTTGCGCACATGTCTAAAACGACCTATATTAAAGAACGGATAGTAATATAGAAGGAAAGAATTATTCATAAAGTAAATTTGTACTTTAACACGTAACTCATCATTAATGAGTTATATTTATCGACATCAACATTTAACTCCGCAAAAAATTCATAGACACTATTTATTCATTGGTCTGTCAAAAAATTGCAAACGTTCAATGTAAAATTGGGTTATCTTAATTAATTTTGACTATTGATCTTTTTGTTATACAAACAATTATATATATTGTCTATATTTAACTCTCTTTTTTAGCTAAATGTCTATATTTAACTTTTGCTATGAATCTTTTATATAATTTTGTGTGGAAGAGAGAGAGAGAGTCCGTCTGTCTACTTCGGTCAGTGAGATTTGAAGTTGAGTAGATGTAAACCCTAGCGCATGTCAGGCAATAAATATGTGATGAATGAGCGTTTGTGGCCTTTATGAGTGAGATAAGGAGACAGTTTAGGGTCGTGTTACCATATTGTCTCACCACCATGGAAGCCAATTGGACCCCTTAATTGTTCCCTCATCAACACAATACACTCGATAGCTATATATAGGCTCAGGAGATGATCAGATACTAGCCAAATACATGTGCGCAGTGCATCCCCAAGCATTGGTGGGGGTCAACATACCATCTATATATATGTATATATATCTTGATAATTAAATCTTACTTCCTTTATCCCATATAATTAGACTAGCTGTGTTCCGTGCCTCTGTCATTGTATGAATGATGGAATTTATTTCAAATTTTGAATGGCCCAGATGATTTATTGAGTGAGCGAAAAATTCAAAATCATTTGTATTTTATTAGATAGATATGTAGTAATTTTTTAGATGAAATTGGACTAATATATCAATCAATCTTTAATATAGTTTCAAAGTATGATAGACGTATATGTTAAAAATATTTTTATTTTATATATATATATATATATATATATATATATTCATGTTTTGAAATCAATATATAGTGAGCACTGAGCAGATTCCCAAAAAAATACCTTATGTAATTTGGGACCAAGGAACTGATCTTAAGGGCTATATATCTCTATCTTTTGGGTCACAAATCTTGATTAATTAATGAACAGTCCACATCACACCAACCTTGGCTTTTGATTGAAGTCTTTGTGTGAGACCTAGCTAAAACACACAGATGGGACTCATAAAAAGATGATGGCCATGCAATGTTACTTTAAATTGCATGGCGCAGAGTAAAAGATAGCAACCAAACATGTCATATTAATGAATCAGGCCACAAAATTGATTAGAGAGAGAAATTTTAGCTTCAAGGGCGGGGACGAATATATAATAAATGACCAAAGAAAGCTAGGGTGGCAATGTCATCTATTCTACGCTAGTGGCCTAATGGGAGCAAATACATGTGGCCAAAATCATATACACCATCAACTATACGTAGCATCTCTTAATACTACGTACTCTATTATTTACATCAACTTTTCGTTAATTAATTGTACGTCAAACATGTGATTAATTTATATTTAAATTATTGGAAATGAAATTACTTACTTTATATAATTTTTAAATAATAATAATTATAAAATAATAGCATAAAATCTGATTTAAAGATGAAAAACACAATAGAATTTCTCAAATCTGATTTAGGGGATATGATCTGATTAGAGGATGCTTGGGTCTTTTTGGTTTGGGGTTTTTCGGATGTTGATGAATTTTGTTGTTGGTTGGGGTTTTGGACGTTGGATGGGTCCTTGACTGTTTGTTATCCGTGTGTTTTTGGACCGAAATTTCATGCTTTATTTTTACTTATGTAATGATTTGAAATCCTTGATTGTGCAGTCATAAATTTTAGTATGTTTTATTAGTAGGAGTATTTTTTAATGTTCAAATTTGAATGTTCATCATTGTTGGTTCTGCTACGGTTTCCATGATTGGATCTGCTGGTTACATGCACTTCAGTTACATTTTGTTTGATTTGGGGTTTCTAATCTTTGAATTCGAATGATTTGGTGTCTTGCCTTTTGGGTTTGGACTGATGTAGTTTAATTTGGTAATGCATCTTGTTCCGTTCTTTATTTGAGCAGATCTGGTTTCTAATTCATTCATGCTTCTTGATTTGTTCGAATAATGGGTGTGCTGAGTTTGCTAAAATCCATTTCCGGTGGGTTTCCACCGCTGGTGATTATTATTATTTAAAAATTATTATTCTTAATATTTTTTTTTATTATTATTATTTTGAAATTACTATTAAGATACAATTATTCTTAATATCTATGAGCATGTGCTTGACACATGATGATACACATGGCAAAACCCATGTATACATCATCACACTTGCATTTTCGTTTGGTAATTATGCACAGTCAGCACTTCTGTCCCTTTTTTTGGACGAAAATCGTAAGTAATGATCATTTGATAATAATTTTAGAGTATAATTATGCGATTATAACAAAAAAAATTTCGATAACCACAATAAAAATTATACTCTATACAGTGATCAAAAAGTATGTTATCCCCTTAAATATACCATAGTAGAAGTTGACACAGGACAAGATCTCTACATTAGTCAAATCGAATATCTCAGTTTATATTTTGTCTGTATATGAAGAATTAAATTACTATTAACAATAATACTTCAGTCATGATCTTTTGAGTGAATCTGTGGTGAGTTAAAATGACCCAAGAAGATATTATTAGATTTCGGTGAGTCTGTAGTGAACTAAGATGACAAAAAAAGATATTATTAGACTAGTGATTTAAAGTCTTGTTTGGATGAATTTAATTTAATCCGGACTTAGAATTTAATTTAAAATTTATTCCGAATTCAAAATTTAACTCAAATGATTACATAACCTTTTCAATATCAGAGTTAATTAATAGGTTAGTTAGTATATTAGGTAGGAGAGTTATTGGTAGAACCTTGATAAGATTTTGCTTTTTTCATTATTATGTAGGGATAACCGTAAGAATTAAGATTTGAAGCCCACTAGGATTTACTAGTCATTTAGATAATTCCAAGAAGGATGAGATTTTGGGTACATTACATATAAATTAATGTACGTAATTCACTACGAGAAAAAGAGTCGTCTGCGACCAATAATATCAGCGACTGTTTTATCCGATCGCTGATAAGTCTTTTTATTGTACTAATTTTCGTGAGCAAATGATCGCTTCTCCTTGCACTTTGAGTAATAAATTCGTCACTGCAGTTTAATTAATCCTATAAACTTTTGTTTACCAGATAAAATTATGGCTTTACCCTTGATCGATCTGCTTGTAACAATCAAAAGTCCACAAAGAGATGCATGTATGAAAGGGACTTTGCAATGTTAATATGATGACAGTAAAGATCAAAGTTTAGAATTGACAATTCAACCAACTCGGTAGGTTTGTCATCATCAAACATTACAAGACTAACAAACAAATCTTTCCACTGGATACATCAAATGCGGGAATATACATAAATAATAAATACGCCTTCATTTCACAAAAAAAAAATAATTTAAAGAAAAAATTGTTTCAAGAAAAAGCGATGGCATAAAATGATATAACCAATGTAAATATATATAACAACGTAATCTTACTATCATGTCACGTTTACTAAACTAAATTATCATTATTGTTTACGCTCAAATTTGTCGATTGGCACGTTCAACCACCGGCTTGGATGTAAGTCTGACAACAGGCTTCAAGATGAGTTAATAATGGAGGAACTAATATTTAGTATATTAACTTGTATTTATAGTTTTGCTACACTATCTTAATTAATAGGGTTACAATTACTAATTGAAACTATATAGAGATCGAGATCCTATATATTAGAAAAGGCAAGTATCATACAAGAGTTATTATTAGATATATACTAGTTGATAACTCGTGCAATGCACGAGCTAGTTTGAATAATATTGCTTTTAATAATTTGTCAGACATTCATGTCAAAAAAACAATGCATAATTCAATAATTATTTTTATCCGTAAGTGCCTAATAACACTAATCAAATAGTGACATTTGAGTTTAATTGGAATACTAATTCCCAATAAATTTTTGCGCTAAATTAAATTGATTATAGTAATATTTGAGAAAGAAAACCTACACAATATATTTCAATTAATTAATTTAATAATGATATTTTTTCAAATTTTAATTGGCTATATCTAAAAATTGAATATCTTAATAAAATTATAATAATTAAATTATCTTACATAAAATCGGTCCAGATGTATTATCTCAAACAAAATTTTTAATAAAAAATATTATAATAAGTTTGCTAGAACGAAAAATAAAAAATATTTTAGACTTACCTTCTCTTGTTAGAGAATAAAAATAAAAAATTATTTGCCTTTTACTAACATAAACCGAGTTAACCCTTAATTAACTCGGTGAGTTTTTCAATTGAACATATATAGGTATTGATTTCAAATGACGATGTCATCTTACATCGTCATTTATGTGTATTTATATATAAGAATAGGATTCGGTTGTCATGAAGTGCTGAATAGATGAGTTCACCTCAAATTAACACCATATTTATGTTAGTTAACTCATACTAACCATTAATTAGATGAGTTATCAAATTAAGTGAGTTAACTCACTTAATTATTTAAGAGTGGACTCAACGATTTTTTCAATTGATTTGATTTGTGATGTCATCATTTAATAAATTTTTCCAATTGATTTAATTTGATGATATTACCATTTATGTGTATTTATATATAAGTATTGAAGTATTGATAGGGTTAACCATAAAAAAAATGTATTAATAAAGTTTCAAATTAATTTTTTTTAAAAAAAAAAATTGAATCAGAGGGTGTAGTTCACTTCACAGCAATGCACGAGTGAACACATACTCCTTAAAAGTTAAAGCAAACAATTACTAAGATTAAAATTAGCCCTCGGCAATGAGTGATGAAGCATCATCAGCTTTAAGTGGGCCAAAATGAGTCATCGACTAAGAGTGACTACAATATCGCCAAAGTAAAAGAAAGATTTTCGCAGTTCAGATATGTCTAGCTCTTTACCCGACTTAATAATAAGAAAAAGAAAAGGTAGTTCATAATAATTCCAAAAATAAAATTGTTGATCATCAATTGAAATTTCTTATATGCTACTTTAATGATGCATCAAAAGACATTAAAATCTTGTCATTTTAATACATATATATAATTAAGGACAAGCGATGTAACTAATTAATATGAATTTTTTTAAGACAAAAAATTTAATTTGAGGCTCCAATTATCCTAATGATCATGAATGCGGAATTTTTTTTTTGTTTTTTTTAAAACAGCTAAAAAAAAAAGTTTAATATTTTATGGGCTACAAAATTTCCTAATGAGATGAATGTGATTTGATACTTTAACAAAAAATGTATATACGATGCTGCACATGCATACATGATTTGTTATATGTATCCAAATCACACCCAAAACACTGTATTATGGAAAAACTCCAATTCCATAAAACATTAAACTTTTTTTTAGTTGTTTTATAAAAAAAAAGCAAAAAAAAAAAGTCCGTATTTTAGTATTATAAGAGAGTCCTTACCTGATCCTGACCCAACCCATACATATATATATATATATATATATATATATATATAAAGCAACAAGCATTCCCAATTTTGCTGCATTTCATATCTTGAATTTATAGGTCAATTACCCATAATAACGCTAATAATTAGATGAGAAATGCATGTAAGAAAAAAAAAAGTAGAGATCATGGATCGTACGTTGTCATGGGCTGCATGGCGCCATGGCCAGCACAGTTGAAAGCTAAATATTCTCCACTAAGACATGACAGACAGATCTAGTAGAAACCGATGATCTAGAATCCAATGAAATTATCATGAAATCCAAGCTCATCTATATATATTTGCCCCCCACGATACACAACACATTTCACTGCATCATCACCCAGTGTGGGAAAAGATTTATATAAAAAGAAATTAAGTTTCTGTCATATTCTACCCCACTAGCTAATTCTTAAAAATCAAAAAGCTAAAGTTTCTTTAACCATATATTATCCTTCAGTTTAAAAATAAAAGTTTGTATTCATTTTTTGAGACATTTGAAAATGAAAAATCAATTTAAAATTCAAATTTAGTATCAAATATCATAAATTTTGAATTGTGAACTTAATTAATTAATTCATATGATTGGTTTCAAATTATTATTTTTTTCTTGAAAACGAGCTCATTATATACATTCTAATAAACGAGCTCGTGTGAGTATAAAAAATGGCCAGTATATATATATATATATATATATGTGTGTGTGTGTGTGTGTGTGTGTGTGTGTGTGTGTGTGTGTGTGTGTGTGTGTGTGGTATAAGTGGTGCAATGCTTCAACATTATAAAACTGAGCCTTGTTACCACTACTCTCAATCATTTCAAGAAATCCCAAGTTCTCTATAACAAACTCCTCTTCTTTCATGTTTCCCATTTGCTATAAGTTATCAACCCCCTAACAAAGCCCTACTACACCTTCAAACAAACGTATTGCGTATAAATATATATAACTTAATTGCCTTAAACTCCAAGAAGCCAAAAAACAAAAACCATGTCCATTACAGCAGGACGGTCACAAGTACCGGAAAGAAACTACAAGAAATCGTTTCACCAGAGGCACGATTCAGGTGAGCTCGACGTGTTTGAGGCTGCACGTTATTTCTCCGGTGCCAATGAAGTTTCCGGTGAAAATTTTACACATCAGAAAATGATGAGAGGTGGAAGAATTAGCCTAGATATTCCCATGATGACGAGTACTAGAAGTCCAGTACTTCCAGCACAAATTCTTCGTGATCAGCAAGTGATCATGGCCGAAAAGGCAACAAAAGAGAAGAAATACAAGCAACCAAATTCTCCCGGTGGTAGGCTTGCTAGTTTCTTGAATTCTCTGTTCAGCAGCCAAAATTCTTCCAGAAAAAAGAAATCAAAATCATCCCCCATCAAGGATGAAGATCATGAGAGCCCAGTTGGGAGGAGAAAAAGGAGAAGCAGCATTAGTCATTTTCCCACTACTGTAAACTTAAGCAACAATATTATTCATTCTTCAAGTAATTCTGGATTTAGAACTCCTCCTCCTTGTGCAAACACTCCTACAAAAAACAGCTTAAAAGATTTCAGAAACTCTCTTGATCACAGGCCTGTAAGTGTCACCACTTTGTCCAAGAATAACTGTCATCTTAAGTTCTCTGATAGTATTAAGAAAACCAGCAAAGATAGTAATGGTTGGTTGGATGAGAAATTCAAGTTCAGTACTAGTACTGCTACTACGGGATTTTCCTCATCGGAGAAATACAAGACTTTTGGTAATGGGATTTCGGATCGGATTCCGTCGGAGGAGAGAGAATTTAGAAACTTCATCAATGAGGTGGATGATGGTGTAGATAGTGATTCAAGCTCTGATCTTTTTGAATTGCCAAACTATGATTTGGGTTGCTGTTATTCAAGTGGACTTCCGGTTTATGAAACTACCCATATGGATAACATCAAGAGAGGTGCACCTATTGCCGGTGGCGCCATATAATTAGGTGAATTATGAATATATATATATATATATATATATATATATATATATATATATATATATATTAATTTATCTAATAGTACAATTTGATTCGGATCATTATCATGTTTGAAGCTTTCAGGCCTGAGATTTTTTTTTGGGGTCAAGATATGGCCTTAGATTTTGCTTTAATTTCTCTCCTTTGGAAATTCCTAAACATATCTATGCATGAATGTACAGTTTGGAATGTTTGTTTGTCTCTACCAATATATTTTCTATCATTCCTTAATTAATTAATTAATTTTGGATCTTTGTTATGGAGTGCAAGAACGTCGATCACAATTAGGCACAGTAACATTGAAACAGCTTACATAATAAATATGATTAGATAATTGTGCATATGATATACATACATGCATGGATATATCAATCCGATCCTCCACCAAATTGATGTATAGGAAATATATGATTAACACCCCAGTAAACTAACACCTTTTAATATTAAACTTTAAGCATCGTCAATAATGGATAAATCCACATTAATCAAGTCTTAATTATTACAACGATTCATGGCCATCTGATCAAATTAAATCTAATTAATCGTGCAAGATTAATATATCCATATATATATATATATATATATATATATATATATATATATATATATATATACTTGAAGTACATAGGAGGTCCTTCACATATATACTCCCTTCCTCCCATAATATATGACTGTGGTCCTAGTTTGAAACATATAAAAAAAATGTTATGTATAAAATATTTAAAATAATTGTACGGAAGGTAGTTGGTGTTTGCACTTTTTATACTAACTAATAAAACAAAAATATTAATTAATTAATTAGGAGGTGGATTTACGTAATTACTACTAAAACATATACTACTTTTTTTTAATCAAAAGAATCAACATTGAAAAACGTATATATATTCAAAGGACTAAGTTTAGTGGTTCCGCCTAGATATAAACACAATTGGACAGCTTTTTAATATATATATTAACAACTAATATATCTAATAAAAATATAAATTATTAAAATATATTAAGTTTTCAAGTGGTTCAATAAAGAAATTGTTTTGAATGTAGTCAGATTGTTTGTTAGTTTGTTATTTAAATAATATCTAAGTTTATTAAAAAGTTTTTCATCATTAATAGAATTCGACAATAAATAAACCACATCATCGAATTCCATGTGGTTCCAAATACATTATAGATAATGCATTTAATCATTCAAAATCATAGATATCAATATTTAACTTATATGTTTGAAATACCATTTTCATGAAAAATTATCAAATCAACTTGTTATTTTTCTATCCTTTGTCAAACATATATAATATATATTTCATACACAACAAGTATTTTTTTTTTATTTTTCAACTCCCTTAAGTATTTTCAAAAATCAATTTTAATTAATTTCTTAAGAAATTAACTACCTCAAGTTTAACTCCGAAATTCCCAAATCTTGGCGAGGATTTACACATGTTAACGTGACTTCCAATTTAAATTTCATGGTCATCTGAGTTATAGAACTTTCCATAATAACGATTTTTCAATCTAAATATTGAAATAGTCATAACTTGCTCATTTTAAGTCGGAATGAGCTCATTTTTTTTTTCAGACAGGAGGTACTTTATACCATATATTTTATGTCCCAAACTTTCTAAAATTAGTCCACACGAAAAATCTACAACACCTTTTCCAAAGTTTGGATAAGTTAAAAACATATAGATCTAACTCTAGAACTTGACCACACTCAAAATTTGAAATATAATAGGAGATGTGGTCAATTGAATTTTATATTCTATTTTCAATTGGTCCCAAAGATTGTTTGTTAGTTTGTTATTTAAAGTTATTGTTAATTGCATCTTAATACATATTAGTAGTTTTATAATATATATATTCGACGGAATAATAAAAAAAACGGAACGGTCGAAAGAAATTACGCAACTTACTTTTTATATTATTAGGTTCTCTGATTAATAGTACTCAAATGAATTTAAATTCATATTTGTATTTTATAATATATATATATATATATATATATATATATATTTATATATTTTATTTAAAATCTAAAAACAATTAATTTTATAAAAGTATTATATTTTATATAAAAAAAATTTACTATTTAGAGGATTTTTTAATATAAAGATGTGAGTTATTAAAATGCATTAAAAGATGAACTTTTCGAATACATTAAGATGCAATCAAGAAACAAAAAATCTTAGTTGATGATCAATATACTAAAAAGAAATATTTAATACACAAATGACTAGTAGATTTTGGTTTAGGACTTTAGGTTGTATACTTTACCAGTACTCCTGCACCATGCAAAAATTCTTGAATTAATGTGTTTCATAAGGTTTTTAAGACTGTAAATACTCCTTTAGTTCCGAATTATGAAATCATTATTAATTTATTTTTAATTTTAAATTAAAATAACTTTTTAAAAATTATGAAATAATAAAACTTACTATGAGTAATATTTTTAAGTAATTTATAATATTTACATTGTATTGATTAAAATTTTAAAAAAACTATCAATTTTGAGTTTAAAATATTTTAAATTGACTTTAAAAAATCAATAATAATTTAAAATTTTATTTTCAGTGTGTGTTGAACAATAGTAATAATCATAGATTTTCTTAAAGAAGTAAATTCGATCTGATTAATATAGCCTCTCTTTTTTCTTTCAAACGTAATAACACAGATAATTAAAAAAATTGTCAATCGTAGCAAAAACTAGTGAATACTAAAAGTAATAACAGAATATACAGATTTGAGCGGTTCTTCAATACGAGCAGATGAAGAACTCACCGTCAATATAACTTTACACCCAAATTTAAACTATTTATCTTCAACGATTCACACATCGAAAAAATTCTCACGAACAAAAAAAATCTCTCAACCGGAGAAAGTAAGATCTTGCAAGAGATGATAACAAAATCATCTCATAAAAGAGAAAGAAATCAGTCATATTATGGAGAAAATAAGTTCCACAAAAGAAAAAAAAAACAAACTTCACAAAAATGAAGAAATTATTAGAGTACAAGAAGAGAGATTTAGGGGGTCTTTCCAAAAAAAAAAAAGAAGCCCTCTCCAGATCTAAGATCAATGTTATATAAGATTTTTTAATAGAGAGAATAGAGAATAATGTAGAGTGTTTATGCTACATTTGGATTGGAGTAATGAAGGTAGGAATGAAATAACTCATTTTTATGAGAGAAAAAAATTGTGTTGACTATGATTGTAATGGATTGAACCATTCTTATTTCTCCTAAATTTATGATTTTTATTTTGAGAGAGGAAGAGTATGAAATAACTCATTCAAACTAGAGTTATATTTAATTCTCAATTTCATTCCATTCTCCATTTCATTTGTTCAATCTAAACGTAGCATTAGAGTTATATTTAATTATAAGGGAAAAGATAAAGTTTGGCTAAACATATGCAGACCCAACTTAATTGTCTGGATCTAATAATTTGATTTATTGTACTCCCACAAGACAAATATGAGTTAGCTAATAATTTCAAGTATAAGAACTTTATAAAAAAAATTGGGATTACGCTTATAAGATATATATATGTGGTTTGAAGTTCTATGGCGGTTTCCAAATTCATTATATTCTTCTATATAATTGACCATCAAAATTCAAATGATTGACCCAACTTGCATGGCTACATTATCCTGCTTTCATGCACAGAGAATTTTTTTACTAATTTTAAAAAGTTAAAATTTTATAGCATCTCTAGCTATGTATGTTAATCGTTACCATGTATGCTATCATATATATATATATATATATATATATATATATATATATATATATATATATATATATATATATATATGAAGCTGGTGGTTAATCAGATCTGATCATGATTATGCTTCCTATCCTATGAGTAGAGAGCCATGATCGATTGATGCATGCGAGATGGGGCACCAAAATGGGTCCTGCAGGGCCATGCAACGCACGCAAGTGCCATTATATATTCATCAAAAGAATCAAGACAACTTGGTAGATAGATCATCATAAGTAAATTTAGATGAGTAAATGAATCGTGGAGTCTGTTGAATTGTTCAGATTTAATTTAGTTCACAAAATTTATTGAGTATGAAATAAGATTTAATTAAGTCTCATTTTAACTACCGAGTTAAATAAGATCTCGAATCGAGTCTGAACAGTTTGACCTTTTTGAGTGAATTTATATGATTTGAGTATCAATAGAAAACTATAATTTGAAGAGATTCTAATAATTTATCGAACTTCAAAATTTGTTCATACTTGAATCATTTATATTTTGAGTTAAGCTCAAATCGAATTTTTAATCGATCAAGTATGAATTGAGTCTAAATTGTTTGTTTCAAGTTACAACATTAAAGTAATGCATGTTAGGGTAATCTCATTGCGATATTGAATATTTTATTAATTTATTAATTTATCCAATCACGTGTAATTTATTTAATTAACATAGAATAATGACATTTCATTTTAAATCTCATTTAAGATAAACATAAATACATTGAGACCCTTAACATGGTACATCCGTGTCATAAACATAAATCTTGCTAGCTAAGGTTAGAAAAAGGTTAAGAGAGTACTGTACTACTATAATTGCATTGCATGCTTGAGTAAAAGCAACATTCCAAACATTCCATATATACACACAATATTTAAATTTTATGAAATTGTCACGTTCTTAATATATGTCATGATTTATAAGTCAAATTTTTTGTTATATTTATATTAATCGGAACAAAAATTGAATATGTTATTTTATTATTTGACGTTTTGTTGTGACCAACAAAAAGACAACATTTACTATAATAAAAGTTATATATATATATATATATGAGGCGGATCAAGAAGATTTCTTAAAATAGCGTTCGTTTAAATAAGCGCTTTTTATCAAAGCGACGTAGTTTTGGAGGACCAGCAGTGACATTTTGTAAATACAACGCGTATTTACAAAAAACTTGGCCGCATCCCTCCAAAACTACGTCGTTTTGATAAAAAAATGCTATTAAACGAGTCTTTTAAGGAGAATGACTTTTGATCCTCTCCATATATATATATATATATATATATATATATATATATATATATATATATATATATATATATTGGTGTGACAATTTCATAAAATTTAAATCCATATGTGTACATCATGCACGTACAATTGTACGTAGTAATACATGAGTCATGATGATGTCTTGTTTTCCATCATCTAATCTAAATTAAAAGTGGTTAATATTGATGAGCAGACCAGGAACTTAATCAACTCAACCAGATCGCACATCCATTTTGTAGGCTGATCTGATGAGGCGGATTATTAATTTTATAATTAAATCTAATTTGAAATTTAGGTTTAATTAATTGGCATGCAACCACCCTTTGGAGTTTGGACCAAATTAAGCGAAGGAACATTAATGGAGGACACCCCATATCCAGTATAATTGGGGGGCTCTTAATGACCGGTAACGGTACCTTAAATTTTTTTTAAACCACAATTATAAGAATAATAAATAAAAAATAATAGAGCAAGTTTGAACAAAAAATTATAAAAAAAAGTATATTTTTTATTGAAAAAATACTGTAAACAATTTCTTTTACAATTTTTTGTGCTCTATTATTTTTTATTTATTTTTCTTGTAATTGTGTTAAAATAATTAAATACCAAGATCGATCATTAAGAAGACACCCCCCCCACCCCCACCCAGTAGGACCAGTACTGTGATATACTCGTGTATTAGGTGTTTGGGTCCTCAATTGTCTACTTATGAATTGACTTGCAATTAACTTTACTTTTTATCACATGAACAAATTAATTAATTAATTCTATTGGCTATATATAATAGCAATTTAACGTGCAATTAAGGTCCAGGTCCTCCCATACTTTCGCCCGGAAAAATATTAATGTTGCATGAGGAGGATTGATAGTAGGATGCTTAATTAATTGTGTAGGGTGTCGATCTTATGTACTTGTGAGTTTTTACTTGTAACTGATGTTTTACCTGACAAATATGCTAATAAAGTTTTCTGTGTTTTATCAACAACAAAAATAATAATAATAATTATCAATTTGATTCTTCTTTTCCATTTTGAAAATAAATTAATATAAAATTATAATTGTTTCAAACGTTTGAAATTTGAACATTAATTAAAAGGCGGGATGCCATGTAGATTGTTAGTTCATAACAGAACATGGCCCTACATTATATATGTGGCACTGGGCTTTACCATGGAGTTAATTTCTAAACATTACAAAAATAAGACGACCCAGCAATATAAATTTTAAAGAAAATAATTTCACACTATCAACTAACAACACGACATTGATGATTGATCCGATACCAAATGTTACGGTATAAACTCAAATCTCATATTCCATACTATTGATATGACAAACTCTATCGGAGTCATTTTAGTCTGACAATTGGTTTTAGTGCTCCCCCAGACTTGTGGGTATTCATTCCTCTCCCAAATACTCGTAAGTTGTTCTTCCTCGCACTGTTTCATGACTCACCTTTGCACTCATGTTATAATTAAGACGACACTCAATTGTACTTCACCCTCTTCACTAGAGAATTTACAACCGCACTAAACCCATTAATTAATTAGCATCACATTTGCATCGTCTCTAGTCAGTCTGCTCTTGGAATGAATGCCATCAATCAGAAGCTCTTCCGAGCAAGCATCAATATCAGATGTACTCAAATTGGTCACCATGTTCTCAATTGCCTCCATGACCATTCCTCTATATGTTCACTCTCACCTTTAAGGTCCTCAATTATTCTCCCAACAATATCGGCAACCCCAACTTTGTTTGCTATCTCCACATGCAGTTGTATGAACAAGTTGCTTATAATTAATTTCTACGATCCTTGGAAACCCACAGCCTCCACGCCTTAATTCCGTTCTCACTACTTTCAGAACAATCTTTCTCATTTCTTGGTCAGGAGATTGAAATTCACGCATCAAAATTATCATCACTTCCTTCGTATAGTGCGTCCGTTAAAGGAATCACGAAGCTAATTGCCTTCAGCTAAAGCTTTCCCACCTACTGTGTGACCTGATACCCTTCCACTTAAAGGCTTTAAAACTGAGTCAAAGCTTTCAATTAATACCATATGGAGCAGGAGCAGAAGCCTCAGCAAGGGCAGCTAAAGGCAGTGCCGACCGTACGTGTTCCATAACTTATTGCTTTGACACGCAACAGGACAGGACAGGTATTCCAAGTGCTCATCATGCAACAGCACTGAAGGCTCTAGCAGTACGTACTGTTCCTTACATACTCATCAATGTTATTACATAATTAAAAAAATCGAGTTCGTACTTTTAATTACATAACTAATTTGTGTCCTGCCACACACTCCATTTGAGTATGTAGTGTTGGAAATGGATTTGAACAAGAAAATTGACTTGGGTCGGGTCGTGGACTCGGGTCGGGTCGTGATCGTGACGGGCGGGTTTGTGAAACTACGTCGTTTTGACGACGGTTACATGCAAATTTTTCCTATAAATAAATGGTGTGGGAAAGCATTTGGAAGAGAATAAATATTCCCATCCCGTTTTGTTTTTCTGAAATTCCCGTCCCGTTCCTTCCCTTATTCCCGTTCTGCAGTATAGAATCCCGTTTTCTGCAGAGTCCCGTTCCGTTTTCTGCAGAGTCCCGTTCCCGTTTTCTGCAGTCCCGTTCTGTGTTCTGCAAAATCCCGTTTCTGCAGATTCCGTTCCTTCCCACCGTTCTTAAGAGTTTTCCCGTTCTGCAAATATTTTTCCATTTACTGTTTTGAGTAAGTATATTTATGCACCATTTTCATGCATCATTACTGTAATTTACATATTACATGCATCATTATTATTAATAGTAAAGTTCGAGTACATAACATAGAATTTGCGTTCGATGAATTCTTAATTTTGTAATGCTACTAATTAAGAATTGAAATCCGTTTTATCTTGGGAAGCAATTATTCAATTAACCCTTAGCATCTGTGGGGGAATAAATTTGCTTTAAGGAGACTTTGTGAATTCAAAGGACTCGGATTTATTGATTAATATTTTCTGTGTTATATATATATATATAAAATTATGTTTTGTTTTATCATATTTATATATATATAAAATAATACTATATATTATAGATAACAATCTTAAAGCAAATTTATATTTTCTGTAATTATAGTATTATTTTTTGTGAACAGAAAATTATTATATGTGAATAGAAAATTATTTTATAAAACAAGTTTTTGTTTTATAAAAACTGGATTTCTAGAAATTCTGGAAACAATCATATTTGTTTTGTCCATTACCGTGATTCATTTTTGTTGCACTCAAGTTGAACGTCACTTTTCTAAAATATATATTACCATTGCCATGCATGATAACTGCTGAAGGTGTGTGTATTTGTGCAAGTGTTGCATTTGTTCATATTAAAAATATAAATATATAATATATTATATTAATATATGAGTGCAGTTATATGAGTAATATATTATATTAACCTAACAAAAGTTACCGTTTTCTGGTAATTAGTTTGAATGTGCAATATTGGTTGAGAATATGTTTGGATGCAGTAATCAGTAATTAGTAAGTATATTTCTTCATATTCTGCAATACTATTGGTGGTTCATATTTCCGTGAGTATATTTCCCTTCCACAATACTATGTTTGTTTAGTAATTGTATGTTCTGAAAAAATTAATTTAGAAATTAAGAAATTAAGAAATGAGAAATGACCGTCGAAGCCATTCTGCATATCATTTGCATGTCCTGTTTTCATTAAGAAATTAATTTACTGTTATAAACATGCAAATTAACATGAAAATTGCATTAATTTCTGCAAATTAATTGTACCGGTTTTCATTAATTTTTGCAAATTAATTGCTATGGTTTTATTTAGTAACATGCGAATTGCAGAATATGAACATATTTAATACTTTGTTATTTATGTGAACAGAATAGTACATAATAACATAAGATTGTAACAAATTAGTATTATATTATTTGTTTAGATTTATCTCTTTGTTAATACATAGTATTGATGTTAAAGATAGATATTTGTATATGAGTGCAGCAAGATTAACATTGCATGAATTTTTATTTATTTATTTATTTTTTAATATGTAGTAAGGTTAATATTGCATGGTGCATGCAATTATTATTGGTATGAACAAAGTCCTTATTATTGGTATAATCAACGAGTGCAGTAAATATTTGTGATATATACTAAAGTCATCAGATTATGTTTATATATATAATACGTTTTTTAAAGATATTCTGCAAATTTTGTTGAATCTAAATACACTGTTTTACTGTTCATATGTTTAACAGAATATATTCATATTATAATAACAGAAATTTATTGTTGGTAAATATTTACAGAAATTTACTGTTAGTAAATATTTTACTGTTAGAAATTTACTGTTTAAAAAGAATGCTATATTTATATATTTAATATTTTTTTTTTTTTTTATAAGTTACATTAATAGTTGCAGTATCTATTACATGATGCGTCATAGCAGCTTTATGAATAAAACTTACATTTCCACACATGTTTTGTATGAATAAAACTTACATGCGTGTAAATGCAAGACTTACTTGCATGTTTTGTATATAATATAGATTAGCGTACTAATATTATATATATAATATTTATAATATACTTATTATGTGCTGTAATATTATTGTGTTACTACATATAAAATATTCTGTTTACAGAAATATTATATATATTACATATTCACATACATAATATTCTATTATTTTTAATATTGTTTAAATATATACATGTGTAGTATATATAATATTTTGTTCTCAGTAACTTAAATAGTGTTTTATGTAAATGTAAAATTGTTTGCATATTAATATCATAATTTTGTTATCGATTTTAAATTCATATAACAGTTTATTTTTATTGCTAATATATATTATTGTTACATCTTGTACAAGCGAAAATTTGTTTACATACTATTGACAATAGTCTTTATTTGTATAATAGAAATGGCTTCTACAAGCACCATTCCTGCCGTGAGTATGTCTCATGGAGAAAAGCCAGAAAGGTTCAATGGAACTAATTTCAAGTGTTGGCAACAAAAAATGCTATTCTATCTCACAACATTGAATTTGGCTCGGTTTCTTGAGAGGATTGTCTCTTTCTTGTTGAAGGAGAAACCTGACAAGAAAAGGTGGTCATGCTTTGTTGATGCATGGAAACATCTGCAGATTTCCTGTCTTGAAATTATGTAATGAATGGATTAGACAATACATTTGTATAATGTGTACTGTCTAATTCAAACCGCAAAAAGGAACTTTGGGAATCTTTAGATAAGAAATATAAAGCTGAGATCTTTGGCATGAAAAAAATTCATTGTCGGTAGATTTCTTGATTATAAAATGGTAGATTCCAAAGCAGTTATCACTCAGGTTCAAGAATTACAAGTAATTCTACATGACATTCATTCTGAAGGAATGTCATTAAGTGAATCATTCCAAGTTGCAGCAATGATTGAGAAGCTTCCACCATCATGGAAAGACTTCAAGAATTATCTGAAGCATAAACGCAAAGAGATGAATCTTGAAGAACCTGATCGTCGACTAAGGATTGAAGAGGACAATCGAGGATCTGAGAAGAAAAGTGGAAAGAATTTCATTGAAGCCAAGGCAAATGTTGTAGAACAAAGGCCAAATAACAACAAAAGAAAGCGTGAAGGCAAAGATACCTTGAGGCCAAAAAAAAATTCAAAGGCAAATGTTTAACCGTGGCATTCTGGACATAAATCTAATGAATGTCGAAAGCCAAAGAAGTTGAAGAAAGAACAAAAACCTCAAAGCACATGTGATGAATCAAGAAGCTTTACGAAGATGTTTGATACATGAACCTTGTGCGATTATATCTGAATGTAATTGGTAGGAAACCCTAAAAAAGTGTAATGCGTGGACACTTTGGAGCTACTCGCCACATATGTTCCAACAAATGGATGTTTTCTACTTACAAAGCGGTAGAAAAATGATGATCAACTCTTTATGGGAAACTCCTCAAGTTCAAAGGTTCAAGGCGTGGAAAGATTATCTTGAAAATGACATCCGGCAAAGAAATGACTTTGAATGAAGTGCTTCATGTGCGGATATTCGGAAGAATCTAGTTTACGGGTCACTTTGCTAGCAAGAATGGCTTTAAGTTGGTGTTTGTGTCGATAAGTTTGTACTTACTAAGAATGATATGTTTGTAGGAAAGGGCTACATGAATGATGGGCTCTTTAAGATGAATGTTATGGTTTGTAATACCAAAGTCTATTAATAATAATAAGATTAATTCTTCCAACTTTATTTGTTAGAGTCTTCAAACATATGGCATGCTAGATTAGGTCATATTAATTATAATACTCACTGCGTAGATTAATTAATTTAGAGTTCTTGCCTAAATTTGATATTAATCTAAAACATAAATGTGAAATTTGTGTGGAATCAAAAATGACAAGATTACCTTTCATTACATTGAAAGAAAAATTGAACCTCTAGATTTAATTCACACCTACATATGTGACTTAAAGTTTGTGCAAACTAGAGGTGGGAAAAATATTTCATAACCTTTATTGATGATTACACAAGATATTGTTATGTATATTTGCTAAGAAGTAAAGATGAAATTTGTAAATGTTTTCGACTTTATAAAAATGAAGTTGAAAATCAACTTAACAAAAAGATTAAAAGCAATAAGAAGCGATAGAGGTGGTGAATATGAATCACCATTTGAAGAGATCTATACTTCTCACATGGCATTATTCACCAAACTCACCGCCCTTATTCACCTCAATCTAACGGTATTCTTGAACGCAAGAACCGAACATTAAAAGAAATGTTGAATGCTATGTTGAGCAGATTCTGGGCACCCCGAAATTTGTGGGGGGGAGCTTTGCTTTACGCCATTATATTCTTAATAAAGTGCCTCATAAGAAAACTCATAAAACACCTTATGAATTATGGAAAGGTCATAGACCTTCGCTATAAATACTTAAGAAGTGTGGGGTGTTTAACAAAAGTGATGGTTCTAAACCTAAAAGGTTAAGATAAGACCAAAAACAATTGATCGTGTTTTTCATTGGTTATGCAAATAACAATGGTCTTATCGCTTTCTTGTTCATAAATCAAAATTAACGATATTCATGTTAATACATTTATTGAATCAAGAGATGCATCATTTTGAGAGAATATTTTTCCATATAATGGAAATAATGATTCAAATTCAAACAAAAGACCTTTGGATCTACTTAGTGATAATCTCGAAAATATAGACAAAAAGAGTGCAGTAGTGGATGAACCTAGACGTAGCAAAAGGCGAGGACTTCAACGTCTTTTGGTCCGGATTTTCTAACATTTTTGTTAAAAGCGATCCTCGAACCTATAAGGAAGCAATATCCTCTCCGGATGCTTCTCGTTGGAAAAAAGCAATAAATAGCGAAATTGAGTCCATTATGCAAAATCAACATGGGAATTGGTGGACCTTCCACCTGGTTCAAAACCCTTAGGGTATAAATGGATCTTCAAAAAGAAGTTGAAAGCTGATGGCTCAATTGATAAATACAAAGCAAGGCTTGTTGTTAAAGGCTATAGACAAAAGGAAGGATTAGATTATTTGACACTTATTCACCATTACAAGAATTACATCTATTCAATGCTAATAGCATAGCATCTTTAAATAAACTTGAAATACATCAAATGGATGTAAAGGCGCATTCTTAAATGGTGAATTAGATGAAGAAATATATATGGAACAACTTTGAAGGTTTCACCGCTCTCCTCGGACAAGAGAGAAAAGTATGTAAACTTGTTAAATCCTTGTATGGATTAAAACAAGCACCAAAACAATGGCACGAGAAATTTGATAATGTTATGTTATCAAATGGATTTAAAATTAATGAGTGTGACAAATGTGTTTATGTCAAAAGCACTCAAAAGGAATATGTCATTGTTTGTCTTTATGTGGATGATATGTTAATCATGGGTAATAACAATGAAGTTATCAACTCTACTAAGCGTATGTTGTCAAATAGGTTTGACATGAAAGACTTGGGGATTCTTGATATAATTTTAGGAATCAAGATTTCTAGAACATCCTGATGGAATTATGTTATCTCAATCTCATTACATTGAGAAAATACTTGAAAAATTTAACAAGTATAATATAATTACGAATAAAACCCGAGTTGATATAAATCTTCATCTAGCTAAAAATGAAGGTGATAAAGATATCTCAACCGGAATATTCTCTCGTATAATAAAGCGGTTTAATGTATGTCAATGAATCTATCTTAGACCGAATATAAACTATTCTTAAAGTAAGCTAAGTAGGTATACTGAGTAATCCGGTAAAGATCCATTTGAAAGCAATTTTGAGAGTTTTAGGATACCTAAAACATACTTTCAAAAATATGGATTTACTATCTGAAGATATCCGGTGATATTGGAAGAATATAGTGATGCTAATTGGATATCCGTGATAAAAGACTCGAAATCCACAAGTGGATATGTCTTTACCACTTGAGAAGTCTTGTGCAGATATCTTGGAAATTCTCAAAACAAACGTGTATTGCTAGTCTACAATGGAATCGAAATTCATTGCGTTAGATAAAGCGGGAGAAAAGCGAGTGTCTTCGTAATTTCTTAAGGATATTCAAATTGGTCAAGACTGTGCAAATTATATGTATACTGTTGTGATAGCCAATCGGTGATTGGAAGAAGACAGAAGTCACTTATATAATTGATGAAATCACGTCATATCTGACGAAGACATAATCTGAATTAGACAATTGCTCTCAAATGGAATTATCTCGATTGACTATGTAAAAGTCAAAAGATAATATTAACGGATCCGCTTACAAAAGGTTTAACAAGAGAGCAAGTGGAAAAATCATCGAAGGGAATGGGTTTAAAACTCTTTATTTAAATAAGTGTGTCATAAGTGGCAACTAACCTGGTATTTGGAGATCCCAAGATCTAGGTTCAATGGGCAAACCGAATTCATGTAGTACTCGTGTAAAGCACCGAGGAGATATTTACTCCTAACCATTCCTATTATAAGGCAAATCTACATCCGCCATGAGAATCGGGATAAGATACGCTTTTAATGATTTCTATATCTTGACATATGTTCAAGTGGGGTATTGCGGATACTCTTGATAGAAGTCACCCACGTGAGTAAGAAGGGGCCACTTACGTGAGAATTATGAAGGTGAATTCTCTAACATACTTACGGAACCAAGAGGTGTTTGAGGCCAAAATGAACACAAACGTGAGAACCAACTATATCGAAGAGAGATATTTTGTGAATTCTATTGTCTTGGTTTACACAAAAAGTCGATACCAAAGACATCAAGTCTCTTGATTAAGCCAAAGTAAATCCGATAGATTTTACTAGGGTAAGTTCAAAGCCACTTGAAATTACTTAACCCGATAAAATATCTTTTCTTATGTACTCGAACTAGTGTCTGCGTATTCATAACATATTTTGCATATTGTAAAGCCAATTTTACATTCATGTGGGGGATTGTTGGAAATGGATTTGAATGAGAAAATTGACTTGGGTGAATTAGTGGACTAAAAATGAATCGTGATCGTGTGGTAGTTTGTGAAACTACGTCGTTTTTGCCAGCGGTTACATGCAAAATTTTTCACTATAAATAAATGGTGTGGGAAAGCATTTGGAAGAGAATAAATATTCCCATCCGTTTTGTTTTTCTAAAATTCCCGTCCGTTCCTTCCTTTATTCCCGCTTCTGCGATATAGAATCCCGCTTTTCTGCAGAGTCCCGTTCCGTTTTCTGCAGAGTCCCGTTCCGTTTTCTGCGGTCCGCTCGTGTGATGCGCAAAATCCGTTCTGCAGATTCTGTTCCTTCCCACCGCTTCTTAAGAGTTTTCCCGATTACTGCAAATATTTTTCCATTTCTGTTTTGAGTAAGTATATTTATGCACCATTTTCATGCATCATTCTTTGTAATTTACATATTACATGCATCATTATTATTAATAGTAAAGTTCGAGTACATAACATAGAATTTATGTTCGATGAATTCTTAATTTTGTAATGCTACTAATTAAGAATTGAAATCCGTTTTATCTTGGGAAGCAATTATTCAATTAATCCTTAGCATCTGTGGAGGAATAAATTTGCTTTAAGGAGACTTTATGAATTCAAAGGACTCGAATTTATTGATTAATATTTTCTGTGTTATATATATATATAAAATTATATTTTATTTTATCATATTTATATATATATAAAATAATACTGTATATTACAGATAACCTGCAGGACCAGTGGTGTAGCTAAGAAAGGACGGGAGGAGGCCATTACGACCCTACCTACTCATATACGCCTACTCTAACTCGGACTATCCTTACTCATTTAGTAGTACATAATTTTTTATTCAATATTGATACTCACTCCTAATTGTATAAATATTTTTAATATATAGTAGCTAGGCTCATATTTTGAGAATATAAATTTATACTATATTATACTTAGAATAATATATAAATTTTATTTCAAAGTTTAATTATAATTTTCAAATGCATGTAAATATGGTTAATATTAAAAAATTAACTTACCTTTAAAGTCAAATAAATGAAATTAATGTTATGGTTAAGTGTCTCAAATTTGATCTATCAAATTATCTTAGTATACATATTATCTTGGTATGTAATGAATTTTTAGGATACACTATGATAGTGAATGACAATAACATGTATATATGTTTGAGAAGTATTTGAAAAAAAATTAAAACCTTTAATTTTAGTATATTTGTAAAAATTAGATTTTAAGTTCACCCTTTATTCAACTCACCTTAGATATCCTTTTTAGATTAATTATCTGACCGTCGTGTATACTTTTAACGACGAAACAACGTATAAATTTAAAAATATACATTTCTTTTTTTTTGTTAAAAAGAGTGAAGGATATTAATAAGGAGTAAACTTAAATATTCGAACTCACTTCATAAGTATGTTAAAATTTTAAAAATATACATTTTTTTTAGTATTGAAATTTTTGGTCCCTTTTACTCGAATTCCTGCTACGCCCTTACATTGCAGTTTTTGGTATTGATTTGAATAGTACCTCCACTTACACACCTTCACCGACCAATGAAATTTAAGTCGTAAGCGCTGCTACTTTCTCTCTCTTGCTGGAGGGAAAACCCAAATGCATAAATAGATAACCCAATTATTTCCCGCCATTTGAAATTCCCACTCTCACTTGTTCTCTCCCTCGCATAGACACGAGCAAAAGCGCTCACACAAACACTCGAATGGCGAAAACTGGAGAAGAGAAATCGGATGGTCTTGAAATCATTTCAGTCGGAATACTATACGATGGTCCCTGGGACAAGAAATACTGGAGCTCCTCTAGGGTTCGATTTCTCCCTCTCCCTCTCCCTCTCCCTCTCCCTCTCCCTCTCCCTCCCTCCATATATATATATATATATATGTATCCTGTGACGTGTATGTATGTGTATCTATGATTGTGTATATGACTGCCTATCTGATTGTGAGTTTTAAACTTACAGTCTGGAGCTGCTGTTCTTTTTGTGATAGTACATGTTGTTGATTTTCTACTCCTGTCCATCGAATGTAATTCATCAATCAATACATACATATATATATACATACATACATATATATATATATATATATATATATATATATATATATATATATAACTATTGAAGTTTCTGATTGTATTGATTGAGGATTACATTGAGAAGCTTCTGGTTTTCATCATTTAGGCAAATGCCGGAGCTTGAATTAACTTGAGATTTTGAAACTTACTATTATGGATTAGGTTGCTTCTACTTCTAGGATACTTCAAATTTGAATTACTAAGATTGTAGAGTTTGCTGGATAAGTTACTCCAAGACAAATGGAATGATCAATTTGGGATCACAATTAACTCATATAGTGAGTATAGGATATTCTTTTATGAGGTGAGTCAGGTGTGACATAGAATCCTGGGAATATGGAACTTTGAAGCATTTATATGTCAACAAGCATCCTGCTTCCATGTGCTACGACATTTGGAATGAATATAGCAAGCAGAAATACTGTATAACCAACAGTTCCCTGAGAATAAAAATCAGAAAGAAGAAAAAGAACTCCAGATGTATAAATTGGTAATAAACTGTGGTAAGCATAATGCTTGATTGGTTGATTATAATATTTCCACGGTTTTCTGTTTTAAAGTCATTAGTGCAGTGACACTTTTCAGAATAAAGTGCAAGATTAGTTTTGTCTATGAAATTATGCTAGGCTAGAGTCTATATAGCTATAGCATTTAACTGTTATGCTACTGAAGCTCTGTTACAACATATAGTATGCTGAAACTAAAACTCGTTCATGAGATTATGCAAATGCTTAGGGCATACAGATCTGAGAAATTCATGGCTCTAGCTTGAAAACTTCGTATTTTCAACTAGAGTTTTGATATAATTGTAGATACAAATAAGAAGCCTTGGAAAGATGTGGTGTTAGGCTTCAACCTTGACAATTATCTATTTTTTAAATTGATGGCTCATATAATTTGTTCTTGATATTGATTGGTTTTGGTGACAGTAATTTTTCTTTTTCTATAAGAAAAATAAGTAAATTCATACTAATCACGTGTTATTGTTGTCCAAAATTGAAGGACTTTCCAAAGTTTTTGGGTTTCATTGTACAGCTGCAACTTGCACACTTGAAATCTGCAATTTACATTAATTTAGAATGTTCACATAGTCAATGGGCTAATATGTATATGGTGAAGTTTGTGTAAAAGTTTTTTTTTCTTTCTTTCTTTCTTGTTTCTTATTCAACTAGAGGCTCAGTTGTTTGTGTTTAAACAGTATAAGGAGAAGGGATTGCATGGCTGTTACTTTATGGTCCTGTTTTTAGCTATTCATATATGCTTTACCTCCAATTGGATTAACCCATATTGTTTTTCAGGGTAAAGACCGCTATCCTTATCCAGTTGGATACCAAGCTGTGCGAACTCATAATAGGATTACATATAAAATGGAAATTCTTGAAGGTCTTAAAGGCCCTTTATTCAGGGTGTGTACCTAGACTCAAAAGCTTCGAGCATGAAGTACTTAATAACTGTTAATTACACATTTAGCTGTAATAAGTAAACCACTTCTTCCACTTGCAGATCACATCTACGGATGGACAGTCATGTTCTGGGCAAACTCCAAATATTGCATGGGAGAGCTTTCAAAAGAAGGGCGCTGCTCGGATAAAATTGTGGCATGGCAAGAGATTTGCATGCAAGATAGATGGTGTGGAGGTAGAACCTGGTGCCTTTTATGAATACTTGGCACTTATGCTACTATTGCAATTCTACTAACACCCCTGTCATAATTGCCTTTTAGGATGCCCCAAAAATCTGTTACTTTTATAAAGTCAATCCAATTTTAATAGAAAATGCTCCATATTGCCCTGAATGTAGAATTGTTGAAAATTATGTGTAGTCCATTAACTCGTGACTCTTTTCCTTGCACATTTATCAAAGGAGGGATTATAAAAGGAATGAGTTGGTTAAATTATTATTTACTTAAACAATTATGTTTTTGACCATGACTAACAATTTGTAATGGTGAGAGTAATTGTTTGCTAATTATCTTTAGTGAGTCAGCTTCAACTGAAAAGGAAGGAAGCTCATGGACACACTAAATAGTCTAGATAATGGCTGTGGATTCTCATGCAAAATACTCAGTTTTACTTGAGATTAAAGCCTCTCACTGATTTTTTTTTAATATATATGTGAAGATGAAAAGTTTGTTAATTCCATTTCTCATGTAATACTTTTTGGTCTTCCTGGGCTTTGATTGGTTGATGACCTTTGTGAGAATGATTTTATAATAGCTTTCTCCACCATCTGCCATAATTTTCAAAATATGAAAAGTTTCATGAATGGAAACAGCACAATATGCTAACTAGTGTTCATTCTTTGCATGTATTTTACAGTTTTTTGGATTCAAAAACCAATTCGTCCAGAGATTACTCCGAGAATTAGCTGCAAATGTCAGTGGAACTGCAGTATCTTCCACCTTTTGTGAAGGGGCTTCGGGAACAAAGCACCACACTCACTGCGCAGAACCATGTAGACAACCTGGTATATTACCATACTCGGAAAAACCACTGGTTAAAGGGAAAAGAAGTAGGGAATGTGGAGTCGCTAATATAAAGTCAACTAATGAAACTACTCTTAAAAAAATCCGACTTAAAGATCAGACACAGAATACAGATGTTTCAGTATCGAGATTGATGAGCCAAAGGAATCACATTCACAATCACAATCAGAAGAATTCTTCACCTTCCTCGAATGATAAGAATGCAATACATAATAATTCAGGGATTTTGGAAGCAACAGTGACCTCGAAAACTGTAGATGAGGAAAAAGATTGTGTCCGTTCAGTTGACTCTTCTGAGCATTTCGAAGAGGAAGGCTTTCTTCCCAGAGAAGATGGCGTACTTATTAGATCCGATAATTTTATTTCCGTAGTAGGCACCATTTTCAACGAGGAAGAACCTGTAAGAAAGCTACCCCATATTGTTTGCGTTTCTCTCTCTTTTTTCTGCTTAATTTTTTTTGTTTGTTTTTGTTTATGTAAGGGGCTTTCAATTCCTACAATTAATATTTTTAAATTCTTATAAAATCTCAGATCATCTTATGAGGATTATAGCATCTCAAAACAGTATTTTATTTAATCTTAATCAACTGAAAAGAAGTTTTTTTTATTATTCTTATTCAAGTTTTGGTGATGTATGGTGTAAAGTTATTGGATAAAAATTAATTTAGAAGGGAAACATTCTTAATTTCTCACAGTTTGATAGGTCAAAGGTTATCAACACGCAGGAATTGAGTTCTTCAAAGCAGGTGGAGAAAGAGGGAGAAACATCATTTCAAAATTCTTCACAGATGGTTAATGATTTGGATCTTTGTGCACCTGATACTTTGGACCTTGAACTAGGTATTACTTGATATATTTTGTTATGTTACTTTAAATGTTTTTAAAATCTGTGTTTTGCTTGATGGACATCCTCTGCATTCTTTCCAATTCACATTGTCTTTAGTTAACTAATGATGTCATTTATGCACATGACACTTTTAACCCCAAGGAAATTCCTTTCACTGGGAACAATGAGTTAACTGCTGCATGCATAATTTCTTCAGAAGATTTGGTAATTGAGTCTCATCCAGAAGAGGAGATGGTCACATGTACGGCACATGCTAGTTCTGAAAGGAGTGATATTGATTCAGTTGGGCAAGAGATAACCAAGTCAATGATGACTGTTCTTCTTCCACGAGCGCTTCCTCTGCTCAAGACATTCACAAGAAAGAAAAAGACTGAATCAAAACCTTCAGAAGTTTCTCTTTATAAGAAGAGATCCAAGAAGAAAAACAACAAAACGGACCTCGTTATGGATGTTGCTTCTCCTGGTAAAGTCCAAGCTTAAACCAGCACCTTTTTTTGTTAATACTCTTGCTAATATCTGGTGTCTTTCTGCTTCTTTACCACCAATGTTAATTTCTATTTCCCTTCTAATTGGGTAGGAGTGTCTTTTATGTACTTGCAGCCACGCTGCTTGAAAATGTTGATGGAAAAAAGCAGCAAGAGAAAACACATATATTAAGTATAAATATTGGTTCGATGGTGCCTAGTTGTGGAGATATAACACCTATAGTTCGTGATAGTTTTCACAATGATCAGTGCGAAAATGATGTTCCAGATGCTATTGAAGCTGATTTAACTACTTTTGCTCAAGACACTTGTACACCTGAAACTACAGGACTGCCTGCTAGTGTTGATGTTTTGCTGGACAGGGCAGTTGGTGTCGTTGAAACAAGTGATGTCAGAAAAAATTTCTGTCATGAAGCACATCGAATTCAAACCTTGAATGAGGGGCATCGAAGGGGAGATAGTATTGTATCTTACTCTACTTTAGGTTGTACAGCTCCCGGTAAAAAGAAGTGTGCAAATTCAGAAGAAAATTCTGTTCATTGCCCTCAAATTCTTTATGAGCAAAAGGGTGTCACAATGTCGTCCCTTTGTGTTGAAGGTATTTTTAACCTTTTCTAATTACATGGTGTGAATTGTCTTAGGTGAGGATAACCTAAGTTTATTCATTCGAACTCCTGATGCGTTGAAACTTCCCACTTGTTCCAAATGTGAGAAATCAATGTCAGACCTAGATGTTTAATTGAAATAGCATTTGGAAAAGAAAATAAAAGATCTTTGATTCTTGATTTGAATAAGAATTTGGGAGTTGTAACTCAGAAAATGCCTATACCATTTTTATAATATGGCTGTGCAACCCTTTCCGTAGATGTAAATACTAGTGATCGTACGTATACACACATCCATCCAAATCAATTTATGACTGTTTTAACTCTCTCTTTTTTATTTAAATATTTTGCTAATGATTCTTAAAAACTTTTAACATTCGGATTTTGGATATCACCATGTTTATACTTGCATTGCTTCAGAAAAAAGTATTCATCACATTTATGTATCAGCTAAGGCTAATTACGATTGCATTTCAGAAACTATTGGAACCACTGACGCTAAATTGGTAGTCGTGGAAAGTTTTGTTAATAATTCACACAAGGAAATCTATGCTGAAAAAGTGGGAGCTGGCACTGGCATAACTTCATTTACTCAAATTCCAGAAATTGCTAATTCAGCAAGACAGTGTGATACGCCTCTTTCCGAAAGTATAATTTGCAGAAGCTTCAGAGATATTTGTGCCCCAGAGACATGTGCTACTGGTAGTATAGATGCATCAGACAATTGTCAGCTGAGTTCCAGTCACAGCTTGATTAAACGAGATTGCAATTGTGATGAAGAAAAGCTTGATGGACAACCTTACAATTTCCATGCAGAGAGAAATGTTATAATATCTGAAGCTGCATTATGTAATATTGCTTCAGTTACATCTCAAAGTCAAGAATTTGTTGGCACTTCAAACAACAACGGTCCTTCAGACAAATCCAATCCATCTATTTCACGCGAAGGGAAATATCAAGGCTATGGTGACAAGGATCTGCTCCCACACCAAGACCTTGTGGAGTTTGATGTTTCTGTGTCATGGTTGCTGGAACAGGGGGAATGCTTTGGGAACGAGATAAATGTGAACAAGAAAGTCAAATGTGATTCAAACTTGACTACACAGACCAACATGAAGCAGAATGGTGATCTAGACGGTGTATGTGAGATTCTTGGGTGCTATATCCACCCCATGCCAATTTTAATGGTGTTGTTGAGCACAAAAGATGATGAAATTTATATATGTGTTTTATGCGGCTCTTTGATGGACAAGAAGTGGACCCTGTTTATCTACAAAACACCAATCCAAGGACAAAGTACTGGATACCCTTCTTTTATTGGTTATGCATCAATAGTCTTCCCAGTTTCAAGAGATGCCTTTGGTAGAGAAGTAAGTAAAATGTTCCATTGATTGTTGGGTATGTATCTAGGCTTTTGTACTGTATACCACCTGACATGTTTCCTTTCACAGATTACACTGGATAGTTCTGGTTTGCAGTTCACTCCAGATGGGCAGTCCCTTGTTTTGCTAAACTGTATAAAAGTTCCGTGTTGCAGGTTGATTCCTTTTGAATTGTTTAAGCTTATGCTAATTTGACATGAAGTGTTGGGGATAGATGAAGTTTATTTTCCATTTTTGTTCTCAGGGAGGGAAAAATTCCTTGTCCATGCCCTGTATGCGCATCAGATTGCTTTGAGAATAATGCAGTAAAAATTGTGCAAGTAAAACCTGGTTATATTTCAGTTGTAACCAAGCTGAAAACAACTGATACTGTACGCTGTATATTAGTCTGTGAACCAAATTACCTTCTCGCTGCTGAAGAGAGTGAAAGATTGCACCTTTGGGTGATGAACTCAACATGGAGGTGAAATTTCTTGAGAACTTGGCTATGAAGTTTTTATAACTTGTTCTTGTAGCCATTTATATGCATTTTTATTTTTCTTTTCTGTTTCCTCTTTTTCAACAATTGTTTTAAGCTTCTTATTAGAATATTTGGTAGGATGAGAAACTATTAATTTAGCTACTTTAGGCGTGTATATTTTTGAAAAGTAAAGCGTCGTAGGTTGGAAAGGTTTTGGTCCTGTTATGTTTGTCACTGACTGTGATAATAGACATTGGATTATTAGCTCCCAAGCTGTATACTTGTGGTAATCATGCAATTTTATATCATAGTTACATCCTCCTAGTCCTACTGCTTGTTGAATTTGATTCTTAATTTGTTTGGCCTTAATGTGGTGAATGCTGCTACAAGTTTCATATCAACCTAAGATTTCTTTTAGGGTCTTGGATACCAAAACTTGGTGGCCAAATTGCACCATGCAGCGGGGCCCTCTGGTAGCTATATTTGTTGCCTGTGGAGCCCAACATATTGGGGATTCTGGTTTTGTGCTATGTTCTTGGTGGGTTCGCCTAGGGATTGACGACTTAGATGAACCCAAAAAATTGTATGGAGTCTCAAATTGCGAGACTCTAATTCGAACATCAACTGGTGATACTGAACTAGTTGTTCCTAATGTATCACTATATCCAGCTGGTTTATAATTTTTTGTACTGTGTTGATTAAAGTAAAGAATTCTTCTTGTTCTTAATATTATTTATTTTCTTTCTAATTCCCACATGCAGTGCAGAGATAGAAGAAAGCTATTTACCAACATCCGATGGTATAGCTCCATATATAGTGGACTTGAAGAGAATTCCAAAGTGTTCTGATCTGGTTCTTGGTCATAATGGATTCGGGGAATTTAGTTTATGGTATGCTGCCTCTCTAAATGAAAATTTTCTGTTTTTTGTTGTATGCCTTAATCAGTGTTTATCATGTTTTTTTTTCCTAGCAAACTATCTTACCCTCACCACAAGTCATCCTCACATGTCCCTTCTAATTTTTGGGGTTTCATTTCACCAATTAGCATATGTGTTTACCTCCAATTGTTGCCAGCTTTGTAGACCTTTAATGCTTGGGTTTCTCTCAGTGACAAGAAAATTTTCTTTAGTGTTACCAATTGCCAATCACAATTATGAATTATTATGTTTCGGGTCTCTGCACCCCCAGGGGGTTCTTTCTATTATGAATTACCTAGATATGTGTCGACCCTGACTAACCCTATAATTTGAAACATTGTTAATATTACATCTAAAATAATTCGTGTCCTAGTTGCGTTCTGTTATCCTATTCATATCTCGGCAGTTTGCTTGTGAAATAAATTTTGCAAGGCAATCTAAGTTTACCATATGAAAACAGAAGGTTAAATAAACATGTTATGAATTTTAGTATAACCTTCAAATGTTGAGCTAGTTACTTCTTGGGCTTAAGTTTGTGAACTAACTCTATGTCTTCTCAGTTTTCCTCCTTACGTAAACCAACCAGTAATTTCTAGCTTTGCTCAAGTAGGAAGAAAGTAACTTCAAATAAGTGTATTTCACTCTCATTAACCTAATCTCATCTGTTTATAAGTAGACGGTTCGGATTTATCATCCATTTACAGACACAAGTCTATTGAGCCTGATGTAACTATACTATCAGGCTAAGGATTGCTACTTCAGTTATTATATTTAGACTTCCTCTTACCTCTAGCGTGAATGTTAGCTTTATTAGAAGTCAATCAAATTTGATGCCATAGTCATATGGCAGAACACACTGTCTGTGTTGCAAGAAAAGGCTACATGGTCCACGTGTGGTTTTGCTGAGGGCAAAACTGTACATATTCCGGTATTGAATTCCCCACCAAAAATGAAATAAGTTTACGAGGGGAGAGCGTGGTTGTTGCAAAACCTTGGTTATGGGTTTAATCACCCCTCCCCTAAGTTCTTAGTAGTACTAAAAACAATAAAATTAGATTTTCAATCTTGTGAAGGGTATCAACTTCTTTCTCACTTATTGTGAATTACAATAGACTGATTGAGTAGTTTTATCCTGTCCAACTTTTTGAGTGTGTTACTTGATCTCAATAATTGGATCCTAGCAAATCATTTTTAAGCTTCTGCTTAATTCTGTGCAAGGAATAATTTGTTTTGCACGCCTTTCTTTTTGGATGTATCATAACCTCCATATTGTATTGTAGTCTGTAGATCTCACAAGTTTCAGCATCAACTTGTCTTTCCTATTTTATTGGCTTCATTCTGATTAATTTTGCTTTGTATTCAGTGTTCTAAAAATTCCCGCCTAGGCGCTAGGCCCCCATTGGTGGGCCTAGGTGTTACGCCCCCTGGCGCCTCACTTAGGCCCAAGGCGGCAAAAAAATCACTCCAGAAAATTAGGCGGGGTCTAGGTGGAGAGTTTTTATTATTATTATAATAACTATCCAAATCAGATCTTGATATATTTATTTTTCTAATGATTTACTATATTCATAATACATGGTGTAACATATCAAATCACAACAACAAGAAGTAAACAATATCAAGTCAAAATGGATAATTTTATTATAATTGTAATTTTTTGAATTGTACCAACTTCAAATTATATAAATGATGATACATTTGTAATATTTAGTTTAATTCAATATAATTCTTAAATTTATGTTTAGTTTCTGAAGTTTTAATATTGAATTAAATTCTTGAAATTTTAAATTTTATTATTTAATAGGAATATTGTTTATGAATAAAACCAATACGTTTAAAATATGTTTGAACTTTGAACAATTGCATGTTTGTGTTTGAACTTTGACATTAGCAATATAGATATGTATTTGAACTTTAAGCAAAGATCTTTATTATATTTATTATAGATTTTTTTATTTTATATTATTGTTTTGTTTGAATAAATGTAAGATAAAATATTAAAATTAACTTAAAATAAAAAATCCCGCCTAGGCCCCCCTTGGCCGCCCGCCTCCCGCCTAGCGCCTTTTAGAACACTGTTTGTATTCCATCAAAAATCAGTTTGTGACTTTTCCTCTCCCTCCTTGTACAGATGGCAGAACTTATGATGTTCTAATATATTCCTTTTATTTTTTTGTTAGTAAATATTATGTGTGGTCCTTGACATTTATCTGTTTCTGTATGTTCTAATTTTGGGCTCTTTGTTGTGTGATCTTCTCTCATTCATCCTGGGAAAAAAAAGTTTGAAGGAAGTAAATACAAGCAGGGTAAAATTCTTAGTATATGATGCAAAGAAGTTTCAATTTTTTTCAGGGATATTTCCAAATGCATCCTTGTATCCAGGTTTTCTGCTCCAAGCACCTCAGTTTCTCGGTTTTCTCCAATTAGTTTGTTTACATTGCAAAAAAAAGGCTTTGTGACCGGCCTAGATGCAAAGGAGCATATTAGTTGTATGGATGCAACAACAAAGTTCTTAGAGAGAGGTGAGACCAATGCTTGTCTTCCAATAGAGGGCAAAGATGTGGCCATTCCGCTTCTTATCTCAGGTAACTTGGATCCTGATCTTCATGGCCATCGATTAAATGATTGTCAAGTCAGCAAAGTTGGATGGTGGAGGCAAGCTCTATTAGTTAATAATACGGTGATTTCGGAAACTGTTTTGGATTCAAGGTGAATTGGTACTTATACTCTCATATTTGCCATAAACTCATGAGAGATTTCTAACTCTCTAAAACTTGGTGGATCTTAACCGTTCTTTCAAATCAAGATATCCCTGTTCAACCACTTGAGATTAGTTTTTCTTATTTTATTATTGGGAAATGAAATGAGGGTACTTTTTTTTTTGACAAATGAAATAAGGGTACTTGATTGCATGCAATAGGGTTAGGATTTTAATGAACATGTCGGTCCATCTTTTGTCAGAATATAAATCAAAACTCTTTCCATGTTTCTGCGACAGGAGTCTTTCTACTTTCTCATGGAAGTTTAAATTGTAACCATACAGGGCTGCTGCAGTTGGCACGTCTGCTGGTCATGGAATCATTGGCACATGTGATGGATATGTTTACATGTGGGAATTATCAACAGGAATTATTTTGGGGAATTTACACAATTTTAAAGGTAAATCTTTCTGTTGATTATAAAGTATGAACACATTATCTATCCATAATTTTGTGTTCTGGAGTAATTGTTAATTGTGCAAGGCTTGAGATTTCTCTATTTTTTCTGTTCTGAAATCAGGATCTGCTGTATCATGTATTGCAACTGACGATTCAAGCTCAGGAGCTTTTGCTGTTGCTGGTGATTGTCGATTGCGAGTATACTTGCACTCTCAACGGGTCTCTACAAATCAACAAGGAAACAAGTTGTTTTACAAGATATACTGATATACATACACACAATAACACCAGTTAATGCTATAAGGTGCATAATTTGGGTCGATTGAAGTTTTGTACATCTGTAACTTTCTTTTTGGTCTTAGTTGACGACTTCTACTCCTAGTAATGCATAGAGTATGTTAATACAATGGGGCTTTGATGGATCCTGAAATTTGTAACAAGGCTCAACTCCAATTTTAAGCCAGGGTCATGGAATGATTAGAATCAGAGCAAGATTTGGTCTGATCCTAATCTGACATTAATTGGATGCTGTGATTATGTCAACCATTATAAATAATACAGTGCACAAATTGTATTTAAAAAATTGTACATAAGTAATATTGTTTGTGCACAATTTTTTTGTATAATTTGTCCCTAATATTACCCCGACTATTATATAGATCACATATCAACAATTGAGAGCCTTCTGAAAAACTTGGTTGAATGGTAGATTCTTCACTTTAAAAATTTATTTTAGGAGCAAGCTTACAAACCAAGACATAATTGCACCTAAGCATCTCCACTATTATTCAAAGCCAAATAAGTTATGATCGGATGACATTCAAATTACATAGAACAAGGTAAAATGGTTGAATTTACTAGAGTACATTTAGAATTTTGTCTAAACCTTCCTCTCTGCTGAGTAGACTTCACTCTGAATCTTTCTCGCTGCCCTTGTGAAATTCTGTATGTAATAATCTTTCAATCAATCAATTGAATAATGAGGACAACAATTATAAATATGGTTACAACAGCTGAGCACCAGCCAACATTTCTAGGATAGTGCCTTTGATAAAATCATAATAATGATTAAAGAGAGAAGGTTACAAAGCCTGATAACTAGCCCATTTAAAGAGTCGAGTGATTTTATTTTAAATTTTTTGGCGGGGTGGGGTGGGGTGGGGTGGAGTGGGGGGAGAAGTAACTATTATAAAAGAGTATTTTGCAGCACCAATGGAAAGCTAGACAAATCTTTCCCAAAAGGATTGAGTTCTTCCCAAGCCTCAATCCACGTGACCATGGCATCTGCTAACTTAATGAAGTAGGGATCTACTTTGGGAAGTTTAGCGTTGACCTGTTTGGAGAGTAGTGCATTCCTTAGGAAGGATTACGGATTGGAAGAAGGGGATCAGCTCTTCTTGCCAGAAAATACCATTGTACTCCTTTTTGAGGTTAACACAAGGGTTGCTGGCTTTGCTGTGCCATATGTAGGGCAAACTAGTCTTGATTCCCAGTCCCAAATGGTCACATATAACCTACATGTTCAAGAACTCATGTGAGCTTGCTAATCAGCACTTGCATCCCAAGAGCACGATATTAATGTGAATTTGCAGAAAAGCAATCATTAAAAATAAAAGAAAACACTAGAACTGAAGTACCTTGGTGCACCAGCCAGCTCAGCCATGGTTCCGGCGGATTCTGCAACGATTCTAGTGAATTGGCGGCGGCGTTGGTCGGAGTGAGAATTTTATGGCAAGGAGAGAGGGCGTGCAGAGAGACACAGAGAGAGATAGGATTTTGTTGCAAATGTTGTTTTTTTTTTTAATTTACTTTGTTAATTTCTGACGTGATATTTTAATTTTTTAAAAACTGAGATATAGTATGCCACCTTAATATGTAATAAATTTATAAAATAAATTGTGTCCGTAGTATTATTTAAAATTAAATAAATGCTTATATGAAAAAATCATGTAAACATGTGAAAAAATCGGTTTCTATCAGATAATACTATATCTAAATTTTGATTTGCTTTTTCCTTTAATTATTTATTACTAATTAATTGTATTCGAATCTTATATGCTATTTAAAGTCAAATTAATCCAAGTTAACTAACTTCATTGTCAAAAGAATAATTAAATGTATAATTTTTTTTTTTTTTTACAAAAGGATAATCTTAGGTGAGTGAAAAGTAAAGGTAAGTAGTAAAGTTCATTAGTATGAAAAATAAAACTATTAATTTATTTTATATAATCTTGTCATTATGAATAAATTTAAAAAAAGTTTTACTCTCTCTTTTTTTTTTTTAATGTGTGAAAAATACATTTTGCTGGAGGAAGAAGTATATATCATCTAGTTATTCAGTTTTAGATTTAATTCGAATTTAAATATATAACGAAATTTAGATTCCAATACATTTGTTGGAACGTGGAATGAAGTGTTTATCAAGAGTGTTGCTACTTACAAAAAAATAACTTATAAAATAATGTATTAAAATATAATTTATAGATAATTCATCATATATAGATGAGTGCAGTAGTTATAATCAATTACAATTATACACATCATTTTGTATTTTTTTTTATAAATACTCAAAATATTATTGATTTATCAAATAGGACTACTATTTGTATAGGTATCGACATCAAAAATATCAAATACAACTCTCAAAGAAAAAAATATTTTCACTAAGCACAACTTTTTCCGGAAAAATAAAATAAAATACATCAAATACAACTGGTTCACTATTGTACTTAAAATTATTACTACCTATATATATATATATATATATATATATATATATATATATATATATATATATATATATAATTTTAGAATACTAGAGTAATAAAAATTCTTATTGAAAACTATAATGAAATAAATTTAAGTTTTATAGGGTTTTTTTCTTCTTAGTACTAGTAATATCTTTGGTTATGTTATGTGCTGTTTGTTTTTCTTTATCTTTTGATTCTCTAGTTTGGTCTAGCACAACAACAACCAAATATAAAAACAAAGAAGAACTAATCCAATAGCAGTAATTATAATTTTAAAACAAACTTTTTTTAACTTTAGCCTGACAAAACAGAAATAGAGGGGAAACTGAAGAACTAAATAGTAGTATACTAGTATTATATGGGGAGTAATATTTTATATTTTTTATATTTATTCTGAGAAAATGTTATCCAAATATCATCAAAAAATATCAAAAATACATGAAGAAATATCGGTTCCTTGTTATATAAGATTCAGAAACTTGAATATGTTTAGTATTGAAAACTCGAACAACAATGTTTGAGTCCAAAATTAATCTTACTTGCCAACTATTATCCCCTAGCGCTGCAGCAGCCAAAAAATATTATAGGAGTAATGTTAGGGTGATGACTATAAAAAATTAGATACAAAATAATGTGTAGAATTATAACTAGTTAATATTCCATTATATATGGGCATAGCCAATCAATATCATACACATCTTTTTGTCACCAAAATGTTATTGATATTGGTAATTATTGAGTACATATTATTATGAGTACTTAGAAACCCTTATGTGAAATCCTTTTGGAGCTTGTACTCTTGGGAATTTCAGGATCTTCTCTCCTCCAACTTCTTCCCATCTGTTTTTTGATCAACACAAAATTAAATCCCATTTTAAATGAAGGAACATACATTAATCATACAAAATCAATACAGACGTTGCATATAGGAATTTTTGTATCCTGAAAGGGACCACATCTGCAAAGTTGCTTACTTGAAGAGGTGTCAGAAGTAACTTGACAATTTCCATGACCTAAACACTAATCCGTTCCAAAAAACGCAGAGAGTCCCATTTCCTTAAAAGAGAGCGAGTCACCTTTTTAGAAGAGGGACTAAGGTAAAATGTTTTATGATTTTATAAAATCATTTGGGACTCTGATTTTGGGACAGAGGGAATTTATACCTCCTATGCTCTTAATTCATGATAAGAAGGGAATTTAGTCGTGTAGATGATGATGATCACCTGTAACTAGTTACGAAGTAGTGAAGGAATGTAGATATTTTAGCAATGCCTAATTCCTTTCCGGGGCATAGCCTGCTTCCTCCTCCAAATAAGAAGAAGTAGTTGTGAGACTCCAAACTCTTATCCTGCATTCAGTTTAATTAGTTTAGAAGCATATCATTGGCTTCTTTCTTTTGTTTTTTTTGTCGGAAACACAAACCAGTATATATTCATGTAATTGTACTAGTAGCTATGTAACATAGACTCTTCACTTTGCCTTAACCACCCATCTCCGACACACTAGACACTTCATCTTAGTGTAAAAAAATTAACAAAATTGATGAGTATCCGCGTAGGACTCTTCAAAATACCGCGTCAACCGACACTCCTCCAAGTCCGTGTACCATAATAGACTAGTAGTAGTATAAATTACTGCAACTAACCTGCAACCATCTCCAAGGATTAAAGGTAAAAGGATCTGGGTAGAGGAATGGATCGTAGTTGATCTCCCTCGTGTAAACATAGATTCTCCATCCTTTTGGGATAACAAATCCTGGTGCACACAAAAATTAATGAAGGGTACAATTGCTTAATACTTCCATTACTATGGTCTAAATACTGTGAAAACTTTAAACAACAGCTAGAACTATATATTAGCTTGTAGAAGGACGTCAAAATGTAACCATTTCATCTATTCCTTGGTTCCAACTTCCCAGTTAAGCTTACAATAATATCTATTGATGTGGAAATTATTTGCATCATTTCTGTTCGTAATCAGAAAAAGTTTCATATATGGCTTAAGCACAATTTTCATAATAAATGAAAAAACAGGGCACCGAATTCATATGTGGATTAAGACTTGATAAACATACCATTTAACTCCAAATCTTTTGCTGTCTTCCGCAAGACTCCATTGACAACTGTAGCCAATCTCGAGGTTTCAAATATCACCTGGACATTATCATAATAAATAGATGGTCTCAATTCTTTCTTGTAAATTTCTTGTTTCAAAGCAAAGTGGGAGTTTCTAAGAAGATGAATTAATATCAATTAGCTTACAGCACGCGTAAAAGTCATGGACTGGTAGTCATTCCAGTCAATTGCATCCTCTGGCTTTTTACTTTCTCGAATCCTGAAATGTTCATCCTGAAAGAATTAAACGAATTAAACACAACCCAAATATATTAGTAGTATGAAACTATTAAGAGGAAAAAAAAGTCTTGGATGGTGAGATTAGTTCTGCCTCACCCTGAGTTCTTGAAGAGCTTTTGGATGATCTCGGAGATACTTAATTGCCATCATTGAAGTAGTCGAGACAGTTTCATAACCCGAATACAAAATTGTAATTATTTGATCAATTATTTCTTCATCACAAAGTTCATATTTTGACTTCACAATTCCTAAAAGATGATCAAGCCCGTCCCCACAAGGCAGTGACAAAGAAGCTCTCCTCTTCCCCATGGTTTGTCTCAAAATTCTAATGATATTCTCCCTTCCCTATGGGGAAAATAAAGAATACAATCAGTTTCGAATAACATAATAGTACTACAATATTTTCCACAAGGTGTTGGAATGAATAAAAAATGATACTACTACTTTTGTACCTCAAGTCCTTGATAGTAGTTTGTACCGGGAATGTTAATTGGCAAGGAAAGTGACCCTAATAATAATTTCTCAAACTCTGATTTGAATGCCTCATATACTGCAGTTGGTTCAATTTCCAGATTTTGTCTGAAGGCTACAAACAATGCCATCTGGAAAAGAAAACATGTACTCACTCAGTTAGTAGTGTTGTTATACTGTAACATAAAAATCCCAAGTACTATATATATATATATTTATTTATATACATGTACTTACGTCATTGGTTTTTTGTTGAATATCGATAATTTTTCCATCCCAATTGTTAGTGATGATTCGTACACGCTCAACTATTTTAGGAAAAAGCGAGTCTTTGATCACCGGAGGACCAATGAGTGAAAGCAATGAGCCTCTGATATATTTGTGAGTAGAACCAGAAACAGCAGCTATGTTGCGGTTCCCTATCATGTTGACCATGGATTTGGGGTAGCCCGGAACAAGTCCCTTTCCTTCATTCATAAGGATATACCTGTTGAGCCCAGGATCCATGGACACAATGGTGGGGAAACCCAGTATATGGGATTTGAAAACGTTCCCATACCTGTCATATATACAAGTACTTGGCCTCAGAAGTAGCTAGCTAGACTTTTACAAGTCCTAACAACAAAATGCAACAACATATAGCTAGGCTTAATATATACAAGAAGAATTAGAAAGAAACTAGCAGTTTAAGGTTTCAGCAGCAGATTATAATCATATTACGTCGGTAAGATTACTGATATAAATACTGTTTTTAATAAACTCTGTCAAGGTATTCATCTAATACCTTGACATTATTGTGCTCATTATAATTAGTGAAACCATGCATATATAGTTATTATAAGTATGACAAGATCTTGTGAAGATTGCTTGTTTGCAAGACAGTTTCTGGGGAATTTTAGTATCTTCACCAACAGATTTACGACTCTCCACATACTTGGGGCGGGTTTGTTTTTGAGTTTCTTTTGTGGACTTCGTAATAGGTTCTACTTTTTATGGGATGGGTTGAGAGAGTTTTGTTAAAGAAAAAATGTCCCTGGGTGGAGGACTTTTTGCTGGCATTCGCATTGTACTACTCTATTTGGCTACTGAAGTGTTATTTGAGTAACGTTATTATGGGAACTCCTCCCTCCATCACTTTTTAGAGTTATACACGACTATAAAAAAAAATAATTGTATAGCATTAAATATAATATTAATTTTTTATATTGTCCTTATATTAAAAAAAAGAATGTTATTTATTGGGCAAAAAATAAAAACTAAATAATTAATGCTTATTTGAAATTCTAAAACGACATATATAAAAAGACAAAAACATTTTTCTAAAACAATAAATGTTATTTAAAATATAAAAAGTTACTAAGGTGTTGCTGAATGTAATAATCTAGAATCTGAGTACAGTTATTAGGAGGATAAGCTGCATCAAATACAAACATATCTACTTATTTCAAGCTGTAAACACTATGATATATAATATCACTAATGCTACATTTGAATTAAAGAAATAAAATTGGTGAATGAATGAAATAGAGAATGGCTCTTCATTCCATTTTAGCGGTAATGAGTCATTCTATACCCTCCTGCTCTAATGAATAAAATTCACAAATTTGACAACAAGGAGAATGATTTATTTTATTCCAACGGAAGAACCAAACTCAAAATTTTTTTGAGTCGTTTCATTCTCACATTCATTTCTACAATCCAATTAAACGTCATCAAACGATGAACATGAAATTAAATACTAATGTGATTTGTATAAAACGTTTCCCTCACTGGCATTCTTCCAGATTCCATACAAGGCGAGGTCAGAAATTCGAATTAATTTTATATACATATAGGTATATAAATTCGAATTTTAACAAAATGTGTGAAATGAAGTTAAATATTTGCGTTCAACAGTGAACACACATTTTCTCTCCCTAGGTGGTGCTCATCATATCTCGCGTTAATTAATATTATTGGTTTTATAGAACCCGATTCCATTTTGATAATATATATATATATATATATATATATATATATATATATATTCTGACAAAGACATTAATTTCTATATAAAATATCAAAAAAAATATTCCGAAACATGTCAATGACTAACATGCAAGAATATAATTCAGAGAAATTGCTTAATTGTTCTTAATTCTCATGTGAAAAGAAAAAGAATAAATAAAGCAATGAATCTAGACAGACAGACAGACAGATAGATAGATAGATAGTATAGGTCTATATACATATAGGTTATATATATATATATATATATATATATAGTAATAAATAACTCCATAAAGGAATGAATTTAAGTAGTGAGTGACTGACCTTGCTCTTCGATTTTTCATAAAATCTGGTCCTTGCTTTAGGAAATCTGTAGTTTCACCAAAAAGTGGCCACCCCATTGTCCCTTGAGGCAACCCTTTCCCACGGTACCTTATCTCATTCCATTTCAACAATCCAATACACAACCCAATTACCAACAAACAAACCCCCACGATAATATTAATAATACCCTCCATTGATCCTCCCTCCCAAGAACCTCCGACTTATATAATTAATGGCCGCTTAATTTGCAGCTGAAACCACCCTATATATATATATATATATATATATATAGGCCAAAGCCATGCAATTAAGGCAATGTTCGTCAACAATTAATAATTATGGATTGAATCAGATTATTATTTATATACTTTTAATACTTCCTTTACTTTTTTGTCAAATACACGGTAAACTATAGATAATTTTTGGATAAGTTATAACTCCCTCCGTTCTTTACTATAGCTAGTTTTAAAAATTTTTTTTTTTTTTTAATAATATAAGTTGTTTGAGAATTTTAAATAAATAATTTTTAATATTATCCCAATTAATAAATATAATTTTAGTTCTCTCACTATTTTTTGTCCATTAAATAACACTCTTTTTTTATATAATACAAGAGCAATATAAATAATTGATATTATATTTAATGATATATAATTATTTTTTAAAATTTTGTGCAAACTCTAAAATAACTTATAATAAGTAACGGAAAGAGTATCTTAAAAAGTTGTTTTTGGATAATTTTAATAATTAATTGTGAATTAATAGCTGAATGAATTAACTGTATAAGGATTAGAAAATCCCATAGGATGAGATAAAAAAAGGTTGGATTGGAAATAATAGTAGTAGTAGTAGTAGTAAACAATGATTTTGCCCAATGCCGTATGATTATGTAATAAATGCAAGTCCTTGTTTAGATAAAAAGAACAATATAGTAAGATTGAAATTATCTTCCCAAAAAGATTCGGCAATAAATGTTTCTACGAACTAATCACTCGATTCTATTATAATGTAGTAGTTTTAATTTTATTATACATAGTAATTAATAAAATTATTTAATATTATTATTTAACAATTAAAATTTATGTAAAATTTTAATATTATTATTAAGTTAAAAACTATTAATACAAGAGATAATTTCTTAATATAATAAGAGAAATTAAGAATGATATAAAATAAATAAATACTTTATTCTTTTAAAAATTATAAACTTAAAAGAGTATTATTATTATATAAGGGAGAGACTAGTAAAGAGTACTAATTCCACTACAACCTTTTTCTGGAGCAATTAATATTAATGTCTGGAGACTTGCTATTGACCCAACTTAAAAAATACTCTTTCCGTTTCTTTTTAATTGATGTTTTAAGGTAATGCATATAGATTAAAAAATATAATTAATATTTTATTTGATCGACTAAATTGAGTATAAAATTTTAATATAAATTATTAAATTTTATTCAAAAAATAAGAGAGAAATAAATAAGCCTTTAATCATAAAAGATAATATGAAATTAATTAAACATTTAATGCTTTTTTGAAATCTATAAATAAGAAATAAAAAAATCTTAATTATCTCTAAAAAAGACAAATAAAAAGAGACTGATGGAGTATATATTACTGTATATATTACTGATTTACTCAACAAAAAATTCAATGGTTCTTAGCATCAAAATTCACTTGATTTTAATTTGTTTGTCATCCAGTGAAATATACAGTCATCGGAATGAAACTTTATACAGTATACGATTTTAACAAGTTCTACACGGAAGTGTGCTGGTTGCTCAGCAGAATAGAACTCACTTATTATATATAACTAGATACAAATTTTCGCGTTGCGGTGGGATTATTTAATTTTTTAATAATAAATTTGTACGTACAATTAATAAATTAAAATATAATAAGAAGATGGTAGATTATTGTACGATGATCAAATTTTACACAGAAAAACAAATGAATATACATTGTAAGGGGTAATGTTGAGATAAAGTAGTGATTTTATTAAATAATAATTAAATTAGAAAGGATAATATCAAAACAGTTTAGATTTGTAGTGATTTTGAGGATTATAAATCTAAAAAATTAAGAGAATGACATTATGCTATTAACTATTTAGATTTGTAGTGATTTAGAATATTATAAATTCAAAAAATTAATTAATAGCATAAAGTAGTAATTTTATTAAATAATAATTAAATTACAAAGGATAATATTAAAACAGTTGATATTATCAAAACAGTTTAGATTTGTAGTGATTTAGGGGATTATAAATCTAATAAATTTTAGGAATGAATTAGGGTTTGCTTTCATCCTCATTTGTTATGTTAGCTGGACAGTTTTGTTAAGGGTATTAAAGAACATTAATTAGACAGGACACGTGTTAAATTGTGAGAATGACAGATATCAAACTATAATATTATGTACTGTATTTTAATATATTTAATAGATTAGGGTTGTTTGGCGTATTAGAGATTATTATTATTATCACATTTAGATGTTATGGTAAGATTTGATATTTTATTGGACAAAATATTACTGCTAGGAATTTTGGGTAATTAATGTTATTTGAACAAAATCTGTCCTTAATAACTATTCATGTTAATTAATAACAACGCTGTATTTGTCAACAAAATAATTTATTCAGCATTTTTGTCAGATTAATATTAATTTCCTACAAAGACGACGGTTAGAATATTCACAGTAGTTTCTTTATCTTTTTATATTGTAGTGTCATTAGGTCATTTTACAGGATAGAGATTTAATTTTTTCAGTATGTACTCAACAAATTCCTTATATTGATTTCTTAAATAATAAAATTTAAATTTAAAAGTTTCAACATTTGTAATTATTTAACATTTGTATTAGTTTCATGCGTTATAACTTATGATAAATGTAATATACTACAACCTCTTGTTTTTAATTATAAAATCACTATTAATTTATTAATCGTTTTTGAAGTGAGTATGTGATATTTTTAATTTTAAAATTAATATAAATTTAATCATTACATATTGTAACTTATTTAGAAAAAAATACTATTACTTATAAAATTTATTATTTTTATAATTCTTAGCAAAATTATTAAGTTTGAGAATGCATCAAATTGACTTATAAAAATTAATAATAGTTTATAATTTATAAAAGAGAGTATAATTTATCAATTGTATATATTCCAATCATAAGATAACTTTTATTTTATTTTAAATTTTAAGTAATTTATGGAGTGAGTATTGAATAGATTATAGTTGCAAATGTACATAAGATCAAGATTAACTTTTAAAAGTTAATTTGTGATATTTTTAAATTTAAATATGATTCATTTAAATTTTATAATTAATAATACTTTTATAATATTTATAATTATAAGGACATAAATTAAATTAATTTATATCAATTTTATAATTTGAAAATGAAGTAGTAAAAAAAGTCATGTAACAATAATGTCAAGATGGATATGATTGATGAGTTATCCACTTAAATGATGGTGTGAAATGTTATTTTGCATATATATAAAATGCTCTTTTGACTCCCTCATCCTGGAAAATAAAATCTATATAGAGATTAAAATAGAGGGTTAAATAAAGATATATAAGGAAACTGTTAGATAATAATTTGTTGATTTATTTTTCAAAGTTGGGGATAGAATTTTATTGAGTAAAATGTTGTGAATGCTCTTACATTTGATTGTTCATCTCAAAAATAAATTAATTAATGTAGCGTTGATAGGTAGAGAGAAATCATCTCCTGATGTGTATGTTGATAATGTATTAATTAAGGCTTAAATATAATTTACTACCCTAAATTATAGGTCATATTCTACTTTGGTGATTCACTTTTCAATTTTGTCAATTAAATGATTGAACTATTAATTTTTTCCAATTACAACAAATTGAGTCTGTCACGTCAAAAATTGCTGACGTGACTATCTGGGTGAGCCATAATTAAGTTGATGTGTAATAAAATAATAATTTTTAATTTTTTAACTAAACATTCATGATATATTAAAGATTAAAATTGTCAAATAATTTTATATCAAACATTAATAATAATCAAAAACATCAAAAAGCAAAACCCAACCAGCACAGCCACCACCACCACCAGCACCATAACTGCCTCAGCACCATAACCACCGCCACTATCTTCGGGACCTCTTCCTCCGTAGCCACCACCCCCACCATATTCATCTTCACAAAGTCTATCGCTGCCTACACTGCCGCAGAATCCATCGTCGCCGCCGCCGCCACCACTTCTTCCGTAGCCACCACCTCCACTATACCAGATCTGACAATAAATATTCAATATGAACAATAAAATAAAATATTTTACAATTATCTAAACCCTAAAAGCTCTTTCTTATCTATAATTGCAATCAATGACATCTGATATGGGAAATTGAACATTTTTATTGCACAAGTAATATGCAGAAACATACAACAGATGCGATAAGGAGTCTCAAAATAGGTTAAAAGAAAAAGGACTTAAAAGTGACTCTTCAAGTTCTCGAAACCCTTTGAATACCGCGTCTGTCTGACTTGAGGGAAGGGCCAATCTTCGCACCTCTGTCATATACCTGTTCAAAAAAATCCGAGAAGAAACAAGTTTCAGTATCATGGAACTGAAATATAACCACTCTTTTTTCATAAAAAAAAAAATTGATTGGGTTAAATACACAACAACAACAACAACAAACCAAGCAATTCTTTTTCGGGCCAAATCAAAAAGAAAAAAGGGGAAAAAAAACCATGGGATCGTCGACGGGATTTTGATTTTTCTCTGTTGACGAAGGAGATTTCTCCCATCGCCACCGCTCATCTGTTTTAAGATTTAAGAGCCCACTTTTAATTTTAGTTCAAGAATCGAAGGAACAGGTAATGCATAGGAAAGATTAGGGGAGAGAGGGTCTGACTTGATTTCTTTTAATTTTAGTTCTGTTTTGTTTTGTTTTGTTTTGATTTGTTTTAATTAAAAATGTTAATTTAGGTTTTGATTATTTTGCCCTTTATTTAAATAGAGTTGTTTATTTAATGATAAAAAAATAATTTTTTTGCCACATAAGCTTCTTAAGGTCTGACGTGGCATATTCAATTTGGTGCAATTAAAAAAAAATTATAATTTAATCATCTAATTGATAAAATTGAAAAGTGAATCACCGAAATAAAATATAATTTATAATTTAAAGTATTAATTTATATTTAAGTCATTAATTAATTGATAAAAATTAAATTCATGATAATTACTCTCATTTTTCAAAGTTAAAATGATGCATGGATGAGGAGGGGTAGGAATTATTATCGATGGATGATGGTTAAATTTGAGTAGTTAGGCCATGCATGGTGTGGCCAAATACAGAGTAAATAGACTATGAAAAGCTTAGCTTATTTGATTTGTCTGTCAGGTCCCCACGTGCCTTTGTTTTTATTTGGAGACATGACCCTGCCCCTGGCCTGGTCCCCTCAATATATCTCACTGATCCCCGTCTATCTTTCTATCTACACTATCAATTCATTCTGCAGTCTACTGATTGCTTCATTTTTTTTTTCAACTTTACTAATAATTGCTACATTTCTTTGCATTCTACTCTACTCTCTTTTGTCTATTACATAAATTTGTGAGAGCAGATCTTCTGTCTCAATTTCATTATTCTTTTTTGTTTTTTTATTTAAATTTTAACTCTTAATTTCTTATTTAATATTAATTAATTTTAAAATAAAATAAAAAATATATATCAAAATTTAAATAAAAAATACAAGAAAAATATTAAATTTGGAAATAGAGGATCTGCCCTCTAAAATTTGTACTCTATTTTTTTTTTTGGGTTAGATTTTCTATACTACATCTTGTGTCTGCTGATCTACAAAAATGACCTTAGTTGATATGTAAATTACTCTTTATGCCCTTTTCCTTTCTTACCAATCACATCTCTCACCTTTTGTCCAACTCAGTTATGAAAATTTTGTATTTCCTCTAAACTAATTTAAACTCCTTCACAAAATGAGTTGCTGAATTTATGTGCTTAAATGTAAACTTCAAAATGCATGAGGATCAATATTTCATGTAGTGAATAATATTTTTGGGGATTCGATCACACATAATTTATCATATCATAGAATTATTGGGTGAAATCAAGGTTTTCAGATTAGGATTTGTTATTAAACTAAAAAACAAGTATGGGATGAATAGGTCATTAGTTTAACCAGTGATCGAATTATTATTGACTCAATGACGTCATTAATATATAAAAATATATATTATTAGTAATTAATAAAATTTTAAAAATCTCATTTTTTATAAATTAAAACATAATAAAATTGAGTTACAATATTACTAAAAGTGGTTAATTTTAATATAAAAAAATTGTAATTTTTTTAAAATCGGTTCACTAGGTCAATTAATCGGTTTTACCGGTTGGATCGATGGTCACCCGATTTTTGACCAAATCAATAAAATTGGCCTGAACCGGACCAGAGAGTCGATCGGTTCCGATTTTTATCGTTTGGACCAACGGACTAGTCTGAATTTAATAACACTTGGTGAAATATTGTGTATTATATTATGTAATAAAATAACTCAGCTCAAATCCCGGGTCCGAGGTTAAATTCTGAATTAAATCAAATCCATTTAAATAAGTCCCAAGTTCGAAACAAATCAAAAATTATGTAAATAATGTCTTAAACCACTAACCAATAATATTTTCTTGAGTTATCTTAGCTCACTACATGCTCACTTAAAAAATCATGACTTGAAGGTACGATTAATAATAACTTTTTTTATGGAGATAATTTTTTTTCTCTATCTTTCAACTTATTAGGGATGAGTTTGGGTCATTTGTTGCTGCGAAGAATGGTTTATTAAATTGCACTCAAGATCCAGCCCTTGAGTTGAAGCCCTTTTCCGTAGAGAAGCCCTCAGTTGGCTTAAGGCTCGCCATTTTTTCAAAATTGTGATGAAAACTGATTGTCAGGTTTTTCAACAAGTTTTAGCCCATTTAACTACGGATTTCTCTTTGTTTTGTTTGATTACTCGAGATTGTTTTTATGCTCTTTCGACTTTGAATAATAGTAGTATTTAGTTTGCTAAACGATCAGCTAACCGAGCAGCGCATTTGCTAGCTAAAATTGTTGGTTTACAGTCTGATCCGAAGGAGTGGGATCTTATCTCTCCTCTGTTTATTTTTGATATTCTCATTTTCGATTTAATATAATTGGTTCCTCTTTGTTTCAAAAAAAAAAGAGACTGAAATGTTACATGTTAACACTCTAAGATGGTGGTTGTACGGATATACTCCTAGCTCCCTCCATCCCATTATATTTGACGTTTTATAATATTTTTCTTTTTTCAAAATATTTGACGTTCTACAATATCAATAATATTTTGTCTATTTATTTTCCTTCTCTACCCTTCCTTCTCCACCAACATTAATGGCTATTGCTAAGCTTCAACCATTAATGATTATTTGATTGAGTATAATCTGACGGAATAATGGCTATTGCTAAGCTTCAACCATTAATAGTTATTTTAGTAGAGATAAAGTAACCATTAATGGTTATTTGATGGAGTATAATCTGACGGAATAATATAAGCTTTATCGGAAGCTTAGCAATGGCGCGTTTGGGTTTATCGGAAGTTTAGCAATGGCACGTTTGGGTTAACCACCGTGCATTAATGGTCAGATCCGGCCATTGTTTTACTAATTGGTCAGATCCGGCCGATAAAGAGACGAAGAAGAAGAGTTGGGAGTATATATGTAGACTGGAGAGGAGAGGAGAAGAATATTATCAGATCCGGCCGATGAGATGGAGAAGAAGAGTTGGGAATATGACCCATCGTGGATTTAGCGTAGGCTGAATGGTCAGGCAGGATGAGATCAAAATATTAAATAAGGGTAAAATAATAAAATTATATTTATTATTAATTTATGTGAAAAATATGTAGATGGAGGGAGTAAGAAACAACAAAACGCGCATGCATGCACGTACGCAGCAAAGCAAAGCAAAGCAAAACAAACAAACTTTTAGTAGTAGTAGTAGTAGTATCAGATAATTATGGGGGCGGGCGCATAGATTAAGGGACAACATGTTGGTTTTGTTTCGCCCAGTACCTGAAAAATTGCGAGGTACGGTTAACTAACCAACTAAAAATGATGATTAGGCTAGTAATAGTACTATCATTTGTTATTTAGGTGGTTTGGTGGGCTTAAGTCCTTGTCATGCGTTTGTTCCAGACGTGTATCATTTCATTTCAATTTCTACTAATCACATCCAAATTAACCAAACAAACGCCAAAACCATTATTAATTCTTTCTGGAGAGAATCTTACATTATTATATTTCCCTCTGCCAGTTTCTGAATTCATACTGTCCTTTGCTCAATAGGCCAATTGGTTTTGGTATATCAGTACTCTTAGGGGACCGGAAACTTCTGATCGATCGGTTCAAATATTTTTTTTTTTTATTTGACTCCCAAAAAAATATATAGTATTTATTTAATTGAAAATTTTATAGAATTTAGTAATTTAAATATAATTTGGATACATATAAAAAATATTAATACACAAACTGTACAATATTATTTTTTATATACATTCAAATTACACTTAAATTACTAAATTTTATAAAAATTTCAATTGAAATAAATACTATATATTTTTTGGGAGTCAAAGCAAAAAAAAATTGGGTCAAGTTCCCTGTTCCCCTGAGGCTATGTTTGTTTGTAAGGATTATAATCACGAGATTATAATCTATGAGATTATAATTCCAAGACTATTAATCCTAAGATTATATATAATCTCGAGATTATAATTATAATCTCGAGATTATATATAATCTCGAGATTATAATATTATAATTTATAGGATTATAATCCCAAGACTATTAAGCCATTTTATAATTTTGAGAATAATAGTGTCAAATTTAAATTTGAAAACAAACAAGACACTTGAGATTAATAGTCATATCCCAAGTATAATTTTTACAAACAAACATAGCCCTAGACTAATAGTCTCAAGTTTAAATTTGAAAACAAACAAGACACTTCATATCCCAAGTATAATCATTACAGACAAACATAGCCTAAAATTATTGTTTGGTATATATGTAAAGATTCTAGAAAGCTGATATTAGCATAATTAATGTTATACACTCTACATATAACCAGCTTCAACATGGTAATAAGCTTCGCATATATTACCTCTGTTTCTAAAAGATTATCGTTTAAGGTTTTGACACATGGATTAAGAAATTATCATTTATCAAGTAAAATTTGTTTGAAATTTCATCATTATCCCTTTATGGGAAGTTAAAAACTATTAAAACAAGAGAGAGAATTTCTTGGGACAATGAGAGAAGGGAGGGATAATATAGGAAAGTAAATCATTTATTCTCCTCGAAAGTTGTAATCGACAAATATTTTGAAATAAATTTTTTCTTCTAAAACGACAATCTTTTAGGAACGAAGGGAGTAATACATAAAATAAATCACTTAATAATAATAATAATAATCAATGATCTACCTTTCAGGGAGTCTCTAACTGTGGGCCTCCGTACTTGCACAAACATTTCTATTGTGTACGACGGTATGAACCTACATAGAAGCGCCTCAGGTACGAATATTAATGAATAGGGCAAAAAGTTAAATAATTAATCTATTTTGCTTTAAAGTGTAAAACATATTTAACCTTCTCTTATCCGTAGACCTGGAAAACGGGCGGACCGTGTGACGCCCCCAAAATAGGTATACATCACCTATTCTGAGTCGCCAAATACATGGTACAGAATACAAATACAATCTTTAATATACAACAAGAAAGCTGTGAGTTTTAATACAAATATTGTCTTCTAGACAATATTCACTCTCAGAATAAGTCCTCATTATATTTATTATCACACTATTTAACAGAATAGTGAGGACTACTAATGCTATCATCATCGATCATCAAACTGCTCCTCGATTCGTCCTCAAATTATATTCTCATTTCTGAAGAGAACGGTGAAGAAAGGGTGAGCTCAACTAGCCCAAGAAAAAAAATATTATGACTAAGATAATGCAAAATAAATTATCATTAGTCTTCAACAATGTTAAACCGATAAAATACAATAGACATCAAGTTTAACTGCAATGAACAAGCAATCCATTAAAAGAGTCAAGTAGAGAATAAAATCTACTATCTTTTATGATTTAAAAAGTTTTTCATCACTTTTATCATTTGAGACTCGACTTTTAATAAATAATCCACATCATCAAATCCTCCCCGCACTACACAGGCCCAGGATATTATTTAGTATCACGACCATGAATTATCTATGCACTACGGGCCAAAGATAATCGTGTTTTCATCAACGGTCCTGATTATGCCATAAAATAATTCATCTTTGCTCCCTTGGCCGAAGAGAATCTATAGCCCTAATCATACCAAAAACTGTCCATCAATGCACTACGAGCCAATGAGGACTTTTTTCACATCATTTGTAATATTACGGTCATGATTATACTGAATAATCCCTGGTCATAATCATACTAAGTCCATCTATGCACTACAGGCCACAGATGACTTTCAATAAAATATAAACATGAGGATGATGATAATGATATAAGAATTCAATAAAATAAGTTCAAGAATTAAATTATTTAGGAACTAATAACGTCCAAATTATCAACATGATACTTCTTTGTAAAGTAAAATTCAAGAATGCTCAGAAGAATATTTTCATGAAAAGATACTGGATGAAACGCAAATATCAAGGATATTCCACTAATTTCATGGAGAATAGAAGTCAAAACTTTAATCAACTGAGTATAATAAATAATGGAATAACAAAAGAAATCACCATGCATGCGGTACTTGGCGTGATGTATGTTATTCTAACAGAATAATAAATAACGGAACTGAGTTAAAGCGAAATTACACCGAAGCGATGTTCCAACAAAATAATAAAGAATGAAATAACAACAGTAAATCACCATGCATGCGATACTTCATGTATGTATGTTTATTCCAATGTATAATAAATAACGGAACCAGTCAAAGTAAAATTACAAGACCGACGGGATGTTCCAATGAAATAATGAAGAATGGAATAACAACAAAATCACCATACATGCGGACTTGGCATGATAAAGAGTTATTCTAACAGAATAATAAATAACGGAACCAAAGTTAAAGTAAATTCACACCAACAAGATGTTCCAATGTAATAATAAAGAATGGAATAACAACGAAATCACCACGCATGCGATCTTTGATGTAGACAAAGTTATTCCAACGTAATAATAAATAACGGAACCAGTCCTGTATTAAACGCATGATATGATATTCCAATGAATAATAAAGATTTTAACCAGTCCCATAAACGCATGACATGTGATATTCCAAATGAATAATAAAGAATGGAATAATGTAAGAATTTCACCAAGTATAGGTAAACAATGATACAAAGTTATTCCAATGTAATAATAAATAATGGAATAATGTAAGTTCTCTTCATATATATCTGAAAGAAATAATACCCTTACTTTATGTAAGAAAGCTGGATATAGAAGTAGTGAAGTAGTAGAATACTTTTCTTCTTTCTCTATAGTTTTTCTCTCAGAGTTTTAGTGAATTAAATAAGAAATAATGAAGGAATGAGCTTCTATTTATGAAGAATGAACTGCATAGTAAATAATTCATGAACGGTCCAGATTGATTTACTTTTAATCTGGACGGTCTGTAGTTTAAAGCAAAATCTTTTAATAAAATATAATATATTCTATTTATAATATAATAAAACGAATAACTTTATAAAAGTATTCTGCTTTATATAAAAAGATTTTACTACGAGTACTTTATCAAATACTATGCATAATAAAATATAATATATTCTATTTATAGAATAACTTTATAAAAGTATTTTGTTTTATATAAAAAATTTTACTATGCAAAAACACTATGCATAATAGAATATAATATATTCTATTTATAGAATAACTTTATAAAAGTATTCATTTTATATAAAAAGATTTTCCGCTTTTATTACATTAATAATACTAATAAAACAAAACTTATATATATATATATATATATATATATATATATATAACAATCAACAATAATTGAATCAAATAACGTGAGATCTACGCAAAAGAACTACTATAGCAATAATTGAACAAAATTGGTGTGACTTCTCACGTAAGATCAATAATCAATACCGCAGTGTGCTACTTATGCAACCACATATTCTTATCGCATTTTTACTACCGAAGTAGTTCAACAAGATTATTAGCAGTAAAACTTCCGCCGTTATTTTCATAAAAATATTTTTTGTCGCTTTTCTCGATTCGACATAATTTCGTTAGTGGGGTCCACTAATGATTGTGCTTGATGTCGTCAAATATTCCCCGACACAAAGAAAATTCTCCGACCAATCGAATATAACAACTTGCATACTTTGCAAAATTTATAAATATTACCCTCAACTATAACATTATATTAAATCCGCACCATAATAAAAAAAATCGAGAAATTTAAATCTTTATTCGTAAAATTTGGGATTTTACAGTGAAATTTGGTAAGAAGAGAATGGAGACGGGCTAAAATGGCCTTGATTTTAGTGAAATTTGAAATGTAAGGCCAGTGGCTGGTTGGGCAGGGTAAAGCCAACTACAACATGAGACTTCTCCTTTAATTTTTTTTTTTTTTATAAATTTTTTGCTACACCAAAAATAATAATAATAATAAATATTAAAAATAATAAAACGAACAACAATTGAAAGGAGTCTTTGTAATTTTGTAAACCACATTTCATATATCAGTGCATTATATTGGGAAGCATAATTGAAGTTCTGGTTGAGTACTCTTATGTCTTATACTATGTATAAGTGAAGAGGGGGTCCACTATAGAGCAGATAATGACAAAATTAATAGGGTAGAGAAGATCAACTCTGAAATTTATATAAGAAATTTAAGTACTACATAGGTTAGGATACCTTGTAGACGCACAATATACAAGATTTCTTTGCTGTAAAACTCCATCCACCTGAAGGCAGTCAACTTAGGAGGAAAAATGTGTTCACACGATGAAACAAGTGACAAATCCTCCAAAAATGGACATACTTTCTACATCTTCAATCACATTTCATAAAGAATAAAAAATAAAATAAAATAACAATGACACTAAGAACAAACAAACAAACAAACAAACAAATTCATGGAGTGCACTATCAATTTGAGGAAAGAAAGGAAAACAAATAGTTGTTGTAGCTCATTTAGTTTGAACTTTTATTTATTTATGTACAAGTTTTGTGTTCAAGCCTCACAAGTAACAACATTTTATTTTTTTAAAACATAAATTGCGGGCCACGGGCCAGACCGGGCCTTCACGGGTCGGACCAAAAACACTCGCACTTTCATAATACTCAATTTTCCCAAGAAAAACTAACTACATAAAAAGGATGTTCCTAAAATGGCAATTAAAAAAACATTGAGAGAGAGTAGTTATAGTAGTAGTAATGAGGTTTATTTGATTTGAGTTTATTTATACGTCAAATAATTTTTAAAAAATAATTCCGTCTCTTTTGGCAGGTCTACTTATCCGTATGGACCTCCTCCTTATATAGTTCATGTTCCCATCTTTGTTTCCTGAGTCTTTACAATCAAGCACATGGACAAAGATTTCAGTGAGAACTATCCCATCCTGACACCCACACTACTCGAAGAGCGACTATGTGGGGCTCTCAGTTATAATAATAATAATAATAATAATAATAATAATAATAATAATAATATCTATATATTAGATTGATAATTTAAATATACAAGATTCGATCCGTTTAATTATGCCTTTTCCCTTCACAAGAGTATTACATAACTTTAATTTCCCATGTTCAGTTTTATATTTTTGAAGAGATCGGTTTTGGGCTCTAACAATGTCGTGCCACTACAACAAATCAAAAGAATAAAGAGTACCGAATGATTGACTCGGTCTTAACTCGATGTTGACTCATGGCCAATTAAAATGACTCCATAAAATTATTGGACAATTATTAAGAAGTTGTGATTGTAATGTTAAATTTTATGTTTAAATTGTTTATAGTAATATCCTGGCTAAGAGCGAAAAAAAACATGGAACATTTACAATTTTTAGTGTATTTTTTAAAATAATTACAACAATAGTGCATATCTAAAATATTTACACAATTAATGTATTTAAATATTGTATTTACATAATTAGTGAATTTAGTTTTCCTTTAATTTAGTTGGGTATTTTAATGGATTGGTGATGTGACAAATCAGTTTTGTAATTATGTAACTGTTCCCGATTGTTTCTCTCCGCTGTGACAATTTGAATTGCATGCCAAACCCGAGTAGTCGTGCATTTTGTATATGATGCAGTTAGTAACCAAACCTTCATACAAAGGTAACCATTTTAGTTTATGTGGGTAACCAAATAGTCATTAAAAAAATTCAAAATAATTACCAAGTGTTACATGTATTTGCTTTCTTTATCTTGTTAAACCATAGTGAAATCGAAGAGTAGTCGGATGGTTTTCCTCTTACTTAATGTAAGGAGAGAAAAATGTAAAATATTATTCAATATTGTGTAATACAATCTCGGTTACCTTACATAAATAAAAATGTACAGTTGGTAGCCAAACCTTTATACAAAGGTAACCATAAAAATGTGCAATTGGTAGCCAAATATTTATACAAAGGTAACCATTTTAGTTTATGTGGGTAACCAAATAGTCATAAAAAAAATTCAGAACAGTTATGTATTTGGGTTCTTTATCTCAATATTATGTAACACAGTCTCGATTACCTTACATCAATAAAAAAGTATAGTTGGTAGCCAAACTTTCATACAAAGGTAACTATTATCTAGACCCATCACAGGAAATACTTTAAGGGCCAATGTCTAAATTAGGAGAGAGAAAGAAAGAGGGCGGACCATTCCTATTTGAACTCCTTTGATTTGCTGATTCCCGTTGTTTTGTTTTACGTCCTCCTCTTCTTCCTCCCTTCCCTGTTCGTTCTTTATGTTCTATGCTCCTTCATTCTCTTTTTAGACATTCTATTTTCTCTGCCTAAAAATGAAGAGGAATAGTAGAGTGATGTCGAGCTCCGTTGCAGCTGATTTGTGGAGGAGATGATCTGAATAGTATACTTCTATCTCAAATTCAGCTAAATCATCTATCTCGAAGAATCCATCAAAACCCCTACATTACGCCCTATAAAGAGAGTGAAGAAGAAGAAGAAAAGAGTGAAAAGGACTTACAAGATCTACATCTTCAAGGTGCTGAAGCAACGACGAAGGAGGAGGACGAATGAGAGGAGAGAGGAAGCGGTAAGGGAGATAAAGAGGAGAATGGGCGGATGAGTGTTGGTAATTGTCGTATCTATAAGAGTAGTTTTTTCCTTGATTTAAGGGTTTTTTATTTCTGTGGAATTGGATAATATGACGTGTTTATTGTGTTGCATTATTTTTGTAATTATTTTATTGATACACTACTTTTGTATTTATTTACTAATTGTTGTATATTATTGTAAAGAATCCAAAAAACATCCGCAATAGTAGCATCAAGTTAAGATAAAATTGGGCTGGGCGTAAAGACCAATTTAACAAAAGCTGGGCCTGTTTTTAATATGAGAGGATAGACCAATCTTTTAAAATTGGAACTGATATCACACAGTAGTAAAGTTGCACACATTTGAAAGCGCGGATATAACACCGGAGCAGCGTCGGTCTGCCATCGAACTGAAGGGGAAAGAGAATGAATCAGCAGGTCCAAAAGAACACTCTTTACGTTGGTAAGCAGCCGCTAATTCAACTCCATAGTTAATAATTCTGTTAGACTAGACATAAATTAATGATTGTTAATGGTGGTTAATGGGTTTTGTGAACAACAGGGGGTTTAGCGGAGGAGGTGAACGAGGGGATCCTACATGCGGCTTTCATACCCTTTGGAGATATTAAGGACGTCAAGACACCGTTGGATCAGGCCACCCAGAAGCACCGTTCCTTCGGCTTCGTCACTTTTTTGGAGAGAGAAGACGCTTCCGCCGCCATGGACAACATGGATGGCGCAGAGCTCTACGGTCGTGTCCTCACCGTCAACTACGCCCTCCCAGAACGCATTAAGGGTGGTGAACAGGGCTGGGCCGCTCAACCCAGTACGTATTTATCTTCATATGAATCAAATCTTGCACTTACTATACATGTTTCTATGAAACCCTAATCATAACTTCCACTTTTAATAGTAATAGATTCATTAAAAAAGATGCATTTTGCTCATATATTAAAGATTTTGTTTGTCCTGATTGTTGTCCTGGGGTTTAGGGTTTTTAATTAGGAGATGCGTCCGGTCTTTTCTAACTATTTTACACTAACACTTTGATTACCTCCTTTTCTTACCCTCGTGAGTATTCATTGTAGCTAATGAGTACTTATTATAGACATGTTCAGAGATTTTGGGTTCTTAAAGTTCAGTTCAAAAATAGAAATGATCCTTTTGGGCGTTATTTTTTTTGATGGATTCCACTTATTATCGCCAAACAAAAAAGGAGGTGTTATATTATGGCAGTAGCTTCTTTGAATTCAATTATTCAAGGATTTAGAATTTGGAAGCCTGGATTTCAAATCCTGCTGCTTCCTCGTATATGTAATAGAAAGAACATATACTAGTCCCCAGGGTTCCATGTTCCCAAGCAGAGTATTAGGGCTTTCAGCCACATTGAGTAATATGCATATTGATTAAATAATGATATGCACAAATGGAATAGACTTCATTTTAGATGTCGTTAAAGGAACAAGTTATGATAGAATGCGTCTTGTTTATCTCGACGAAATGGGCAGAATAGGTAAATGATTTTCTCCTTGAGCTAGTCAATATTGCGCATATAACTTTTGCTTCTAATGTGACTTTTAATGATGTGTCTAGATTAACTTAGGGAGGTTGTTTTAATACTTATACAGAATCTATTTGAAGTTATGGTTTTCAAGAAAGAATTTACCTTTTCCCTAAATGTTGGAATATAATGTAATATCATAATATGACTTCATTTTAGATGCTGTCAAATGTTTATCTCCTTGAGCTAGTCAAGAGTGTGCATATAACTTTTCCGTTGTTTAATGATGTGCCTACTTTAACTTAGGGAGGTTGATGGTTAGCTGATTGTACTTAAGCATTTTTTTCCGTTTTGAGCTAGGGAGGCATCTTCTCCAGTTTTTGGCGATCTTTTTTATCATTCATCGGTTCTTTAGAGTTATAGTCTGCAGTACCTCAATGTGGGTTGCTTGGATACATCTTTAAACCCAAATGATTACATTTTCTTTTTCCCTTTTTAACTTTACCTCAAATCTCTGGCGTTGTAATCACCGTTGTTACTGGGTTGTTGATTAATATCTTTTCGCCTTTCTTTCCTGGTTTTATTTTGGGGTTGGAAAAAAAAGGAAAAGGGGGGGGGGTGCGTGTGTAAGAATTTGCCTATGGATGTTTAAGTGAGGTTCTAGGTATTCATTTTCTTATTCCTTTTCTCTTTTTTTGTTCCTTTCTGCTCGATTTTTTTAATATTTTTTCAGAAAGAATTCCAAAAGATGATGTAATTCTGTTTTTTCCAATCTTTCAGTATGGGCGGATGCCGATACATGGTTTGAAAGGCAGCAGCAAGAAGAGGAAATGCAGCGGATGCAGGCAGAAAACCGGGCAGCAATGGATGCCGCAGAGGAGTTGCACAGAAAGAAAATGGCTGAGGAGCGAGAAGGTGAAAAAGATGAAGAGACAGAGTCCAAGGATGACCATATGGCAATGGCTGAGGCAGAGGTTTTGAAGCAGAATAGCTAGTGCTCACTGTGTGATCTTCTACAAGTAATTTAATATTGAGATGGGGAGGGAGATGGGGGCATATTTAACTTTTGCAATTTTCTTGTATCGTAATCTGATTAGTTTATACTCTGATGAAACAAATTCTACAATTGATTTGTAGAATTGTATTAGTCTTTACTCACGTCTCATTACTGTTATATATTAAACCATGTGAAATCAGTGGAGTCATCGCTCTTGGATATCTAAGATGAGATATGATGCCATTCTTAGTTTCTGATATGAAAATGGGGAAGTGGAGACCATGTAAATTTGGTCATCAGTGATGTTTTCTTGTAACAGCTTAAATTGGTCTATTTTATTTTGACATGGTTTCAAGAACTTGGATTCTCTCTCTATTTATTATTTTAGTATTATTTTTTCCTTTTGTATGTTCTCTATTAGCTTTTAGCTGCCAGCTTTTCAAACTTATCAGCCAAGGAATTCCTGTTTGTTAACCATGTTATCTTCTTGTTAGGTAGCTTAATTAGTTGTAGATGCAATTTTCTTGTTCTGCCTGTTGCAAGTTCTCCTAATGAGCTCTAGTTTGCGGAATCTAATGGGGTTGATATCATAATTCTGGAATTGCTTTGAATAGGAATTCATAGCATTAATCTATTTGATTCATGCGAGTCCTTGCCGGCATTGGCAGCTTATCAGTATCCAGAACAATATCTAATGGTAAATTTCATGCGGTAGAATCTTTTGGCCAACAATATACCCGTGTTGGTTCATTTACACGAGCATTTATAAACATTTTTACATGATATTTTTTAGCTGTACTAATTTTTTCCGAGAACCATACAGGATTTTTGGTTTTTACTCCTGTAGCCTGCACTGATCTTCAGCAGCAACAGTAAGGGAGGGAAGTCAATTCAATAGAACTTTTACTGATTAAAATTACACAACAAAAGAAATCTTTGTTGTCAAGCTAGTCAAGGTAACAAAAAATTCAAATCTCATTAAAACCTTTTGTAGTCTACAAGGAGTGGGAAAGTACAAAGTCACGGGTTCAATGATAGAAAAAATCCTATCCAAATACCCATATCATGCAATGATTTTCCTCCTTTCCAGCATTGCATCACAGAGCTTTACAGCATCCGCGTTATCTCTAACATTATGTACTCTCACAATATTTGCGCCGCCCAAAACCCCAGTGGTAACAGAAGCAACAGTAGCTGGATCTCTATCAACCGCAGCAGAGTGAGCACAAATATCACCTAAGAATCTCTTTCTGGAAGGTCCAATCAACATAGGAGCATGAGAGACAGCCAAGCTCTTCCTTGCAATCTCTGTTCGAATGGTTGGTAAACCAACAAGAATGTCCAAATTATGTTCAGTTTTCTTTGAGAATCCAATTCCAGGGTCAATTATAATCCTCCAAGCTGGAATGCCTGATAACTCTGCATCTCTAGCCCGCATACATAGTTCGGTTGCGACTTGCTTACAAACATCATTGTACTGCAGATTTTCACTATTCTGCATAGTAGATGGGTCGCCCCTCATGTGCATCGCAATATAAGGAACCTTCAGGTCTGCAACAACATCAAGCATGTTCGAATCTAACTGTCCAGCAGAAACATCATTCACAAGATGAGCCCCTTTGCTGACTGCTTCAAAAGCAACCTTCGAATAAAAGGTATCCACAGACAAAAGCTTTCCCTCAGCCTCGGGCATTTTTAAAATGGCCTCCAAGACAGGAATTAGTTTATCCAGTTCCTCCTCAGATGAAATCCTGGATGCCATTGGGCGTGTTGATTGTGCACCGATATCAATTATATCTGCCCCCTGTGCAATCATTAACCGGGCCTGGGAAACTGCAGCCTCCACAGATTGAAAATTACCTCCATCACTAAAACTATCTGGAGTCAAATTCAATATACCCATGACAGAGGTTTTTTGAGACCAGTCCCATAAGCGATTTCCAACTGGCAATACCCTTTTCATCCCATCTTTTCCTATAAGAGACTCGCCACCAAGTTTCTCCCATGACTCAAAAAGTCCAGCAGAATGTACTGATAAAGAATGCCAGCATGCAACAATATCACTGTTTATATCTGATCCCAATAGATCCATCAGTGGGGCCATCACAAATGGTCTCTCCCATAATCTTTCATGGGGAACAGTAAGAATTTCTGAATTAATCTTGTATTTCCCATAGAGCAATATATCCAAGTCTATTGGTCTTGGACCATATCGTATTCCATTAGTACGACCCATACATTGCTCAATTTTTTTTAGCACCCCCAATAACTCATGGGGACCAAGTTTTGTTGCACATCTAACAGCTGAATTGAGAAAGCGAGGCTGATCAGTGACATAAGCAGGCTCAGTTTCATAGAGACAACCATGCTTCATAATATTGATTCCTGATTTCTTCATTAGTTGCAAGGCTTCATTGAAATTATTAAGTCTGTCGCCCACGTTGCTTCCTAAGGCGATTACTACTTCATGCTCTTGTGAATGTACTTCCACTACGGTATCTGGAGATGAATGGAAGAAAGAAAGGCATGCTGCAACAATGCAGATTAACATATAAATCAAAAAAGAGTATCCACATCTATCACTATTCATATCGAAATCCAGCTTTGGCGTAATCCTTCTGTTAGGTGTTCACATGTGTTCGATTGAACAGCTATTTTATGGAAAATAAAAGGGAAAAAAATAAATTCACAAACAATGATGTAGGACAAGATGGGAAGACGGAATAACTCCAGAGAATCGGTAAAGAAACACACACAAGAGCACACAACTTTAATCTCAAATCAATTCATTCAATAATCTCTCATAATTAAAATCTACTACTATAATTAAAACTTTTAGAATATCCTACTAAAATAATAATTACATTAATAATCCAACATTTATATCTAAATAACAATACAAAATTAATACTCCCTCCGTCCCAAATTAATTGCTCAGTTTTGACTTTTTAAAGTCAAATTGACCATTTTTAAAACTAAGAGATTATAACCAAAAGAAAATATATACAATTTATTACTAACTCCAATTTTTATAATTTTAGAAATATATTTATATATGCTTAATTATTAATTCTAAAAATAGTCAATTTGACTTAAAAAAGTCAAAACTGAGCAATTAATTTGGGACGGAGGGAGTAATAAACTTGAATGTCTTCTTCCGTACCGCATCAAACAAAACCCAACACACAGATACAAACCCTGTCAAATGAGATAAAGACTGTTTTAATTTAGACCTGTTTGACTAGGAACCTTCTCTGTTATCTTATCTCCTTAGTTTTCCCAAATGCAGTAACAATGTGTTGTTGAATGAGATAAGTCACATAGTTATGTTGTTACAGTCAAAACAATTTTACAACAATTAAGGTTCTAAGGGCATATCAGTGGAGAATGTGGGTCCAAAGTTGACCCATGATACACATCAAATTATACAAAAAAAAGGGATTCACACTCTAGGAATAACTATAATCAGTTCAAGAATCTAAGGATTACTTCATTGATGTTGCCTGGTAGACTCCGTGAACATTGATAATATAACAAAATAATACTGGCCAACAAAAGTGAATGGAGATTATTACCTCTACAAGGATTTAGGGCAACTCTAAACCCATATCTGGTAGGGATTAGACGCTTGAAAATACTCATGCTGGAAATGATCCTTTCAGCAACAAATGGTGTCAAAATTCAGCCGAGTCTTCGAATTTAAGCATTACTTGAAGGCACTACAATATATAATGCAAAAAGTTCATAAATTATAGCTCACACAAAGAATGTAAGAAGATATCAACAGGAAAGTTCAACTAGATATAATAACTAAAAATAGCAGCTTTATTAAGTAAAACAGTTCGTATTTGCAAGCGGCATCGTCACCATAAAGTTGCTGTCTTGCCGCTCTTCATCACTTGCTTAACCCAGAAAGGCTCAAAACCTAGTGGCAGAAAGGCTCAAAGTTTTACCTAGTTGGCATTTTGTCAATTTCCGTTAAATATATTTTCTGTTAGAAATGTTTCTTTTGGTCAGTTTCTAAATCATCATTTTATTTAACTTGATCTTTAATAAATAACATAAATGAAAAATAACTATTCATTTTTTTAATATTTGATTTTAACACAAGTGTAAATTTATTTTTTGATAAAATAAAATGACATATTATTTAAAAATTAATAAAATAATATTTTTGGAAGACTAACGGAAAATATTTTGTTTTGACTAACAAATCGACATCTTGTTTATAATTTAATTTAATCCTTTTTTTATAACATGCAAAAATCATATTATTAAAAAAATAAAATAATATTTTAAGACCACATCTTGTTTATAATTTAATACTCCTCGACTGACCTTTAAACCCACTGGGTTTTGAGTAAGGCTCTTCAATGGCGTCTCTATCTTTCACACAGTTCTATATACTGCCCAGGTTCTCTCTCCTAATCTTTTGCTCTCAATTTTCTTTTACAGATGTGTTATGGTGTTTTTTATTGTTTGTATATTAACACACATATTTATGGCAGAATTACATAACCTACAATTTCTTTATCTTATATATACTTGCTTAAATTAACTTATTTAGCTAAAATATATCTCTATCTCTCTCCCCTTGTCCTTAAATCGTAAACTGTAGCTGTTTATTCATATGAGGAAATTCAATAGAGATAAATTTGTTGTTTTTTTTAGTTTGGTTCTTACTTGCAATATGAATAAGGTATTCCTTATCTTGAAATTTGACCTAATTGAGCATTGGAGAGAGAAGTGAAAACCCCTAGTGCTAAAAATTTCATCTTCTATTCATATATGAAGGTGGCAATCAAATTCGCCTTTCTTCCCCTCGAAACACTTCATACAACTTCAGGATATTAGATTGTGGAATAGATATATGCCTACAGCTGTATCTAAAAAAAAAGTTGCAGAGTCTTTAGCTGGAGAAGCATCTGATGAAGAAGGGGTGGTTGTAGAAAAGAAGGCGTGTAGAACTACTAGACGAGCTCCAGCTAGAAGTAGGAAAAAAGTGGTAGCAGAAACTCCAGCGGACAGCTTTGTACTGTTCAAGAATGGTGATATTACGGATGACGAAGCAATAACGCCTCCTGGGTCAACTGAGGATACTAAGAAGCCTCGAAGGCAAACTCGAAGGAAAGGTACCTTTTTTAGTAGTTGTTGATGAAACCAAGAATTTTGCTGCCATCAGATATAATTTATGCTCATTCGTGAGATGAAAATGCTTAAGTTAGATGTTTAAATTAAATTTTGCAATTTCAATCACAGCTGCATCTACTTCAAGTAGCCTGGTGGAGGAAGAGACTGAAAAAAAGGTGACCAGGCGAAGGAGGACTATAAAGAAGGTTGATAATTCAGAGGATCAAAGTAGTGAAACAGAACTTAGTGATAATGAGGCAGAGACATTTGTCGCTAATGTGGATGAAGATGATGAGAAAGAGCTCGAATTTGGAAAAGATGGAGAAGATGATATTAGCTTCACCTACGGCTGGCCTCCTCTTGTTTGTTGCTTCGGAGCTGCTCAACATGCATTTGTGCCCTCAGGAAGACCCGCCAACAGGCTTATTGACTACGAAATACATGAAAGAATGAAGGATGCTTTATGGGCCCCTGAAAAGTTCATTAGGGCTCCAGGGGGGTGTTCAAGTAATGTTGCGTTGGTTCTTGCAAGCTTAGGTGGTAAAGTTGCCTTCATGGGAAAACTTGGGGATGATGACTATGGTCAGTCACTATTATTATATCTAAATGAAAACAAAGTTCAAACTCGATCAGTTTGCATTGATAGTAGAAGAGTTACTGCAATATCACAGATGAAAATAGCTAAGAGGGGTGGCCTCAGAATGACTTGTGTCAAACCATGTGCAGAGGATTCTTTATCAAAGTCTGAAATCAACATAGATGTATTGAAGGAGGTACGGACTTCTTTTGTGGAAAATTACAGTTTCCCAATTTTCTTCACTGTGTTGAATATATTCTGATGATTTATGCTATATTTATTGAGTGGATTCCTGAATTTATGGAATGCAATTTGGTTGCATAGTAATATAAGAAAAAAGCAGTCACTTTTGAATATGTGGTAGAACCAAATAGAAAAATATATAATTCTATGGCAAGCTGCTGTCTGTTTTTGGTGGCTTGTTCTTAATAATATTTTACCTATAAAGAAGATTTTTAAAAAAAGTACCTGTTTGACTAGAATAGGCAATGATAGATAATTCTTTTTCCTGATGTACTAGCTGTGTGCTTTCTTTGTGACATATGCTTCGTTATATCCATGTCATGCGAAAGCCATTGTTATTTGGTATCACCTGATTTTGCTTTTATCGATGTTGTTTCTTGATATCATAAAACAACAGTAAAATTTAAATCGGTGGAGTTGATTTCTTCCTATATACTAAATAATTGATGTTGGACAAGGGCAGAGAAACAATCTCATACTAGCTTGGAAATCAATTGGATACGCTATAATGCTGGAAGCTAAGAATATTGACATGATTGGTTATCTCATAGGCTTAACATATGAAAAAATGAGGTCTAAGGATGTTGACAATTCTGGTTTTGCTGAGAATTCAGGATTTCACATAATTTAATGTTTTTGAGCTGGAATAAATATTGTTGATCAGGGGGCAACTTATGAAATTGGGGGTCTAATTCAATGAAAGAGAAAATTAGTTGTTTGTTTTGTTTAGTTAATAAATTATTTGAATGCATAGAAGAAGAAGATGTATTAGACCAACTCTTAGAATCCTTGGCCGTATAATTTAGCTTCACGGTTGCATCACAATGCCGAGAGAACTTCAAACCTGTTACCTGGAGGAAATCTTTCAGAGTGAAAACCATGTGAGATAGATGATATACCACTAAACCTTTTATACTCTTACAGTCTTACTTGGACCTACAACTTCAAATTTCAACTTAATGCATATTTACCGTTTGTGTCTTATACTTTTACGGTCGTGCTATATATCCGGAGTCGGCATATAACCAAGTAGACACAAATGTCATGGTTTAAATATTCCAAACTTCATGAGCATTTACCATTTGCGTCTTCTTGGCTGTAGCATACACAGCATTTTGCTAAATTAAAATTTCAAATTTTCTGATCTTCTAACCTCCTCTATTGCAGTCAAAGATGTTTTATTTCAACACTTTTTCACTGCTTGAACAAAAGATGAGATCAACTGCGTTGCAAGCCATCAAGATCTCAAAGAAGTTAGGAGGTGTTATTTTTTACGATGTTAACCTTCCAGTACCGCTATGGCAATCTGGAGAAGAAACCAAAATGTTCATACAGCAAGCTTGGGATATGGCAGATATTATTGAGGTTACTAAGCAAGAACTTGAATTTCTTTGTGGAATAAAGCCCTCTGAAAATTTTGACACCAAAGATAACGACAAATCAAAGTTTGTTCATTACAAACCAGAAGTGTTGGCTCCTCTTTGGCATGAAAATCTCAAAGTTTTGTTTGTGACAAATGGGACATCTAAGATTCATTACTACACCAAGGAGCACGATGGAGCTGTCCTTGGGATGGAGAATGCACCTATTACTCCTTTCACTTGTGATATGTCTGCAGCTGGAGATGGCATTGTTGCGGGTAAAGTCATTTTGATACTGTCTGTTATTGATATTCATATAAACTCTTAGCCCCCTCTAGACTGCTGGATAAGAATTTTCTTGGTGAGTCCAAATATATGATGTAGCTGTTGAGAACTGCAGCAGTGCATCTGTGGGAAAGCAGCACGCTTTACTTGGAAGAAACTCTGGTCTTTCATCTGCCTACTTCATTTTACCAATCTCATTTAAAGATTTTTTGACTCTGAGTACTTGTCGTTAGATTGTCACATGGAGGGGCTGTTCGAATATAAAGCTAGTCTAACAGGCTAAGCATGCTATGTGAGCTTTAGTTTGCATCAATCCTTATGGCATTTAGGCATACAATAATTCACGATCATGAGAATATATGTTTTCTTTAATCTTCTCTCTGAATATATATGCTTGAGAACTCTGGTATTACATTTTGGAACATTTTTGTTGAAGCATAGCCATTTGCTAGTACCAAGGTAACATCGTCTTACAAGTTTTGAATGAAATAGTAACTCTTCAATGATTCATAACCTACGGTCCTTATCATGATATATTTTGCTGGGCACATCTGCTAATAGCTTAGGTTTTGACCAATCATTACTCTAAGAGGTATTTGTTCTTTCATTCTGTCTCGTCACGTGGGAGAGGATACATGCGAGAGAGCATTAAAGCTTGATTTACATTCTATAACCATTTCAGTTTTCAAGGAAATTGGGAACATATGGCAATCATGTTGAAGGAGATATACTATGCTTGTGTAGCTTAGTACATACGTATGCAAATGTATACACTATGACACAGGCTATCCACCCCCCCCCCCCCCAAACTAAAAAAACGCAGAATATAATAATAATAAAAAGAAAAATTGCAAAATCAAGGCAGAAAAGGAAGGGAACCAACAGAGCGAGCACTCGTGTACTGATAGATAGATATGCAAAAATTTGAACAAAGATGTCAAGCTTTTTCCTTTTGCATTGTTTCTTGTATACATTTACATGGAAAATTTTGTGCAACTCTAGCAATGAACTTTGTGATATAGATTGTTTTGTCTACTTCCCTCAGGAAGCTTACTTTTTATCAACAAAATACTATACTAAACTCGTGCTAATTCCAGCTTTTGACCTGTGTTTTAGCTCTGATGAGAATGTTGACAGTTCAGCCACATCTCATCACTGATAAAGGCTATTTGGAGCGCTCCATCAAGTACGCCATTGATTGCGGAGTAACAGACCAGTGGCTTCAGGCACGAACTCGTGGCTTCCCTCCTAAAGAAGGGATGGAAGGAGACGTGGTTCCAGATTCAAATGGCATAATGTCTATAACAGAAAGGGAATACCGCACATTAGTGCCTGTTAGTTGAACAAGTTGATGCTCCTACAACTTGTTAGTTGCCTTTGTTTGGTTGGATTTGTTCTTTCCCCCGTAAAGAAATTTGAGTGCATCATTTCCCATCTTTCCTGTGCAAGGATGGCTAATTGGCTACAGAAGAACAATTTTGAAGTGGATTGCATTCAATGTTGTAGCTTAGTAGTAAAATTCATGGGTTCAATGAGGAAAATTCTCTTGCTTGTTTTGTTGCCCTGCCTTTCGATTTCTCATTAGACAGATGTTCTTTCCTTTAATCTGTTTCTATTCTTTCATATGGAGTTTTTTCCTATTTAGAGATGAATTATGTTTTGTTTCAAAATATGCTTGATTTGAATATTGCCAATCCAATAATAATAAAACAAAAAAAAAAAAATCCCCACTGGATTGACAATTTTACATGGAAAATGCGACGGTTTATATTTCTTCATTGAAAGATTAGCAAGTAGCAACAATTCACAGGAAAGATTTCAGTGGATATTAACAAACGAGAGATACAATTTGACAACAGAATCAGATAACTTTCCCAAGTTACTTGTCCAACCTTCCACATTCCTAATGGAACCTAAATCAGAAGAAGATTTTGTATTAATCCCCAATTTATTAACCCCTTGTACCAAAATTGGATTATCAAACCCTGACAACAATCCTCTACAAAAGAGAGGAATGGAGGCCAAAAAAGGCGGGAGATTGATCCAACACCAAAACCAAAAATTAACTACAAAGAAGGATTATAACACTTCTCCATCGATAACTCCCTACAAAGAGAAAGGTAAAGGCCAAACATGGGAGATATTAACCCAATACTAAAAGTAAAAGAGAACTATAAAGGAAGACGAGAACGACAGACAGACTTGGATTCTTCCACTAATACACATGTCAGCGACAAGAGAATTGCTCTATTCCGAAAATTGGGCACCCCCATCAAGCTTTGATGCAGCCAGCTTGTCCAAAAACCAAGACAACTTCCCATTTGTTGGCTGGACCATCTTTGCAGGCAATGATGGACCTTCAACATTATCGATTGCCATGTGCACCACCTCAGCTTTGCTGCTCCCTGTTACAACCACAGCTACATTGGCCGAGGAGTTGATTACAGGCAGACTGAATGTGATCCTCTCTGGTGGGGGCTTGGGTGAATCAATGATAAAAGTCACCCACTCCTCTTTCTCATCAAGCACCGAGTGATTAGGGAATAGTGAGGCAACATGACCATCAGAGCCCATTCCGAGAAGAATTAGATCAAACTTGGGGCAGTCACTGATCTCGGACACACCAACTATTCGGGTCCTTACTAGCTGTCTGATGACAAACTCGTACTCAGCAGCAGCTTCCTCTGCCGACAATGAATCATTTATAGAATGTACATGACTGGGAACAATAGGCACCTGAAAATAAAAAACATATATAATTATGAGGGCATTTGGGTAAAAGCAAAAGTGTTAATAGATGCAGAATACTGCTCTTCTATGATTGAGAATTTGGAAGAACAATAAATGACCAACCTAAAAAAATAAATATAAAAAAAGTTTATAGGTTATAAAATCATTGAAGATTTTTTAAACAATCAAAAAGGTTTGATATGTTTTCAATTGATACGATAAGAGCATAAGTAAAATTCTCTAATCATGTGCTTGTCCCACAAACCTTCACAACTTCCATAAGGGGGCAACTTCCTACATAGTATTCACTTATACCAGGGGGAGAAAAAAGCAAAACAAGAGGATTATATCAGTACATTGTTCAACAACCATCATTGTCCTATTTTTACCCTTGCACGTCACCTTCCAAACTATCATAATTCAGAAGTACTGTCCTAACTATATAGAGAAAATCTTAAAGGTCTTAGAAATTAATTTCACTGATAGACTGCACAGACGAGAAACCGTCCAAAACAAGGCATACAACCATATATCACATATAACAAGATCATTAGGTTAGAAAATCACATGTACCCAGAGGGTAATTTTCCTTCTTTTTTTTTTTTGACAAGTAAAGGAGTAAGATTCTTAAGATAGAGAGATGTTACAAACTCAAATACAAGGACTAAATCTGCGGGTGACAGCACTTAAGCTTGAGGATTGAACAGATCATATTCTCTAATTCTTGTCAAACCCCAAGGAAGAAGTTTTGAATAGGGGGCAAAAGGCGTGAAAAGAATGTAGTTACTATGAGAGTGATCTAGTCAAAAAGTAAAACCATCATAATAGTTTTTTATAATGTTCATTTAATTTTCTCAAAAACATAGATAGTTGTGAGAGTGATAAAGTCAGTAGACTCATTACTGAGGGAGCACCACTGATCATGTTCGAATTCAAGAATAGCTTACCTAAAAATCTTTTGGAAGAAAATTTCCAGTGAGAAAGACAACTTGCAGTTTGCATTTCCTACTTCCTTGGACCAATTAAACATTTTGCCCAGTACACCAATACTTACTTGGACTAATCATTTTCTATATCCTTGGATTGCCTAATATCTCAACACTTGCTAGGATCAATCACTGCCTTTAAACTTTTCGTGTGCATATTTCCACCGCTATCCAGCTCGCCATTATAAAAGCTCTTACATCCAGTGAACAACAGTTTTCAGCTGCTCTCTCAAAACTTTCTCCTTTTGAGAAGTACTGAACTGGCATAAGTCACACTCGTCACCCTAGATGTTATTGAACTCAACATATAAACTAGCACTCACACCATTCACTACTGCCCTTGTTCTTATGCCAAAGAGTACAAACTCTCCAGAACTCACTTGATGTCTGCCATGCCTCCATTCTCTGATACCTTGGGACTTGCGCCCTTTCCACATAAACATACAATCAATTTTTATTGAGGTCTGCACCCTAGTCATCTGATGCTTCAAACTAAATGACCAACAAGTCTTGAGGATATTTTGGAAGGTATTTCTGCTCAAATAGTAAATCTAAACATGTACGCTTCAAAACTCATATATCCAGGAAATTAGGTACCAAAAAAAGAATCCACAGCCACAAATTAAGCCAGTCATTCGGAGTCTTACCAATGTTATTTTTGTTCTCTACTTCCCACTGAGCAAATGAAGTGTACTCATCATTACACTCCACAAAGCCCAAGGATATAACAAAAAATTGTTTATCATCATGTAATGGAAATAGTGCAGATATAAAATTAGCAATTCTTTTTATCAGCACCAACTTTATAGCTCCATCGACTACTTTCAAAATTTCCTTTTCATCTTTGTCAACTAACAACTTGGCATTTTCTTCAATATTTCAATAGTCCAAACTCAGTCTCCTACCTGAGTTATTCAGTGTAGAACTTGTTCTTATTGCTTCCTACTGCAAGCACAAATATGCTGGTCATGCATGGTCCACATATACTTAAAGGATCAATCTACAGATATCAGGGCTCTGTCCATACGAATGCTATCAGGTTTTACAATCTCACTTGTAATCGCAATTGCAACACTCATTGGTCATCCTAATATGAGAATATTACCTCCTAAACTAGAAAACTATATTTAGCCTATACAATAAGGAAAACGTTTTGGGGAAACATGGAAGAGAAGAGGGAGTAACTACACAAAAGCCTAGTTGGGGGGATGGGCGACCTGAAAATGTCCAACAACCTGCTCCACAAGGCCATGAAAGCAAAAGGAACAACCAATATATCCATTTATGATCATTCTTTCCATTCTTTCCATTGAAGACCAAATATATTACTACCCAAATTCAAATGAGGGTAATTTTTTACTGGCAGACATTATGAAACTTGAAAATCATACGATGACTCAAACAGAGTGTTAAGGCATCAGAAAGAAAAATAGGAAGGTTGATGCCACATAATAAAAGATTGATGGGATTAAATTTATTGAACAATGAACACATACTAACTCCATTACACCAAATAAGATTTGCAATTAAAGTCTGCTTTATTATTGCACTAGTGTTGGTTATAGTTATACTACTCAGCAGTCAGCAAAACAAAACAAATTGTCATATGTCTGGGTATGATGTGGTAAGTTGTAATCCCAGTTCTTATTCTAAATAACTAAGACAAGGTAACCAAATTTAAACACTCGTAATAGTACTTGTTCTTTGACCAGATTGAGGCCCTGCTGTTACAGCTGATCGGTAACAAATTATAGATTGTAATTCAAAGTAAGTTGCTCATATAATGTCTGATGCAACTTATACAAATAAGTTATAGTCAGATTATAGCTTATAATAGGCACAGGCATCATACTATATATTCTGCATAATATAAAGAATCCTAAGAATTTCCCAAAATTCCCTCGAGCAAATTCTTTCAAATACATGGCACTGCAAAATAATCTGATTGTCAATAGTCTAATTATGATTATCTCTAGTTGCTAGTTGTAACATATAGGACCTGAGTTATGCATAAACATGAAGGACCTTCCATAGAAGGAGAAGACTACTACTTCAAATGCATATGGTAATTCTAAAAGAAGAGTATCTGAGAAAAGCATCAAAACGGAATTGTATTAATCACATCCAATCTTTAATATTACCAATTTAATCATGAGGATGTTATAAGTTATATGCAAAAAAAAACATAGTGACACCAATTCAGATACCTTGGACAAAAGATTATCCTTTGCTAGCTTATAGTTGCTATCCACATGATTTTTAGCCACCACGCGTTCATCAGCCCAAAATATATGCCACTTGGCCCAATCAACAGTCTTGTTGTAAGGAGCTTGACAAAGTTTCCTGCTTTGCGCCAAAAATTTAAATGAGGATCGTAATATAGTTAAATATGGAGAACAAAAAAGAAAAACAAAAGAAATACAGAAAGGGAATGGATATGTATTAGTATACCCCATCAAGCCAATGAGGGAACCACCAGATAAAGCAATGGCAAAAACACCTCGCTCTTTCACTGATGCCTCTGACAGTTCGGCGATATAATCTACCAAGTCAGTGCTAAGTTCATCCAAACTTTCATGAATCCTCAACTCCCCTCCATCTCTGTGAGATCCGGGAAGAGCCATCCTTGTCACAAGGCTAAATATATAACAACTGTATCTGATATGCAGCACCAAACAACAGAGACCAAGTTTAGTTTGAATAACAATGAAAAAGATGCAATACCAAATTGCAGTCATCGCTTACCATACTGAAAAAAGACGTGTACTTCTTCAATTTCATGAAGATTGAAAAGTGAAAGCAATCAATCACAAGTGAAAGAAACTGCATTTCTGTAAGACCAATCCGACCTAAAGGACTATACAAATATATTACTGTAACTTCGAGAAAATTTAATCTTTAACCATCTAAAGATTCAGAATCTATCAAAAATGACAATTCAACATCATTAAAACTGAATCATCGCAATAACAATAAATAAACTGCTGTCTAGGGGGAGTTGAAATCAAAAACCACAAAACAATCCAATTAAAGGGAATGTTGATGATTAACAAGAGATCCAGGTGTAAAACCCCGAATCCATCCACATGCATCAAAACAAATGGAATAATCTACATTACAGACAAACCCCAGATCACAAAAAATAAAAAACCCAAACCCCATTTCAGTAATACAGTTAAAAAAAAGTCCAAAAGCCACAAAACAACTCATATATTAAAATCTTATATTCTTGGAGCTACAATCTGTAGCACTTTATACACATATAAACATACACAAAATTAATCATATAACATACTCCAAAGAAGAAGAAAGAAAAGAAAAGCTTACACAGAAGATGAGAGAGATGGGTGGCAGAGAAGGCAGAAACTGACGAAGTGAAAGATGGGTATTAACAAATTATATATTATATAGATATATACATATATAGAGAGAGATACACACACATAAAAAAAAAAAAATATATATATATATATATATATATATATATAATCTGATCACATTTTACTGAATTTAATGTCAGTTGGCTAGATAAAGAGAAGAATTTACCTTGCGGGCTTCCACGTGCATCCAATGATAGTGACAAAACACACAGATAAACTCCCTCTGTCTAAAAGTAAACGGATAAAATTAGATGTTGAAGAAAATGGAACCTATCTCTATCTCCTTTTTGTGAGAGAAAAAATATTTTATTTTATTTGTTTATAGAAAATGAAAGACGGATAGATACAATCATATAATCTTTCTTTATATATCCTAGATCCTCTCCTATATCTACTCTTAAATAAATGAGAGATAAATTAGGAGTAAGCCTGCAATTATTATCCTAACCCAAAAATAAACATTTAAATTTGTTATGCTATGTACATTTTTAGAAAGAGCCTACAAAGATTTTACTTAAAGAGTTCATGTACAGTTTTAAAGTGGGAAAGTTAACAAAATTAGACACTGAACCAAACACTTGTCCAAGTGAGGATTTGACTATATACCAATGTAGTGGTGACTTGAAAAGCTCAAATTGAATAATTAAATCTAAAGGGGTGGTTTAATAAAAATAATTGAAAAAACAACCCATCAACACACTATTAATTTCTTTTTCAATATTCTTCTATTCTTTTAACTTTTTTTAATTTGGGATAGGAGGTTTAAGTCAAGACCTTTTGCTTTGAAAGATATTTGAGTACCAATTGAGGCAAGGCCAATTAGTTCTATTATTTAACTTTGAGATAATCTTCTCTCTTTCTTCCTTTTCAACTTTTATTTATGTTTTCTCCAAACCAAACTAATTGTCACTTTTTCAAATGTTTGAAAATTGCATTGAAGCTGATTATATTATAAGATAGACCTTAATTAGGAGATTATTATTGTTGATATGTTCAAATAGAAAATTGATATTTTCACCACATGTCAGTTTCCTAGTATATAATAAGCCTTTTTTGTCCATTGCTAAACTTACTTGGTAGTAGTAATTTAAACTCGTGCTCATGATATATAGATTTAATAACAATGATCAAATGATTTTTAGAAGTGGACCGGGAAGATGTCACGGTTTTATAGGCAGGGTGCGGGTTTAGTATATTGAGTGCATGCATATTAAATTTGGTAAGGTTAATTAGTGAGAAGATTAGGGGGTGTGAATTGATAGCTTATTAATTATAAGTGTGTTGTTGTGTTTGTGCCCATAGTTTAATCGCCGACATGAAATGAAATGGTTTCTAAAGGAAAACCATGCATATAATTTGAAATGAAATGGCTTCTAAAGGAAAACTACCATGCATATAATTTGATCCAAAGGTAGCTTTCATTTCCTTATCCACACAAACCCAACTCAACTTTATGTCACCCATCATGTTGTTTTTGTTGAAGAAATGACCCACCCATCATTATTTCTTCTTCTGTTTCTCCGACTTCTACCACAAATCATTAACTTATATCAAATAACAAAAAAGAAAAGAAAGATAAAAAGGGTTTGGAATCTTGGGCCATATATCCATCAATATCGACAATAGTGGCCTCATCATCACACATCAAGACATGTTAGTTTTAGGAATCTATATATAATGTACTTCGTACACTAGATTAGATTGCTAGCAGCATTATTATATATCAAACTGGCCTGGCATCGACCAAATGGGCCCTTCCTTTCCTATCAATGATTTTCTACTTTTGGGGCCAAACATGCATGTACCCAATCAATTTATTCGTCTAATTACAAGAAAATACAAAGTTTCACTTAATATCACCTCTTTAAAAAATACAAAATTTTATTTTTTTTCCCCTGACCGTTTCATTCTTTACATGTTAAAATTGGAGTTGCTATGGTATATGAATATATTATATTGACAACAACAACTCTATATATTGTTCTGTCCCTGCTTTTTACAAACATGGTGCATATTTCGGAGGGTAATCTTCCTTTTTAAGGCATTGATCCTTTTTTGAGCTGACAAGAGTTTAGGAAACTTTAATACGATGGCACTGCACTGCACACAATAAATAGTTGTCAATCAATATTTCACATGAATGTGATCAATTTTGGTGTGGTGTGGTGTGGTGTGGTCCGGTCCAAGTCCAACTGTCAACTGTGCTTGTTGTTACGTCTGGGCTGTCTAAAGCAGTTAGTTTGCATGTTCCACAGCTAATGGTATGGAGTATGGACTGGACCTGCCAAATACGGACAACTTCTCTTTTCGCTGATTTAGATTTCTTGTTTTCATCTTCCCAAACAAACAACGCAAGAAACTTTTAGTAATTTGTTTCTTCTTATCTTATGCATGCCATGAATTACTATCTGTCTCTCTCTATCTTCAGCACCACAATAATCTTCAATTATATAATTTAGCGTTCGTTCGTGTGTTAGTTGGCACCAAGCTCTTGGGCTTAAGAGGATAACTTCTACAATCCATATCATTCTCCTTTAAATAATACCATTAGTAACCATCACAGATACATTTAGACTTTATTGCACCTCAACCAATTCCAACTTTACATTGTGTTCATTGAATACAACTGTAGAGGGGTGGGGAGGAATAGAGGGATAGACACATATACCTAACTGGTAAGTCCTATCAAGCAATTGCACAAGTTGTATGGTTGTAAGTTTTTATTACCTTACAGCAAAAATATGTGTCGTACATATTTCAGCAGTGCAAGAACCTCTGTGGAACAAACTTAATATATATATATATATATATATATATATATATATATATATATATATATATATAATCCTAAATGTATACATTCTTACTTAACGTAGAAGTTAAATCAATCTACGATTGTAGAGTAGTCTACAATCTAAGGATTCACTCTACATTTTTTATGTTAGTAGAGTGACTACTCTACAAGTAGGGTGACTAGAACGATCGTAGACTGTGTAAATTTGAAACTTATACAGCTATGCACCTCCATTTTTTCTTATATATATATATATATAATTTGTCAGCTAATATATTTCCGAAAAGTCAATTCTTGAATACCCACTAGGGTATTCTCATATTTTGCATGTGTGATATATGTTCCTTCTATTTCTCCTCCAGAAGTCGATAGATTTTTCCCTATAGTTGACAATACTTCTTACTCTGAGCCCCCCATAAAAAGGCAACCAAGACAAAACTCTCTTAAGAACATCTATATAACAAAGTTAATATATGTATGTATAAAACATCCTGACTTCATTACAACCAAAGAAAGGACGAAGGAAAAAAAATCATGAACTATAATCTTAGAATCGTTCGAAGTGTATCACAAAGGTTTTGAATCGTTTGCTGCTCTTGTGTTGCTTGCAGATCTTGAAGTGGCATCTCTTCGTAGCACCTGAATCAAAAAAGTAAGGGTGGTCAAGGATAATAAAAAGACATTCCATTAACAAGCAGATTGCAAAAAGAACATGTGTTCTCCACAAAAAAATAATTCCAGTGTATCCAAATCTAAATGGGCTACATTTAGTAACAGTAGAATATTGGGCATCCTCTCCACATGGAAATTTGAGTTGTAATGGATAAAATTTCAAATGGCAAACTAAAGGCTAATAGCTATGACAATATCAACAGAGAAAGTGGAGTTAAGCTAAAGCCTGCGCAAGATTCATTAGTGTAGGACTTGAAGTGAGTCTTTGGTACACGCTTGGAGGGAGGGGAATCTGCAATACATCAAAGAACCAAATAACCAACAGTCAAACTAACGATTGTGAGGCATGCAGACAGATATAACCACACACTAGATAGAGAGAGGCAGAGACCTCATTTTGTCTACTCCTTCCCTTTTTAGATGTCCCCTCTCCAGTAAAGAGCTCTTGCATTGTTTCCACGGCAATGTTTCCACCATTATCCCGCTGCCGGCTTGCAATCACATTGTTTGACAACAGTGCGATGGGAGATATATCAGTTGCCCTTAAAAATGGGATGGGTACTGTATTACCAGCTGCATATATGGACCAAAGCTGCAATGACAGTAAAAAACAAATTAGCAAACGAACTGATGTATAGAGAAAAGCAAACAAAAGAAGTTATACAAAATAATGGATTCTCTGAAAGCACAGAAGCTTTATCTGAGTACTAAATTGACAATTAACTTCAGCAGGACTTGGAGCACTATTGTTGTTTCCTTCTACAAACATTTGGCACAAATGGATATTCGTCACCTGGGGCAATATTAAGTTGAGAATGAAAATTACCTTATCTAATGCCTTCCTACTGACTGTTTCACTCTTCAATATGCCACTGCTTCCAACATTTGCCTGGGAACTGCTATTTTCATTGATTCTTTGCTCAGGAGAGGGAAACACTGAAGAAGAAGATGCTTGCACAGTCTCTGCAACATGTTGTGATTCTACATCTGCAGAAACTCCAACTGCATTGCTGACCCTGAAATAAATAAATTGTGCATACTTCAAAATAACTTGATTATCCATAACTTACTCATGAGAGTGCGACAGTAATAATATAATAATGAAACAGCCATAGCATATAGTGGTAAAAAGGGAATACCAAAGGCTTCAATGTTTGTCTTTAAATTAAGTATAGATTATCCAGCACATAATACATCAGCTCTGGGAAAAATTACCTTTTTTAAGGTGATTTTTTTTAAAAAAATTGTCTAGGAAATTTACTTGAGCTACAATTTTACCAGTATTCTCAAAAAAAAATACTTGAGACAAAGCAAAGTAAAGGGCCATGCATTTGAAATCTACTTCACTATGAATTTTTTTTTTTCCGAGTATTTTAGAATAAGAAAATAAGTGGTTAGGGAAGTACCATGGCTCAACTCGTTTAGGTCCTGTGCCACTGGTGGAGGTACTTCCTGCATGGCCCAGAGAAGGTGAGGGATCTTGGATGTTTGGTGCTGGAATTGTTTTATCCAGCTCAACACCACCACGAACTATTACAGTCCCAAAATCACCTAGTCAACACAGATTCCACAACAATGCTTAGAAGATTCTCAAACACATTTCTTCACTTCCATCAAATATATAATTCAGAGCAAGTATTTTCAAGGACAAGAAGCATGGTAAGTTGGTAACATACTGACCTCGGAACATAAATAAAAGGGAAAAACAGTCATTCCTCTTGAAATTGAATATTAAGATGATTTACACTATACTTCATCAAGAAATTAGGATGTTTTCCAATATAGGAATAGCGGTGCAGCCTCGCTAATAATTTGTGTTTGAAGTAACCACCAAAATGCGAATAATAATAACAAATATTAATAAACAGACTAAATTCTATACTTCAATACTCTAGGGTGAGTTTTATCAAATGAGTGGAGAATGATGCAGATGGGACAAAGGGAATTATTTAAGATTATTATTCAACATTATTGTTATTATTTAGAGAAAAAAGTGATGTAATTATTTATTATATTTGGTAGAATATTCTAGAGCTTTAATTATAGTAGATATTATTAGAATTTTGTTTCCATATTTAATTAGATTGCCTAAGATTTTAATTGGTTATTAAGTTTACGATTTTCTTATTGTCTTATATAAAGTGATGTAACCTATCATTTTGATATATACTGATTACTGAATGACTGGTTCCTTTAAGCTTTGTACTTTTTGGCTTTTAGACTTATTATATCCTTTCTCTTTTTTCCTTTTCTCACACGCGATGACACGGAGGGTGAGGGATAGAATAGGGACTACGTTGTCGTCTCAGTTTTAGGATAGATTTGAGACAACGTTATTGTCTCAAATGTTTTTGTTGGATCTCTAGCAAACTTTGCAAAAGATGTAGGCCAAAAAAAATTGGTATGAAGAAAATAGGTTAATCACCATGTTTGACTTTGATACCAAATGATGCAAGGATGGAAGAACGAATAAAATAAGAATAATAAGGCTAAAAAGTCAAAGTCACGAATCACAAGGCTTTAAATTCAATAATAACCAATAATTCAATATATCAAAATGATAGGTTACATGACATCACTTTATAGAGGACAATAAGAAAAACCTAAACTTAGGAACCAAATAAAATCCTGGGCAATCTAATTAAATATGGAAACAAAATCCATAATATCTACTAATTAAAGCTCTAGAATATTCTACCTAGTATAATAAATAGTAAAACAAAAACTCTAGGTGGACATGAAAATCGAATAAGCAAAATTCAAATACACTCATGTCCAATTTTCATGTCCAATTTTTTTTTCCACCTAGAAGTACTCATAGTAAAATCACTTTTAACCTAAATGATAACATGTAATATTTAATAACAATTCTAAATAATTCATTTGTCCCATACTCCCATTCTCATCACATTATAAGTTCACAAACACACTTTAGACATTTCCTAGATTCGAACCAAACCCAAGATAAGAGCCCAAAATCTCTAGAAACAGAAACAGCTTCTCAGATATTTTAGACACATCCTACGGAACTACTCCGATGGGATTTTACAGCTAGTAGAGATGATAATCTCAAATTTTGGATTTTGAGATTCGACCTTTGAGACACAATAGTGTTGAAAAAATTTGCTTTGTAGTAAGATATAGAACAACAATATTTCTGCCTGAATCGAATGGTTGACCACTCTTTCTTTAAGACTATATTCGCCCCTTACTATTGCTACACAGGGTTACTGCAAATTAGTCTCCCAAGATAAGACAGGCCCAGATTTTATTCTGTACTAGAATTTGTTGTGTAGAAATAAATCTAGTGCTAAACTATAAATGAAAGAAGAAAATTATAACAAGAAAAATATATAGAATTATAATTTTTACTTAAGTACTTGAAAAGGATTGGATTGAATAATTGGATTAAATAATTTTCAATGTGTGGAATCGGGTGGATTTCTGACCTATTTATAGGTTGCCCGTATCCCAATTCTGATGGGTCGTATCCCAATTAATTTGGTTGTATCCCAATTATGGGATATGACGTTCTGTATTTTTAAATCGTATCCCAATTCAGATTTGGCCCAATTACGATGTCGTATCCCAATTGCGGCAACTATTTTTGGTCCCAACTTCCAATACCCGTGGAAATATAACCGTTAATATTACCGTTGGAAATATTACCGGCTTACGTTGGCTTACACTGTTGACCTTTTATAATTTTATTAAAAAAAATAAAAATAAATATATATAAGAATGTTGTTCCCATGACTTGAACCCAAGTCCTTAATATCAACACCTCTCTCTTATCCAACTGAACTAATATTAATTATTGGTTACATGGATAACATATAATATATTTATTATATACTTTAAATAATGAAAATATCCAACAAATAGTTCACAAAACCCACATTTTCAATCCTATCCAATTAATGTTGTAGAAATCATATTATAGATTTGGAATAATACATATCCCACAAAGGACAAAGTCGGACAATAAATATAAGACGTACTACTCTACCTTCTCCAGACAGTTCTGCACCAGGTAATCTGTTGGCTATGTGAACAGCATCGGGAGGCCTGGACGGGACAGTGTCTCCATAGTCTTCATTCACTTTTTGACCACCCATTGACTGTACAAATGAAATTGTAAATAGAAGGGTTAAGAATTTTCCTAGACAGATATGTTCATGCACACAGAGGGACATAGAGGTTTAATTTTCATACGCTATCTCCTGGCACGATGGTTCCTAAAGTAATACTTTGTGCTTCCAAAACCATTGATGCCCTAACTTGCTTTGCTTTCTCCAGATTGGGTAGCATTGCGGAAGCTCCACTTTTGCATTTTTCAATGAATTTGTGCTAATTTTTAAATCAGGAGACAATGAATACAAGTTAGATGAATTTGTGGAATAAAAATTTATACCTTCATGCAGTTACTCAACTTTAGTCTCTAAGTATATGGAGTCTAAATGTCTAATCATGCATTATGGATCTCTAATTATACGATGTTATGCTGAGACAGCAACATGATGATACTATCAGACTTCAGAAATCCATAAATGGTACAGCAAAATGAAATTTATTGGCAACTTCTTCCTAATTTGTATTCTTTAAGATACATAACATCACCTAGCCCCACACCTACCCAAATTTTCCAACCCCAACCCCATGAGAAAAGTAGAGAGAAGGAAAAAGGTGTTGAAAATAACTATTCAACATTACCTTTAGCATCTCAGTTGCAGTGGGGCGAAGACGAGGTTCTTTTGTAAGGCATTTGGCAATGAAGTCATGGAACACAAGAGACCTACAAAAGCAAACTGCTTAAAGACTAACCAACAGTTTGTGTGATTTTTTTTAAGACAGAACAAGAAATTATATCAGAAGAATAGAGACTACAGGTAGAGGTAGGACAAGGAGTCTACCCATTCTATAACCAATGATAAAACATTTTTAAAAAAAAAAATCTAAAAGAGCAGCTCACCAATCTCTAACAAAGATTGAACATAGAATGCTAGTAACCTATAGCATAGGTCCAAAGCGAAGAACGAAATGATCCAATATCTTAGCAATAGAGTATGTGATCTGACGTAAAACTAAATGATAAAGTCGCTAACTAGGAACTGAGTTAGAATACAGAACAGCATAGAGTAGCACCTAGAGGCCTAAGACCTTCCACATATTCCATTTACAATTCTTAAGTTAGACTCTGCATTTTAAAGTGAGAAAAGTTCTGCTTCTGGAACATATGAATGCCTTTGAAAACTTTACTTCACTACTTAATGAAACTTGCCCTGTAATTTTTCAGAAAAACAAAACATATTCATATTTGAGATAAGGAACAGTCTAAAGTATTTGTATCTCCGATCCACCACATGGCTATGGGTGGAGTAGCTCACTAAACTATTAAGCAAAAGGTTGGGAAAGTGTAGGTTTATGGTGACAGAAAACCTTTTGCACCCTCCCTAGCCATAAAATTTTGCCTCACACATTGAAAGAAAACCAAAAGAAATGCAAACATGGGGACAAACAAAATAGCCAAGTGTCTTGAATCACGAGTTTCCCAAGACCAACCTAGGAACCATCCCAAAATCACGACTGTTAGATAAGATGTGAGAACAAACCATTTCTCCTTATCCTCAAGCATTGGAGCTGGCTCAATAGATATCATGAACAATACCTAGGATAAGCAAAATTCATATATGTTAGGCCTCAAAAATGGAGTCGGTCAAAAAATTTGAGAGAAACTTCAAAAATAAAGGGGGTTTTCTATGCGGGGAGTAGCTTGACCATGTCTTTTACTTGTGTGGTCTGTAATTAAATCAAATAGGAAATCCCAATTCAGGAACTAAAATCAAGATTTAAGTTTTATTTTCATGGTTTCACAACCCTATTCTAGCTCAAGTCATTCTCAAATTGACTCCGTAAGAACTAATCTGGATTCTTATCAACTAATAAAATGGGAAAAATATCTGCAAAGGGAATGGGGGGTGTCTTAATTAAGCAATCACAATAGGGTTGCATATCTGAATAGCAGAAGTATTATCACAATGAATCATGTTGTGTCATTTTCCTAGTACAAATTGATGGGGTATAAATCTAAATGCTCTAAGTAGCATTCAGAATGGGGCAACCGGTCCACTTGATCTGATTCAATACTCAAAACGTAATACTATAATACACCAAAAATTTGACAAATTTTAAGGGTCAAGTCAAACATGAAACTTAAGAAATCCTAGGTGGCTGGTTACAACTTATACAATAATCAGCTAGACCAACATTGCAACCCAGGCTTGACGTGTTTGCACATTTATTATCTGGCCTCCTTCAGACATAATATATCCGGCAAAGGGTAAGGCGTAAGACTTATAAAGATAGTGTGAGAAAGGAATGTGTTGCATATAACAAGATTGCCATTGTAAGCAACAAAATATCATTAAGAATACAATAACTAGTATAGACAAATCCAAATCCTACAAGTTCATGCACTAACCCTCATGGGATGTACTCCTGATCTTGGAGGAAGAACCTGAAAATCAAAAATTAAAGAGAGTAAAGCTCAAGTAGTCAAGAACCGTATCCTAAGAAAAGTGGAATATCATGATAATATAAAGTTATAAACACAAACTTTGTCAAATATCTTCTCTCTTCCTCCCTTATCTAGGAGTTTGAGAATAACTTCCCCGTTCATAACAAACTGGCTAAGGCAAGGCTAACTGATTCACCAGCTAAACACTACTCCCCTTTCTAGTTCTACATTCTTTCCAATTAATTTTAAACCAAGATAGCTTTCATGCCGATGCTACAGAGCGTATTGACAAAAACCACCTAATCAACAAGAGACGGAGATCTGATTGAAAGCCAAACCAACTAGATTTTTCAGTGGATTACAGAACAAAAAAAATTCAGTGGATTGCAGAACAAAACTGTAGATATACCTCTGCCATTTCAATTGCAGACACTCCTAGGGCCCACACATCCACCTGCAGAAGCATGTCAAAATTTACCAAACAGAGTTAGTCCAACCAGTAATTTTTTCATGATAAAATAACTATTTGTTGACCTTACAAAATAAACAACCTAAATTTTAATGAATTATCACTCATATTGTATAACTGGATGCAATTTGTACAAGTATATTTGTACAAAGCATATAACAAATTAGTGAAAAATGGTAACTGTCTAGTATCAACTGAGTCTTTATATTAGCATTTACTTGTGTGCCGTCATTCAAACAGTTGCATTTCAAAGTGCAATCTGTTTGCACAAGCTTAGATGCATGTATTGCCTTCTCAATGGCTTCTTGATTGACATATATTTCCAAGTGAGCTCGTGACGATTGTTAATGTGATTTCTTTCTTTAGCAGATGATCAGATTATTTTCTTCGTCTTTCGCTTTTAAAAAAAGAATCATGTTTATCTATATTGCAACCAGATACAAAGGATCCTGCACCCTTGATAGAGATAAGTGGCAGAAACCATATGAAGTTCTTGGAGTCTAGGGGTATAACGGTTTTTGTTGGAGATGGGTCACACTAATGGTCCATGGGGCTTACCTTATTTATTTATTGGTAAAGATTCACATTTCTTACAACTGACATATGAAAGGACTATTAAATGTTCTAGAGTTATTCCACAAAAATATTGGTATGGATCCAGATAGTAGTCCAAGTCCTATCAGGATAAGGACTGATGCAGTACAGCATAAAGTCAAGTAATGCTTTTTATTAATTGGAGATCAAGTAATGAAGATTTAAACCAGTGTTTTCTATGGATTTGAGACACAATTCCAACCTCAGGTACGATGCAGTGATTCCAAGAGTTTCTTTTCCTTTTCTTCTCTTCTTCTTCATCAATTGATACCCTTCCATATTTGTAAAATGAACCTAAAATCATAAATTCTTCCCTATAAACTCTTAATTCACAAAGTCCAAAATTCTGTCAATGACAGCTAGAACTAATGGAAAACCCTAAGTTACAGTTCACAGATACCAGCACCAAGAAAACCCCAGAAAATTTCCTCATTTTAGGCTTTTAGCACTTACGCAAAGTCTGAATTCCTAAAACCTTTTACAAGTTACAAACTCCAACATAAGTATCCAATTTTTAACCCTAAAAATCCATTAAAGTGAAGCCTAGAATTCTACTTAAATATTCTATAACATCCTTCAGGTGGCAGGTGGAATAGACTCCGGCCTATGCTAAAAAAGTAGAGTGCTGTTCCAAGTCGAGAGTTTTTCTTGCGACTTTTTTTTAGTAACACACACTAAAGAAGGGGCCTCAACCCAATAAACAAATTGTTTACAAAGAGATAAAAGCCACTTTCAAGTATTAACTTTTAGCCTCAACAACTAGTTATTACTTGATTCATAACAAAACCTAGTTCGCCAAAAATAGGCTGGCTCAAAAGTAGTCATCAAAATATACAAAAATGCTGCATCTTTAAAAGCTAATATCTCTTTTATCCAAAATGGTAAACGAATCCAGATAGCTAAATAATTAAATATTCCTGTTAGCTGCTATTCAGGAAGCATAAAATTATGGTTATGCTAATAGACATGAATGTGATATTTCTAGCTACCATTGGTATAAAGAGGTGCAAAGAAAACTAGAGAGGCCGAGAAACTATAAAACAAACATCAAATGCAGGTGGACCTTACAAAGTACACACTACCTTTCCATCATATCGGCTCTCCTGAATAACTTCTGGAGCCATCCAGTGGGGAGTGCCAATAAACTGAGTTATGTACAGAGCAAGAATGAGAACTTCGAACAATTGACAACGATATCAAGTCTAAACAATTAATAAATCATAAGCAACTGATACGACACAGGACACGGCAACAAATCTTTAAGGACATATGATTGAATATGAAGATGATTGTAGTAAACAAGAATTAGAAACTTTATTTGTATTTCTCCAGATGAGTAAAAAGAATTAGAAACTTTGTTAGAATTCATTGCAGAAAATAGGATTAAATGGTTATTCGTGGAATGCGGATGTTCATCAATAAATAGTATTTTCTTTATTGAAACAGATTTGTATAAATTTTTATTTTTATTTTTTTTGTAAGTAACTGATTCGTATAAATGATTACCAAAGGAAATTCTTTTTTCTCAAATTTCTGTCTTAGCTAAACTCATTCAGGTCTAGGATAAAATTTATACTTTTCTCTTTCATGTTGAATATCATTGCCAATTATTAATTTTAGTGTAATATCATATTCAGCCACCAAGTAGGCTACGAGGGTAACTATAATATCAATGTTAAATGAATTGTAATAATTGAAGTGAATCACTAAGGTATTAGTTAAAGGGAAAAAAATTAATTAGCCTTACAGTATTCTGCCAGATATGAAAACAAAAGCGCATACAATGGCTTTCTTAATTTCAAGGATCAACAATCACGTTTCATATGTCTTGAACCATAAAAATTAAATCAACAAGCATCTATATATCTGAGGATGTGTAAAAATGAAAATTAAATACTTCTATATCTATTTTTTTTGGGAAATCTAATATAAATTCATTACTTCTTGATTCTGGACATCTAAAAATTAAAATAAAAAAAAAAAAAAAAGTCAATCGAATCTATTGAAGGCAATCTTTTGTATGACTGGATGCTTGTACCTAGACCCAACAAAATGGGTGAGAACCCAATGGGCAGCCCATAACCACCCATAATAATGGGGTTGGGTTCATATATATCAACAGGTAATAATAAATGGTCCAACCCACATCCACCCACTTATTATATAGGTCGATGTGGGCTGCCCATGGTCCCTATTTATGTTTACTAGTCACCTGGCACACGCGACGTGTGCTTTAAATTTTTTATTATAATATCAAAAAAATTAAAAAAATAAAATTAATGACAAACCATGTTCAAAATAAAATAAAGAGAGAATATAAAAAGGAACCTGATTTAATTATGTGAGAGAGATTGATAAAGATTATAGGCTTTGGGAGAGATTTAGTGGAGATAAAATAGGAGATTAAATTATATCTTGTGAAAACAGTTTTTTGGAGCAAACGTGGGAGTAAACATGTATTTTTTAGGAAAAAAATTTACACATGCCAGTGAACTAATTTGACTTTGTTAGATTTTAACCTAAAGTCTGACCCAAAATACCAAGTTGGCAGTTTAAAAAAGCTGGATGCTTTATATATAGAGATAATACTTTATGCAAAGCATTTCCACACAATCTCTTCCTCCCTAGTTCCCAAATTATAACAGTGAAGATGTTGGAAAAGGAGCAACTCAGTAGACCCATCGATCTTTAATCCCTACCTTGTGTCCTTTTGATCTTCTTCTTATTCTCTTGCCATATTTACATATACTACTGTATCATATTAGCAATGTTCGAATTTTTCAAGTTGAGCTACTAATTTTAGTAAAAAAAAAATTAGTGGAGCAATCTCAAATAACAAGCTAATCAGTTAATCGCAACAGTATAGAAATAAAAATAACATTGCTTGCAAATATATTTTCAACTAAAATATATAAATAACTAAAGCTATACAAATGGAGTTTGATTCAGTAGAAGTTTTCTAGATCATCCTCCTACCAACAGGAGATTACAAGTTCATATTCACAAATGATAACGTAAATATTGAAACAATAAAAAGCAAAGCCTAAAATTCTAGAAAGAGAAAATGTTTCAAATTTTAGAGAGAAAATCATATAAATTTTAGAGAAAGAAACTAAAAGACAGGAGAAAAGTTTTTAAGGAAAATGTGAGAAATCCAAATATACAATTATTAATTCTCATATTTCAATTTGAATATATGGGTGTGCCCATATCCACCCATATCCATTTATAACCCACTTAATTTTCAACCCATATAAACTCAAATCCATTTATGTCTGCCCAAACCCATCCATTTGTTGGGCCTACCAAACCTAAGAGAAATCAAATTACCAAAACATTACCAAGATATCTAGACTGAGAGCCACAAAACTCAATTTTCAGGTTATTAAATATGGAAGGAACAAATTTGCAAAGTTGCAGCTGTAATATCTATAAATCAGCTGAACAATAGGAGTACCGTGTTACGCTTTGACATGGTTCTGGTCAGTTGTGCAGCAACGCCAAAATCACCTGCTCAGATAACAAAATTGCACCAAATGTTTGAATCGGGTATGCTATTATAAACAAAAGATCTACAAGATGTCAACACCAACAAATATTAGGTTGTGGCAATGAAGAACAAATACTTCTACTACTGTAAGTATCTGTATCCGTCTATCAGATATGTATCAGATACGAAGACTCCCAACACTTTGTACAGTATTGTAGATGTGTTTGCAATCTGGAAATCATATAGAAAATAGGACATGTATTTAATTTTTTTTGTATACTAATTAAAGTATCTCCAACAAACCTAAATGTTAACATATGACATTATTTATGTGAAATACGTATAATTGCTAAAAGAAAGTATTAAAGATATTGAATACTGAATAGGGATGGAGGAAAGAAGAAAGAGAAAAGAGGAGGTTGAAGTAAAACTCTTGATATTATTGCTTAATGGATTCTGAGTACAATAGGGAGTATTTACTATAACCCTAATTAACTAATGGGGTAAAGTATACAAAATCAACCAAAAGAAATATCTTTTGCCTAATAATTGACTGCTGCCCGACACTTATCTTGGTGTCGGATGGTACCCAAAACACTCCATAGAACTTGCACGATCGCCAACGCCAATTAATCAGTGCCAGTCGGTAAACACTTTGAGAAAATTTATATGAACCTATACACACATCGTTAGAAACCTAAATGTCGGACAGTTATAAGCCAAGTGCCACTGGCTGCCAAAGATCCAGGAGAATTGATGCCAACACCAACTAAGTGTTGACCAACCAAGTGTTGACTGGCTGTTGGCTGTCCTTTATGCCCAAATACTAATTAACTCTAACCCTTTTTAACATGATCACGTGAATTTTTATCGAACAGAAAAAACAAAACAAAAAACATTTAGTCCCTTATCCAATAAAAAAGAAAAATACTTGTTTACTCATGTCAAACAAAAGTAAGAGAGATGAAAATTTTGATTAAAAAATCTTTTCTTTTTATTTTTTTGGTCGGTAAAAGTAAATTTGATTAAAAACTCTTGTATAAAGGGGAAGAACATTAATCACAAATTGTTAGTGTATATTGAAAATTGACGTATCGCGGGTGAATTCATATATTATTGTGACATGTTTCAGTCACAAATATGTAACCACATCTGGGATTCTTAGATTTGTGGTAACTGGGACAAATCCATTCCTTCCAACATCCACTTGGAAAGACAAAAAGGAAAAATGATTCACGACTTTACTTTTTGAATTATGGAAACTGCTATTCTATAGAATTTTAAAAAACTTACCCAACTTGACCTCTCCTTGTTCAGTCAACAAGATATTTCCGCCTTTAATATCTCTATGTACCTTGAAAATTGAGTGCAAATATGATAAACCCTACATGAAATGGAACAGTTGCTCAGCACAAACATAAGTTAGGCAAGCAATTCATATATTTGACCTTAAAACTTCACCACTCCTTGTTGACCCACTCAATCGGGCTCCATATTGATACCAATAACAAATTGATATCAGGCTGTCGGTTTTGATAAGACAATCCAATTATCCAAGGATCTAGATAGCCAATATAGAGATCGTGGAAGAAATATAGTATCCTAAGATCCTTGACCATATATATGTATATGGACAAACTAGGGCACACGAAAATCTCGGAAAAAGCCCAACAGATACTTTTTGTCTATAGGGTTGAAAGAAGTTGCAAGTGGGGCATTGTAAAAAAAAAAGATTCTCACCACCCCCCGTATACACCTTTCCTCTATAAGGGAAACAAGTCACATCCGGGGCTTTTCTGGGATTATTTCCAGTGCCACTATTTTTATTATATGTATATTTGGTAGATTTAGTTAGCATATATACAAGCATAACTATATGAAGGTCATAACTTTGCATTCTCTTAAATAAGTGTCAATAAAAAGATTTCCACCAGGTTTATGATTTACTACAAGCGTAAATGACTCTATTTTCAATAAAAGCCTTTAACATTACCTTCAGTGCTTCCCTACAAATATAGGCTATTTGGACCTCCTCTAAAGCCCCATCGGTAATGTTCATCAAGTCAGTAACACTTCCACCACCACAATACTCCATCACAATCTGCGACCAGAATTAAACATCAAATATAGTTTGATATAATGAAAAGAAAGGAAAGAAACAAAAGCACTTTTTCATATAGTGAATTACTCATTTCTTAACTATAATCAAATGACAAAGCCAAGCTATAAACTGTGATGCTTATTCGTACCCATAGGTACTCTTCACCCTGGTAGCTTCCTAGATAGCGAACAACATTGGGATGACTGCATTGCTGCAACATCTCAATTTCGCCACGAATTTCTTCATATCCCTCCTCCTGTTAACATAAATACGTTGCAAAAAAATTCACTTACATAGTCCATCAATCAAATTCAACTACACGGGAACAATTACAAGGTAATATATCCCTTCACTTAATGAAATCACTTTAATAGCAACCAACTCCGAAGTTTTCAAATCCCGAGCTTTGTAAACAGCACCATATGAACCCTTCCCTGCCATTTACAAAAACCCCAGTAACAGAGCCACCAATAATTAATTTATTATTCAAATTTTCACCGGAAATTAAATGAATATGACATATAGCATCATATAATTTTCCATTTACAAAAACCCCAGTAACATAAACACCAATAATTAATTTATTATTCAATTTTCACCCAAAATCAAATGAATATGACATATAGCATCATATAATCCTCCCAAAACCATAACTAATACAGTTTCTTGACTGTGGTAAACAATGACAAAAACTATATTTAAAACCAAAATAAATCCGTACTAATTCAGCTTCTTAAACAAATATAAGTAAATATATAATTCATCTGTAGAGTATTAGTTACACAAAAAACCCAAGCAATTAAGCTGCAAAAAATGCTAAAATATCACATTAACTCAAACTTCAATATATAATTGACAAAGAGATTATGCAATCAAAATTTACCAAGTTCGTGGAGCAATTCGTACTTAGTAGAAGGATCTTCCCTTGTAACACTATCTGGAATCGAGCTGGAGGACACTTTACTCGTCTGTTTCCGCAATTTCCGTTCCTCTTCCTGTGAATTTGACGCCTGCATACTAGCCACCGCCCTGCTCATCGTCGAAGCACCTCCGCCACCACTAGTCCGCCGCACCACCGTTCTACTAACTGTCCTCGAGACCGATAACTCTCTTTCTCTATCCTTCTTCACCGTAGATCTCACCACAAATGTAGAGAGGTTATCGTCATTATCCCGATGGCTGAATTGCGGCGGCTTTCGCGAATAAGGAGAATGATTGCGATCGGACTTGACGATCATAGTGCCGGAGATGGGTCCGGATACGTCGTATTGGTTGTCGAAATCCTTGGGTATGCGTTTGAGGAGAGGAGGGAGAGATTCGTCATCATCTTCCTCGTCGGCTGGATCGTCTTTACGGATCATAGTTGCGAAAATGTTTGGTTCTTCGTTAGGGTTTGTGCTTTTGCCTAGCTGTTCGTCGTCGTTGTGAATGACGAATGTGGAGTAGAGGTCAGATAATTTGCCAGGGGGTTTCCGGCTCCGGAGAGAGCTGCCGGAGAATTCCATTATATGCATCACTGTTGTGTGTTACGTATGTCCTATAAAGTTAGCTATTCTTTAAGACGAAGAAGAAGAGACCATTGCTGAGCAAGCTGGAGACGGAACTGCCACTGATCAGCGGTGGCAAATGGCAAGCTGGACTCTGGACGTGTAGTCGAAAGTTAGAACAATACTCCAATATAGTTGGACTTGCGCTTGGTTCAGTAGGTCCAGAAGGCTTATGCAGCAATTAATATGTATGAATAATATCATTCCATTACAATCCAGTCCAGTCCAAATAATCTCTTATGCTACGTTTGGATCGATGTCATTCCATAAAAATATTGTTTGGTTTATTTATTCTAATCGAATAATATATTCATACTGGAATATGTATTAACTTAAAATTATAATTTTTATTTTTGGAAGGGGATCAGGAATAATTTATTCTATCTATTATTTTTAAGTAATTGACAAATATACTCCTTAAAAATAAAATAGGGTTCCATGTTCTTTCATTCAATCTTTTTATCGATCTATGAAAGAGGAGGAGCAGAGGCGAGCGAAAGAGGAGCAGAGGTGAGTCTGGGATTTCATTCAATCGATCCATCTATTCGGTTTGCTCTTCTTCCTGAGATTTTGATATCGTTGTGATATCTAGTTCATCTATTTGTTTGGATTACAGATCTCTGGTTTGGTGTGATATTGAGAATTAATTTGATGCTAGTTCTAGTTCAATTTGTTTGGCGTTTATTCTCTTTGGCGTTCATTCCACATGAAATTTCACAAACTAGAAAAGATTTTACGCGTGAAATATATTTATTCTAAGTTTTGTTTTTTGTTTTTTTTGCCAAGATTTGGGATCAGAATAGTACTGTGATTTCTGGTTCCATATCTGTTCCGACTTCAAATTTGAAAGCAAACTCTTGTACCCAGCTAAGTTACTGATAAGCAGATTTTGTGTTGTCACTAAACATTTTTTATATATATTTTAAATTTGTGTTGTCTTGTTTGTTTGTTCGACTTACGGTGGTGGGGGAGGATCTCAGATTAAGTAGTACTAGTATGCAAACCATAGAAGGTTTAAGCAATGATCAAACCCAAGCAGCCTTACATAAAGTGGTTTAAGCAATGATCAAACCCGAGCATGCAAATCAACTACAGAATCCAGTTGATCTATTACTTAGGATATAAAATTGATGATTGATTAACTTGATGATTCATTGCTTAGGATATAAAATTGATGATTGATTAACTTGATGATTGATTCTTTTGTTTTGAAGCTTAGCGAATGAACTGTTTCATTATTGCTTTCATTATAGTATGTTTCTTGAAATTGTTTTACAATATGTTTATTGTTTGAGTTTGCTCTTACTTTTTCAATTGAATTGCAGTCATGGCTCGTCATAGATTAGACAAACGGAAAAGAATGAAGAGATTAATGGAGAGGGCTTTCTTACACCTTTTAGAGGTCAAAGATATCATTTAAATGATTGGTTAGATGGACATCGACCTACGACTGCCAAAGAATTGTTTAACATGAAGCACTCCTCAACTAGAAATGTCATAGAGCGTTGTTTTGGCCTTCTGAAGAAAAGATGGGGAAAATATTAGAAGTCCTTCATTTTATCCTATTCGAACACAAAATAAAATAATTGTTGCTTGTTGCCTAATGTACAACTTTATAAGGCAAGAAATGGCTATTGATCCGTTTGAAGATGAGGAGATAGAAGTCAATCATGAGGAAACTAGAGTTGATGAAGACTATATCAATACAGTTGAGATATCCCATGTGTGGACAAACTTTAGAGAAAATCTTGCCGTTGAGATGTTTGATGTGTGGAGGGCTGACCATAGTTTATAGTTTAAAATTGTGTTATTTATTATTAGTAGTACCTTTCAATGCTTATTGTATCGATTAATAGGATTTTGTATGATACTTATGTTTTAAGATTGAGATGTTTGAAATGTTTTCTTGTTCTCTCTCCCCTCTCAGTTTGATGAAGTCAGTTTGAGATATTAGTGTGAATATCTCTAGCTGTTTGTTATGGAATATGGATTTTATTTTTCTCTCACTTAATTAGTTGTTTTTTAGGATTTATTAGTTTTAAAATAGTCTGCGAAGCTTTGAGATTTACTGCATGCACTGTATTTTTACTATGCATACACTAGTAAAAGAACTAAGATAGCTTCAGTTTCAGTTATCAAAGGAAAGTAACCACAGGGAACAAAATATAAAAAAAATCCATAACTATTGTAGATCACATGAACTAGGCTTTTATTATGAGCTGTGAGTGATTTGTAACACCTTCCATTGTGTTATAAATCTTGGTCTTCCTATTATGAATTTTTTATAACGAGTTGGAATGAAATGCAACTAATTTATATTTGGCCAGACTTCAATATATGATGGATTCTCAAGTAAATGATGAAGCAAAGGGGGCAGGCAAGAGTAAGTACTACTGGAACTTTGTATAGGGCTGATAATTGAATTTACTCTCTCAATGACAGTGGTTAGGGAAAGGCAAATAGTTAAACTTTTACAAGACAGATGACAGTGGTATCCCTTTACAGGTTATCTTTCCAGATTTAGTTAATTTCGGGCTTTATCATATGGACTTTTGGAGTCATTCTTGAGAACAACCACATTTTTGTTCTCAGCAAATTATCTAGCCATTGCAGCATACATCTTTTGTGTTTGTTCACTGACAGGCAAGAGAAAGGAAGGGAAGAAAAATTTTACTTTATTTTCTCTAGTTTTCTTTTCAAAAATGAGAATTTTTTTTTACCCAAAATACACTCATTTTCTTTAAAAAAAATTCTTTTATTCTTTAACTAAAATACAAAGACACTACTTTCATTAATTTTTATTTCCTTTTTTCCTTCTATTAAAAAACACAATTTTTTTTTTCTTTTTTCCTTTCCTTTCTTTTATCTCTAAATTAAGGCACGAGAACAACTTATAAATTGGTCAAATCAATAACTTGTTTTTCACTATTAATGCAACTATTTATTTATTTGACATATAAGTTGAGTTTTAAGTCGAAACAAATAAGTAATTATTTGTGATTTATTTAAAAATGACTTATAAATTATTTTAAAATAAGTAAGTTTGACTAAATATAAAGTCTATTTTGTCCTTTTTTTTATTAATATTATTTTTATTTAATAATTCTTATTTTTATTTTAACTTATAAATTATTACGAGCCGAATACCTTATTTTAACTTAATTTATGACGTTTAAATCAAATTGACACCAAATATTTTTACTTATAACTTAAACTAACTTATAATAAATTTATATTTTAAATTAGAAGTCAACTTAACTTATATTTTAAGTAAGTGATTTTAAAATAAGTGATCCCGAACACGAAACTCCGAGAGAGGGTTACAACTTACAAGTACAGGAATACTTCATTCTTACCCTCCCAATCAATCGTTCGAGATCCCCTCTCTCTTTACTTCCAAATCCAAACTGTGAAATAGCTTCTCCTTCATATTACCTCCACGTCAGATTTTCGTCAATCACAATCCAATGCCCACGAATCAAAAGTAGTGAAGGTGAAGCTCAGCAAAGAAGACGGTGAAATAATTGATTAGCTGTCTAGTGGCGTAGTAGAGGAGATAACAAAATTGATACTTTAGGTAACGAAAATTCTTTTCTTTTTTTGGGTTAATGATGTTTGCGTTTTTTCATTCTTAACCGTGGCTTTGGATTGGATGATGGGGTTTCAATGTCGATGGTTCTATTCTTTTTTTGTGTTAATTTTACAATGATTTGCTAAAATTGGATTAAAGCTGTTGCATTTAGTTGTAATTGGTATTTTAAGCTAAATTATTATCTGATTTTGCTGAAATTAGTTTGAAGTTACGAAAATGAAATGAAAGTGGTATAATTTTATGTATTGAAATTAGTTTGTTCTACTTTTATTTTTTTTTCGTTTTTCTTTTTCTTTTCTTGGTAATCGAATTAAAATGCTACACAAATGGCACTAAATGTTGAAAACAGTATTTAGTTTGTTAAACTAGTCAGCTCTTTGCGATCTATCACCTCACCTAATCCAAATATTATTGTGCGGTTTGCAGTAAACCAAAATCAAGCTTCAATAGAATGCTGTAATTTATAAGTTTTTTGTTGTTTGAAAATCATAGGTCTGATTTATTTTGGATGAACTTGTAAATATTGAGTTAAGGAGCTCATTTGAAACAAATCATTCTGCCAACTGACATGCACAAATGTAGAGATGGGTAGGGAGATTCTATGTTTGTGGACTTCTTATTGGGGTGACTATTTTAACTTGGTACAGGTTCTAAAGGTTAACCATGCCTTGTAACATTGTGACGAACAAGATTTTGACTAGTAAGCCTTCAAATTTAGAAACTGAGTAGTGTTTTTATTTCAGGTTGGAATATTGAATTAAGCAGCTCATTTGAAACAAATCTTTATTTTAAGTGGCATATACAACTGTAGATAGGTATGGAGATTCTGGTCACTAGTTCCAATCCCCATACTCGGGGCCAAAATTACCTATACATAAGAAAAAAGAGGATAAGTTTGGAGATTCTATTTTCATGGATGCTTTTATTGGGGGAGTGTGAATTAACTTGTTACAGCTTCTACAGGATAACCATGTCCCTGAAAATAGTGTCACCAAAGAAATCTTGAACTGTAAGCTGCAATTTAGAGACTGAGTAGTGTTTTTATCTCACATACTTTCAGGAATTCTACTGGATACCTCCATCAGGTACTCCTTTCAGCCTCTATCACAACCCTTGTAGAAGGAACCTCAGAAAGGCTGTGTTCCCTTGTTGTTGTGAAATTTACAGTACCTACAGTTTGTGATTTTTATATTTAAACTGTCATTCGGGAACTTCTGTTAGATGCTTTGTTTTATCATCAGGTGCATCATATATTAATTATCGGTCTACTTTCATTTTCCGTGAACTAAGTGGTAATCTCTAATTCTCTATTATTCATTGTTGTATGATGATTTATTCATCAATCTGCCTCAGTGTATACGTATGTTTGTCAGTTGTTCATAAATCTTTTCAGTAGCTGTTGTCCTGTACTCCTTTTGTCCACGTTTTATGCTATTTTGTTTAAGAAAAATATTGTGTTTTCATACTGAAGTCTTCACCATGTATGTTCTGTTTCTAGCTGGTTAGATACTAAAATTATGTTTTCAAACTAAAGGTTTGACCATGGTAGACTGTGTCCGTATTCGCCTTAATGGGTGGCAGCAGGCTGCAGTTGCAGTCGGCTCTGCAGTGGGTGCATTATTAGACCCACGAAGAGCAGATCTGATAGCTGCTTTGGGGGAGACAACTGGGAAGCCAGCTTTTGAAAGGGTTCTTGAGAGGATGAAGAGAAGTCCTGAAGGCAGGGTAATGTTTTTGTTTATTGCATAGTAAAATGTTGGCAAATATTTGTTAGTACATTTGCAATATTAAGTTTCTCTTTTTATTTTTTTCTGTGACTTCTGGGATTCTTAATTTATCTTTCGTTAAAGTCCAATAACCAGTCAAGGGGTTGTTGTTTGTTGTAGATGTATTGTTATTAGTAGTTAAGAGTAGTAATGTTAGTGACATAACTCGGTTCAAACTAAGAAGTATTTGTGACAAGAAAGGAGAGTGTACATTGAAGTGTATGTCATTCCTTCTTAGATTCGCTTGACAATTTTGGAGACTTCTGTTAAGTGGTGGGAGGTATCGAGACAGGCTCATTCCCAAGAGGTTTTGTACTCCAAATCAAACCACAGTTTCATTAATTTACTAAAATCTATGAAACCTTGTAATCTAGTTCAAGTTGAATTCCATTTGAGTAAGTTGAAGCTACTAAATAATCTGGAATCTGCAAGTATCAAATTTTAGAACATAGGACATGCTGTTGAGGATATCAACTGATTGCAAGCTTACCAGTATGAATACGACTACTTTTCTAAGTCCAAATTATACACGAGATAGAATTTTGTTCAAAGAATATATGGAATTTCATGCGACTCTAGCCATGTTTTCTCTCTTATGACAGGGTATATCACATGCGTTGAGCTTAGTAGCTGTAAGCAAATAAATTGATAGCCAAGGATGGCTAAAACTCCATGTTTGAAAGATCTATAGGTTACCATTGATTTGCAGAAGCTTTATAACCTATCCATAAATACGGGACTAACAACAAAGTAAAACTATTGGCTACCCTACTTATTCTACTCAGTGCTGATTGATAAGGATGGTTTTTTAGTATCTAGTTGAGGTCCTCCATCCCTGAAATGTGTAATTGATTTGTTTAGTTCATTCCTTCCGTTGTAGCACTAGTTACTGTTTAATTTCCTCAGTTAGATTATTTTATTTTATTTTTGCTAAACGCAATTAGACGATTCTGCATTGACTAAACCAAAGAAATGTTCTTATCAGAACGTATTTATCATTGCTAGAGAAAACACACTTGTTTAAGGACACGGTATACTATCATCATACAGCATCTGCTGTATCAAAAACATTAACCCAAGAACAAATCTTCTTGCTGTTTTGTGCTAGGTAGTGATGTACATCTTTTCACTGCCTAATTTGGAAGAGTACCATTATCCTCCTCTCTCTGTGTCATTCTCAGGCAGTACTACTGGAGCGTCCCCGTGTCATCTCTGAAAATGTGGGGCATGCATGGGATCTACCAGCTAACACTTTTGGTGCTGCATATGCAAGCTTTATGGGATCCAGGAACTTCTCCCCAGATGATAGGCCACCTGTGCGGTTCATGGAAACAGAAGAGTTGGCGTATGTGGCTATGCGTGCACGTGAGGTGCATGACTTTTGGCACACCCTGTTTGGCCTCCCCACCAATTTGATCGGTGAGTCAGCACTAAAGGTGATAGAATTCGAACAAATGCTACTTCCCATGTGCCTGATGTCTGTCATTGGGGGAACGGCAAGATTCAGTGAAAAGCAGAGATCAGTGTTCTACCAGCATTATTTTCCATGGGCCCTCCGGGCTGGTATGAGCAGCACAGATCTCATGTGTATATACTATGAGCGACACTTCCACGAGGATTTGGAGGATGTTCGGCAGAGATGGGGGATAATTCCTGCTCCTCCAGCTCCCAGACCTAATGCTGCTTAAGTTGACTGTCCACCTATTGTTTGACTGAAATTTTATGTTGATACTCGAGTTTGCTTTGCAATTTGGATGTAAATTATTCTTTAACTTTTTGCAACATATTTGGCAGGTGTCTTTGTTTACCTAGAATGTTAAATGTATGAGCTATAAATTACTTTCATATGCTTGTCTACCCTAGATGGAGGTTGCATATTGCAGAGTTCAGGAACTACTTGCAAATACCTGCTAGGTCAATGATAACTCAAAAAGGAAAGAAAAAAAAATGAATGATTATAAGGATTTAAAGAGTTGGATATTTGCCAAAAATTGTAAAATAAATTTGACTTTAGCTATATTTATTTGTTTATATTCTTTCGATAATATATTCAAAATTTATTAAGGTTTAAAATAAATTTGTTTATTTGACTTTTATATTTTGAGTCTCGAATCGATTTTAATCGAATATGCAGATTCGAATCTCGAATCGATAAACCTTAGTTGGAGCGCCTTTTAATACAATTGCTATCATGTCATTTATACTATATTTTTTTTGAAATATAAATTGACAAAGGATATTTTTTATATGAGAAAATTAACATTGTGTTTCTTGGTTTTTTGAGGATGTAAAATAAAAGGTTGAAGTTTCTTTAAGTTTTGTTCAATTCTCTGGTGAAATTTTCCCTAATAAATAAAATAAAAAAGGGACAAAACACTTTTCTATCTATGTTCTTGTGTTAAATGTCTTTTCATACATACAAACATAATAATAATAAGAGAGTAGGTGAGTTTAAAAATTATAAAACACACATAACATGTGATGAAAGTTTATTCAATTACACACAAAACGGTTGCTCACACAATTATATGATCTGTCCCTCACCTCCCCTTTTGCCAAATAATAATCTTGATATAGAACTTTTGGTTTTATTTTCTTTTCCTTTATAAATTTGGTTCATAAATCTTGATATAGAACTTTTGGTTTTATTTTCTTTTCCTTTATAAATTTGGTTCATAAAACATACTTGTCTTTTCTTTTCTTTTCTTTTCTGTCCTAATTTAATTTAATTTCTTTGTTATTTTCCTTTAGTCCAAAACTTAGAATTATGGTTCAAGAGATGTCAAAGTTCTGAAGTAGCAATTTTTTAAAAAAAAATTAATATTTTCACAAATAAATTTTATAATTTTACAAAAGTTATTTTATGAATAATAGATGGAACTCACATTCATATAAGCAAGGAAATAACAGTTCCCTTTTTTCAGTGTAATATTTTCCTCCTTCATTTGCAATATTTTTATATCAATAAACAGCAAGCAATGGGATCGAAAATGATAATGCCTAGTAGGTTTCAAATTTTTATATCCACCATACAAGTAAAGTACACAATTGGTGAAGACACAAGATGGACCAGAGAATGCAACTTTGTTCTCAGGTCAGCATAGCTTTGTGACAGACCAGTGTAGGCATATCAAATACACTCCATACACTCAGCTGAATGATATCAGCAATATATATATATATATATATATATATATATATATATATATATATATATATATATATCATTACACGATTAAGCCATTAATCTTTTACAAGACATAAGTATCCTTAGCTCTCAAATAAAAGTTTGCAATTTGGTACACAACCAAGTCTTTACTAGAACGCTAGGATGGGAGATGTTAGTTGCCACCCCCACCAAAGAGGTAACCCAGGGAAGATCCACCGCCAGGGGCTGAGTGGACCTTAGTTGATGGCCTTTCCTGCACCAGGGAAAATTTTAGATTATAATCAATAAATGTATATTGGTATTTACTGAATTAAAAAAAATCAAGAAAACATGAAAAATGAAAAAATTGACACAGACTTATCATTTGGTCAAGCACGCTATTTATTTTCTCAAGGAAATTGCATATCTACTTTACATAATTTTTCGTTATACAACATGCAGAATACCGTGGCTTTACATTCACTGTTACTGTAGAAAATGCAAGTAAAGTTGGGGCGTGTGTGTATATTTATATATACTATTAAAAAAAATAAAAAACAAAAAAGACGGAAAATATCTTCCCTCCATGACAGAAGAACAAACGCCAAAATTATGAAAACTACTTGGATCTCTTACGAAGGCAATGGATGTTTTACATGGCCTCGTATTCCAATTTATTATGCTCAAACACTTATTTTGATGTATAATATGTGATATTTCAACATTTTCATAGTTGTTGTGTGACTATCACTTTAATGCTGGTTTCATAGTTTTCAGCAATCAGATTGCTTAATAAAGTTAGAAGAAACACCTATTACACAACTTAGATGGAGTCACTAGGGCACCCCCTCTGCTAATCCACTGGAAAGCTAACAGAAAAAATAAAAAATATTCACAATTTCAAAACACACACAAAAAGAAGAAAAAGAAAAGGTTTCACTGGAAGACCAGTTTGTAGAGTGAAAACCAGGGGGCAGACATTTCAAAGGTATTATATGGTCCAAGCAAGTCAAGAGTAACCATGCTACTTAACATAGAATATATCATTAGTGTCAAGTTCAGCTATGTGCCTAACATTAATTTCATTGATCCCTGAATCGAGACACAAGGATATAACTACACATTCACAATTTCAAAATTCTGTATATTTCCCATGGTATAGAAGATTAAAATAAGCACTTTCATGATTTCAAAGCAACATGCAACAAAAGGAATATAGTAGAGTTTTAACCAGAACCAGAAATATGGAATTTCATGCTGGTTGTAGAACCAAATGAACACTCCAAAACGTATATATCCTCTATCCATCTAATGAGGTGTTGACTGTCTGAAAACACCAGCTGGTAATAGTTTCTGCTCAAATACCTATGGCATGAGTACTTCACAGCTATGTACATGGCTGGATTTATTTATTTAGACAAAGTATTGTGTCTATTTATAAACCCTGGTGGGAAGTCAGGACGATATCCAACAGATGCATCAGTTTGTATACATACAATAGTTTGTTCTTTTACTTTTAAGTTGACTTAGTTGTAGGGACAAACATATAATAATAACCTTTAGAATCCGTCCTGAAATAAAAGTTCAAGTTTGACTAGTCAAAGTCAATATGAAATAATTTCAAATTTAAATTTGAAATGATTCATTAACTTTTTGAGATCAATGCATCTTGTTATAGTAGTAACTTTTGAGATGGTTATATCATGATTGTATTATATAAAATTAAATGAATTCATATTAATTTTGAATTTAAAACATCACAAATTGACTTTTAAAAGTCAAAATTGACCCTAGATGTCAGAATGGAGAAAGTATATCATCAAATATAGTTTAAAAAATTAAAAGAAATTAATTAAAAAAAACTATTTGTAAAAATATTCTATGTAATCGTAGGGAATATTGTATAAATCATCGTTTAAAGGGCAAGTGGAAAGCTTATTTCATAATTAGCAAAGAATTCCTATTTAGTTAAAACTTTGCTACTGCTAGGAGCCAGGAGGGGCAACAGCCCCCACTTGTCTACCCCAGATCCATTCCCGCATACTTGACTGGGTGCTAAATCTTATCCCTTAGCCACTGAAGGATGACCCAGTAGTTGGTTTTCAATGATTATTATGTGAGCTTTTTTACTTGCATTTTAAAACTCCTCTACTTCCTTCGTAACATAAATGGCATGCCATGAAACATGACGAAACTTGACTAATTTTCAGCTGGCATTAGGAAAACAGTAAGTTTGTAGAACCAAGGACATACTGTGAGGAAATTGCCAGTGTTCTGACCGTTTGAAGTGCTACTATTTATACCCGCAGGAATCTGCTTACTAACATCTACTGGTTCAGAAGCAGATCTAGACTTTGGGGAATGATTTACAACCTGCACATTATTCAGAGAAGCCTGTGTATTATTTACGGATGGCTTTGGAGCTTCTCCACTTCCAAACAAGTATCCCAATGAACTCTGACCCCCACCACTGCTGACTCCGCGACCCATATTTCTGACTTCTTCCTAGATATATAAGAAACTCCAATCCTGCCTATGAATCAAAGCAAGTGGTGAGAGCAAGCATTGCAATATTTAAAATGCCAAATTAAGCTCAAAAGAGCCATCAAATATACATAGATAGGACATGTGAACAAAAAAGACATATAAGACTAATATTAGAAGTCATTTACTCCTATATTACGTCAAGTTTTGAATCTCTTTTGTTCGTTCAATTCATGATTTAAACAGCTGTCACATTATAACAGAAGTCTCAATTACTATATATGAATTGAAATCAGATATTATCAATTCATGGTAAGCACTTTTAGCATTAATCAACACTAGATCTATTTCCTTAACTGAACCCTCCCCATTAATCAACACTAGAACCATTGTCAATACCCAAGAAGAATAGCATAAAGTATGTGTATTTTATTACTAGTATATGTTGAGGTGAAGGCACTTCAAATTTTGACCACATAAGCTACTCAAAAATGACAAGCTGACTACTTTAGTTAAGTAGCTGTAAAAAGACAAGATACAAAATGACACACAACAAGAATGGATTAACAACATCAACATACCGTAATTAAAATTTTGCTAATTCAATAACATCTACATAGCATCCCAATAAGATTGAAATGCTTCAATTCAAATAGCCCCCTATCTAAAATCAACAAAAATAAAGTCAATCTAAACATATATATACATAAAGACGCGTTTTTTCACACACACACACACACAGTGGACTCTGGGAATATTAGCTTAAATTCCTCATAACACCGAAGTAGCGAAATTGTGTCAAGTAATTTAAGCAATACAAAGTAAAAACATATCCGAAAACGGTTTTCAGCAGAATAGCCAGTGCTACACATACACATATCGATCGTCATAGTAAACAACATGAGAAGAAATGCGAGCTTAGCTTTATCACTTGAAATTAAAGTGAAAAAGCAAGTACTGATGATTCTGATGGTGCTTATTTGATGTATAACAAGAGATCAACGATTAGGGTTTCCTTACCTCTCTTCTTTGGGATCAGATCTGGTCGGCAAGAGAGTCTGGGTGATGTCCTGTACTACTTTGCACACGGAGAGGGAAGGGAAATATTAACTGGATTACTATTGCCAGGTCTGATTGTGCTTCTTCCAGTGCAAGCTTTATAAGTAGTAGTATTAACTACGTATTAAGTAAGCAAAACTCCAGTCAGCAATACGTGGGACCCGTAGAAGATATGTTAGCATAAAGTTTATTTTTTAAGAAAGTTGGTAATTTCAAAGCTTTTATCGAATTAATCGAAAACCCAAAAAATAAACGTCAGTGAAATTTACCCATTTGCTATTAATGTGAAAAAGACGTAAAATTATCATTGTAAAAATATTAATTTTTTTTTTTTACTTTTTTGTTTGAAATCCTATTTTATATTTATCCTATATTAGTTCAATATTTTTATTTGTCTTTTTTACGTCAATTTTTCAAATTTATCACTAAATTTATAGATTGATGGTTCTTGCGGCGTTTATTACTAGAATATTTCAAAAGTGAAAAATATCAAAAAAAAAATATTTCTAAATTTAATTACTTTTTATTTTTCTTCAGCTAGACATGGCGGCAGGAAATCAATGACTAAAAAAATAAAGAAATAATTAAAATTTATGTTATTTTGGATTGGATTTTGAAGTCTTAAAGAAGTGAATGATTTATTCAATTTTTTCAAATGAATTTCATATATGTTAAAAAAAGAACAAACACAATTTTTTTTTATTCCATAAATGACTTCAATTCAAACATAACATTAAAGAAAATGAATTAAGCGTTTACCATATAAGAAATTATTTTTTCACTACCAAATAACATAATTATGTAAATAATAAAAGAAAGGACAAAATATTGAAGAATGAATACAGGCAATTTGCCTCTCTTGATTAAAATGAATAAGAATATTCTGTTGCAAGGCTCCTAGATACATTTCTTCCTATTTTACTCCTGGACTATTCATACTCATATCAATTGGTGCAAAATGCTTAGGACAATAACTGATTCCCCAGCCTTGTCCAAAATCTGAATTGCTCGTGTTTAAGCCTTTTCTGTTAATGCTCCATCCAATGAATTAGGACTCGACACTTGCTTTGGAGGAATCTTTGATAGTTCTACCAAAAGCTTGTGCAGGGCCTGAGGCCTTGAGAAAAAAGGTGAATGATCGGAACCTTTCAACTGAAAAACCTGTTCGGGAGGGTTCGACTTTATCATGAATTCCTGGAGAGAGACTGGGATGGCAAAATCTTCTTCGGTTTTTATATAAAATCGTGGGATGGAACCATAGTTTGCTTCAGAAAGAGAAAGCTTCTCCATAATTGGTGCGAATGGCATGGGCCTCATTGAGACTGATGCCAATACGGCATCCTGTAATTAAAGTTGAAATAAAGGTTATGTTGTGTAATGAAAAACAGCAAATTCAAGCTTTAACATATATTTGTGGTGAAAAGAATTTTGTATGTTGTACCATACCTTAGTAGGACTTAGATTATATAACAAGTCGGACAATAATGATTTGTCTAGGGAAATTGCAGTTGGAGGGTTATCCTTCCCTTTGGCATATATAAACTTTTGAGCTTGCTGCATCAGATCACTTGAGCTACTCTGCAGAACCGCACGAAGAGTTAAGGAATCAACAAGTTAGTTATAGGTTACATTGAACAGATCATAAACCAATCTTGTAGGGTGTCTACTTCTTCTATTAGACCGACTAAAATTAGTGATAACTAGTGTGAAATGCACCACATATATTTCAGGAATTAAATGGTAGAACCAAGGGATGCATCGTGGGTAACAAATAGAAAGGAGCCTCAAGTTTTACTTAAATCCCAGAAACAGACCTGTCCTTGAAAAGCAATGAGGGTACTCTGCCCACTAGTCAACATTGCTGCAGCCACAAAAATGGCTTTGGAAACTTTTGAAGGAAACAATTCCATCACATAGGAAATACAGAAACCACCAAAATCATGCCCCACCAAAATTACCTGCACAAAATGTACTGTTAGGTCAAGTGTATTGAGAAGATTAATATACCAGCAGTTCCTCTTTAGATTAGATGTACTTTTTTTTTTGGGGGGGAGAAGTTTAGATAGCATGACAAACGAGAGAATTTAGTAGCATAGAGAAGTCTAATATACTATATCCCTGGGCCTGAAAATAGAAATTAATACTTGATGCCGACTTTGATATCATAAACGTGTTGGGAAGTACTTGTTTTTTATGGCATGACAACAATCATTTCCAAATATATATAAGATTAATACTTGGACTTGGCATTGCCAGTGATGTGAAGAATGTGGTGAAACAAAGTAAACATACAATTGGGGTCGTTATGCTAAACAAAAACAATTGCTTGGAATTAGAATGATTGAAGTCAAGTTGTGGGAGGGGAGCAGAGGGAGAGAGAAAACCTTCTGGCCATCGCCGAGATTTTCAAGAAAATCAACAAGTGGTTTTACATATTGAGCAAAACTTGTAATGCTGTTTGAGTCGGTGGCATCAATTCCAGAGCCTCTCAAATCTATTGCATCAGCTTCAAATCCAGCTTCTTTCAAAAATGCCATACTTTTATACCAGCACCAAGCCCCAAATCCACCACCATGAACTAAAACAAAATGTTTAGTTTCAAGATCATCATCAACCTTCAGATCCTACAAAAGGACAAACGAACTCCAAGTATTAAACTAAGAAAGCAATAAGAGGAGTCTCATTTCACTATTTTTTGGCATATCAAAAGGTTTATTAATGTCGTGCTTCAACATAACTTTCTGAATAATAAATTAAAAAAGGGGCGCGCGTTTTGTGAGGGTGGTAAGAGTATAGAAATTTAAGCAGCTCAGTGCATAATTAATTGTTGAAACCTGATTATTAAGGTGATGAGCGGGAGGATCCAAAAGGGAGCTCGGCCTTGAACTCGAACTCCTTGGCAGCTTGTTCTGTTTCTTGGAAGATGTTAATGGATACTGAACAGAAGTTGAGCGATCAAATTGGGGGAAAGAACCATTCTGCAGCTGCTGCTGCTGCTGATGTTGCTTAAGGAGCAAAACTGCTGCAACAGCTTGTTGTCGAAGGATTTCATCATCAATAATCTCTTTCTTCACCGAAGATGATGATGATGATGATCTTGGAGCCGTCTCTATTTTCCGATCATCCACAGGATCGTGTGACCATCTGGAGGATTTTTGTCTCGGACCCTTTGGAGCGAAACACGTCAACGAATTTCCCATCAGATATCCGTGTTTCTTTCTTTGAACTAAATGCATACAAGTACAAAGAGGAGAGAGAAAGGAGAGCAACTAAAGAGCTGCCATGGTTGAAATAAGTTAATGGCCTCCATGAAGAAAAATATTTTAATTATTCATAATTCTAACCAAAGATTGGGATAGAAGAAACTTCCAATTAGGCGGTGCAATAACACTAACGCCTAACCGCAAGGCACGGACCTCATTACTCACTCATTTTAGATTAAAAAATTTATTTTAATTTATTTTATTAATTTTTTTTAATAACTAAATTTATAATTTTTTAAAAAGTAATTATTTTTTATTTTTTATATATTTAATAATATTATTATGGCACCCTCTCAAAAAAATATTTTATTATATTAAAAAATTCTCTCTTTTGTATTAATAATTTTCAACTTCTCATAAAAAAATAATTATAAAATTTTAAATAATAATATTAAATGATTAATTTGAAATAGCAAGTTCGGACAAATTATTTATTGAATAGTGAATACCCCTAATTTGTTCTCATACTGGCTCGTCATAATGTTGAAATCCCGCCTCCATAAAAAAGTCAAATATTCTACTTCGTCTTTTATTGACTTTGAAAACCGACGTGCATGCATCCAATAAAATTAAATTTTACCTTGATAAATTATCTAAACCGTCATAGGTTAAAGAACATTTAAGAAGACATTATATATAGAAATCAAAATAAAATTGTAGGTTAAAGAACATTTAAAAAAAACATATGAAATCAAAAAAAAAATCTTAGTAAGTACTACAAAGGATCAAATTCTGCTGAAAGCAGCAGCGGCAGGCCTTATTAATTGGTAGCAGTAGGTAGTAGTAACGGGAATAAATAATCCTCAGCCAATTGCTCCAATAAAACAAGCAATATCTTATCAACATTAACTGGGTGAATCGATTATCACTGTTGCTTTACACTTGGGTGTGGTGTTGGTTCATGATACTACTAGTGGGAGTGGCTCATGACGATGAAGTCAGATATAGTAGTATAAGCAAGTTTTAGGGGTTGTAAATTACTACACTTCCCGCGGATGCTTGGTTTGCCGCACGATTACTTCCAAAATTCTTTCTATTTGATTCCCTCGCAATTCTTGAACCAAACTACAACACAATGGAGGACAAGGTTAGCACATACAAGACAAACTTTAGATAAGTAGGAACGTGTTTTATTATTCTATTAATCTCCATTATTATGCTGACCAACTTGGGTCAAAGTAACTCATACATGAATTTTAATCTCAATTGTCATCACTCATCATTTACATCAGGTTAATATTTTATTTCAAATCGAAATTTTACACTGTTTTTGCAAAAAATAACAAATCTTTGATGCTACATTACCCGTGCTTAATAAATCTGAATGCTAATTTACAAAGAAATTGAAAAAGAACACACCCAAAAACACAAATACGGAACATCTGCAGATCTGTGTAGAGAACTGAAATAAAGAACACACACACACACACACCTGGATTGCTCTTTTAGGCAGAAGAGCCGCTTCATATAAACCAAGCAATCTTGCAACCTTCAACAAGTATGACACAAAACTTTAGTGCTTAATCAGTATTAATACATGTATTCAAGAAAATCAATCTGGCCTTCTTGACAGTAAGAGACTGGTAAGGCGTATCAAAATTGTTAAAATGTTAAAGGTGCACTTCCACAAACATAAACTTCTATTTCCCCTCGACCCTCGAACATGTTTTAATGTAGCAACATGAGTCATAAGCATACACTGGCAGTGTGCTTGTCTTGCTATTTTATGAGGCATATATGGACTGCAGGGAATGCTAGAATTTTCAATATATCCATCTCTCTTTTTCTTCTTTGGAAAATGTTTCATTTCTAGCAACATTGTGGGCTTTGGCTATGGAAAGAAATGTTGCTATTACATATACTCATAGAGATTGGCAGGTAATGCTTCATTAGTTCTTATTTTTGCATTTGTATTTCTTTGGAGAACTCCTTGTACTCCATTTTGGTACTATTTTTTCTATTTACTAAAACAACTTTTATATAAAAGTCATAATTATGCATTTAATAGAAAATACAAACAAAGCTAAAAGAATGGCAGTTTGGCACACACCTCTCTCAGTATCTTCTTATCACCAACCCCACTAGGTTGATCTAGGTCAGCAATCTCCCATAGTGGAATATCAAGCAAAGTCCTTATTACATCCTCGTCCAGAAAAGGAAATCTAGCCTAATACAAACAATGATGAGATCATTAACATGAAACACAAGTTAAAAGAAACAAACTTAGAGTTAATAGGCACAAGTCAGGACCCAATAGTCCTATCTGTTTTCAGAAATACCTCCTTTCCATTATCAGCAACACATCTATCATCTCTCCCAAGGTTTCTCTTCCAAATTCTCTGCATGTCTAATTTCATTTCCTCATGTAGCCGGGACCAGCTGATGGTAAATATGTTGAACCGACACAATTGAGCAGAAAAATCGCAGAAATGTTATATAAGAATTCGCTATAAGAGTTTCCCCTCATTGGTTCAAAGGCAGCGTAAGAAACCGTAAATAGAAAAAGAAACAAGCAAATACAGGAGATGTTGCTTTGTTTTATGTTTTGAATTTGTTTGTGACTACTTCACAATTGAAAAAGAGATAGGACCCCTAGACATCTATAGCACATATGTAAGCAAAAAAACATTCAGCAAGCATGGAATATGGGAATTGCATTAGAAAATATAAGATCACAATTGCTGACAGCATTATCCGGTATGTGATAGCAGCATACCTGCCCTGTCTGTATTTTGTTTTATGCCGACCATAGCCAGCACATTGTTCATCTGCACCAGAACCCAACAGGAGGATCCTAGCCTCTGACTTGTACTTAACATGTTGACTATCCGCATCAGTATTATTTCCAATCACTTCATTCACCCTACCATTACCGCCGGCTGCCAACCACAAGGCTATCCCAATATTGAGGTCCTGAAACATTATGGTGAACTTAAGGACACATACACACAGACTACGCAATCTAATAGACAAATATTCCTAACAAGACCAGACTGGATCAAAAGTGCTAAAATTTTATCAGGAAGATAGTAAAATTTTGCAAACCCCGTAAGCAAGTCTTACCAAAAAAAACTATCCCACACACACACAAAATGTCAAAATTAGAAACAAAACAAGGAAAAGAAACAACCAGAGCAGTTATATTGCACTAACTACTGAGTTACTTCATAAGTCTTGGAACTTCATGTTACTAGTATGCGTAAAACAATGATGATTAATATCAACTGCTTCCTCAACGCTGGAAGTGAAACATAATATATATTAACTGTGATTCCCTTATGAATTATAAGACTAGGTACCATGTAGGTCTTGGCAGGATTTATGAGAGACATAACATGCTTTGTCTCTGAGGTTAACTTCACCAAATCAGCATCAATCTCTACAAGTTTCCAGCTGCATCCATACCCAATTGAATGTATCATAAAAATTAGCTTTTATAAAAAAAACAAAAAATTAAAAGGTGAATCAAAAGTTAAATTACATGGCCACACCCCATGGGATGGAGATGTTAAGTTGAAATCCAAGTGCATCTCGTTGATTGACAATATATTATATCAGGAATACAGGTTAGGAATGTGTTAAATGAAACCAAGTGAATCTCGTCTCATTGAAAGGATTGGCAGGAATAGAGGTTGAGCATGTGTGAAGCGAAACAAGGTAATACACAAGCATTCAAGTGTCCACTGCAAGCTTGCAATTCATTAATCATTATTCATCTGTGATTACCCTAAAGCATTATATTTCCATCTTTGATGTAACTATGAATACACTATTTCCTGTGTGGATATTCTGAGTCACCATTGAAATAACACTCGAATGTCTCCAGTACTAATAACTCGGATGTGCTAAATAATGGCAAAACTAATGAATTACCCACTATAGTTGGCAAGTTTACACCATTGGACTTTTAATTTTTCAAATTATCCTACTAAACTAATTGTAAAATTAGGTCATTTCGTTAAAATAACTAAACGTCTGTCAAATTCTTTCATGTTTTTTACACGTGGCTGCCAGAAAGAACAGGAAAAACTAAAGAAATGACATGGTTTTGGGATCTTTTTCAAACCTAGAAACCACAACAAGAACACCAAACATAGAACCAAAAATAAATAAAGAAAGAAAAAATCAAATCCTTTTCAAACCCAGAAACCATAACAAGAACACCAAAAATAGAACCCAAAAAATAAAGAAAGAAAAAATCAAATCAAAAACTTCAATACCAGATCTGGATCCATTTTGAGCTACTACTGATTTTCGATGTGTTTATACAGTTTGACCGGTTGCAGATTTTATAGAATTTTGGTATGGGAAGGGGTTGACGATGGAGAAGGCGTTTCGAAAAGCTTGGCGTAGAGGACGATCGTTTCAAATTTCTTATTAACAGGGGGAGAATGGAGAATTGATGATCCAATTTGATGAACAGATGAAGTAGCTTCAGTTGCTTCAATTTGGGCATACACTATGAGAATTGTTTTCAATTGAATGTGAATAAAAGTTTGAAGATTTAGAAATAAAGGGGTTTGCTTTTATTTTATTGCCACACATTCCTAACATTGCGAGCTGCTCCCAATTGCATTTCTATAATTACCAAAACCCAAATCCTTCTTCAATTTCTCCATAGCTTCATACCTTCAGTGCATGTCAATTGTTCCATGGCCTCCTTCGCTTTTTTCCTCGAAATAGCCGCTTCTTTGACCCTTCGCTCCACCTCAACCTTAGCCGCTACTACCGCCTTATTCATGACACCATGGAAATTTTCGCCGCCGCAAGTAAAACCCTAGCAGCCTTTTTATGTATTTCTGTACATCCATCTTTTACGACAAAGATTGGAGAATTAGGTTACTGCAAAGGGGGCAATTGTAGGGTTTATTAGGCGCTGGATCGACACATGAGATGTGGGAGGAGAATTAGCATTTGGAACAGGAGACGGGGATAAGTAATGATGGTGGCTCACGGTGGTTGTGGAGGAATAGAAAGAAGGTGGGTTATTGATTGTGTAGATAAAGAAGGAAAGGGAGAAAATTATATATTTTAAATGACATGTCATTGTTTTAAGTTATTTTTATTATATTTTTGCCACGTTTTTTTATATTTATTTTATTTTATTTTTTTATGCTGCCACAGATAAATAATAGACGTCTGTTTAATTATTTTAACGGAATGACCTAATTTTAAAATAATAATTAGTTTAGTGGGGTAATTTCAAAAATAAAATGTTCAATGGTGTAATCAGTAAAACTTGTCAACTACAATGACTAATTTATTAGTTTTACCGCTAAATAATGTAAGCTGCATTTCAAATTGAACAAAAGCTAATATAACAGAACAAAGCCACAACACCTTCTCAATGGTGCAATCCTCTTAAGTTCCTTCACCCCCGCCCTGGCAGAGATTCTATCAGGAGCAAACTGGCCATCAAAACTTACATTAAGCAGATCGATTTCATCTGCCAAAAGAAACTTGATAATATAAGCATGTTCAGCAGCAAAAATTATGCATTCGGAAGGGAAGGAAAAGCATCGTACAACTAGCAAATTGTAGCAATAAAGAACGTAAACGGATGAAACTAACAAAATGTATTATAATGTTATAGGACTTTACTTTAAGAAAAGAGAAAAAAACTAGAATTGGAGGTAACATTTACATTTGGTATCCAAGCATTCATCCAGTAAAGCTGCTAGTATCATAGAATCTAATCCACCAGAAAAAAGCACTGCCACTGGAGCATTTCTCTCTTCTGCATTATCACATGAAACTGCCTGCGTATCCAAGCCATGGAATATATCCAATAAAAGGTTTTAATGAATAATGAAACTGACAGGAAAACTAACAATTATAGGCTACAATGAAGCTTGTCGAGGGTTAAATCAAGTCCTAGACCGCCGAACTTCTAAACTGCTCGCTACAAGTAATTTGTGGAAACATTACAATTAATACACTAGGCTAGACATATGTACATTGCTTTATTAGACTAGAAAAAGAGGGAAAAGAAGGCCCAAAATGGTAAAAGGTGAAGCTTTACGTCTTTCATTAACTTCTCAAAACCACAGGAACAAAATACTATATTAGTAAGTTTCAAACCTGACAAATTTTATTTAAGACAGCGCGTCTCATCACTGATTTTCTCAATGCGGTCAGCACAGCTACGGCCAATGATGGCGATGGAATTGATGCCTGTGTAGGCCCTGCAAAGAACAAACAAACTACTGTTAAGAACTTCTTAAATCCTTACGAAATCGAAGTTGAGTATAAAAAATTGCTATATATTGGCTTAAAAAACTGGAATACAATGATATCATATTTACATAACAGACTTTTCCATGCAGATTTACTGCACCATTGTATGATATTGACCTGAGTCCCCAGGTACCAAACAGGCTAATTGCATGTCCTCCTGCCGGCTTAGAATGCTTGTGTGAGTACCATTTAACTGCTCAGGCATGGGTTCCACAGAAGATCTCTCCCACTTAATGAGTTCCTCTAGCATGGGATTAGTCCAGGCATGATTTCTAACTTCACCAACTAGATATTCTTCCTCATTTGAACCATACATAGATAAACTGTACACTCCACATGGAAGCTCTTCCCAAAAAATTAGTTCATTGATTTCGCTTTTGTTTCCTAATTCTGCAAGTAGATAAAGCCATAAAGGAACAACTCTTAGAAATTTCTTTTGCACATACGGAATGAAGGACCAAGTAATGAGCATGATTCAATATACAAATATATATATATATATATATATTATAAAATAAAGACGATTGTGAAAGGAAAATATAAGAAAGTAATATAGCATATTAGCAAGTAATATGTTGACAGGATATTGTCAGCATCAATTCAAGACCCTACATCATATCACAATTAACCAATTAGATGTGAGAAGAATATGAAAGTAAGGAGGGGGGAAACATAATAAATGAAAGAAAACATAATTGCAAAAAAATTTCAAGCATGAAAATGACATGATTGTGCTCAATTTATTTTGGCCACTTACATATGCCCCCAAATATGAGATTACTAGATCACAACTCTTTACTAGCAGTACATAATTTTTTGTTTTTTCCAACATAAATAAAAGTACTGAAACTAAATTTGCTAAACAATACCTAATTCTGCTTATTTATTAATCATCTCTTCTGTCATCAATGGCACGTACAAAAACTTAATGTAAAGGAACAGATGGGTAAGGCTCTACAGAGCATAGTAGCATACAAACCAGAATTGCTGGAAATGGATGAAATTGGGGATACAGAAGATAGTAGCAGCCTAGAGTCTCTCGAACTTGGCCAGTGAACAAGCAGGCTCCGCCTTCCAAATGCATCTTTCCCAAACCAAATGGTCTTTGAACTTTCCTGCACATGACAATACAAGAAAAACTTCCATGACTAAATGAAAAATATAGAATCATTGCATACTGAAACTTACCACCCAAAGTTACCTGCCAATAGATCAAAGCCCACGGCCCCTTTATTGTTGAAAGGAGTTCTGGAACAGAATTCAGCCCTTCTCCACTACAAGAGCACTCATTTGTATGCTCATGAGAAGTGCAGGGACAGCACTTTCCTAGATACTGCATTATAATTTCTGCATCATTGCTATCACTACTAACATGAACTCCGCCAAATATTTCACCTATAAAATGAAGTAATGAAATTTTCATAGAATTGATTGTGATAAAATTGAAAAGAGATGCAGCTAGTCATTCAATGTCATAACATATAATGCATAACAATTGCGTACAACATGAATCACCTAAGTCTCTTTCACCCATATTGTTTCCAATTATAGCTTGGATGGTAGAAAATCAACAAAATAAAAACTCCAGTTCAACGTCAGAACGCAAAAACAATAGTAGTGAAACAACTAACAAGCAAGCATTTAGATGCCAGCTTGAGAGAATGAGTAAGTAACAATTGAATTCTCGGAAGATTAGAAATGTTGTTCAGTTTTGGGTAGACTAGAACTCTTGATAAAGTTTCCTATAAAACACCATGAAGACTAGGTCTAGTGGACTATACAAAAAAATAAAAAATAAATAAATAGTAGTTTGATTATCTACATTAGGCCGTCAAGAAGTTGCTTTATTGTGTGTGTATATATTAATTAGATAGACAGAAGCGGGGAGATAAAAATCAGTGAGGAAAAATAATAGATTAGAAGATTTTTGTGTCCATGGTCCCGTGTCTCTCATCATTGGAAGCCAACACCTCTTTCAACATTTTATTTTTTGAAAGTAAAAACTGAATATATATGTTATTTCTTTTCTGAATAATCCAGTACAGATATAAATGACAAAACACCCCCAATGGAGGATAATGCATTCCCTCATCACCAATCCAAAGTAGGCCTTGTGCATAAGATATATACAAAATTCATTCAATCATCTCAAAATGGGACACAATATAAAAAGTCATTTGACCAAATCGTATCTTTATCAACATATCATACATATTAGTTAATGTACATCCAAAGTAGTAATAATATGCAGATAAGAATAACATAAACACATTACATGGTTAGCAGAAATCCCCAAAAACTAACATGCAATTTCTAATCCCGCATATATAAATCATTAATATATCACAAGTGCTATATAAGTCCCGGGATTTGAAAAGCAACTAAACAACAAACAGCCAACACGAACTCCACAATGACATACAAGTAGAAAAGAATCAAACTTTGAGCACCATAAGTTGTTTAATTCCATTAATATACAAATACACCTGACAATTCAACTCATATAAGGTCAAAGACCATACCGTTATAAATAAGGATATTCCCAGATGAATCCCCCAACGGCTGAGTAACAGGAGTTGTTCCTCTCAACTGCAATGTGGTACCAATAAACTCCACTTTTCCGCATGTGGAGGATGTGAAATCACAGTTTGAATCCTTCTTTATTGGTTCTTCCCCTTCAATAAAAGAAACAACACTTTGGGTTTCCGCAGCACAGCAAATATTTGGATATAGAAAAACTTTCTTGGTTCCTAAGCTGTCGGGTCCCCTTCTTCGAAGAGCTGCTTTTGTATCCTCTACATTGAAATAGTGCTGAGCCCAATAATATTAGGCCACAAAAAATTGTGAAAATGCATTAAATTTGACGGGAAAAAGAATCAATAAGCTTACTTGTTGGAAGATTTCCGGAGCTGAAATGGAAGTAGTGAAATCAGGAAGCAGGGATGACAAATCGATACGAATATCAGAAACGATCAAAGCTATTCCACACATTCTTTCCTCTCTCTAATCCCTAAACCCTAAACCCTCCCTGTTCTGCTGCCTAGAGTCGAAGAAGAGTGAATTTTGACTTTTTGAGATATTAAGAGTTAGTAATAACTCACAAACGTTTGTCATCAATTGCCTCCGTAGCATAGTGGTAGTGCGTTCGCTTCGTAAGCGAAAGGTCGCGAGTTCGATCCTCGCCGGGGGCTTTTGAACATTTTTATAATTAATGAATTTTTTTTTTCCCAAAATGAGATGCACCTCCTTAACTATTATTAATCCTATGACTATTTTTGCAAATTATGCTGAAATAGTGAAAAGTAATAATTTACAATTAAGTTAATATTCATTTACGTGAATATTAATAAAAGCTTAATCAAAGTTTCAGACGAGAATTTCAGCAATAATAACTAGTATTTTTAATTTTTTTACATTATGTTTTTTTATATCCGGGCATACTAATCATGTTTTTTACAAATATCCGTGCATATATACTGATGGTTAATGTTTTTACAAATAGTATGAAATATCCGTGCGTGCATATATACTATTACTAATGGCTGTTAAGTGTACAGATTGTGGGGTGTTTTTTTTGTTTTTAAACTTGGATTTAGTCCTTACTACTGTTTTCGTTTATTTATTAAAATCCTTTGGTTTAGCCTAGGTAGTCAACATATTACAATGTAAATGAGGTTTTCCAGCTAATTATAGAAGGCCAAGCCTTGATAGTACTATATATTTTGAAACCATATATCCGTGCGTGCACCTGCTGCATGCATGCATGCTGCATATGAAGAAGAGTCCCTGCATATATGCCGCCCAATGCTAATCACGTTGCAATATCATTTGTACGTGTGCAAGTATTATAAACATGCATACTGTTAACGCCAAGATCTTTCTCCACGTCCCAATCACGTAAGATGTCTCCGATCCTCGCAAGAAACACAAATAACACCGAAAAGCTTTTGACGGTTCGGTTCCGGGGGGATAGCTTTCAAGCGTGAGAATTAAATGACGTGTTCACAAGGTTAACAATGGAGGAATATATGGTCTCATCAGTATTGAGAGAAATAAAATCTCGGTCGTGTGTATGGGAGAATATGAGTAATCAATATATGAGAGAACATACCTCTATACGATGGCTTCCTTCTTGCTAAGTTATATTACTTTTGCTTGGATTATTATGCCACCCACTATTACTCGACACCCCTCTCGATCCGATGGACCCGCCAACTATATCGGGTTTATCTACTGCTTTTGGCCATTGTTTTCACCGTCACTTCAAGGTTATGATCCCATCCACATTAATGCATGGCAGGATCTCCTCGTCAACTCAATCATGCTTTTTCATCATCACAAGTCAAAGTAATGATATTAAAATATCTAATGGGTCGATCCATTGATCGACCCTTCAATGAGATTAAATAAAGTTGACACAATAAATGGGCTCAAAGAGTCCCATGGTTTAATAATAAAAGCCCAACAGATTATATTGATAAATGGGCCCAATTTATCCCTACCATAGAGAAAATATCACGACCCAACATTGCCCCTAGTTTTTTATTAAACAGGGAGGTTTAATAGAAACTATAAATGGCATCGGTTCAGACAAAAGGATTTGTAATAAGATCAATAAAGGCCCAAAATACGGTTTATCGAAGTCCATCCGATGAACATCAAATAGTAACATAAAGGGTTCATCTTCGCGACCTCTGCAGTAAGATAATCAAGAGCTTTCAACTACCAAAGCTCAAGTCATAGAATGAAATTACGTTCGTTGAATAATTTCATCACGACCGCAGTAAACACTAATTCGTGTGCCTTCGTCCCAAATACAAAGAAGCCGAAAAGGATACCGAAGAGAATGCCGAAGAAGATGCCGAAGAGAATACCAAATCAACTCCTACTGAAGGGACAAGCCAACCTCGTAAAAAAAAGCAAGTCGGGTAATACCCAAACACACCCTCACAAGAAATCACACCGAAAGTGCCTCCTCGATATGCCCTCGACGAATCGGACCGTAATCCTTCGCGCCAAAAAGAGGAAAACCCAAGCAAATTCTCCTGGCTTCGAAGAACCACAAGTACCTCTAACAGAAATCGATCCTCCGCTAACCACCACCTCGTTGAAACCGTTGTTTCGATGAAGAACCCAAGAAGAAGCAAGTGGGCGATCACCCAAACTTGCTTTCGGAAAAAGACAACCAACCTCCTCGACTTCAGTCCGAAAACCCTAATCCCCACTCTCCAAACCCAAAATCGGAAGAGAATTTCCCATTTGAGCTCTCACTCCTTCCTTCATCCGTAATACCGACAACCACCGGCTCAACAATAGCTCTATCACGGACAATCGATCATCCGGAGGCAAATACTATCTTCTGATGCCTCCGTCCCCAAATAACAAGAGGTCAAGTCAAGAGGCGTCGTCAAGAGAAGAATACCGCTTAAATCTGCTTTGATGAAAGATAGAAATAGTCTCAAAGTTCTTTTTCACGACAATGAAGTGCCTTGAAAGACCTTGCTTCAAACCAGAGAGAAGATTTGAAAATGTCCCGGGCCACTCATTAAGTCATCGCTGATATAAATGTTGATCTATCAAGCTAAAGGATCAAAGCATCTGGTACATTGTCAGAAGCTCGAAGAAGAGCTCAAAGAGCTTCGGGCCCTTAAGAATTTGAGTCCGCCACTGACCGAAGACTTTCGTAAGGATATCCAGGCAGAATACAGAAAATCCGCCGAGCTGATCAATAAGATCGTCCATATATATGCGAAAGGATATGAAATCTGCCGAAGTAAAGGCAAGAAAAAGCTCGGGCCAAGGTAGATCCATCTCTTCTAGACTCTTTAGATGGCGACGATGACAAGGAAGAAGCCTGAAGATGACCTCTCTTTATCTTTAGTTGCTGTAGAACTTTCTGTGAAAATTCTAACTTTATGTGAACAGCTTAATATTTAATGAAATATCAACTTCATGCCTTAAGTATTTCGTGAACATTTCTTGTCTATAATTCAAAGTCAATTAATCTGTATGAACCTAACTTAAGACATGAACTAGATAAGGCGATATAATGCTTAATTTATGAAATGAAGTGAATCAATTTAATGGATAAAATTTAATGAAACAGTATTGAATGAATCGAACTCAACACTTGAACAAAATAAAGTAATGTATACTTATCGCTTTCCGAAGTGTGAGATCGGCCATGTGAAGTGAATTCGGTTGATCCTCCTTGCACCATCAAAATCTTGCTTACCACTTGGGGTAGAACAAGTATATAAGGACATTTGTTTACCACTCGGGGTGAAACAATTATACGAAAACCAAGATATAAGGATCAAGATATAAGGATCAAGACATAAGGATCAAGACATAAGGATCAAGACATAAGGATCAAGATATAAGGATCAATTGTGACCATTGACTTACCACCCTGGTAAAATCAATATAGGATCCTTCGTCTACCACTCGGGGTAGAACGATAAATGGGCTGCCATCGAATGGCCAAATGAGTCCTACCATACCTCCTTACACCATAGTGACCATAGGACAAAATAGGACCAGACCAATAGTGACCATTGATTTACCACCTGGTAAAATCAATATAGATCCTTCGCTCACCACTCGGTAGAACGACAAATGGGTCGCCATCGAATGGCCAAATGAGTCCTACCATACCTCCTTACACCACGGTGACCATAGGGACAAAATAGGACCAGACTAATAGTGACCATTGATTTACCACCCCGGTAAAATCAATATAGATCCTTCGCTCACCACTCGGGGGTAGAACGACAAATGGGTCGCCATCGAATGGCCAAATGAGTCCTACCATACCTCCTTACACCACGGTGACCATAGGACAAAATAGGACCGGGACTATTATAGTGACCATTGATTTACCACCCGGTAAAATCAATATAGGATCCTTCGCTCTACCACTCGGGGTAGAACGACAAATGGGCTGCCATCGAATGGCCAGCGAGTCCTACCATACCTCCTTACACCACAGTGACCATAGGACAAAATAGGACCAGGATCATTGTGCAAAAGTGAATGTGGATGAGCCACCGAAGTCTTTCTGTGCTGAATTCCCAGTTCTTTCAAGAATATCTCTGCCGAAGTGCTTTGTAGACCAACAACTTCGGGCCAAATAATCGCCACAGATGTATTTGTGAATTTCCCGAAGAACATACTCGACTTCTGATGGAACCAAATGTTTGAGCAATGGTGACGAAAAAGGACCTTCAAAAAAGATTTTTATCAATGAGAACAAAATTGACACTCTTGTACTTGGTCTTCTTTGCCAGCATCTGATCCGAAGGAAAGACGCCATCTGTCATCAAAGTTATAAGCATCTATAGTGGCCAACTTCGATAATGCATCGGCGGTGGAATTGTTATTGTGATCGACTCCTTGATAGCATGTTGTACTGATGTCTGAAATAGAATATCCATCTGCATGCAATGTCCACGAACTCGTCACCTGCAGAATCAAGCTGAACGGCTTTGTCGGACTCCTCGAACCTTCTTTTAACTATTATTAGCGTAAAAGAATTGTCCGACCACAATGTCAACCGACCTTGGAAATGTTTACCAAGTGTTCGGATTTCCGTGAGTCGCGCTTATAGATCTACTTTCTTTGTGAGTCTTTTCATTGCGCATGAGAACACTCTTCGAGCGAGTGCCTTTTTTGTATTCTCGGGTGAATATCCTCCTGTGTTGCTCTTTTGTCTGCCTGCGCCATAGTCCCGAGAACCCCTAGGATGAGGTACCTTCTTCGGATGCTTAGGAATATGGGTGCATTTTGTGTGCTGAATCTGAACCTGACAGCCTTAAACGGGCATCTCCGAAGACAAGTGTCTACAGGGCGGTGTGCCCTCAGTGGATTCTTAGGAATATGGCTTCTGGATCTACTCCGACCATAATCCCGAAGACCAATAGGGCAGAATACCATCTTCGGTCAATCGGAAAATTTCTTTGTTGGTCTTCATCTACTCGCTTGACCATGATCCCGAAGACAAATAGGGTGGGATACCTCTTGGGTAATCAGAAAATGGTCATTGGGTCTTCATCTACTCTGTTCAGACCATGATCCCAAGACAAATAGGCGGGATACCTCTTCTATCAATCAGAAAATGGTTGCTGGGTCTTCATCTACTCGCTTTCGACCATGATCCAGAAGACAAATAGGGCGGAAACCCTCTTCGGTCGATCGAGGAAAATGGTCATTGGTTCGCTTTGATCCCGGAAGGCCTCGAGACATGTCTTTAAACTGTAGACTTCTTTTCTAACTTAATCGGTTCATCGATCGACCACTTTGGTGATAGATTCTAAGCAAGATGCCTTTCTACCCTTTTCCCCGACCATGGTCGGTCGTCTTCTTCTTGGCAAAAAATCAATCTTCTTCCAAAGATCATCCCGGGCTCTCGAACGAAACCCTCGAAACACCTTGCTGAAGCAAAGATACAAGACGAAAGCATTCTTTGAAGGACCCAATCAATCCTCGACAGATACTCATTTGTGGTAGACGAAGTCATAGCCATCGTATCCTTTAGAGGTAATCTGTTACTACTCTTCTTCACCATGGATTCCGGACGTAGAAGCAGCCTACAATTTGTGATTGAAAACTTCAAGAACACTAAACATTGCCCTCCTTCTAAGCGCCAATGTTAACGCCAAGATCTTTCTCCACGTCCCAATCACGTAAGACGTCCTGATCCTGCATACGAGAAACACGAATAACATCGAAAGCTTGACGGCGGTTCGTCGGGATAAATTTCAAGCGTGAGAATTAGTACGTGTTCACAAGGTTAACAATGGAGGAATATATGGTCTAGTGTATTGAGAGAAATAAAATCTCAGTCGTGTGTATGGGAGAATATGAGTAATCAATATATGAGAGAACATACCTCTATACGATGGCTTCCTTGCTAAGTTATATTACTTTTGCTTGGATTATTATGCCACCCACTATTACCTGACACCCCCTCTGATCTGATGGACCCTGCCAACTATATCAGGTTTATCTACTGCTTTTGGCCATTGTTTTCTACCGTCGGCCGGTTATGATCCCATCCACATTAATGCATGGCAGGATCCTTGGTCAACTGTCATGCTTTTTCATCATCACAAGTCAAAGTAACAGATATTAAAATATCTAATGGGTCGATCCATTGGATCAATGGCCGGTCCCAATGAGATTAAATAAAGTTGATATAAATAAATGGACTCAAAGAGTCCCATGGTTTAATAATAAAAGCCCAACAGATTATACTGATAAATGGGCCCAATTTATCCGGCCCAATAAGAGAAATATCACGACCCAACACATACATATTAGCAAGTCTCCTGATTCAAGTGTGTTAGCAACTCCAACATCGATCTACCCTGAATGGCGCTCGTCATCTATCAAAGAAGTAGATGTTTCTAAGCCTCAAGCTAATTAATGAACGTCAAAATAAGTTACTATATAAGTTGGCTAGCTAGCTACAAATGCCCAAGAAAATCATCTTACTTAGCTTCTCCAGTCCATATATAGACCTGGTATATATCTAGCTACTACATTATTGTACGGGTTTCGACAGACAGTGACAAACAACCAAGTACTGCTTAATTCTGACGGACCTAAACGTACACCCAAGTAATTCGAAGGTGTCATGTCCTTAATTCTTTAAGCTATATATGGACTCGGTTTTAATCCCGGCCCTATATATAATTTTACAAAACTTGTTTTTCTGTTACTTCTCACACCTACCTACGTACGGTCATATATATATATATATATATACACAACACATCTGGGAGTCTGGGACTTATTAAGAATCAAACTTGTTCGACCGATTTTTCCTCCACCGCCATAAAGCTTAAGGGCTAAAAGTCTGAACATACTATCATTATGTTTTTGCCTCTTTTTATATGTGGGACTCTTTAGTATCTTCTTACATAAATAATACTCCCCTCCCTACTAATAAATTATAATTGGGTTGGGGGGAGGAACTGAGGTAGTATTAATAATTCCCATGTCTATATCATTGCCGTGTCCCACCATATCATCCTAACAAGATCTCTCCCCCCAACCCCCTTCCCTCTCTCCCTCCCTCCCTCCCTCCCTCCCTCCCCTAGTTACATACTTTCTCTGATCAGAAGTCTTACGATAAAAATATATATTAAAAAAAATTAATAAAGTATTAAAAAATATTTAAATAACATATATATTAGAAGTTTATTTTACTTGAATCACATCTCGAAAAAATCTAAATTAATTAACTGTTACATTATTAAATATCAAATTATGTATTAAAAATTATTTTATTTTATTTTAGTATTTAAAGTTTGAGGTAAGTTCAATTTGATTTGGTTTTAAATTTGTTTACAAATAAATTATTTTTCAAAATTTTAACTGAGCATGTGCGAAAAAGACATGAGGTCAGCCGAACCGGAACCGTAGCCCTCGGGCGTTAAGATACAGAATACTCCAGTGCAGCAGTTTGGGGACCGTCTCATCAGATCCTGGCACGTGGGTATCCCACAGGATTTAAAACACGTGGCAAAAGCACCAACACCCGTGCTGACTCACTACTCCCCCACGTACCAAACTTTAATTAAAAAAGGAAAAAGAAAATTTGTTCATAGTTTGCAACTTGACTTGTTGATCACCCATCGTGCTTTATGAGGACCGCCCTAACGGGGACCACCTGCTCCCTCCCTTCATCATCCTCGCCGATTTCTACTCCCCTTACCCTCTGCCGTATGCTATTTCGTCGTTGAATTGGAATATACGTACTTTGTTTTAAAAGTTATGTTTGGATTGGAATAAATTAATTTAATTATTTAAAAGTTATAAATTTAAATCAAATATAACATTGAAACAAGATAAATTTCAGTTTTTTTTTCTTGCTCCTCTCGTGTTATATATATATATATACGAGAAGGATTTCCAACGAACCAAATAAGCGGATCAAAGAACGGATCAGGTCGGATTTAATCCGCAAAAACACGCAGGTTAAACCCGATCCGCGTGTTTTTTTCTTTTGGTCAGATTGGATTTATCTCTATATATATATATATATATATATATATATATATATATTTTAAAAAATAGTTTTAAGGTTTTTATATGTACGTAGTCTTATAAACAAATAAAAAAAATAATAATGTTACAAGAGTTAATTTCAAAAATAAAGTCCGTAAATACAATAAATGATATTTTGTTGGTCATGCATTTATGTTAAATATTGTAAAAAAAATTATACCGAATTACATAATTACGACGTATATAAACACGTGTGATAAGATAAAATTATAATATTAGTCTATCATGTTATATATCCGAGTAAAATAATTACATCATACTTGACGGAGACTCGCATGTTATATCATTTCACTTGTTGTATTTGAGTTATCCATTGTTCAAATTAATTACAAAATAATGATTTTATTAGTAGCATAATAGATGATTTTATTAGCAGCATTATAAGGTATTAGTTATTCCATCACGTATATAAAAATAAAAATATTTTAATCGGTGTATTACTATGTTTTATACCATTGTTGTATAAAAATAATTTTATTTAAAATTTTTCAAAATTAATTTAAAAGTATATTTAAATTTGGGAGTTATTTCAATTATTATTACGAGTATAAAATCAAAATTATTAAATAGTTATTTCAATTAGTATTAATTTAAAAAATCAAAATTTTAATTTTTTGCATCTAAATAGATTAATTGTTTTTGGACAAAAAAGGCTTTAAATGCGGGGAGAGGAACATTAACATTTTTATCACAGCGTCAATATTTAAATATATATATATATATATATATATATATATATATCTTTATGGCTCACTCTCATCCACGTGTGTCTATATATTTGTTCACCTTTTTATGTGATCCTCACTGATTGACAGCTAAAATTAAGTGATGAGAAATAATTATTTCATCATTCACCTTTTGGTCCTTAGAAAATTTGGGAGAAAATTTTATTTCCGTTGTATTTTTTATTAAAAATATATTTATAAATTTTATTTCCGTTTTATTTTTTGAAATTATATTTATATTACAAACGTTGAAAAATATTACAATTATATATATATATATATATATATATATATATATTTCTATAGATGATAATTTCTATACCATATTCTTAAAATAAAATATTTATGTATGTATCTAAACATTTTAAGAAAAACTAACTACTATTTGAATTAAAAGATTATAAGAAAATATAAAATTTATTTTAATTTGATTTGACAGAATTTTAAAATTAAATTTAGAATATTTGTGTTTAGTAGTTTTTCAATATTAATATTGGACTACGATGGATGGATATTTTTGGTTAATTTTCTATTCTTCTTCTCTTGTGCTTATTTAAATTTTGATAAATGTCTTTTTATTTAATTTTAAAATTAATTAATATTAAATAAAAAATTAATTTGTTTTAAAAAATAGTTTTACATAGAATATTGTTAATAGAGATTTTTTTTTTAAAAAATACTAATAATATTAGTTTTGTTATGCCACTTGGAGAACCTAAAGATCGCCGACACGTGTCCATCCAGGTCTGTCTCCCCCCTTCATTCTCTTTCCGACACGCGTCTTCACAAGAACGAAGAGGTCTGTCATCCATTGCTGCTTTCTCTTTACAAAACAAACTCTATCCTTTCATAGATCGACACGCACGTATATACAAAAAACATTGATTAAATAAGCCAAGGCTATTTTCGTCACACCATATATTTTCCCTCCTCTCCTGTCCAGACTACTCCTCTCTTGTTTTCTTCCATCTTCTGCCCCCCAGCCCCAGTCCACGCCCACGATTTTTTATTCTCTCTTAAATTGTACCTTCCTGTACCCTCTTCCGGCGATTCTTTGCCGGACTTTTCATCTTACATTGAAATTCTTCTCTTATTCTAAATGTGATTTTAAAGATTAAACTGTTTGTATTAAGTGAAGAATAGAAGATGCGGCGAATGATGAGATTTCTTCATATGAATATGTTTAATTCAGATCAGGGAGTTGTTAAATATGCATATACAGATTCGTATAGCTGAACTCGATCACTTAGGAGTATCAAGTTTGGGTTTTTCTGGTGGGGTTTTGTGTGTGTAATGGGCGATACTAATAATGAGAGTAGGAGCACTAGTTCTGGAATGGAAAATCTCACTCTTCAGACCAGAATCCCGAGGGATTTGTTGCAGAGATTTATGGGGGGAAGTACATCAAGTCAATCTGAAATGAAGCAAGAACCAGATGACGGTGATTCGGAAGAGATTGAGCTGAATCTTGGGTTGTCATTAGGTGGAATATTTGGGGTCGATAAAAGTTCAAACAAGCTGCTCAGGTCTTCTTCTATTGCTGGGCCTATCCCGCTAGTTAGGGACGAGCATGAGGTGTTGACGCCGCCGGCGACTGTGGCGGCTTATACGGGCCTTGTGAGGACTTCTTCGCTTCCGGTGGAGACGGAGGAGGAGTGGCGGAAGAGGAAGGAGATGCAGTCTTTGAGGAGAATGGAAGCTAAGCGGAGGCGGTCCGAGAAGCAGAGGGTTTTTAAGGGAGATCAGAAAGATGAGGAAAGGAGGGAAATTGAGGTAGATTTGAAGGGGATAGCTCAGAGAGAGCAGTATATAGCTGCAATGAATAAGGTGGGCTCATCGGTGGCGCCGCAGTTTGGGCTGCCTTCATGGGCTGCTGCTGCTAGACAGACTATTCTTGGAGGTGGGATTGAGGCCTTGATAGGGAGAGGGAAGGGTAATTATGTAACTGGTGATGCTGGTTCTGGTGGTAGTAGGCAAGGATCAATAGATTCACAAGGGGGATGCTCTTCAAGTACGTCAGAATTGGAGAGGAAACCACTTCGAGGTATGCTGATTAGTCTTTTGCTAGTACTTCCTAAATATGCTTTCTTACTGTTTTTACCTATCAACTTATTATCAGTCCGGATAAAGGTAATAAATATATACTTGCAGTTTATCTGATCTACTGCAATTTGGGGGTCGAGAGAGCTTTATTTGATGCCTTTTTACTATATTCTGTATAGAAAATTGTTGATTGATAGTGCTCAGGGTTCTTTAGTTTCCTTTTCTGGTCTAGACATGTAGTTCCATATTTGGTCTTTATTTTTTTTTTTGAGTTACTAGTTAATCATGTTTTATGAAATTAGCTTAATTGAGAACAGTTTCTTCCCTTTTTAAAAGATAAATTTTCCACCAAATACAAGTACACAGTGGAAAATGTTTAAAATGAAATGGAACAAAAAAAGAAAAGAAAAAAAAAAGACTGGAAAGGTGGGTGGAAGGTTGGGTCAAGGGGTAGTTAGCGTGTGTGCCTACGAAGAACTGAACTAGCACTTTTTCAATGTATAACACACAGGATACCATTATTATTGTTAAATTTTATTGTTACTTAAATGTTTTAATTATTAATTTCTCGCAGTTCAGATGTGAAGTTGGTTAAAGGTTTAAACTTTTTAGATGTGATAGTATAGTATATGCAAAATGTGAGTAAAATATGTCTTGCTATAGAGTTTCATTCAGTTATCTATTCCAACCATGTGTTGCATTACAGTAAAAGGAACTAATCCAATTTGCCTAAATTTTACTATATAGCGCTCTAGCGCGTAGAGATGGTTTTCTATTAAACCAAAGCCACTACATTTTGGCTTAGTTTGAATCTAACTGGAAAGTTAGAAACTACTTTAACTTGAAATTTGATGAAACTGCAAACATGTTAGATGCATCTACTGAAAATCCCGATTATCCTTAAAAGTGATTTTACTAAGGTGATCTTGTGTTTCTGGGGGTGATCGTGCTACTCAGGTCCTAACCAACTTGCTTAGCTAACGTTCTTCAGTCAATTATTTGTAATGTTTCAGACAAGGCTTTCTCGTAAGTCATAGAGACTAAGACTATTATGTCTTCCCCGCAGGAAGGGAAAAAACTGATCAAATATAGGTGTCACCCAAATTGTTAAAGCAATGTTATAACCATATGCCAGTCCTCCCAATCAGAGTCCTCGATGGCCAAGCTTATTCCCATCTATCCAGTTAGAATAGAGAACATGGCTTTCCATGCTTACACCTACTATATACCATTGAAGTTTGAACCTATGTTGTTCGCAGGATCCACCGGTTAATTAGAGTCGGATAAAAACTGACCTTGTTCAAGTTAAGCATGTGCTTGAGTACTGTTGGTGTTAAGGTTTGCATAGAATCAAGTTGACATCAAGATTGCATGAGATTTGATGATGACCAAATTTAATTGAACAAATATAATACAACCTCCGTCTGAAAATTCTTTCTTTTTGCTCTTTTGATAGTTTTTTGTTCTTTATTATAAATTTTCCAAGTTTAGTAGTTCTTAAATATATTATTTATGGGTGTAGTTACATTAATTCTTTGTTCTTTGCTCTTTGAAGGTTCTTTATTGGCCATAGGCTCTTATATATTAATGCATATTAGCTTTAGTATTTTCATTAAAATTGGCATCAAATGGGAACTTGCTGTGCTCCCTTATGATGTTACTTGTTACACATGCTTTAAGGATGTAAGACAGTATTCTTGATTTTTGTCTGACATGGGCTGTTTCTCTGGCTCAAACATTTGTTCAGTTTCCCTTATCAACTTGTTATTCTCGTTATGTGATACATATTGTGTTGACAGTATATGCATATAAACTATAAAGTTATAAACATCTTATCCCTTACGTATTAGTTATAAAGTTTATGCTAATAATGAAATCTACTATATATCCATTCAGTGGGTTCAACTTATGCTAATATTGGAAAATGAATTCTCTCACAGTCTCTTCTAATTTCTGTTTTTACGAGGTGGCACCAATTTACCTTTTAAAATGTGATGGGTACAAATATAATACGTGATGTTATCTTAAAATGATATACTGATGCTTTTATAAGTTCTTATAATCTAAATAATAATAAACCTAAGTTTTGTAGAAGATTTTAGTTAAAAGTTTATATACTATTTATTTTAGTATAAAATACTAAGTATATACTAAGTTATAATGATATTTGTGCAATTATAGTTAAACAATAAAGAAATTTTTCGATAACTTAATTTAGAGTATTGATACGTAAGACTGTAAGAGCACCATGTCTGGGTACAGCACCAATATGCGTTTACACTAAGTACTATGAAATGCATTTGACACTAATCGTATGGTATAAATATATCTGACATAGTGTTGATCTACAATAGTAATATTCAGAACATTTTCCTATAACTCATATATATATTTTGTTTTCGTACATTCTTATTAATGATGATGTATCATATTATTTATCATATTTAATAATGCTTTCTTGGCCCTTCAAATTTCATTAAGATAATTCAAAGACCTTTTCGGTGGTTAATTGTATGATTACATGCTTAGGTTTCTACTTCAACCATTTTTTAAACCCATAGTGAAATGGTCACTTAAACCAGTTCTGCAAAGTAAGCATCTTGGTTGCTTCACAAGTCTGGTGTAGATAATCATAATGCTATTGGCGTAGATCACGCAAGAGCATAATTAGTAACAGAAGATGAAGGCAACAGGTGGATTTGGATTTATTCCCACTTTTTTTTGGTTATTTGTTGATATAATTATTTTGCTGGACTCCACTAGCTTAAATTTGAATTTGATCAAGTACATGATTACTAGATGGCAGGTTAGTGAGAGTTGAGGCTTTTGAGAGTATATATCTTGTCCCATATTGAGTACATTGAAAAAATATGTCTAGTATATAATGACTTGGACCCTTTTTATAAATCTAACATGGTATCAAAGAGGTCTATTTTGGGCTACCTAAACACCCCACTTGCAGTCCATTTGTTAAGGGTCAAAGTTACCTATTTATTAACTAGTAGTCACTTTTCAATTAGGCCAAAAAGTTGCCCGCGGTTTACTAGCTCTTCAAAGGACATAGTGCAATTCTTCTTTGGGCTTGTTTTGGGCTTGTCTTGTGTGAGATTCTAATCATATACACTCGCAACCCACAACACATCAGGTTACATGCGAGGAGGAGTGTTCTTGTCCCCATGTCGAGTACCTTGAGAAAATATGTCTAGTATATAATGACTTGGATCAACTCTTCTCATTGCTAATTGGTTTTGAGTTTGATGTCTTTATATACTAGATTTGAACCCATTTTATAAATCTAACACGGATCTATGTTTTTGAGGTTTAATTTTAAGATATGTATTTAGGTTGTTCCCTTCTGAAATATGCTTTGGCTTTCCCTTTTACTTCTAAGTAAGCGTATTGATCTAGAAGTTGAAACTATTGTATTTAGTATTTTTTTTACTTGCCTGCTAAAGGCTCATCTGGATTTGTGAACAGGGGAAGCTGCCTTTCACTGTAAAGCAAGAGTAACATATGATTGTACCTTTCATTATCACTACTTATTATTAAGGAGTTCTTGAGTTTTTGCAAAATTATTTTCCATGATGATAGGATCCAGTAGTTGCGGTGATGTGAGCCCAGCTAGTATTCAGTCAGACCAAAATCGAAGTAATCAGGATGCAGTGGGTTCTTCGGGTTTAAAGAGTGGTGAAAATGCTGGTAAACCTTCAGGAGCAGAGGAGGAGAATCCATCAAAGATAACGGATGATAGAGCCAAGGAAAGCGGAATGAATTCATTGGAGGATATGCCTTGTGTATTTACAAAAGGAGACGGTCCTAATGGAAGAAGAATAGAGGGAATACTGTACAAGTACGGAAAGGGTGAGGAGGTGAGGATAATGTGTGTATGTCATGGATCTTTTCACTCTCCGGCAGGGTTTGTGAAGCATGCGGGTGGAACTGATATAACTCACCCACTCAAGCATATAGTTGTAAATCCTAACTCTTCATTTTCGTAAAGGCGGGGTAAGGAGGGAGGAAATGCAAAAGATTTTATTTTTTAAGTGATGACAATTCTTATTTTATGTTTGTTTGTTTTTTTAATCTAGTTTTCCCTACTTGCTTTATATGTAATTATGTATTGAGCAACTTTTATGGCTCTGTTTGGAGACAAAATGCTTTTGAAGAAGGAAATTTTGAATTTAGGATTTTGTTATGCCAAAAAAAAAAGTTGAGTATTAGTTGCAGTCAAATGTTTATTGTTTCTCTGGAGAGAAATTTAACAACAAACAATACTAATTTCTTGCACAGAATCAGTAACGTCTGCATAATTTCAAGATTAAAAATAATAAAAAAGAAGAAAGAGGGGAAGAAACAGAGAGACATTGCCGGTTGCTGGCTGCTGCTATATTTTCCAATGGCACCATTTAACTTAAGTTGATTATTATCTGAATCTTTATTGCTCCTCCTCAATACTAAAAAAAACTTTCATTTTCTCTCTTTTCGCTCTTTTATGAATTCTTATTTTCTTTCAAACATTTTCTCAATTCATTTTACTAGCAAATATGAAGAAGCCTCCCATGTCACTAATGTTGGGAACAATCAGATGGACGGTAGGGCATTGACAAGCACGTGTTTGTCAATTTGCCCGTTTTACTTGACAAGGCTACAAAGCCTGATTAGATGTTCTAGCAAGAGGCACAATATCTAAAGCTAATCCTTCCTAAAATCTAAAGTTATAACATACTCCTTTGAGCCGTATTTATATGCATCAACAGGAACTAGAGAATAAGTTGGGTATATGAAAATTGGCAGGGCCCAAAGTGGAGGAGGGAATGTGAAGCACTCACTTTCTCAACAACAACAATAACGACCACCACGATACCAAGAACATGACCAACACCTCGAAGAACATGACCAACTAGGTAAGGAACAACAGTACCACCAATTGTTGGAAGCTTTCTTTGCCTTTGAGCTAGCCTTCTCATAGTCTGTCGGCTGTGTATCCTGCTGCTTAGAGTATCCATTCCCAGAATCACTTCTTCCATTATCTGTTAAACTGAAATGAAACAAAAGAAATTACTTCACTATGTTTGTTCAGCAAAAAATTCAAACAAGCAACTGTGTGCCACATATATATTGAAAGAAGAGTACAAATCCAGATGCCGACAGCATGGCATTAAAAAAGTAAGGCAATACACAATAACAACAAATAATTTCCCTAGAAAAATAAACCAAGGACTAATTTTCTACGCCCTCCATGCAAATTTAAAATCTAACTATAGTTTTAGAATGTCCCAAGACTGGAGTCCTCCTTAAAATGTCCAAAGAGAAATTTTAACTTGCCCAGTTTTTACCCTTTGAGAGGATAGATTTGCCAGGTTTACCAAAAATATAACAAGTATATCTCTTGAACCTAAGAGGTTTACATATGAATCTTAGCAGGAGATTAAGAAGAGCAAAATCTATAAGAGTTCCAACAGTAGCAGAACCGCCAGCAACAATTGAAGTTACAGCTTGGCCGGTCGACCATTTAAAGTGGCAGCATGACCAGCTTGGCCACCTACAACACGAGCGTCTGGGCCATGTACAGTAACAGAACGCCCAACCACAACTAGAACAGTGGCACATTGGCTATGCAGACTTCTCCTTTCTGCAATACAAAAAGGGAAATTCCTCAACTAAAGACGTACTTGTTTTATGAACTACCTGGGAAATTCCTCACTAAAGATGATGTACTAGGTCTTTTAACTTCCTCTTTATGCACGTATTAACATGTGAAGAAAAAAGCTTTCTTTGGGTACACAAACATATTAATATACACAGCTGCAGACACATTTTTGCTGCAACTTCCAAAAGCATGCACATCATTTACGCATTCATGCTAGAATGTATTCGAGTGTGCATGTACAAGATAGACGTGAGAATACATAAATATATATATATATATATATATATATATATATATATTATCACTTAATATAATTCAAGCAATTTATGTCCATGAAACATGCACATGTATGCAAATGAAAAATATTTCGATGAATAATTTACTTGAGTAAATTTTCAAAGGAAAAAAGAATGGAACTTGCATTGGAAAGGCAAAAGATTGACAACTAGTTCCACTTCCATTAGACTGGCGGTTGACTGAAGAGGAATTTCCAGTTCCTTCTAGCTGAGGCACTTTCTCTTCGACTTGATCAACACCACTTTCCTTTGGAGAATCCTTCATGGTTTCATCTGCTACTCCTGTTTCTTCAGGTTTCTTCCCCACATTTGGAGTCTTTATGCTACAGAGCTTTCCTACCGGAGATAGAGGTAGTCCGGACCTAATCAGCTCACCAGACTTGCTCAATTCTCCAGAAGTGTAGAGTTCTCCGGAATTGTACAATTCTTCAATTTTATGCACGTCCCCACCCATCATGAGAAATTGCTCCCTGGAGAAACTATTATTCCCGATTTGAATGCTGAAAAGTGAGTCATTCGAAGCAACACTCCAGTCCACTGCTGTAGAGGGTGTACTAGCAAACACAGAAGCTGGAATCCTATCAGGGTCGAAATCTCCTGGTCTTTCCATCACTTGAATAGGAGGGTAGTTTACCGGTGACATGGATTGCAAAAATGATTCATGGGTGACATCAGAAAGTTGCGAGGATGGTACAAACGGGGATTCATTATCAGGCTCTTTTGACTCGCAGGATATGTCACTCAAATTATCATTTTTGTCATCTGTAACCGGTGTTTGAGCATCCCCATGAGCTTTAGGGGCGGCAGCAGGAGATGTGCTGGATTTCTTAATCATCTCTGCATTCATTAGGAAGAAATCATCTGCCAAAGACTCTGATGAGGATGAAGACACAGAATTAGAAGATTTTGACTTTTTGGCTGAGCCCGATGTCTTTCCATTGATAGTAATCTCTATATCTGTTTCGCTTTCGCTATCATGGTCAGAATCCACAAGTGAAATCAGAGGGGCAAGTGTATCATCTTTGTTCCTAGACGTATCTGCATCTTTGCTCGAGTGCTTACTGCTTCTACTTCCATGTTCAGACTCCATAACTGGAATTACAATTTAAAAAATACCATTTCAAAAAAATTTATGTACTCGCCTTCTTTCACAAACACACATGAAATTTAGATTCAAGTTTTAATAGGATGTATGAATAATAAATTTATAAAGCTCATTCTCAGCTTTCAATGCGTGATTAACTTGATTGATGGAATAAAATCTGAATTGGTTGAGAAGCACAAACTAGGCTAGATCAACGTGTATATTTAATCAGCAAAAAAGATTGACTATGCAATCTATAAAGGTTCTATATGCCATCACACTATTGGAAAAACAGATCCAAGAGTAGATAATATTTCACTTAATTAACAAATGAAGATATTCTCGTATAATAGGGAAAGAAAACCATAGAAAGAAACTTTACCTTTAATAAACTCAATAAATTTAAAATTTCTCTAAATTCAACATTTGATGTCAAACTCATCCATAAATTTAGCATAACAGACCAGGCTAATAAAAATCTTTAGATTTCTTTATATAATAAGCACTGTTTCATAATCATTTTAAAAATCAACATAAATGAATCTGTACTATTCATACAATGCCAGTTAATTTGATATCTATAAAGAAATCTTTTGCTCAAATTTCCATTCAATCCTTTCAACTTTCAAATATTACATAATCATAAATACCAACACAAAGGGAAATTTCTCACCTAATTGAGAAACACCCTTCTAGTTTTTAAGATCAAGCCGCCCAAAGTCGAACCTTTCCCGGAGTGGCGCCGGAAACCAGCGGCCACCCTTTTCTCCTGCCGGCACCTACATATTGCATAAAGATTTCATTTGAACAAATACACGTCCACAAAATATTTAATTTGGAGCGCCCACCAAATTAATGAAACTAAAAGAAATTGAATAATATATATATATATATATACACCCATAAACAAATGAAAATATATACGCGCCTTGCCGGAATTTACCTAGTAACTGAAATACATTTCTTCTTCAACTTTCTTTTTGTAATATGATGTTTTCTTATTTTGATCTTTTTGATGAGTATATCTGTGGAAATGAACGAATTGGGAAGAAAAAATCAACAAGGAAGAAAAATTAGGGTTTTTGGCAGAGAATACATCGGAAATTTGATTATCTTTCAGACTAGAAGGAAGGCATAGCGACGTCTCCGGAGGATTTTTGAGCTTCCAAATATAACACGCCCTGCCCTGGTTCTTTATCTCTCTTTCGCGCCAGTCTTTAACTGCCTTACTCTCACGCCTTCTGCACGTGCCTGATGGTCTTTCTTTTTTTACTTCGCTAAAAATACCTGATGATCTTTTCATTGGCTAGAATATACTTTACATATTATTTGATCACAGTTAATTTTTTAAAATCAATTAAAAGAATTTTAAATATAGATTCTCTTAATTTTAACTTTGATTTATCATAATAATAAATAGAGTCAATATTGAGCTTCTTTCTTGCTTGATAGGACTTTCATTCACCAGCGCAGATTAAAAGTGTTCTACGAACCATCGCCCAACACGGCTCTCAAACTCAATCCGTGTATATCCCGAGACAAAGTCAAAGTGTTTGATCCTTTGCCCCATCAAAGTTTTAGTCATCGTAAATTTTATTATTTTATAATTTTTAATAAATTATTTTATTTTTAAGTTAAATTTTTTTAATATAAATTTTAAAAGTCAATAATAATCATATATATTGAAACAATGGGAATATAACTCATATACCTTAATTTTATATAATAATTTTATTTTGATCTTTTAATCTTAGTTTCAAATACCTTTTTCACCAAGTTTTTAATGAACTAATAAAAAGGGCAAAAATTTGAGCGAAAATTTACTTCCATAAATAAATCAAACAAGTGTGTTACAAATCCGGTTATAGCTTAATATACAAATAAATAAAATTTAATATAAGCATAAAATAGTACCTCAAGTATAGCGTAAACTTAAAAAAATATAACAACATAATAGTAAAAAGTAGCACATTTAAAAATTAAATAATATATATATATATATATATATATATATGATGAAAAAAACATAATCAGAATTATGTACTTTAAAATACAAAATTATTATTATATCTAAAATCTAAATAAATAGATTTTGACTATGGTTCATCTTTCCATAAGTGTAGTTAAGAATTTCATAACCTAAAAAATATATTTATTTTGTTGAAAATATAGTTTAGTTTAATTAGTGTTTTAACTTATTTCTTTTTAATGCATATTAAGATTTATAAAGGACATATCTATTTACATAATTTTGAATGAAATTAAAAGAAAATATGGTGGGACCCCAGTCACAGTCACAAACACCTTCCTTTTCGTCCCTGGCCTCCCTCAGTCCCTCTGATCCAACCTCTATGCCTGCCTTTATTATTGTTTTTTTTAATTAACTGTAATTACTATTGTTAACCCCCTTAATAATTTGTAACGTTTTTCACTTCAGCTCATTCTCTCTCCTGCCTGATTATTTATACTTTCAGTTCACTAATTTCTCTCTCTTCCGCTCGTAAATCATAAGTCCAGTTTCATGCATGAAATACATCCTCTAATAAAAAAATCTGTAATTCTTGCGAAAGGTATGATAAAGTTTATATTTTGAAAGTATGTTAGTATTTGTATCGAACCAAATTTTGTTCTTGGGTTTTTTCATTTCGATGTAATTATGCGGCCGAATCCCAATTTTGCTGATATGGTATGTGATGGAGTACCAATACAAATTGCTATTTATATTCCATATTATGTTAGTGCCACCTGGTCATTTAATTTTAAAGATTGAATTTTGTGTGTAGCAAATTTAGGGTTTTGGAGGAAATCTTTTGATTCTTTACCATCTAGTGGGCATCTTCCTTTTGCTTTTGTTTCTGTGTTTCATTCAACTTGTGTAGTGTGAGCTCATTATGCAGTAGTTTCTCTATTGGGGGTGCAATCTAACCATGTGAGATACATCTGGGTGGGTGTCCAGATATTAAATTTGTTTCAAGCCTTAATAATAGTTCGATAATAATTCTATTAAATTCTTGATAAAAAGTTTAAGCTATACTTGGTTGAACCCAGAGCTCTTGAAAATCTGAATTTGCTCGGAAATTTAAATTGTTAGACCCCAACTCCACTAGAAACAACTAAAACTAAAGCAATATTCTTGCACTTATGGAGAATAATATCACCTATCTTTTGTACCCCTGAAAAAAAAAATGAAGAAAAAGGAAATCTACAAATAGTTCAAGGGATTCATCGATTCATTAATTTTTAGACTGATTTATTGCTTTCTCAAATTGAGTTGATTATCTTCTATGGATTCCAATATTTAGACCTCGGACTATATTTGATTGTGAGTTTTGATGTTTAAAGATTGTGCTTGTGGACTGATTTATTGATTGAAAGTCTTATTCACCTTTTTATTTTACAGGGTTTCAGAAATGTAGAAAGAAAATCCATTTTGAGTGAAGAGCTGTGAGTTTCGTTAGATTTAACTCCCAGTTTGTGCATAAGAGGTCCGCACAGTTCTCCCCAGATAGAGTTTACATACAATCTCATTTATACTGATGCAGATATATAATCACAGCATAATTCCGGGACTAAACTTAAAAAAGAGTAAAAGCCAATGGCAAAACTACAAGCACCATCTCTTCAATCCAATGTCCATGAATCTGCCTCTTCTCACTGCTCTTCAAGATTTATTTCAGAAGGGCTTGGAAGGACAAACAATCATGGGCCTGGTTTTCCAGGCCTGAAGAAGAGAGGTCATGCTCACGGTAGTCGTTCTTGGATAAAAATTAATCAGACTGGGGACTCAAAGATTTTGGAACTGGAGAAGGCTACTGTCATGAGGGATTGCTCTCTGCCTGCCAGAGATCTTCGTCTTTTGGATCCTCTATTCATTTATCCTTCCACAATATTAGGCCGAGAGAAGGCTATTGTGGTTAGCCTTGAACTAATTAGATGTATAATTACGGCTGATGAGGTAATACTTATGAATTCTTTGGAGGGATGTGTAGTTCAGTACAAGTCAGAATTGTGCAAACGACTTCAGACAAATAAAGATCAATCAGGTAAATACTCTTATCAGTATGAGACCTTTTTGAATTTATATGGCTTTATCTTTTGCTCTATTATACTGGACTGAAATTAGAGGGAAAAGAATAAACTCTTAGAGCTGGCTTACTCCCCATGTATTTCTTCAATGTATATGCTGTATTTCATTTGTCATGAATTATTACCTCACAGTGTTCGGAAATTCTTATTGATTTTGTCAACTATTATATTCATCTTTTTTTTTTTTGCTAAATTTATTATATTCATCTTTGACCCACAACTTGATAGATTTATTGCACACTTCTCATGTCTGATAACTTGTTTTACAGCTTTAGAATTTCCAGGAATTTGTTGTCTCAGCATCTCAATTAATACTACTGTTCTCCTAACTTGGTATCACAACATGCGATATAGTGCTCTAATTATTTGTCCATAAGCTGTGTGAGAGCACTTTTTTCTAATTTATTATGTCATGCATTGTCTTGAAATAAGTGATTGATGCTAGTTTGAAGTATGATACATGATACATGCAATATTAACTCCCCATCCAACTAAAAAATAATTATTATTATTGACGATTGCCATCACACCTTCCGAGTTTATATGTAGATAGTCAGTTTTGTAGTAATTTTTGCATGAGTTGCTCATCGCGTGTGGTGATTTTATTCAGATGATCTGCCTTTCGAATTCAGGGCACTAGAGCTAGCACTGGAAATAACATGCATGTCTCTTGATGCTCAGGTATGCTGTAATGTTTGGTGTTGTCTGGTGGTAGGTACCAGACCACTGGAAGTGAACTCAAGGGTTATATCACTTTTTTTTTTGGAACTATTTGCAATTAGCATAAAGCCCACTCAACTAGTGGAGTCCATTTTGATAAGTCCCTGATCAGAGAGGCTACTACTTAAGATTGTAGTGACTAAGCCACTAACTACATTTTAAACAGTGACATGCACCGAGTTGTGCTTGGTTAGAAGGAGGGTGTATGTAAAGAATTGACTTAAAAAGTTGTGGGAATGGTGGAATTTTTAATTTACATTCTTCTTATAATTACAAAACTATGAATTATGAAATGATGAAAGCATACTTATAGCTTTAGCAGATCCTCATGGTGAAGGGCATGCATTAGTCTGAAGTATTAGATCATATTATGCACGTTGATGGCTTTTCTGGGAAAAAATTGGTAAAATTGTTGTCCTAAAATCTAATGTCAGAAGTTATTTTGAATTTGTTAGGTCAAAGAATTGGAAATGGAGATACATCCGGTGCTTGATGAACTGGCATCATCCATCAGCACTCTTAATCTAGAACGCGTCCGTAGATTCAAAGGCCATCTCCTGGCCTTGACGCAGCGAGTGCAAAAGGTAAAATAGTTGAATCAAGCCTCTTCAACTTGTCAATAGTTTGGTTGCACTTGGTTTCTCCACAATCCGCTTTTATATGAATCTCCAGGTCTGTGATGAAATAGAACATCTTATGGATGATGATGGAGACATGGCTGAGATGTACTTGACAGAGAAGAAACAAAGAAAAGAGGCTTATGTCAGCAGTGACATATATGATCAATCTAATACATTGGGTAGCACCAGAATGGTGTCAAAATCTGCACCTGTTTCACCTGTGGGGTCAATCAGTGGAACCCAGAAGTTGCAAAGGGCTTTTAGCAGTATGAGTTCAAGCAAACATGGAAGCTTAATGGACTCGTCCAGTGGTGGAGAAAACATTGATCAACTTGAAATGTTGCTTGAAGCATACTATGTGTTCAGCGACAACACTCTAAACAAGTTGTTATCGGTAAGAGGGTTCCATTTATGGAAAGATACATTAGTCTTTTCTACTTTGTTCCTGTTTTTAAGTTGCATAACATTTGAAAATTTACAAGGTTCTTTACCTACTATGACTTGAGACATTTTTAATGGACTAGAATAACTGTTTGTTAGCCAACTAGCTGGGGAGAAAACAGATGTTTCACATTCTTTTTGTTATGTATGCAGTTGTAAAATTTAGTAATTAAAAGCCTAGATACACTTAAGTTATTATTTATTTAATTAATATATTATTTTTTGGTTGAGAGATAATATCACCACCCTTAACGGAATAGGTATCTAGTCATCGTGTCTGCAAACTAGCAGAACACTTTAACATGTATTATTTTCTTTTTTCTGATGATGCAGTTAAAAGAATATATCGATGATACTGAAGATCTGATCAATATCAAACTTGTAAGGATGATAATGCTCATCTTTTTTCTTAGCTTTTCACATGAATTAGAACCGACTATATTTGATAAGAATGCCATCTTGTTCCTGGTTGTAAACAGGGTAATGTGCAGAATCAGCTGATAAAATTTGAGTTGCTTTTGACAGCAGCTACATTTGTCGCTACCGTTTTTGCTGTTGTAACTGCCATATTTGGGATGAACTTTGAGGACTCAGTTTTTTCTGAGCCATCCACGTTCAACTGGGTTCTAATAATAAGCGGATTATCGTGTGGGATGATTTACATTTGTTTCTTGATCTATTTTAGACACAAGAAAATTATTCCTTTGTAAGTTGTAGAGCGGAGAACATTCTGCTGAAAGGAAATGTTGCCAATGAATTTGTATGTTTGGCTGATTATATGAAAAAGGATAAATTTTCATTGAGTTTCCTATTCTTAACATATATATTTATATTTTGTTCTCAGTTTCTGTGTAAATGGAAAGAAAATTTTATGTTCTTTTTATCTGCTAAACATAAACAATACTTCCGGTTATAAGCAAGTGGAAGTGTAAATGAATTATATTCTATGCAATTTTCTTATTTACCCCCAATTTGACTGACTCAGTCGACCACATCTAAGATTCTGAAGTATTTTGTAACACTAAATTTAAATTATAAACTCTCCCAACCTAAAGTAATATAATAACCATTGGTTCTCACTTCTCAATCTGTTGGATGGTCTAGGGTCAACACCAGCATCTGAACTATTGAACTTTCTGAATCTTTTGTTCAACATTATTATACATTAGAGAATAAAATATGAAAGCACCCCAAATCTGATACATAAATCTCTCTCAGCAATCTTACATTCTTGACGATATTATTATGAGAACAACAAAAGGGGAGCAGAGTTGTTCAAATTTTTCCTTCTACTTCTCCATGGTTTGTGCGTGCGTGCGAGGGAGAGAGAGCCAAGGGATGGCATGCGTTGCTAATGAATCAAATTCTTGAGGAAATTTTCATTCATATCCAAATCAAGATGCCAGGGTCGTACTTGGGCAACTATCCTTTGTACAGGCCAAGATGTCCCTGTAATCCCGGGATATTCTAAAGGAATCATAAACTTTCCCATCCCTGCTCTTTTTGTATTCAAACAACAGGTTCGAATGGTCAAATGCAGTAAGTTTGACAAATCCATAATCCATGTCCCTGAAAATACTCCACTGGGTTTGTATGGAACTAAAATCCGAAAGGCTTGCTCCTCCACCTCCAGCAACCACATGTATTGTTCCATTCAAGGAACCCTTATAATACGTCTTCTCTTTGCTTGTGCAAATATTCTGTACCAAGAAAACAGATGAAAGCCAATTGTTAGTTTCAAGAAGATTTATGTATTTTCTTGCTGGTTCAATGGATGGTATGTTTTATATGAACAAGTAGACAACTTATTCAAACAAAAATATTAGAAAAACAAGTATACTACTGCAATTGCTATCTCAATTTTATCTGCATTTCATTCCTATTACAGTAATGATATACATAGTTCCTTTTTCTCCTTGCTTCATCTTTCTATTTATTTTCCCTAAAAGATAAAGATTAAGTTAATGTGTTTAGGCGAACAACAAATATAATTAAATATTAACTTCATTCACCATACAGGTGTTACTTTTCTTTGAGACAATCAGTTGACTTTCAGATTGGCTAAACGTATTGTCAAGATTTTATGAATTTGTCTGACCTGGTAAATCGGACATGTTCTTTCATAATTATGCTCGTGGCCATACAGGGCTATGTCAACCTTGTGCTTCTGCCAGAGTTTTTGAAGGCTGTCCCTGCCCATTGGTTCTGCAAATGATCCTTCATCAGCATACCAAGAACCAGAAGAATAACCTAGTACCCGATGAGCAAGAAAGATCAGCCACGGTTGCTTCTGCCTATCCACTGATGCCAAGCAGTGTTCAATGAAATTATATTGCTCTGTTCCCTCTCTCCAATCATGTTCTGTGTCAGCTATGCAGAACCGGAACATTCCATAGTCAGTTGAGTACCTGTTGAAAGCCAGTCTTAGCATTTAAAAGCGGTTTCTGACAACTCGGGACAAATGTGAGAAGAGCAATATAAGATGGATAACCTCCCCCCCCCCTTCCCCTGACCTTTTATTTGTGTTCAGTCTTACTTGAAAACTGGGAAAAGATGGAAATTGAACACCAAAACAAAAGAGTACCCACTGCATTTATTGACCTTTTTCTTTTATGAAAATTAAAATTTGTTTAGGACACATACTTTTCCCGATGGTCTTTCTTCAATCATAAACATTCAATACTTAAATTTCTTACTCCTATTGAAAAAAAAATCAACTGAATTGTGTCTTAATGAAGCCTTAATATTCGCTGGGGGGGGGGAGTAATTTAATTATTCACACTCATACCAGAACTTAGCTCTGTTCTCGGCAGGAACATAAAACATAGTCTCAGCTAAAACACCACATTCTCCTCCTGAATCCATGTTGCCATAGAAGGATCCTGACCCTGGCCAGTCACGCTCATGGTTTCCGCTGCAAGGACAAATCATCATAATTCATACCACATTGCATAAGATGACAATATTCAACGAGATGCTATGCTGTCACATACAGTATACCTTGCGATCATATAAGGTACGGTAGAGGCAATTGGCTCAATCTGAGAAGTAAATTGATCCCACTGTGACAGATATCCATTGGCATAACAGATATCCCCTATGTGGAAGACTATGTCAATGTCTTTCAAGTCTTGGATAAGCTGCTTGGTAGTGTTAAGGGAGCCACGCTGGAAATTATTATATTCATTGGATCCATCAATTTCATCCTGCGTTTAAATTATCGGAAAAGATTAGTTTAAAAATATCCACAAAGTAGGTGCATGAGACTGGGCTTCTGACCTTTTGACCTAAGAATAACTACTGAATACACCATACACTTGGAACTCAAAAACTACATAAATTTTTAAGTGTTTAATCAATAAAGCTCATGATAACAAATACTTGAGCTTTGTGTGGAAATTGGGAAATGCAATTGAAAGGAAAGGAAACCGACAAGGAAATAAAATCAAGAAAATTATATGAGATTTATAAGAGTTAATTACTCAACATTTAAAAATAAACTTAGGATTTTCCTTTTCCTCTAGTTTTCCAACTTCCAAACATAGCCTTAGTGAACAAAATCATGGTCAGGTTTGTATTCCATGGTGTGAATTTTCGCTAACAAGTTTAGAACACATGAAATCTGCCATTATCATAGTCAGTTTGGGTTAATTTTGAAAACAAGCTTTGATATGAGATACTTTTTGGTAAAGGGACTCAAAAGTCTGTCAATCACAAATTTTCACCACCCGTGACTCCCAAAAAAAAAAATGAGAGTATTTAGGTGGTGAACTAGGCAAGTACTTGAGCTCTGCATATTATTAGTAGTTGACCACATATTCAATTTTTAATCTGTCACTTATCAGCCAAAAGTTTACTTACTAGTTTCTACTGAAACACAACAATGTTTTCAGAGTGCTTACAAAGTGAGAATAAATATGTTTCATATCATGATCAATCAACATTGTGTCAGAAATACGTTAATGTATGCATTACACAACAAAGTCTCAAAAATAGTTCAAACCTTTCCCATATCACCAAAAATGACTACACGTTGTAAAGAGTTTTGACCAGGATATGGAGATGACTTAAACTGGTATATCTGACTCCAAATATATGTACCATTGAGCAATTTATGCCCCAACTTGTAGATATACCTGCACAATTATTATGAAATATTTGTAAGAGGAATATAAGATGCAAGCAAAATTTCACAATTAATGTAGAAGTCCTCAGTACTAAATATCATATGCTAGCAGAAGATGGCATACACTGAGTTGGGCCACAACTCCTTCAAGAAGCTGGTATGAATGAATCCAGGATCACGCCACCCTACAGTTCGTGCTGGTGCACCTGCATCAATAAATAACTTATAAGATGCAAACAACAAGCAATTAGTTTCTTGGTCAAATTTCAACCCATTGAGTAACCGCTGTGACTCACAAATAATGCTCAAAACCTCCAAAACATTATTCTCATGTTTGATGGGTATGTAGTTGATTTAAAATAAAGCATATTTTCCATAACAGAATAAATCTTTCATAATCCCCCAACTTCAAAGTTCAAAGTATTACTTACATACTACGTAAAAGAAGCATTGAACCCCAGAAAACACCGTTGAAGAAAATAAATCACAAATGACCTCATAAAGTCATTATCACTGCTATGCAAGAAAACAAAAAAGAAAAAAAAAACTCAAAGAACAAGTGGCAAGGTGATTATCAACCATTCATTCAGAATATGGCATCTAAATTCACAGCAGTAAAAAAATATTCTTTTAATAGAATTCAAATAGAAAGTGCGCTATTATATATCTATCTTCTCGAACTTGTCTGAAAACAACTATTAGTAGTGCAAAATGAAAATCTACCTTCAGATATCAGCTCACACCAAGTAATCATACATAGATCATAACTTAAATACAAAATATATTACACACCACACATAGCGGTACGATCAAATGTCAGTGTTCCAGCTGGAGAACGTCTTTGTTCTCCTCTTTGCGGACCCCATTCAACAAAAGGTTCTGCTTCATTGATTCCATATCCACTAGTCCATGTTATTGTCATCTGAAAAATATTGAATTGCATTATCCTCGCAAGAAACCGATAACACCACACATAAAAGGTAAAAGGTTCGATAAAAATCCTTCCTGTATATAGTAGTATTACCGGAGAGGCATAGTCTTGCGCAAAAATGGCTTTCATATATTACTATTATTATTTTAAATTGTTATCCATACTCCATACTTTATTTTGAAAACAGAAGTATCCTTTACGTGTGGAAATTTATTGGATAAAAATGTTGGCATTTAAAGGAAAATGTATCTTAACTATAAAATATAAAGGGTACAAGTATTTGCAATAAAATGTGAAGTGACAATATCAATTCCCACTGATGCATATTTTTCCCTTAGTTTCAGCATAAACAGGCTGCAAGCATGCAAGTACAGAGCTGGAAAAGAAAATGAACTTACTTCATTCCACATCTTTCCTTGGGCTAGGCGTGGGTAAACAGGTGCATTTGGGTTTGCAAAAGCAACTATATTTGACACTGCCACCAGCTTTGGCTGTTCAATAAAGAAACAGAATCTCATTGCAACAAAGGTTTGTCATGGTAGAAATGTATAAGAGTGACTTCTTATAGATAACCTTATTTCTTTGCATTTATTTTTTCTCATTAGTAAGGTTAATATAATCATTAAAAAGTATTACGGTTACTAGGAACACTGATCGATTGGGTACGTGGAATGAAATAAGGTACGAGGAGTGCTACCTATAGTAGATTGCACAAGGCCTTTAGTTCTCATACCATAATTCGGATCGACCGTACCCAGTACGCGGAACACAAGGCAATAAGAGTTCCTAGTAACCCTAAATACAAGGGAGTGCAACCCATGTACACAAGAATATACATCAGCTAAGTTTGCTAACAAATACTATTATACCTTCTTCTCGCAGGGAAGAATAGGCATTCAAGTCCTACAGGAAAATACACTACTGCCTAAACCATATCCTCCAAAAAATTATGACCAAAAATAAAATAGAATCCTCCAAAAATTCAATAAAAATAAATCTCAAAGACTCTTTCAGCCAGAAGGAAAGTAAATTCAGCATCAAAGATCTAAATAAGAATTAGGTATCTCCACCCCTTCAAAACTCCTAATTGCTTTTAAGTTTGAAAACAATAGCAAAAGAAGGGAGAAAAGAAATGCCCTAGATGTAAGAATCAAACAAAAAGAAAAAAAAGCTTTTTATATAATCAAAGAACACCAGTAAATCTGAGAGCCAGTGCATACCAGAAAATAGACATCAAACATCGGATATAAAACCTCCATTCATTCACTGATGTTTATCTGATGAATGATGTGATTCAGTTATTGAACATAAAATGAACCAGCTTTGATAGAAATGGCCGAGAAATTATAGATCGAATAGTACATGATTTGTCAAGCTATACTCAGAATAAAGCATTTTTAGAAATGCTTAATGAATAACCACATACCAATCACTCAGAAAGCTACTGCTTTAAAAAATAATATGAGATATACAAACTAAAATAAAAAAGAAAGCTATATGACAAGCAAACCCATAATGATCAGGGCTCTGTTAACATTTAAAACTCATAAGGGAAATGTGTATATCTAGAGCAATTAAAGCAGCTCTACACATACATTTAATACTCCATCTTTAAACAGCGCAAAAGAGAAGTCTGATCTTTGATTGACCATTTGAAACTTCAATGATCCTTTTCCAGTATCTTTGTACTTGGGACTGCTGTAATTTGCATATTGGTACTGCACAAAAATGGTGATTAATAACAAAAATACAGCCTCTTCACCCACTATAACATAAAGCAGGCTTAGGAGTCACAAAAAATTTCAAAGCAATGCAAAAGAGCACAAACCTTAATAGGTGCAGTACATAATAGCGGAGGATAAGCTCTCGGATTTTCAGGGAGGCATGTGGAAGAACTGAAAGTAGTGAAATACAAAATCTATGTAGCTCCATCAAATTATTTATAAACAACATAGTATAAGATTAAAGGAGAAAATATCTATTTGAAATTCCAGCCATCACTATATCTCGAAGAAGTAGAGAGTATACAAATGTGAATACTTTACCTAAAGTTGGCAGGAGAAAATACTCCAATCCAATCATCAATCGAAGGGTTTGGAATGCTAAATTCAAGAGTAACCCATTCTGAATTTTGCCCCTAGAACATAAAAGAATTCATGCCTCAATCCAAATAATACTACCGTATTTTCTAATGACCGTCAGTTATTCCAACCTTCCCCGATTGTGTGCCTAAGCCAAGATGGCCTATAGTGAAATCAACCCAACAAAGATTTGACCATTCCTCAATTAAAAGCCTTACTCAGTTTTGGATCCGGCTAGTGAAGTTGAAATGTTTTTTTGATTGAAAATGTTACATCAACTTTTTCTATAAATAATAATGGATCAAAAAACTATATACACTTGTTATGGTGTTGAAGTTGATTTCCATTATGTAAGTAAAATATTTTAACCGTAAATTCATGTATAACGAATGACAGGACAACCATTTTCTACATGCTTACTGAATTGCCAAAAGCAGGACACGGTGACATGCTACTAAAACTTACCTTCAATCCAAGAACTGAAGGAGAGGCTTTAACAAAAGCAAGCTCACTAACAGCTAATACTGCCTTGTGAATTGCAATTCTTGAAAGAGGTTGATCTCCATGTGATGTCACCCCTTCTAGGCTGCTCGCAATGGCCCCCAAAATTGCCAGCAAAGTGAACACAAGACCATGCATCCTACCAAGATCTGAAATCAATCAGAAAGAAATACCTCAAGAAGAATCCTCCATAAAAATTAAAAATATCCAAGGGAATCACATAGACAATTTTATCAAGGGGAAGTGCATGGTATAAAAAAAGTTGATTTGAATTGCCATTACAAGGAGTTAAAGCAGTAACCCAAATACCTGGCTGCTTACTTGAAGACTGAATTTTTCTTTTTCCTTTCTTTTCTCCCTAGCTTTGAAGCTAAACTAAGTTAAGGCTCAGAAATGAAGGTGAACAGGTAGCATATATATAATCCGGAGCAAATTGGAAATCCGAGTGAAAACCGCTAACAACTTGATATAGTAAAAAAACCAGAGAGAGATGCTGAACTGTTTGGAAAACTGGATTGAAATATACTAAATAAATCTCTGGAATCAATCGACAAAAATGAAATTCTGGAAATTATCGTCAAAAGTGATGCGGTTTATATATATATATATTCTCTCGGTAATCGGTATTACTACTACTGATGACTACAACAACTTGTTAGTAGAATAGAATGGACTACGGACTATGGACAATGGACTACTACAACTTGTTAGTAGAATGGACTCTGGACTATTAGTTGGTCCCACCTATTTTTTTCTAAACATATATTTGAATTTGAATTTTATTTATTTTTATTTTTATTTTTTATTGAGTTTAAAATATAAATAAATAAAATTTAAATATATTCATATCTAATTTTTATATTCACATAAAATTTTTATTTTCAATAATTACCACCTGCTGCTATTAAAACGTGATCGTTACCTTTTGAGTAATACAATATTGGTTTTCTCATATTTAATGGATAAATAAATTTACAAAATAGTGCTGCCATCTCATATATTGTCAATGTGAAACCAACATGTTATTATTAGTTTTACAAAAAGATTTCACTCACATAAATATAAGAATTTATTTATTATTTATGCGCAAAGAGTTGCAAAATTACGTATTTTTTTTTTTTTTTTTCCTTCTTTAATTTAATATCAAATGATTTACACAAGGAAGAAGGTGAGTCACTTATCACAACATAAATACTAGATAGAAATTAAAAAGAGTCACTTTAGGATTCAGTTATGGTAAAATTTAAAATTAATTTTATTTGTCGTACATTTTTAATGTATTAATAATATATTAGTACAAAATCATATAATTCACTAATTGCAATTCAATTTCATCATATTTTTGTCAACATATATATCAATTTCCTAAGATTTTTTGGGAGAAGAAACGAAGAGATGATATGTGATTTGAAAAAACAAAAAGTTGTGGTACAAAAAACAAAGAGGTTAGTGTTCCACAAAACGAACTTCCACAAATCGTCGCTAACTCACCTCAAAATCAATTAGTCAATTTAATGAGTTTTGACGTCAACTCGACCAAACAAATTAATTGACTCATGCTTTTAGGTATAGGGATTGAGGGAGTGATTAGAAAATTTCACTATACTTATGTTACTCATAATTTCCCACAAAAGAAAATAAATATCCAAGAAAGTAAAGTTATGTTTGATAAAACTGAGTAATTAAGATTTGAATGATTAGTATATCTTAATAAATTAAATCATCGGAGAGAAATAACATATAAACTTTAAAAAACTATTTGGTAACTAAAAAGTATAAATATTTGAATTTAAAATATCTCAAATTGACTTTTCAAAATTTAATAATGATTTTAAAATTTGGAATGGAAATATTCATAGACTATATATTTAAATTTTTTATTAAGAGACAACTTTTAATTATTTAAATTTATACCAATTAAAAGAAAGAATAAATTTTATTCTTTTATCGAATCAAATGTAAGATTATTAAGAGGTATTGATCTATATCTAACATAATATTGTTGAACAATGTGTTAACATACCAAAATTAGGTTCAATTATTGGTGTTACATTCATCATTAAAAAGACAGTATTTATGATTGTTTTTTATATACATAAAAAAATATTAAGGAAACTAATATGAAAATCAATGAACCATCTTCCCACTAGGCCACTATACAAAAGGATAATAGTAGCAATATATCTTGAAAAGTTTTGAATTTATATGATGTCATTGAATGGTGATATCATTAGTGGTCCAACACAACACACAACAAGATCCGGTTAGTATGAAGTTTATTTTTTGATAAATTAGTCAATCGGCAAATATAATGCTAACACACATAGAGACTCGCTTGCGTGTCAGTAGTCTATTGGCCAATTGACCAACTTATCCAAAAATAAATTTGATGCTAACCACTTCCACACGCTGCTAACGGAACGATATAAAGACGGAGTGACAAGCTTTATATATATATATATGTATATGTATTGATCAAATTATAGACATTTTTGACCGTTGTTTGAATGATTAATAATTTTGTTCAAATGTAATTTGTATTTTTTGGATAGTTTAAAAAGAATAAATACTAAAAAAACAATTTGGATTAATAATTGACATGACTTTATGTGTTTATATGTGCTCGTCAAATTTTAGATATATATATAGTACGGTAGGATTATTTTCCATGGAAGATGGATGGTTATGAGTAATTTTTGACGACCTTGTTGTTTATATTGAAATAAATATGCAGTAGCCCGAAGTGTTACAGTTTTGAGCTATAATAGTAATAATAATGATAATGATAATGATAAAGTTCTTTCTGCCTTGCAAGCAATAAATAAAATGAGTAGAGTTGTTTTTTTTTTCAGACAATTATTATGTTTTAGATGATAGTAATCTGCCATTAATCTCCTTTGGGGAAGTCTTATATACTCCCTCTGGAACTGGGAGTGAGCATCGCATCGCATCACTACTTTTACCATGATGATGCCTGACCAATTTTTCAGGCTTCAAAGAAACAACAGCATCAGTGATGACAGCAAGAATCCTGAAAAATGAAAGAGGTTTGGTAATGGTTGGGTGGAAAATATAAATACTACTCCTATAATAATTACTCCCTTGGTCTATGTATTGTAGACAAAAACATTAAAGTAATGGAAAAGCGGGGCATTACTTTTGACATCTATAAAGTAAAGAAACACAAAGTGGCTTTTCTGTACCTCCTACACTAGTCATGGTTTGAATTTTGTGTTTCCAGGTCCCGCTCCAAGCATATCCTGATCATATCAAAATCAAGCATATATCAGAAATACATATATATATATATATATATATATGATTTTTTTTATAAACACACACACACACACACACAAGTAATAATCTTCTTGAGGAACGAACACTAGCCTCTGCCAAAGCAATTTGTACTAGTGTTCATGCCATTGCCACAAATGCAAGCAAAAGACTCCTTCAAACCAGCAAACCCACACAATCCCCCACTGGCTTCACAATTCTTGCATCTGTCACTGTAATATGAATCATTATATTGCAATGAAATCCCAAATTCCCATTTCATTGGATTCCCCTCATCTCCCCCAAACCCGTATATGGATGCATAAGAAGAGCATTGGAGCTTAGGAAGATCCAAACCAAGATCAGCAGCAACCGGAGGATCATAAACACAACAAGTAGAAATGGGTGCATTTGGGTCTAATCCAATTCCTGTGACCCCTTTGCAAGAATACAGGCCTCTGCAGAGGTGCGAGCCGGAGCCTGTGTTACATAACCCTACATTTTTATCGAACACCGGAGACGTTGTAGAGCAGCCAAGCAAAACAAAGGTATCTTTTTTTACTATGTTGAATGGGGTCACGCGATCCAAACGGAAGCTTCCAGAATTCTGCATTGAGGCACAAGTTGACATGAAAGGGTCCGTGACTATAACATTGTTGCTCGAGTAGTCTATTGAGGAAATAGTGTAAATGCCGGTGCCGGTTGAGAATTGGAGTGTGCCAGAGCTGCACTTTATGCTTCTACCAAAGTCCGGGTGGCCGCAGCCGAATCCTGAACCCAAGGGAAACTTTATGGGGATGCTGCCACAGCTGGTATGGCACGTTCCATTGATCGGAATGAATGGAGGAGTGGTATGGAGGGGGTCAATTTTGAGTAGTAGGAGAAAAATGTTTATGAGCAGCCATGGGGATGGGGTTGCTGTAGGCAACATTGAAGGAGGTTGTTTATTGGGAGAGAGAATGGCACTTGGAAAATGTATATATAGCAAATTATTATACTCCCTAATAATCTACAAGAGTTTTTGGAGCAAAAGATATTTGAAAAAAGCTGGAGGAGGGAAGACTTCTTTCGGTGGAGGTGCTTATTTTCAACCTTTTTTCTTAAAAGGAGAGCCTAATTGAATCATGGATTCTAGCTAAAATTCATTAAGCTGCAAGGCATTTCATCAAGATTGAGATAAATGCTGATCACAGGGTTATTCCAACACACATGTAATTAGGTCCTACATTAAGTGAAGAATATACTAATAAGTATTGTTTCACTTTTTACCACTAATAACTATTTTAAGGCCCTCAGGACATAACTTATACTTCATCCTTTTTCAGAATAAAATTTCTTATTACTATTTTAAATATTAATTGTCATATTTTTATTCTCTATGCATATTTATAAAGTATCACTAGCATTTAAATATAATCAATTTTGTCATTTTATCATGTTTTTAATATGCGCAGAAAATAAACTATGACATTTATCGTGAGGGAATGAGTATTTGCTTCGGACCTTTGGTCAAAGATTAAAAAAGGACAACTCATCTTCTGGCGTAGTATGTTTTTTCTTTTTATATCAATTTTTTTTTTTTGAAAATCTACATATATGAAAGAAACAAGAAACTCCCAGGTATTAAGATGAAAGTGATTCATGAGGTGAACCATTTTACAAACAGAGAGGATGTAAAGTTTTAAGATTGGTGGAATTACATATATACAAGCCAATTGATACTGACAAAAAGAATTCCCCCATATTTTATACCACCACTTTTCCTATATTTATTTGTTTCCCTTTCATTTCAGTACAACTGAGAATGAAATGGTATCAGAATATCAAGAAGCTTCAACTAACTTGATCAATTTGTGAGCAGTTGCATTTACACCAACTAGCTTCCCTTTGGCAACTGCTTTGTTCCTGACTAAAGTATCGACAGATTTGACTTATCAAAGCCTGATACAGAATGACTTGAATTTTCAGCATCATAATCATTTCCGATGCCCAGATGATGCCATTAGAACTCCAACAGCCACAATGAACATAAACAGCATGCTTGTGAGCAATGTATACGTTCTTCTTGATGATCTTCGGTACTCTCCAAACAGAAGTATTCCCCAAAATGTGCTCACAAGTGGAAGTGCCTGTAGTCAGTTAGCACCCATATATTATTCGGAGCATACATGTCAATAGCATATGTCGGAAAATCTACTGTGAAGATTCTATGTATTCAAATCACCAATGCAGGAATGAAGTACTATGTAGGTATTAAACTGAGTATATGTGCATGTGTGCGCATGCTTTGTGATGCTCGTGTGCATTTTTGACTACAAGTATACCTGGACGGCATCTGCTGCTGCATATCCTGCAGCTTGACCTCCCATGAATTGGAGACCATTTCCAAAGCCACATAAGAATCCTGCCAATAAGGCCCAACCTCTGCCATTCCAGTCTGTCAAATAAGTCTTAAATGATGATTTGGGTAAGTTCAGAACAGGGTAGTATAGGAAGCTGATGTTCAGAATGACGGCGATCACAAAACAAGAGACTGAAAACCAGAAAAATGCGGTGTAGACACTTAAGTGAGGGACACCATCTTTCAAAGTGTCCCATTGATCATTTGTTGCCAGGTTGAATGCTGGCGAAAAAAGAGAAAAACAAACTCCGGCAAAGAAGGTTATGCCCAAACCAATAAAGGTGCTCTTCCCAAACACCTGAAAAGAGTGATACCAACTTAGATCACTACATACTCGCATCGAGATTGCCCCCTGAAGTTGAACTACCAAGTTGAGAGGACAGAAGTATACATACTACACAGATGTAAAAGATCATACAATCCTATCCAAAAAGTGATATATGCTATATTCTCCTGAGAATATGAATATCAAAACATTAATTAACGGACAATGCTCTAATAAACTGAAGGATTTTGTCCATAAAGTATTACCAACTAACCACGCAGGTGAGCATAATGGGATCTCAATAGATTTGTTTCAAGAGGAATCAAAGAAGAGATGCCTCATGTTGGTCAATGCATATTCCCTTAAAATCTAGTCATATTTCAAACAATACTCTACAAATGCAAAAATCTGCATAGGGAAAGTGGGAAGGAAATAAAAAATATCTATCTTGGAGTTAACACTAATCCATAATGAAGTTTGCACAAACCTTAATCGCCCTTGTGCTCTCAAGTTCTAAGAGATAGCCAGCGGTTCCAACTTTTGCCTTCTCTGAAGTGTAGATTCCACTCTCTATATCTTTTCCAACTGAATATGGATATGTTTCTTTGGACACAGGAACGCTTTTTTCCCTGCCAAAGATTATGTTGACACTGATTTTCATGATTAAAGCTGAATAATATGTCAAGATGTACTAAGGTCAATCTATTTACAGACTTTTATGATAAAAAATAAAAATGGAAAAAAACAATCCATCCATAAACCAAGCACAATAGAATGTAGGCTGTTTTCCTTGGCTGTAAAAGAGGATAGGAAAAGGTTCCAAAAACTACAGCTATATACTCCTAGAGGGGGAATATTGGAGCTCCATCACTAAAAACTAGAGTTGCTTTTTTTTTCCCTTTCAGCTGCTTTAGTCATGAATTTTGCTTCTGCTGCTAATTCATTATTTCAAAGCATACAAATGGCAAGGCATTTAATTTCACAATGCCATAAGAGAACCCAATGTAGTCAGTTTTTACAAAAATGTTTCAAGTATAAAGACAGAATTATACCCAGTCCCAGCTACTTTAGAATTTGTCAAATTACTAAGTTTTGCTTTATTGTCTGCTGCATTAGATGCATGTACACCAGAACCAAGACAAACAGCAATCAAGAAACATCCAACTCCGGGGAAAAGAATCTCAGCTCTATTGATTTTGTCATCTAAGAAGTAGTTCAAGGTCGTTCCTGTAACAATCGAGACAGAACACCAGTAAAATTTCAATATCATTTTGCAACAAATTCATAAAGGCATCCAATAAATCAGTCCTCTAAATGTATGTGTAAATAATGGTACCTATCACCACAGTTATGCTTGCAGTGATCACTTCGGTCACTGATAAACCGACAAATGCCCAAGCATATTGTGTTGAGAGATTTCCAAGACTAAGGACCACCCCACCAGCCATTGCAAACAAAACACTGGGCCAATTATCCTGCATTAATCACCTTTAGGCATAAAAACACTTGTAACTCACATGCCAGGAAAAAACAAAGAACCCACAGTTACAATGTGAACCTTGTCCTAAATTTAACAAATAGGGTCGTTTAGCCAATCTCCTCAATTTATCACTACTTACATTAAAAAAACACACTGTGCTTGATGTGAAGTCATATATGACATGATATAATATGATACGACAGACTCACGTAAGAGCATGCTAAGATCAGAGCAGAGTTCAGAAGGCCAAACAATATCGATACACATATCGGGTTATAACTTAATTTTACAAGATATTAGGATGTGCATGTTGTAATTTACAAATTTAGCAAATAATGCATTTGCATCAATCCCAATTGAAGTCAGCCCTCTTGTAGATTTGACTCACCTGAGAAAGCTGAATCAGGAAATTAGGCTTTTCAGTTGTACTTTTGCCAATTTCCCCAAATGTGAAGGCAATGATAACAGCAGCTAAAAGATTAGTTATAGTATAATCAAGGTAAGTGTGCTGAGGAAGACGGCCTCGTCTTTCTAGGAGAGTCAAAAGCGCAGGCCAAGTGCCCAAGAAGAACAGTGCAAGCAGCATACATGCTATGGCGCCTCCTTTGCTCTCCACCAGATACATCTTCAACCCAGTAGAGAAACCCTTCTCTATTATTGGAAGAGTAAACAAGAAGGAATTCCAAAAAAATCCTAACATAGGAAGAGCTTAGATTTGTCAAGCATATTCCATTGGCTATGTACAGTTTTTAGATTACAAAACTATTGTCTAAAGAAGACTTGCAAATTGAAGTCGGTTTAAGTTTTGCAAGTTTAGCTAAAAGAGAACTAAAAACAAACAACAAATATTAAAGGTGGTCTATTTGATTGCCTTAGTGGCTACACTAAACATCATCGTGAGCAATTTGACTCGACAAGTACCACCAAAAGAGTGAGGTGATCTAAAGAGAAGCAAATACAATCTGTGCAGAGTTCTCTGAAGCAAATCAAATACTTGCATACGAATATGAGTAAGACAAGAGTTTAAGAGTTTGAGGGGTCAACCGATCACAACCCCTGAGCACAAAAATGTTCAATTTAAAAATTCAAAAAAAAAAAAAACAGTAGCCTCAAGCCAATAACCATGTCAGATTTTATTTTTTTCCCCTGAAAATATCAAATTTTTGACACAAGAATTCCCAAAAAGATTATATTTTTCTTTCTCTAGACTCAGGACGAAAATACTGACAGATCTGAATGCATCTAAAAACTACGACTAAACAAATACTAATATGTTCCGAGAGGGAGCACCTGCCATTGAAAAAATGACGAGATATGAACAACCCCATAAATAAAAGCCAGTATTATCAAAACTACCAAAACAGATTCTTTCAACGCATTGGCATAATGGCATTCATAAAATATCAGTTGCGTGTATAAAAGAAGAAACTGAAAATGATGCGAGAGGGAAAGAGCACCTACCAATAGAATCAAATCAGAAAAGGGGCCACATCAATTGTTACACATAAACTATCTCAATCTTCCAAGAACTTGGCCTTAAAAATCCAATAGCACCACTATATTTATCTGTAAAAACTGATAATGCTGCTGTTTAAGAGAGAGGGAGAGAATGAATAGATGAAGGAAGGAATCGTGGGAGGTAGTGTTAGATTCAATTTAGGCGGTTAAAAATTGTTACAGTTGTGAGCGTATAAGCCGCTCTATATTCCATGAATCGTGTGCTGGATGTTGACTTGAACCTTAACTGAATATTCTATTGGATGCAATGGTTAGCTTGCAGAATCAATCACATTTATGTTGTGTTTGATAAAATTAGTTATTAAGATCTGAATAGTTTAGATATGTGAATAATATAGAGTATCTAAATAGAATTATATCTAAATGAAAAAATATTGTTTGATAATTATTTTTTCAAAATGTCTGAATAATATATTTTTACTATTTTAATCCTATTTCTTCTTCTTTTCCCTTCTTCTTCTCCTCCCTCCTCCCCCATCCCCCATCCCCCATTCCCTATCCCCTATCCCTTATCCGGGCCCACTCCACCCTACCCCACCCCACCTCACCCCACGCCTCCCCTCGCCTCCTCTCCTCCCTCTTCCCCCACCCCTCCTCCTCCTCCTCCCTCCTCCCTCCTCCCTAACAGTAATACACCCAATCCCTATATCAATAATGGATTTACACCTAGCCAAACACAACCTCTCCAAATTCTTGGCTCGGCTAAAGTTGTCACAGCAGAATCCCTCAATTCCTCTGCATTAGACAAATCAATCTCAACCAAATTCTTACAATGATTTCTTCAGATGATTTTGTGTCAAATGGGTTGTCAGTTGGAGAATCATGTAAGACCCCAAATTATTAATAAATGAAATTTATTTTTCTCTATTTATTATTTTGAAATAGTAAGGGTTGATTTGATTAATGTGGATAGTTATGGGTAAAATACATAAATATTTTGAATAAGCAAGTGGTTATAAAATATTCATTATTATTCGGGGAATATTCGTTTGGTGCGTGGAATATTAAGTATTGTTTGGAGATTATTAAATGCAACGGCCAAGCGATCTTTTATGGGGACCCATAACTGAAAGCGATTGGATGAAGAAAAAGACAAATATAAGTTGTTTATAAATAACAACGTGGTTATTCTGAATTATCTTGTTGAAATACCCGGTTGGTTAAAACACACTATCTGGCGTTGTTGAGCAAGAAGACACGGTATTGCACCAATTATTGATTCTTACGTAAGAAGGCACTACTCAATAATTATTACGATAATTCTTTATTCGATTTTATTTTATTGATTCAATAATTCTTTGCATTGATATTTTATATTCTTTGTTGTTTCATAAATTGTCATTACACGATTATTTTCCATTATCGAATGATAATTCATATTATCCGAATAATATTATTGGATAACATTATTGGCAATGTCTAGAAAGTTCTGTCTAAGGAGAGGTTTGGTCACCTAATTGCGCTTGCCGAGTGAGAGAGATCCTTATTGGAAAGCCCTCTTTCTTTCTTGAAGCGACACAGTTTGCCGATCTTGTGATTCTGTAATATTATTTGTGAATAATTAATTATTGATTTATATGATGAGGAAAATATTAATTTTATGTGGATAGATAGAGAAAATTTTTAATGTGACAATTGTTAAAAATTAATATTTTATCTTTTTCCGATAAAATAATTCATTTAAATATATTATTTTAATAATATATTAACGGTGATATTTTTATAATGAATGTGGGATATATGAGTATATGAGGAGGAAGAGTATTTTTGTGGAATTAAATGTTTAACACATATTTTGTGTGTTGGTGGACACAATTATTGACCGAAATTTGATTATAGCCTGTAAAATCGCCCGTTTATGAATTTCGGTCAATTTCTGTTTGAAATTTGGAAAAACTTTCTTCTGTAAAGTTGTAGATAATGGAATTTCCTATGAAAAGTCGCGAGATTCGAATTTTCTGATAAAAGAGCTATTTATTATGAATTATTGAAGTTTTGGAGTTCCGAAATAATTGGTTTTTGGAGTTTAAAATATTTTTTGTAAGAAAAACGTTTTTTTGTTGAAATTGAGTGGCTCACATGTGTTTTTAATGATCTGAAATTAGTTGGTAAAAGTGGGCTTGACAATTATATATATATATATATATATATATATATATATTAATATTATATTCAATTTTCTACTTTGGTGTTCTAAGCATTTTCCTATAATTAGGGTGCTTAGGTTAGAATTGAAAATCACACCAGAAACTGAAGTTTTCTCTCTATATTATCGAGCGTATTCTTGTGAGTATTTTGAGTATACTTTGAGTATTGCTATCGATCTGAAGTTCAAGTCATAGCTTTATATCCTGTTTCAACTAAAATCTTGTCTTTCGAGGTAAGGGATGTTATTTTATTCGAAAATGATATTATTTCTTCAATATCATTATGCTTGAAATATTGGTTGGAAATTTTATCAAATTTGGAAATTTTTCATATATATAGGAGTTCTTATTAATGAGAGTTCTTATTCACGAAGCGTAAAAGATATTTTTTGTGAAATTTCTATCTTTTGGTGTCGAGTTACTTATTTACGATATCAGACCTTATTCACGTATCTGACACTATTCACGAATCTGGCCTTATTCAATTTAAAAATGAAATTTCTTCTTTTTGTCCAAAATATCTATTATGGATACTAGCTTTTCATTGTATCCATGTTTTGATCATTCTTGAATTTTACTCCACTCGATTACTTATGAAGTATTTTTGAACTTGGATTGTTTAAAATACTGAATCCTTAATATTGTTCTTTTGTTTCACTTTGGATTCGTTTCCTTTAAAATATTTTTCATCATCCTCATCCTAAATGATGATATTCTTGAATATCTTTGGCACAGTAGTGCAAAGATGAATGATTTCTTGATGAATATCTTTGGCCGTAGTGCAAAGATGAGCAGTGTTGAGATGAACATGACCGGTGATTAATATCTTTGGCCCGTAGTGCAAAGATGAGCAGTGTTTAGATGAACATGACCAATGATGAATATCTTTGGCTGTGGTGCAAAGATGAATATTTGATTCGGATATATATTGATTGATGTTACTGGGGATAAAATATCGACGATGAACTTTTAAATTCATATATAGAAGATAGTAGTTTGTATTCTCTACTTAACTCTTTTAATGAATTGTTGTTTCATTACCGCAGTTGTTGATTTAAAAGCGGTTGTTGTATTGTATTCTATTAGATTTTTCCTGTTGAAGACTAACGATAATTTGTTGTATATTATCTTAGTCATAATATTCTTCTTTGGGCTAGTTGAGCTCACCTTTTCCTTTTTGTTCCATTTTTCTTCTCGGGAGGCGAGAATGTAGCGAAGTCTTAGTCGGGTAATATGGAATGAAGGTTATAGAGAGAGTTGTTTAGTAGTCCTCACCATTTTTATAAAATAATGTATCAATAATTGTGATGAGGATTTATTTGGGTATGTATATTGTCTAGAAGACAATAATTGTATTTAAACTCACAGTATATATGTTGTCGTATTTTGCACGACAAATGTATTAATAAAGTTGTAGTTATTTCTGTACCATGTATTTGGCGACTCAGAATGGGTTGGATGGAATGGACCTATTTTGGGGGCGTCACAATCAAATATTGTAAAAATGATTTTTTTAGAAAGATGATCGAAGAGGTTTATATTGGATGCGGGGGCTGATTTTTGCCTCTTCATGGAGTATCTGAGATCTGCTCTCGCCTCTCAGATTGAAGATTGAAGATTTGGTGGTGGTGGTATGGTAATATTGAATATTGATAATATTGAAGAGGGTATTTGTGTCTAAAAAATAACAAAATCATTAAGAGGCATATCTGAATAATTTAGATTTGATTTTCTATCTTAACCATTTAGAGTCATTCAGAGGCAACAAAAATACAAACAAATAATATTTATCCTCTTAGCGAATAAGAGGTGGTCTATTAAGACCTCTTAAGAGGTAAACAAACAGCACCTTAGTACGGGATAATAACTTTTGGTGTCTTTATGAATACTCAACTTACAAAGTTGATACCCAAATAAAAAACATAACAAACTGTACTAAAAAAAATTTACAATATGATAGATTGTAGTTGAATATTTATATAAAATCATTAAATTTTACTAATGAACATGACGAAAAAAATTTAGTAGGATAATAGTATGTGCATAATTACAGAAAACTTTTGGTGCATGTGCAAATTGGTGCTTGTATTAGAAAGAAAACGCAAGTCGGTGATTATACTTAAATATTTATGTAAAATCGCTAAAATCTACCTCCTAGTTAGTTATTGCACGTGACTCACGTGAGGATAAAGGAGGCAAAAAGGGAAAATGATCAAAATCAGAACGTTAAACACAGACACAGAGAGAGAACACGATGCGATTCTTCAAAATTGCAGGTGCGATCTGTGATGCCCCCAAAATAGGTCCAATCCATCCAACCTATTCTGAGTCGCCAAATACATGGTACAGAAAATAACTACAACTTTATTACTACAATTGTAGTGCAAAATACAACAACACATATACTGTGAGTTTTAATACTAACTATGACTCATGTCCCAACTATGGACAAGACACTCACAAAGGATACCTTACATAAAGGTACAATCTAGAAGCTGTTTTAGAAATTAAAATCTTTGGGAAGTGCTCAAGGAAACCTTCGTACATAGGAGGCCATGAATCTAAGTTATGATAGATATCATATGTCTAGAGAATTATCCTTGGTTGATCCAATAGACCCAAAAGAAAAATGAGAAGATTACTACATGTTCCTTCCAATGGTGAGTCTTCTCTTGACATATAACTATCTCCACCGTCTGCGATTGAACATTATGTTTCAACCCAACTCCAAGATCATATAGGTAGTGGTGCTTTCGTAGATATACTCGGCAAGTGGATGTGCACAACCCTTTCTTATGATAACACGAGGTTGTATGTCATTAGACATTTTGTATGATAGTGGCAAAACACCCTTTCAAAGTTGGGTTCACCTCACCTTATTCGGTTCACCAAAATTATATATCAAATGAGCGTATCTGATCGACACACTTATCTAAAGTTCTCGATAAAATTATTTCCATACTATTTTTGGAGAACCTCAACAATATAAACCAGATTTACATTCTCCTGTTATCCCCGTCGACCCGTGACCTCTTTATTACACGAAAGAATTGTGAAGCAAAAGGGTGAAACCAACTAGCTTCGTTAAAGAATATCATGACTAAAGATAATTAAATTATCAATAGCCTTCATCGAGAATAAATCGTAGATTTAGAACATATGGTAGATGATAAAACTTTTCAACCATAGTTCTGGTAGAACGAAGCGATCCATTAGAAGAGTCAAATAGACTATAAAGTCTATTATCTTCTCCACATTAAAAGTCCACCAACAATGTTTTATCCACAAACATCAATCAACAGCCTTTCCACAATCATATGAATAACTCATAATCATAATTGTGATTCTAAATTCTCTTCTCATCCGGACAAAGATAATTTACATCACTGTCTTTACCTCGAAACATCAAAGATCATGGTTATACCAAATCACGCCTCACTCATAATCATACTAATAAGTTCATCTTTTGCACTACGGGCCAAAGATATTCATTATGATTCATCTTTGCACTACATGCCAAAGATATTCAGCAACAGATCATCTTTGCACTACGGGCCAAAGATATTCATCAATAATTCATCTTTGCACCATAGGCCAAATATATTAATATCTCAAAGAAATACATAATCATTTCAGAATTTATATAAACCATAATTATAACCATGTTGATCAATTCACCTTTGCACTTAAGCTAAAAATATTCAATTGTAAATTCAGTGGTCATGATCATACCAGTCAACGATTCAACTTTGCACAACTGGCCAAAGAGAACCCATAGTTACGATCATACCAATAATCTACCCATCTTTACACTCAAGTCAAAGAGAAATTTCTTCACCAGGATTATAAAAATGTTATATATGATAAATAAAACAATATGATAAAAACATAAATTTAATTTCAAGAGTAAGATTCATAAATCAACGATAATTTGGTTAGAAAAAGAAACCAATTTTGTCGTGAATAGTATCCTATACGTGAATAATAACCCCGTCACAAAAAGATAAAGTTTCACAATAAAATCCATATCAATATTTATAACACCTTAATCCAAATGTTATAAATCACTTAATAATCCCATAATCTAATATTATTAATATTACAACAATATTTTAATCATTTCTTAAACTTATAAATAATTTATTTTAATTGTTTACACTTTACTAATTAATGCATTTAATCATCCTAAAATGCCAAACTCATAAGATTTCATCACCAATAACCAACAACCTCATCAAAAATCTGCATATACCATATATAGGATTCTCAAGCCATAAAATCCTATTTTCCAATTTTGTTACTTCACATAACACATTTAATTCATTTACTCATAACTAGTCTATTTTCATAAAAAATACCAAATCAGTTCCAAAAATATTTCTTTTTTGGGATTTAGCAGAATATGGTCCCATATTGAACATATATTTTTCTTGGAATTTTTAAAATTCATTTACTATTTTTCACATGGCCAAAACTGCCGAATATTTAGACATTTATCATAAATTGTACTTTTGTCCAAAAATTCCAAAATTTACAGAATATACTAATGTTATACAGATGTACTCCCAATAAAAATTTCACTAATTTTGGAGTTAACCACAAGGAGTTATAAGGGTTTACTTTTAAAATAGTTTTTTCCCATAAAATTCATAACTCCTAATCTATACATCCAAAAATCACCATTTTTGTACACAATCTAGAAAACTCATCAAATTATCATTTTAAATTTTTCAAAAATTTTTGGGAGTCGAAAAAATTACGAAACTGAAAAACATAATAACCCTTAAAATCCCTTACCTCAAAAGAGCAATACTTTTGACTAGAATATCAGATAAAAAGCCGAAGGAACCTTGCACCGGATAGCAACTCTCAAAGTATCTAAATACTCAAAAAAATACGCTCGATAATATAGAGAGAGAAAACTTATGTTTCTGGTGTGATTTTTCAATTCTAACATAAGCACCTATTTATAGGAAAATCTTTAAAAGCAAAAAGCGAGACTAAAATAATAAAATATTATTAATATTTTCCTTTCTTCTTACGCACCAACCAAGCTGCCAATCAAGACCAGCCAATTCTGAAAAATTAGCAGCCCACATGTTTTAAAACAAAAGTGGGTCCCACCCATAATTTAATAAAAATTATTTTATTTTCCGAAACTTCAGTAATTCATAGAAAATAGCCCGTATATCAGAAAAATACGAATTTTATGTCCATTCCGCATGAAAATTGAATTCTCTACAACTTTGTAGCTTTGAGTTTTTCTAAATTCCAAACAAAAAATATCTGAAATCCACAAACGGACGATTTTCAACACCGTTTCAACACCTTTTAAAATTCATAACAAATCATGCGTTAATTTTCAACGGTTCAAAATTTGTGGATATATACTCAACTCATATATGTATAACATATCCAAAAATCACAATGATCCAACGGTCGGATTAAAATTACAACTCAGTCAATAAAGTTTTAAGAACACCGATTTGAGTTTTTAATACCTCCAATCCGATAAAATACTGATAAAATACATCAACATTAATTCCTTCAATTATATCCACATAAATAAATTCATCATTTATATCCACATCAAATAAATATTTTCTTATCATATAAATCAATAATTAATTATTCACAAATAATATTACAGAATCACATTTATGACAACCAGGCAGTTCCTAGAAAAGAGGGGGATTTCCGATAAGGATTTCTCCTTACTGGCGCGCGATTAGGTGACCAAACCTCTCATTGACAGAAATTTCTAGACATTGCCAATAATGCTATCTAATAATATTATTCAAATAATATGAATTATTGATCTGATAATGGAAAATACTGTGTCGTGACAATTATTGAAACAATAATAATATAAAATATCAACGCAACAATTATTGAATCAATAAAATAAAATATTGAACAGTAATTACTGTAACAATTATTGAGTAGTGTCTTCTTACGTAAGAATCAATAATTCAAAAATACTGTGCAATACCGTGTTCTACTGTGCAACCACGCGTATTACAATATTTTAACCACCAAGTATTCCAACAGTGTTAACGGTAACAACTACGCCATTATTTATAAAAACTCAAACTTGTCGTTTTTTTTAATCCGATGATTATTACATTATAGGGCCCATAACGTCTTACCGCCATAAATACGAATATTCCCCGACAACAAGAATATTCCACGACCAAACGAATATTTCCCGACCACAATGAGTATTTTATAACCACTTGAGTATTTTGAAAATTTTACATATATCACCCTTAACTTTTTATCAATTTAACCATTTACTAAATAGGAAAATTGAATAATTTTATTTCATAAAATTCGGGGTTTTACACGATCTTTCAAAATTGGTGGTTTTGGCGAGATTAAATGATGATTACATGACAAATTTGAAGTACAAGAGTAAACATCCAAACCTCACCTTTTTTTGTAGTTTTTAGATTTGATTTTAGGGCATGTGGAGTAGTGAATCTTTGTAGTTGATTTTGAGTTATAGTATAGTTGATTTTGATTTTATCAATTTGTAAGTCGGATCCCGGTACAGACACCAAACATTGATTAGCTACGTCTTGTCATTCAACTGACTTGCTCGATTATCGTTTTCCCTCTCTCATGTTAAAATTTTAAACAGAAACCGGATGAAACCCTAATAATTAATAGCTCATAAATTTTTTATAGTACAAGCATTAATTTTTTACTTTTTTCAGTTGGGGTACCAACTTGTGAGTCTATCTCTATTTCGTTCTAGCTGGGCTAAAGTCAAATAATACTATAATCGCGTACACGTACCCGTACCGGTACCGATGATTTTCCACCACTTACTATACAACTCTCATCCTCCTATTTCAAATCCTAAACAGGGTAGGTTTTGGTGATTAAGATAGACGGAAAATACTATCGATAAGTGTTTGTTTTAGTGATTGCACCAGCCTAATAAATTTTCTCACAAACAAAATAACCTAACTGCCCCCATTCCATATTTTCACAAAAAATGTATACTTTTGCAAAGCTTATAAATTTCTCCAAAAAAATATTTACTTTTACAAGAAATGATGTTACAAAAGAATGTGGTTAATTTTGATTAATTAGTTTTGAGATGAATTATCTACATTTGTCCTTTGTACAGATTGTACTTAAAGAAAGGGATAAATTAGTTTGGATTTGTATGTAAAAAAGGAAAAATTAGTTAAGAGTAGGAAAATATGCTTGGAAAAGAAGACCACTAGACCAAATGCCCTTTTGCTTTACCAAAACCACGCATAAATTTAAGTTCCGAGATAATTGTTGTTACTTTCCAGTTACTTTTATCAGTAACCATCTAAAGTGGCCATATTTCCAAAACGACACAACCTGGTCGAATATATGTACATTTAAATTGCAATTGTATATTATGAAAATAAATTAAAATAATTTTCTTAATATATTGTATTTTTATCTTATTTTTTACTTTGACATGATAAATATTGGTTGTAGACGACATAATTAAGAGCACGTCTCCTCTTAGGCTCTCACTATCCAAACCAAACCAGTAGATGCAGTCAATACAACTAATAAAGTCGATTAATAATAAATCCCATGAGGCGAGGGGAGGGGGCATTAGGTTACCCAGAGAAATGATGGGACAAATACCAAACCTAAGATTCAGTTGGCCTATAAAATCTTTGACCAACACAAATAAATATACCATAGTCACGACCTGAATGCACCATGTGCAATAAGAAGTCGAATCGAATCAAATCAGATCCTTACTAACCTTTGGCACTCCCATAGCAGTTGCTATCATACAGCGCTCAAAGAGACACTCAGCAATTCCATAATATATGACAAAAATCTTCACATAGTATTATCCAAAATTAACAATGTTAGGTTCCCTGAACCAAAAATGTCGCTACGTATTTTTCTTTCCTTCTTCTGATGCTATAGTTAGAAAGCAACTGCTCCTCGTATATGTTTATTACATCTGAGTGACAAAAACATAAGAAACAAAGCATAGTCATCTATTTCACTCTCCCCGTTGTCTCTTCCCATATAGTTTCACAATGAACTGATGGCAAGACCTAAGCTTCCAAGTTCTCCTTTCTTGCTACATCTTGAAAAAAGTTTCCTAGAAGTCTCTGGTCAAAAACCATATTTGGTACCTACAAGCAGAACTCATTACTAAGAACCCAGAGAGAGAGAGAGAGAGAGAGAGAGGTGTGGGGTTATTGCAGAGGGAAATTTGACTAACCTTGTTGCCAAAGAATATCTTGGAGTTGTTAGCTATTGCTTCAATGAATTTGAGCTCCAGAAATTGAGGGGTAAGTTTCAACTTGTTTGCTTCTGCTTCTCTCATCGTTCTGAAGATGAAGACATGGATATATCACTAATAACCATTCTATTTGTATACTTGTGAAGAAAAGAAAGGATAAGAAAATCCACCGATAGAAATCAGCATCTGCCAAGCTCTTTTCTCGGGCCAAGTACATTGCATTTGCAATTTCCTCTTGCTTCCTTGCACTATCTTTCTCCGCCAACTTTTGTTCCATCTGGATCAGGCTAACATGTGCATACTTCTGAGCTTCACTTATAGCTATCTTCTTATGAGTCTCTGCCTCCTTCTCAGCCACTCTCTGTTTCTCCACTGCAATCAAGACCTGAATACAAACATCCATCACCCACCATAAATAGATGTGGATTGCACCTTATCAAGAATTCTTCACAGGTTTAATCAGCGCCACTCTCCTCCCCATCCCCATCCCCATCCCCCACCCCCAAACCCAAAAAAAAGTAAATTAAAATTTAAAACCAAAAATTGTATCGTTGTTAGTGATGATCAGTGTTTACGGGTCCAGAATAGAGGAGCATTTAAAGCATATATTATTACTAGTGCCAAATAATTTTATAGGGTAAGCATCTGCATAGACGAAGAATCATAAAGCACAGGATCTGGAAAACACAAGATGAGCTTGAAAATTTTACCGCGTCAAGTGGATCATTGGTGAACTTAATACTAGAACAAGTGCCTAGAAAGGATTAAACTTGACAATATCAAACAAGCAGCGTTCTATAAACCCTTTGATTCTTAAGTAGTTATTCAACTACCTTTTCTTACTTCACACATACTTTAAACTTTAAAGGGAAGATACTCATAAAGAGGAAAAAATATGAAGTACCTTGGTACGTTCTTCTTCCATCTGTTGAAAATTCCGCTTAATACTGTCTGGGATAGTAGGTTTGGTGACACGCACACTTAGAATTTCAATACCTGGAGCATAACGTGTGCAATCAGCCTGAAGAGCATCTTTCATTTTTTCATCAATCTGAAAATTTTTAAATTGCTGTTTTGTCAAAACAAGAATCAAGTATAGAAGAAGCAAAGGAATTTAAATAGGAAGTTCCTTATTTTGTGACTGAAGTGCACAAATATATCAACAGATTATGGTTTCAATGGTCATCCATTATGAAAAGGCTTTATTTAGTAGACTTTCTCTCCAGTATTTCCATGTACTATCAACATACATAATGGAATAGTAGACTTGACCATGAGAGTTCGCCTTTGGTTCATTAGAATTACATAAACCAACACCCAGAAATCCCATTAAGAGAAAAATGGAACCTCCCGTCGTGTATAAAATAAATTTTGTAGCCGAGTAAAGACGTCTTCCCTCCCCCTTCTTTCCCCCATGGAGAAAAGTAGATAAACCAGAATTAATAATAGACCAAAAAAGACAAGTTAGTTTTTTAAACCCAGTGGCATATTAATGCTTAAAAAACAGAAGTACAGTCTATTCCTTTGACAATGGGATTAACAAAACAAGGTGGTTGGACAAAAAAAGTTGAACCTTCAGTTTCAAGGGGTTGGAACAAATACTAAGCCAATTTTTGAGATATTCAAGAGAGTGACAACCTACCCTCGCGGCCTCATCTATTATTAACTTCAAATCTACAGTTGGTATAATTTTTAGTTGCTTACCTGATCAAACATGTCAATATAGACTTGTTGCAGGGAATGACAACTGCAAAACTGATTAATCTCGTGATGAATTTTGTCGTAAATCCATGTGTTGTCATACTGTACACCATAGTTCAGCAGTGTTTCATACACATAGTGCTTATGAAGACGATTAACGACCTGAGGCGTGAAATTCGATAATAATGACCTTAAGAAACTTAACCAACACTGATAAAAATGGTACAAACAAATACTGATAAAAATGGCACAAACAGACATAATGTCGTCTAAAGAAAAAGAGATCTCAAAGGTATACCTCTATCTTCTCAAAGTTAATCATCACCCCACCTTTAGTGCCACATGGAATATCTCTCACCTGAAGTTTATCATAAGATCAATATGCAGCAACTAATCACAAGATTTTTATTCGTAACCAATTGTAAAAGTAGGGCACTTCCTCTTTAAAACTTGATAACATATATATTTTTAAAAACGTACTTACCAGATCTGTCTGAAGGGTCACTTGGATGGGCTCGAAGTGGGTTATCAAAGGCAGCTTCAGATGAAAACCTAAATATACCCAAACCCATCTTCAGATTACCAATAAAATCAAAATAACAAGCAGGCGATTCACAGGCTCCTCACAAGAAATTGTTGAATGAAAATTAAACATTAAATAAAGCGCTCTATCAAACCTGGATCTGTAACTGTATTTAGAAGGGCACCTCCTCTCCAATAAACTCCAACATGACCTTCTGGAACTTGGTGTACAATAGCTAAGCTACTCATTAAGGATGATGTTGATGGAACCAGAACCTATAAAATATTTAAGGGATGTCAAGAACACTGCCTCAGCTTATATAGACAATGATATTATAAAGGTACCCCTATTAATTCTAGATGGTGCACCTAGCAATAATATGCTAACCAAGATGTCTACACATTGGTACAGCACAATAGTACTACCTCTATGTATCTCAATGATTTCACCATTAAATAAGAGGGAAAGCTGAATTGCAAACAAGAGCATGCATCAGAGAGTGCAAAACAGAAAAACAAACCATTATCCAGTATCCACAGAAAATACTAGATGTCATGATGTACGTAATCTACTGATTTGAAGTAAATTAAATGAAGGACGAGAATTGCATGCAATTTGTTAAACCTAACAACATATAGAAACGTATATCTTACAAACCAAACAAGTTCAGGAAACATTGTAGCACGAGGATATACAAGTTACAAACATACACCAGGGAAGCTGAACACGAAGTTTATTACTTAATGTCAAAGTTGCCCTAGTACGAGGAATACTTCAACAGTCTCGGTTTAGTTGCAGGTCGTCTTTGGAAGTACTCAAATAACATACTCGCTTTCTATGTCTAGCTCTAAGCAAGCATGTACATACCTTAGAAAGCCTAGGCTCAATGCCTCATACATCATGACTATGAACCAACAGGGTTTAGGGCACTGGGCCAGCTCTTTTGTGCCCAACCCATGCTAGGAATGCTGGATACACCGGTGAAGGAAGTATGCTCCTCATGGTCAGGCTAGAGTGATTCAAATTCTTTGAATGCCTTAATTTGGATGGTCAATGATATCTTACAATACGCTACACGTATTTTATGATACAAATCATACGATCCAATAGCATTACAATACAATGTTGCTAGTGTATCTTAAATTGAACCTTATCTTTTGAAACAACACATCACATCTTATGATTTGATACAATATATAATTTGTTTTCAAGTTAGAGGTGAACCTGATAAAAATAAAACAACACATTAAAGCCCTTATTTGTTAGCACATGGGGTGTTCACTCGTTCTATACAATATGGTATAAAATACTTTCTACGGTTTCTTTTCTTCTTCTAAATACTTTGTCTTCACTTTCTTTTTCTTATGTCTTTTTCTCACATGGAGAACATAATACCAGGCTTTGAGTTTGCTTAGCACTTTGCAATTTGAGGCTTAATTCACGTTGAATTTAATACTTTAAGGTCCGCTTTTTGTTCTTTTTTTCCCTCTTATTCCTTTAAGAATGTTACTAAAAAAATAGACTATTACCTAAGCCTTTAGAGTTTTCATACTATAATTGGAATATTTAAAGTTTGTTGGTTGGCTTAGTCGATTACTTTAACATTAAATTTAAGCTAACATGATTTATTGTCCAATAAACGTAGTTTTGCATATGTTTAAATATGTAATTATTGTGTCTTGCATTTCATTCCGTATCTTACCATATGATTTGCCATGATAAACAAAATGAATCAATTTTGACAACTATAATCATATGGTGCATCGTTGTCTTAAATAAAGCAATTCCCTACCAGGACAGAGCCCAGGGAGGCTGGGAAGATCTTCTTACTAAGCCGGAGTTGCATCTGACCAACCTTCCTCTAAAAATCATGGGCGAAGTGTGTCTGGGACATGTGTCAGGTAAATATTAGGTCCAATAGCTACTACTGATTGAACATTAATTCGCATTTAATGCAACGCCTATTAACTTGGTGATTCAGTAACATCTGCAGCTTGTCAGGGATCATGACTTCCCAAATTAAGCATAATGATGCTCTTTGCCTCTCAGCGATCTGTATAACCCTATTAAAGAAAGCAGGGCCTCCTAAAGAAGTTGAACTACTGAAAATTAAAAGAGCATGTCCATGCAATTGAAAAAGAGTACTATCACTACACTGAAGAATCTCTTATCATCGATTGCCATTCCTCCTTAATAACTTCACTAGATCTCAGTTCTCCTTGAAATCTACTCAGAAACCTCCCCCTACCACCCACACAAACAGATTCCAAAAGATGAGAAGTTACTCCAATCTTTTTGTGCCTGTAGCCCCTACCCTAGTTAGCCCATCCCCAATAAAAAACTGCTCAAGTCCAAATTTGAAAAGGAAAAAACATAATTATCCTATTTCTAGAATTTTCAGTTTGACAATAATGTTTAGAATGACACCAAAAAAAAGGATTATGAATTCTCAGCTACATTTGAGACATTGAACATTTATCCCCAGAGCAATGAGAGACCAATCCGAAATTTTATTGCTTGATGCTCAATATAAACAGTGCGGCTACTTCCATCAATATCAAGTAAACAATCACACACCACATAGTACTTTTTTTTTTAAAATTATTATTGGTAAGCCAAAAAGTTATTTCTGCCACAAGTATTGAATTATAAATAACTCATGAAAATAGGACAAACGAATCAGATCAGATTGTTAACCTCCAGTAACAAATCGAAAGGCACATTAGATAAGGGCCACTCAGAAACACCATATACCATAACGAATGACGAATATTTTCCATAGATTCCCATAACGGAGACTTAAAACCCAATATCATAATGACTAAACTCTAATCGAACAAAAACAAGGAAATCAGACGAAAAGAAGAGTTATATGAGACAGAAAAAAGAATGATGACCATGGCGAATATTGCGATAAAGGAGAGAAGCACTGTGAGAATGGGGGTGAAATCTCCGCCTCCACCTTGCTGTGCAGTCGGTGGTCTCAGAGGCGGTGCAGGGACTGTTCTCTGTTGCTGTGGTTCCATGTCTGACTCTCTCTTTCTCTCTCCCTCTCCCTCTCCCTCTCCCTCTTACAGAAATTGAAAGATGATGATGATAGGGATTGCGTGTTGCATTTAATTTACTCTGCCCCTCTAATGACTACTGTACATGTTATTTTTTCTTTTTTCTCCCTTGCCGGTAGCCAAAGGCTTCTCTGCAGTTTTCTGTCAAGAGTGTAATAACATCGTCAATAAATTATGCTCAGAAGTTTTTTATACTAAATTTAATAAATTAAATTTATGATATCATTACTAATAAGACTTTTATTCAATTATAAGATAATAATAATAATAATAATAATACATCATTTTTGACACTAAAATTTTGATACTAAAACATTATCTCAAATTTAATGAATGCTTCAAGTGATAATAATAATAATAATAATAATAATAGTAATTAGTTTTTAATATTTTTTTTTTCAAGATTAAATTAACTTAGATCGTAACTTATAATATTTATTAATTTAATTCTTTTTTAAATCTGTTGGTATTTTGACCTTTCTTCACTTTGAGAATTTATCAGAAACAGAATTCAATATTTAATTTCTTTGTTTTGAATATATGAATTGATTGTTCATTATTCAATAATTCGTATTTATGTCGTTGGTATCATCCATATAATAATATTTTGAATTTAAAACTTAAATTATTGCATGTTTCAACAATAGTATAATGTTTTATGGAGCTAAACTTAAAAATACGAAAGAAACAATAATTTCTATAATACTATCATCCGGTCAATTTATTACATTCATAAACAGTTAAGGTAGTCAACTATTACTCTTAAATTATCTAGTAAAATACTATGTTTTATATATGTATTTTTTCTTGACTGTTAATCAAAATTTTTATTTAATATAAATAATTTATGTTATAAATATTCGTATGTATATTTTCAATTACACAATAATTGTATATGGCGTGAACTCATTTTCTCCTTTCTCTTGTCTTTTACCTGAACCCTCAATATTTTCGACCTTAGCTAAAAATTACATAATTCAAACAAGTACGCGCATAAGATGAACGTACTTAACAAGCACGCGAGTTTGTGGTCCGGACGTAGTATATCTGAGTCGGGTGTAGGACTACTCATTTTATAATTCTTTTATATTTGTGAATCAATTAGCGAGTAGAGTATTAATTAGCTATATTTTTTAATTATAATTATAATTACTTTTTAGTCTCATAATTAATTTCTACTACTTTTCATGTTGGCCATAAGAGAAAGTAACGGTCAGTCTACTTGATTGGAGCCTTTTTAAATCTAATCACTTAGATCTTCTCTTGAATTGGTTAGCTGGTATAACGATTATAACTACTTAAGTTATGAATTTACTTCCCTATATATAATCCCTTCCCATTCTTTACTCTTCTATACTATCCCAAACTCTACCCATCCCATCCCATTCCATTCCATTCCATTCCATCCAAACTCACAATAAATGCAAGCCAAAAAAAAAAAAGAGGCGTTGTTGGTCTGTGATTGGTCAATAGAAGATTTTAATTGGTCAGTTTTTTGGGTTTTCTAGAAAGCTGGAAATACTTATTAGTAGTAGACACGCCTGTGACCTCTTTAAGGTCTGAACTCACTGTCTCTATTTCCATTACCATTTTCATTTCCAAGGGGAATCACTCAGACCACATACACCATTACAATTGTAATACTCTCCAATCTCCAGTCTCCGGTCTGTATCTGTTTTCTATTTCTATTCTCTTTTCATCTCGTTGTTTCTTTGAGGTCTGGGCGAGAAATGATGCTGGGTACCACACTCTCACCGCGGGCAGCTACTCCTATGACTATGGCTATGGCTACGAGGATTGGAGGATCCAGCTCCAAATGCTGCACCCAAAGGCGTTTTAGAGTATCAGCCGACTCTTTCCCATCATTTCTTCCCAAAGAAATCCACAAAATTAAAGATTCTTTTGCTCGGAAGCTGGCCGCACGAATTGAGAGACTGCCTGTTGAGGTGAGTCAAATCTCATTCTTTCTACTTTTCTGTCTTTGCGTTTGCATGATGGTTTTATGGTTCTATTTTTATCTCTATTGTTACCGGGAAACCGGAAGAAAAACAATATATTGGGTTCAATTTAGTTAACTTAGAACAAACTTATTGTCTAAGGTGTTTTTGATAAAACTGAATGGAAAGTGGTGAATGCATAAGAGAAATCTGAATGAACTGAATGAAGATGCTGTTTGATAAAAATTGAATAAAATAGTTTTGAATCTGAATGAAAGTGAATAATGAATGAAAAAAGTTGTTTCATAATTGACATATACGAAACATCTAAATAAAATATTTTTATTATTTACCTTCTAAAAAAATTTAAAACTGCTGTAAATTTATTTAATATTACTTAATATAATAATTAATATTGTAAAAAAAAATAATACTACATTCAGCGGTCCATTCAGCCAAAAAAATGTCTGAATAGCTGGCCGATTTAGCTATTCAGATGATTTTTTTTCTTCAAAACAAACGTTTCAGCCATTCAGTACGTAACAAACAGCCCCGAAGTAAAACTAAATGAATTAGAAACTCTTAAAGTAAAATGATAACCGTCTGTCTAAAGTGTATTTTCTTATTTTAACCTTCTGGATTATTATGAACAAATTTATTCTTTATTATATAATTATAAATAAATAATAGTATATGAGAAAAATTAAATAGTTTCTCATATACTATTATTTATTTATAATTATAAATAAATAATTATGCAATGAAGCCTAGCTCCGTCCCTGTATAAACTTGTGAACAATCTTTCATTTATGGAGTATACTATTAGTAATATAATTTTAGGAATAAACACTAATTTTTTTAATTGCATTCTATTAGTCCATAAAACTAAAACAAAAGAATAAAACAAAATTCATTAAATTGGTTATTGATCAAAGAAAACAAATTTAAAAATAATTTGTAAATAACAAAATTGTTTGCAATAATAAAAAAAGATGAATATTTAATGTAATTTTTAATTGTCTATGAGGACGAGGGTAGGTAGGTAAAAATATCATTTAGTACTATTTTTTACTGATTCAGTTATAATTTTTTGGATTAATCGTTCAGGCACATTCAAACGTATTCAGAATTTAAAAATTACAAAACAAATGTTCTAAATGACTTAATTTTACTCGTTCATAATCATTCAAATTTAAATAAAAAGTTACTCATTTTCTTATGATAAAAAAAGCACCCCCAATATTGGTCACTTGTTAACTTTGATGGAACTCTCATTAATACTTCATCCATTCTAAAACTACAAATTTTAAGATAACCCCAATACTAGATAGTAACCATCAACTTTAAATAAATAGTATATAAAATATAAAGTAATAGCAGGTTGGGCACTTCATATCATCTAAAATTAAGAAAGTATCTGTAACAAAGGACGACAGAGTATCTAGAAGAATATGAATTACTGTGCTTATTTTGTCCTGAAACTGTTGCACAATGTGGTGCTGCCCCAAAAGGTAGAGGCCTAAATAGATCTATTCAGAGTCAAATCAAGATATTACATTTTCTGCATTGAATGAAGGGCACTGTTACTATCGGTGCTAACTGTTTGAGGGGGACCTGCCTTCTAAGTAGTACTTACTTTAATATATGGGAGCAAAGCAATGACCCATTATAACAGGTTAATAATACATTCTTGCTATAAGGTTTGTGCTACATTCCATTAAATTCAAAACTCAAATGTGTATCAACTATAAGATCACATGCGATGATCAAGAAGAATATAAGATCACATGCCCTTTGATTCTCAGAATGGCCTTTAAGTTTTCAAGGCTAGAACTATTCACAGGCACTGATTACACTGAACAGTATCATCTGCAATTGATTCTCAAATGGAATTCTTATCATGGCTTTTAAATTCTCATATTCAAAAGGCACTTTTTTTTCTAGTTTTACATAAAAGAAAGCTCATATTATTTCAAATTTGGATAAAAGGGCATAAATCCCCAACAATTGACATTTACAAATAGACTTTGACCTTTTATTATGGCAGTTTTAAATTAACCATATATCTAAAAAATACTACATTTACTTTTCTCTTTCCAATCTATTCACAACATGCTTAAAAAGCTTGTTGCTATTAAGAAATTACCTTTACAACTGCATAGACATGTCAACAGATAAGGTTGGATAAAGGGCAGAAGGTAATGAAGTTCTTATTAATGAACTCCACGTATTGCTTCTCTTTTTCTGTTGTTTCACACTTTCTCTTTTGCTATATATTTATTTAGTAATGTATCATATTCAACTTCTGATGCCTATGTGTTGTTGCTTTTGAAATATGATCATCTAACTAGTTCCTCTTGGCATTGCAGCTTAGCAGCTCAAATAGTCCTATTTTGAGTAGTTGTGTGAAGCCTATCATACATAGCGAGACAAATCCAGTGGTTCTTCTACATGGTTTTGACAGGTCAGCATTACATGAACATTCTTACTCTTGCTTTTGAGAACACTGTTTCTCACTGCATTTCGCTAGTTCATTACTTCTTATTCTTCAGCTCCTGTTTAGAATGGAGATGCACACTTCCGTTGCTTGAAGATGCTAGGTTGGAAACCTGGGCCGTTGACATTCTTGGTTGGGGCTTCTCTGATTTAGGTTCGTCTTTCCATTTTTTTTAAAAAAATTACGTTTTATTATAAAATTATTGCTTTAATGCTTATTATTTTGGTCATGTTTTAATATTCACTTTCCATGTATTAGAAAGTCTTCCATCATGTAATGTGATTTCCAAGCGTGATCATCTTTATCAGGTATGTAACTCACTCTCACTAAGCAAGTCTAAAATCCTCGACTCGTGGATGACATAAGGCAAATGTTGAAACCTAAGTTTCATTATAGTAATGCCTTTCAGTGAAACAGAAACTAGAAATAATACAAATTGGAGCATGGGCTATTTTGTTAATTTTGTCCATTTAATTGACCACGTTTTTTAGAAGTTATCTCTTTTATGGTTATAGTCCGGCATTAGTCTTGGAGTTATGTTACTTATGAATTGCATGGTAGGTTTGGTTGGCATGCTCACTAATTTGTTGTTGTTGTCAGATGCTAATTTTCATCAGCCTGAAACACTAATTTATTTATTTTTCATAGTTTTGGAAGTCTTACATCAAAAGGCCTATGATATTAGTTGGACCAAGCCTTGGAGCAGCAGTCGCAATTGACTTTGTGGTCAACCATCCAGAAGCTGTAAGTAAATATGACTGCCCTACGAGTCCATCTGGAGAGAACTTACATATTTATTGTTGCGTAGGTTTGTTCAATTTTTAATCTTTTAAAGATTTTTCTGTTTTCCTCAGGTTGATAAGCTGGTTTTGATTGATGCAAGTGTTTATGCAGAAGGCACTGGAAACCTCTCCAAGTTGCCTAAAGCTGTAGCCTATGCTGGGGTGAATCTGTTACTTTAAACTTGTAGTTAGATTTGCTACTGGTGTGTCATTATCAAACCTAAACATCATTATCTCTTGGACAGGTTTATTTATTAAAGAGCATCCCACTGCGCTTTTATGCAACTTCTTTGACTTTTAATGGTATACCATTAAATAAATGCTTAGACTGGACTAATGTAAGTCTTCACGTGTTTATGCATACAAATGAAGAAACTCATTCAGAGTTCAGATTTTCACAATTTTAATATATATATATATATATATATATATATATATTAATAAAAAATCTGATGTTTTAGAGTGAAGTTGGGTTTAATTGTTTCCTCTGTTACGTTCCTAGATTGGACGTTTGCATTGTCTATTGCCTTGGTGGGAAGACACAACTGTAGATTTTATGAATAGTGGGGGTTATAATGTCACTGCGCAAATAAACCAGGTATCGTTTTTGCCACCCATATCACAAGTATTTTGCAGGTTTCATATAAATAAAGGTGAGTTGCTTACTTCTATTCCTAAAGGATGCATCTACATTGGTTCTGCTAGGTGTTTTTATTTTATTCTTATTAACTGTTATTTAAATACAATAGTATGTGACACAATCATTTTTTGTAGAATATTCTACATACTTGTTGTGAATTATCAGAAAGTTTCTAAATTATTTATTCATGGTTGGGTAGACCTTTTTGGTTTTAATGCTAAATTTTAGTGTCATTGTTTGGACATATAACTGTATATTGATATAATGCTATGCCAAGAGTTCTTGCTATTCTGTATTTACTTTTGGCCTCTGTCAAGTAAATGTTTGAGGTTTTTGAGGTCCACCTGTGCTTTCATTATTCATTATTTGGGTTGCCTATGTTGAATTTCGACAAGGGAGACCTCTCACAATTATGTACCAGATAGAATGCCTGTAGAACTCTGCAATACTTCCTAAGCATTTGACTTTTTGACAGAAGCATCATTCATGTTTTATAGAATCTATTTTTTCATATAGGCCCTATAGAAGCTCGAGAGAGTTTATTTCCAGCATATGCCCACATGTTTTTTCTTGATTATATCGCAAGTAAAAGTTCATGGATTCTTTTGATGTGATTCATGATACCCACATATGTGGCTGCAGGTAAAGCAGGAAACACTTATAATTTGGGGTGAAGATGATCAAATTATTGACAACAAGCTTGCAGTTGTTAGTACTTTCCTAAGTTCTGTTGTAATTTTCTTGAGTTGGAAAACAAAAATAAATTAAGATACTAGAATATTTTTGGAATAATCATTCTTGGTGCTTGACTTGTATAATGCAGCGATTGCATTGTGAACTGTCAAATGCAATAATACGTCAAATACCAAATTGTGGTCATATCCCTCATGTGGAAAAGCCAAATGCTGTCGCCAAGTTAATTATGGAATTTGTGAAAGCTGATTGTGCGGGCCGTGTACTCACCACAGTCTAGTATCCCGGATAATTTTGAGGTTCGTTCTCTGCATCATGTGGCTTAGTTTGCTGTTATTTTATTTTCTTGTTTTTGGTTTTCAAATTCACATGCAGCCATATAAAATGTACACTGAAATAATTTCAGTTATACTTGTTAACAGCTGGTTTGCTTTGCGTCCATTGATGCAAGAAATTGGACTCACCATTCAAAAGTTCGGTACTTGGTGGGGTTGGGCACTTCAAATTAGTTAAGAACTGCTGTAGTTAAACGTGCACCTTTCTTGTATTATCCTGTGATTCTAAGTTCTACAAAAACAATCACGATTACTTGGAAAACATCAAATTTTGGTTGTGCATGCTGTATATTCTATTTCCATACTGAGACCGCAAGAAATAATTTCTTTATGTTAAAATGTCATTATCCTTTTCATAAAGCTGGACTATTCTTTAGTAAAGAATTCTTTATACCTTGTAAATTGCAACTCTTAATTAAGCAATATGGGGGCAGAAATGATATAATAACAAGGTTCACCAAGTTTGAGATATACTAGTTTTTGAGGTTGCATTTGCATAAATTATTATGGACTTTGTCCATGTCAGGCAAAGATGATCTGCAGAAAACCATGAGTATGGTTTATTGTGAACTACCTTGGCCCCAAAAGAGATAACTAAGGTTTGTTAAGACTTAAGAATATATATTTTACCCTGACAATAGATATAAACAGAACTCTCTCTTGGTTCTTCGCTTCTTTCGCTCCCTTGTTAACTTGTTGATGGGGGTACTCTTGAGGGACACAAGGAGAAGGCATGGAGATTGAAGAAATTTCTTCTCTTAATTAAACTCGCAAGTACAATTAGTAGCTATAAAATCAGAGTTATCAACTGCTGGCCTTGTCTTTCTGAAAGTTACTTGTGCATGCTGGTTCTTCATCACTACCTCTCACAAGAGAGCCCCCGTTCAATCAATGTCCTGTATTTTTTGATCCAAATAATAAGAATAAATAAATATATCTTTGTCACTTGCAAATTGGCAATTGAATTATAATTTATTCCTCAAAAAGTTTGCACAAAATTGCTTCACTGATGACGATCATTACAACAGCTTGACCTGTATCATAAAGGTTTTACACAAACTTTGTATATGAGATTGTTGGAAACAATAAACCAAGTGGGTTGATAGTTATACCAGTTGAAATTCCTACAAACTTTGAACGTGGAGACTTTAACAGTGAAAAGTGAAAACCTATTCTGAACAACAGCAGAACAAGAGGCTGGGATTTCAAACCTTGGTGGGCCGATGGCAAGTGGCTAAGGTTGTAGGATTAAGATCCTCTTTATTTCATGATCTAAATTTAAAATGGGTTAGAATGTGACATTAGACACAACTCGTGTGTTTGTTTAAATTATGTCTCAAACTGGAGAGAGAAAAAAACAGAACCAGTTAGTTTAGCGAGGGAATCTTTCTTGATTCAAGTTCGAGTAAAAGATGGAAGCTTTTGCAGTATTGCAAACCAAATTACCATTTATGATAAAATTTGAGTTGACATGGGCCAAAACATGAACAGAATAAATATTTGCTTGTAGAGATGGATGGTACAACAGCTATCCAGAGTTGATATTTAATTTTATGCAGGGGAAATAAAACATGGTAAAGCCAACAGAAAACATTAAAAACAAAAAGAAGAGGAAGAATAAGAATAAGAACCAGAGAAGATTCTAATTAGTAGGGTTTATCCAGAGTTGATATTTAATTTTATGCAGGGGAAATAAACCATGGTAAGCCAAAAGAAAACATTAAAACCAAAAAGAAGAGGAAGAATAAGAACCAGAGGTAAATTCTGAATAAAATAAAAAAATACATGCTGCTCTTTTTAGATATACAAAAGGAAAAATCTAAAAGGAAGAGAGATCAGGTTCTCTACTCAAGCAGCCATATCACCCACTCAATAGGGAATCAAATTCCCAACCTTTTCACAAAAGACCAATAAAAAGGCCAAATGGAGACTAATATTGGATGATTCCCACTCATACCCATAGACTCTGTCCAGCCTTCATGCCAAAATACCATCCAATGAATCCCCACTAATTTCTATCATCTTTTCCTCACGCTCTCAAGAACATCAAGCCTGAAAACAAAAGGGTTATTAAAGAATAAAACAAGTTAGTGCTTTGATGGAGGCTCCCGCTGCCGTCTGGATTGTTGATTCCACCTGTGGGGCCAAGACCAGGAAATGGAGAAGTAGTAGAGCCTCCTGGAATTGTAGTTGATGGAGTCCCCGTCCCTGTGCCCGGTGTGCCCGGTGTGCCTGAGCCTCCCGTGCCCGTGCCTGGTGTGCCCATGCCGGGAGTGCCTGTGCTTGGCACGCCCATGCCGGGCGTGCCTGTGCCTGGAGTGCCCATGCCGGGTGTGCCTATGCCTGGCGTGCCCATGCCGGGTGTGCCTATGCCTGGCGTGCCCATGCCGGGCGTGCCAGTGCCCGGTGTGCCGGTGCCAGGTGTGGTTGGGGTTCCTCCACTGCATAAAAAATGAGAATACGAAGAACAATATTAATTCTCAAATTATGTTATAAACTTAATAACATGTACATTTCACATTGACAAGAAGTTGTTAGCAAAATACACCTAGGTTCAAATTTATTTTCAATGGCAGCATTTTCCAACTATAGTGGCCCTTAGGTTTCTCTATCAGTAGTATAAAAAGAAGTTTATCCTGTTAACAAAGTAACATTACTAAGAATAACGTGTGTATAGACGGCGGCACGGGTAGACCTTAATTCCCTAACATGGATTACATTTTATGTGAATTTAGATCTCCAACTTACAAATATGGGGAGTGCAGCCATGACTGAAGCATAATAAGCTTCAACCAAATGATGGACAATTGCCAGTCAAAGAGTATGAATGCGAATGATAGTTATTTTGGCAGAACCATCGTGCCAAAATAACTAAATTGAATTTCTTGTATTGCGAGTAAAAAATCCTATGATAGAGATAGTTTGCCCAATAGTTGCTAATGTTAATGTTCTATCAACAACATTTGCTTTGGCAAGTAGTAAAATATTTTAACAGAAAAAAGAAAACAGAGACCTAACTTGATAAGAATAATACACAATCATGATGCAAGGAAAAGAAAACAGGTGTCAAGCTAAGATATAGAATCAATATAGTGGCAAGTAAAAAACGACAGAAGGGTCTGGAATTTCAACATCAGGCCAGCTCACAAGTATAATAAAAATTAGTGTAAGAAAATACTAAGAGAAGAGCCGGATCTACTTCCCCAAATTAATGTTCAGAAAATCTTAGTAAATTAGACAGAAAGAAAAAGCAATTTAATTCTCTTGGCCTTAATTGATATCCGCCCTAAAAACAGAGTGTGTGTGTATATATATATATATATATAAGATCATCTAAATGATATTTTTTTTAAGATTTTTTTTTATTATTTAATCATCATTAAAAAAAAACTTCTGGTAAATACCCAGTTTCAACAAAGATAAATACAGAAGAAAAATACACTTATTTATGGCATTAAATAAGATTTCCATATGTAATAAGAAGTTATTCTCCCGATCTCACACCAAACAATTAAAACATTAAATCCAAAGCTGAAAAGACAAGATCTTGATTTGATATAAAGACGGGGTAGAAACCACACACCTGCCACTTGAAGGATAAACACATCCGGAAGAAGGGGCTGTAAGAAATTAAAAGAAAAAAGAGAAATTAAACTCAAAATCAGAGGAGAGAAAAACTGAAATGAAAGGGGATTAATATATACTTACTGGGTGGATTTGAAGTGGGGGTTGCAGTGCCTGAAAAGTCACAGCTCCCAGTAGCTTGACCCTTTTTTTGGAAATAACTGTTAACAGCATAGTTGCAATGATCTTTTACAGTATTTGGGTTATAACAAGAACCAGACTGAGTGATTTGTGTACAATCAGCTCCATTTCCACAGGCATAATCTATGTTCTTTTGAAGCACAGAATCGCTCAAACCATCTTTGCATACGCAATAGGTGGCCGCACCTGCACAAAAAGCAAACCCAAACAAATTAATTTACAAGCAGATTAGCTCATATTCACGATCACTTGAAACTTTTGAGTTGATGTTAAAAAGACCCATCTCAAAAAGTATATATTAAAAAGCAAATTTAGGAAGATGAGCTTACTGGAAGGATCAGTCATCGCCAGCAAGAGCAGTATACCCAGTAAACGAAGAGCCATGGTTTTAGCAAGATTTTGGAGAAATTATGAGTTGAATTGATAACTATTGCTCACTTGATAGAAAGAGGAGAGAGAGAAAAAGGGTGAGAAAGATGGGTTGTGAGAATGGAGATTTTGTTTGACAGTAATAAGAAGTTGACGGTGGTGTTTGTGTATATTTATACTGTAGTGTAGTGGCTTTTTATATGTAAAATTTGTTTATTTTATTTCTACAATATTACTACTCCCTCCTTGATACGATAAAAATCTTTATTTCTACTGTTTTGGATATTCTGTATTATTATTTTAGATAATCTTATATTAAATATTCATTTTTTAATAATTAAATTTATATATATTTTTTCTTATTATGGTCGTAATATTAAATATTTTATACTTTTTATTTTAATTCTCTCTTTATATTTAATAAGTATGAAGAAATAATATTTTGAATTGAATATCTAGAAAGTCACTATCTCACCTACATTAAAAACAATTAATGACATATTATTATAGGCAATTTTGTCATTTCATTCTTCTTCTTAATATGCGTAAAAAGTTTACTAGGACGGAGGGAGTATAATAGTACTCCCTCCGTTCTTAAATATAAGTCGTTTGAGAATTTTAAGTAAGTATTAATTGATTAGTTTCTCATATTACCATAAGTAATAAATATAACTTTGATCCTCTCATTATTTTTTGTCTAATCAATAATATTTTCTTTTTTTAATATAAAAATAATCTAGATAATTGATAATATATTTAATATTTTATAATTATTATGTTAATAGTTGTTCACAACTTATATTTGTAAAACGACCTTAATACAAGGGGAGTTGCTGTTAAGAATGGAATGGGATGTTTTTTGCGGGTATACAAGTGAAGTGGTAGTAGTAAGTAGTATAAATATAAACGTAGGCGGTAGGTCTGTCGTGTGTGGGATTTTCAAACGGTCATAAACTCACCTGGATGATTAAACTTAACTCAGCCTGGTTGAGTCAGTCCGCCGACTCAACTCAGGTGATTTTTTAATAACTTTATACTATTTGATTTGGTAAATAGATAAAGTTATCTGGGAGTAAAATTTTATTTTTCTCATGGTCATGATCTCTTAATTAGCAAGAGAAGAAATATAAGAGTATATAAATAATTAAAAAAAGTAAATAAATTTAAAAAGAGAGAAGAAATCAAGTTAAATACTCCACAAAGTGGTAATAAAGGAAGGGACAGGAGAGGACAGCTCATAGCATTTTTGAAACAAAAAAGAAAAGGTAGGAGGTAGCTTTTATTTTGTCTGTGACTAAGCATTCATGGTAGATGAAAATCAACTAGTTCTCCACCAAATTTGTAAGTTACTTTTTTCTCAATTGCAGTTCTGAATTTCAATAGAATCTAACACAAAAGCCACATGCTCTCTCTGTTACGGATTACATAATTAATAGGAGTATTAAATAAAATAAAAGATTAAAATTAATTTTTTTAGATGTTTTCTGTCAACGGATAAAATTGATCTCAATTTTTTCAGTATTATTATATAACTCTATTCTCGTAAAGAAGTAGATATCAATAAATTAAATTAAAAAACTTCTTTCTCCAATCTATCTTCTCTCTCTATATCTCCCTTAATTTCTATTAAAGTGAGACTATAAATCGGTAACAATGGTGCTTTCATTGAGGGATTCCATGATGGAATCAAACAACAAACAATCCATGGATGCAATTATCACACAATCGGAAGACACTACTGATTTCATGGATCAATTGCGAAGCTACGAAACAAAGAACCGACGGGTCTTAACAGCAAAGGAGATTCAGAATTTTGAGTTGGCGCACAACGAATATGTGATGAATTATTTCATGTATCACCAACAATTCAACTCCATAGTTGAGTATGAGACTTCATTCCTGCAGTTGAAACGTTGGGCAGAGACTTGGAATGAAGAAAGCTTTGATGAAGACTGGGTTGTGAGTCAATTTGTTTCTGGGTTTAAGGAAGAAATCAGGAACTACGTGAATTTGTGGCGTCCAGATTCCTTACAAAGGGCTATTGTTTTGGCCAAATGGCAAGAGTTGTGCCTTGTAGATAAGGTGTTTGAAAAAATTCCTGAGCCAACTAAAGCTAAAGATAATTCTGAAATCAAAAAGGAATTTGTATACCATGAGGAAATTGAGCGAGAGCAAAGCATGAATTCCATTGGTCCTTTCTCTCTCATTTCTTCTGGCCATGTTTTTGTGTTTGCTCCTTTTATTTCCTCATCACTTATAAATGATTGTGGGTGTCAAGCTTTTGAAAAATACCTGGAAGAGTTGAGAATTTCTGGATCTAAATTAAAGAAAAATGGGTTGTATTGGGGTGAAAGGGAAAAAATTGAGAGCAGTAAATTTTATTTTAGCAATTTCTTAAAACCATTTTTGTTGTATTATGATGGTTGCCCAATACTAGTTAGCTGTAATTTCTGGTGTTTGGGTGATGTTAATGAATTGGGACTTCAAGAATTATGCCTTGAGGGAGAAAAATATATGGAAGTTGTTCATAAATCGTTGGGGCTACTGACTCAGAATTTCATCGTTCTCTTCCTTTGGTCAAATGTGGAGATCATCTTCTTGGGCGAAGCCGCTATGAGAACTAAAGTTAGGCGGTTGTATGTTATCGTAAATGAGTTGCAATTTTCAGTTGTCAAATTTTACATAGAGCAATCAGATGGTATCATTGAAGTATTTGAGGATATTTCACAGCAAGAGGCTCAAATTTTGTGGCAGACTTCCAAATATGTTATGGCTATACTTAAGGCAAAAGATAAGGTGAAACATGAAAATTATTTGATGCTCAGGGATAACAAAGCAGGCTTTCAGGTTTTAGAAGGAACTTATTACAAAAGAATGATTCATGATGTTATGAGTGGCAAGACAGCAGGAGAATCTTTAGGATAATTGTACCCAGGAGAAATAATTGTACTAAAAGGGAATAGAGAATGCAAAGGCGCGACAAGGTGGTTGTTGATGATCCGGGAAATGCTTGTCATGCTCTTGTGAAGAGGAAAATGGGTATTGGTGTTGCAGAGCAATGTTCTAGCTGGGATAATGTTCCTTTGCTTTATAAATCCATTTGGACTATTCAAAATGGGAAGTTTGCGAAGAGTTCTCTTCTCTGCACCAAAATTGCACCAGTATCGGGTATTTTAAAGTTAAATGAATGTTATGTGTTTGATCAATTAAACTGCATGATTAGTTGCCCTTTATTAGTGTCATGACATTCTGCTCTATGGGTATCTATGCGAATTGGTCACACTAAGGGTGTATGGCAATTATATTATGGCATAATGGGGTGTTGTTATGAATGGTTTATTTTAAAATCCATTGTGTGGATGGTACTGCAATCACTTTGGGATGCATGGAGTAAGCTTTTAGTTGGAGGAAAGCTGTCAGGATTTGAGTTTGTACAAAGGACTATCATTATGAAAATAACTGAAAATCTATCGTCTTTCAATACTAGTTACACACACATTAGCCTATTTAGTGTACCTGTTGATTCATTTGATGGTTCAATGACATGCAGATCAAATAATGAAGCTAATGAAACTAATAATGTTATGCATGACATCCAAGATGTTCTGAATTGGTTCCTTGAATTTTATGGTGGTGTTAGCTTCAGTGAAAAAACAAAGGCTGGAGCAATAGGAACTTGGGTTTTGTTCACCATGACTAAGGTTTTTGTTCTTACTGCATTCATTCTTATCTTAGATGGAACATTTGTAAGAACAATTATAGGAACATTTAAGGGACAAATGAAAGAAATTGGGCTTATACATGTGGTCATAAACGGTGCTATGGAAAATACCATCATAATAGACCAGTTGTGCTTAAGATTGGACCTAATAAACCTTCTCACCTAGCTATCAATGAGAATAATAATGGTTTGACCCGATATGCCATCATTTGCGAAGAGAATGGCATGGTCCCTATTGTTGAGCTTGAGATTCTTGTGGATGGAACCCATGACATTAGTAAGTGTGCTTCTGTAACAGAGTGTGTTCATGTTGTTCTTGTGGTCGACAAGCTCAAAGGAGTGCTAAAAAATTCTGCACTAAAGATTCGGGTTCCACATACATTGGGGCCTGCTACTTTCAATCTAGATGAACATGATGACTTTAAAAAAAATTGTGGCTTGGTTGGAATCATGAAAGTTATACATTGGGGGCTTATCAGGTCAACACTTCTTCCATTGTATGTTTTGTGTGCTTGGTATCTGTACTGTTCAGGTCATAAAGGGATAATCAATGTGAATCTCACTACTAATTGTCATACTGAAAATTCATTATTCAAAATATCCTTATCAGAGAGCATTATTCATGAAAGTAGAAGAACCCCTTACTATGGGTTGCGTCTTGTTATTTACATAATGCTTGAACTAGGACTGGGCATCGTCTCTTTCAAAGGCAGTTCTTGTTATGGAACAATTCAAGCTAAAGATTTAATGTTCATGTCCATAGCTTTGCTGCTGAAAATAGTGACAACTACTGGTTTTCCTTCATTTGTGAAGGACATGAAGGTCTTTACATGTGAAAAACAAAATGAGAAATATGGAGTTGGAATTTTTATTATGAGCAACACACTTTCTATAGGATGTGTTATACACCAGGCTACTGTGGTGGGGGCAACACTTCTCTTTCATATTACTAACAAAGGAGTCGGGATGTTCTTTAAGGTTAAGACTAATATCCCATTTATGGTTAGAATTGAAAAGGTGAAAGTCAAGCATCAAAGTTTCACACCCAAGATGTATCTTCAGATTGCAGAAATGTCGCACATTCCTCTATTCTCATTCTTAGCAGGCTCGAAGGTAGGTCAGATAATTGAACAAGAGTACATCAGCTCTATGACAAATGTTGGAGGTTGCCAATGTCCTAATTGCTGTTTTGCATACTTTCCACCTTGAGGGCAAGGTGGATTTTGAAGAGGAGGATATTGTTACGGATTACATAATTAATAGGAGTATTAAATAAAATGGAAGGCTAGGATTAATTCTCTTAGGTGTTTTCTGTCAACGGGTAGGATTGGTCTTAACTTTTTCAGTGTTATTATATAACTCTATCCTTGTAAAGAAGTGGGTATCAATGAATTGAATTAAAAAATTTCTTCCCCAATCTATCTTCTCTCTCTATATCTCCCTTAATTTCTATCAAAGTCTATCCGAGACTATAAATCGGTAACACTCTCCTTCCCTTTCGTACCTCACACCATTGATGTTAATATTTTTTTATATTAAAATTAATCACTTTTAGTAATATTATAACTCAAAAAATTTGCTTGACACTATTATTTTACGTTATACAATTTTGCGCATATTAAAATTTATTAATTACAAATTTAAAATTTCATAATTTTTCTTAATTATATTTTAGGATACAGTGAAAAAATTACACCGGCAATGATATATTTTGAAAAAAGTTTTGAACTAGTCTCAACCGGCATTGAAAAGTCTTTATTTTCCCTTGAATTTTATTTTATTTTTTAAAAAAAACGAATATTGACACAAAATATAGTGACTAGAGCCAAAGAGTTAAAGTTGTTCCAGCTGTCCTTTGTCACACCTAGCTTGGAGTTGAGTGGAAAATACAGATACCTATTACACAAGTTTTTATTTTATTTTTTAGAAAATCTATTTTATTATAAAAAATAGGGATATATTTTATTTTAGAACTAAAGGGCAAAATGGGCTAAAAGGGTCAGAAGGGGAGTTAATTATGTGACGCCTTTAAAACAGCATCATCATCACTCATCTTAGATCGTCACTTACATGGTACAAAAATACAAATCTGACTTAATAATACAACTGTCGCAGAATATACGACAAAACATAAATCGAAAGTTTTAATAAGAATATTGTCATCTAGACAATATCCACACTCAATGGAGTCCTCATTATATTTATTGTCACACTATTTAATGTAATAGTGAGGACTACTAATCTTATCATCCCAACCATCACTCCGTTCTGCTCTACTCGTCTCAAATTATATTCTCATTTCACGAGAATAAACAGGTGAAAGAAAGGGTGAAACTTAACTAGCCCAAGAAGAAATATTACGACTAAGATAATGCGAATAAATTATCATTAGTCTTCAACAATGTTAAACTGATAAAATACAATAGACATCAAGTTTAACTGCAGCGGAAAAAATAATCCATTAGAAGAGTCAAATAGAGCATGATATCTACTATCTTCTATGATTTAAAATGTTTTCATCAATTTTTATCGCTGAGATTCAGCTTAATAAATAAACCACATCATCGAATCATCCCTGCACTACGGGCCAAGGATGTTCATTAAATCATCAATAGTGTGACGCCCCCAAAAATAGGTATACATCACCCATCTTAAGTCGTCAAATACATGGTACAGAATACAAATACAATCTTTAATATACAACAAGAGAGTTGTGAGTTTTAATACAAATATTGTCTTCTAGACAATATCCACTCTCGAGAATAAGTCCTCATTACATTTATTGTCACACTATTTAATAGAATAGTGAGGACTACTAATCTTATCATCCGAATTTGTCAAACCGTTCCCCGACTAAATCCAAATTTATATTCTCATTTCTTAAAGAGAACAGTGAAGGAAAGGGTGAGCTCAACTAGCCTAGTAAAAAATATTATGACTAAGATAATGCAAAATAAATTATCATTAGTCTTCAACAATATTAAACTGATAAAATACAATAGACATCAAGTTTAAGCTGCAGTGAACAAGCGATCCATTAAAAGAGTCAAGTAAAGAATAAAATCTACTATCTTTTATGATTTAAAAAGTTTTTCATCACTTTTATCGCTGAGACTCAGCTTAATAAATAATCCACATTATCAAATCATCCATGCACTACAAGTCAAGGATATTATTTAGTATCACGACCACGAATTATCCATGCACTACTGGGCAAAGATAATCGTGTTTTCATCAACCAGTCTGATCATGCTATAAAACAATTCATCTTTTCCTCCCTTGGCAAAGAATTCATAGCCATAATCATACCAAAAAGCATCCATCAATGCACCTACGGGCCAATGAGGACTTTTTCCGCATCATTTGTAATATTACGGTCCATGATTATACCGAATAATCCTCAATCATAATCATACCAAGTCCATCTATGCACTACTGAGCCCACGAGATGACTTTCAACAAAATATAAACATGAGGATGATGACAATGATATAAGAATTCAATAAAATAAGTTCAAGAATTAAATTATTCGAGAACTAATAACGTCCAAATTGTCAACATGATACTTACATGTAGAGTAAAATTCAAGAATGCTCGGAAGAATATTTCTATAAAAGATCTTTGGATGAAGCGCAAATATCAAAGATATTCCACTAATTACATGGAGTATAGAAGTCAAAACTTTAATCAACTGAGTATAATAAAAATGGAATAACAAAAGAAATCACCACGCATGCGGTACTTGGCATGTATGCGAGTTATTCCAACGAGAATAATAAATAACGGAACCGGTCAAAGGTGAAATTATTGCCAAGCGAGGATGTTCCAACGAATAATAAAGAATGGAATAACAACGAAATCACCACGTACATGCGGTGCTTGGCATGATTGAGTTATTCCAATGTAATAATAAATAACGGAACTAGGTTAAAGTAAAATTTGCCGCAACAAGATGTTCCAATGAATAATAAAAAGAATGGAATAACAATAGAAATCACCATGCATGCGGTATTTCGCATGAGACAAAGTTATTCCAATGAATAATAAATAATCGGAACCAGTCCCGGCAGAAAACGCATGACAAGATATTCCAATGTAATAATAAAGGCGGAACCCGGTCCCACGTAAACACACGAACAAGATATTCCAATGAATAATAAAGAATGGAATAATGTAAGAATTTCACCAAGTATAGGGTAGAAATGGCATATCTGAGTTATTCCAATGAATAATAAATAATGAAATAACGAAGTTCTCTTCATGAATACGAAAGAAATAATATCCCTTACTTTATAGAAAAAATTGGATATAGAAGTAGTGAAGTAGCGAATAATTTTCTTCTTTCTATAGTTTCTTTTTACAGAGTTTTCAAGAATTAAATAAGAAATAATGAAGGAATGCGCTTATTTATAGAAGAATGGACCGCGTAGTAACTAATTCATGAATCGGTCCAGTTGATTTACTTTTTAATCGGACGGTCCAGATTTAAAGCAAAATCTTTTAATAAAATATAATATATTCTATTTATAATCTAATAAAATGAATAACTTTATAAAAGTATTCTGCTTTAAATAAAAAGATTTTGCTTATCATGCAGTACTTTATCTTGACACTTATGCGTAATAAAATATATATAATATATTCGATTTATAGAATAACTTTATAAAAGTATTTTGTTTTATATAAAAAAGATTTTACTATGCAAAATACTATGCATAATAGAATATAATATATTTTATTTATAGAATAACTTTATAAAAGTATCCTGCTTTATATAAAAAAGATTTTACTATAAAAACACTATGCATTATAGAATATAATATATTCCATTTATAGAAACAACTTTATAAAAGTATTCATTTTTATATAAAAATCTTTTCTATTTTATTACATTAATAATACTAATAGAACAAAACTTATATAATATATATATATATATAACAATTAACAATAATTGAATCAAATAACGTGAGATACTATGCAGCAACTACTATAGCAATAATTGAACAAAAGCGAGTGACTTCTCACGTAAGCATCAATAATCAATCTGGTATCTTTCTTGTCTGACCACATGACGACATCTTGTACTTTTTATTACCAAGTAGTTCAACAATATTAACGGTAAGACTTCCGCCGTTATTTTCATAAAAATATTTTTGTCGTTTTCTCAATCCGATAATAATTTCGTTGTGGGGTCCACCAATGATTGTCTTGGTCGTCTGAATATTCCCATATTCCCTCACAAAGAATATTCCCCGACCAATCGAATATAACAACTTGTATACTTTGCAAAATTTATAAATATTACTCACAATTATAACATTATATTAAATCCACACCATAATAAAAAAATTTCAAGAAATTTAAATCTTTATTCGTAAAATTTGGGATTTTACAAATAGTCATGACTATACCGAATAATCTCTGGTGATAATCATATAAAATCCATCTCTGCACGTAAGCCAAAGATATACAACAATAAAACCAATAATCAACAATCCATCTTTGCACGTAAGCCAAAGATATACAATTCAATAATCAAAATTTCATCTTTGCACGTAAGCCAAAAATAACTTTCATCACCATATAAGCATGAGGATGATGACAATGATATAAGAATTAATCAAACGAAAACAAGGATAAATATTAAAGACTTTAAATTTATCCAAATATTATCAACCACTTAATAAACTCATAATCTAATATTATTAATATTATAACAATATTTTAATCACTTCTCCAACTTATAAACAATTTATTTCAATTATTTACACTTTACCACATAATGCATTTAATCATTCAAAATGCCATACTCATAAGATCTCATCACCAGTGATCAAATCCTTTATCAAAAATCTACATATATCCTATATAGGATTCCCAAGCCATAACATATTTAACTCATTTACTCATAACTAGATTATTTTCATGAAAAATATCAAATCAGTCCCAAAAATAATTTTTTTCTGGGATTTAGCAGAATATAATCTCATATTGAACATATATTTTTCTCGGCATTTTTAAAATTCATTTACTATTTTTCAAAAATCAATTTTTAATTAATTCCTTAAGAAATTAGCTACCTCAAGGTTAACTCCAGAAATTCCCAAATCTTGGCAGGATCTTACACATGTTAACGTGAGCTTCCAGTTTAAATTTCATGGTCATCGGAGTTATAGAACTCCGGTTATAAATATGTTTCAATCGAAAAAACCTAAATATTGAAATGGTCATAACTTGCTCATTTTAAGTCGGAATGAGCTCATTTTTGGACAGGAGGTACTTTATACCATATATTTTTATGTCCCAATAGGCCGGAATTTTTCTCATAAATTAAGTGGCCGAAAATGCCTTTTTAAAAATCTGGGCAATAGCTTTTTTGAAATTGATAATTTTTGACTCCTTCACTAAAATCAGTCCACGCGAAAATCTACAATACCTTTTTCAGTGATTCCACTTGGATAAGTTATAAAACTCATAGATCTAGCTCTAGAACTTGACCACACTCAAAAATTCAAAATATAACAGGAGATATGGTCAATTGAATTTCATGTTTTATTTTCACCAAAATCTGATTTTCAACCCTTTGTGATTTCTAAGAAACTTTCATGTTTTCACATAATAACTAACATAACTCATCATGACAATGACATAATAATTCAATAAAATAAGTTCAAGAATAAATTTTAAATATTTATAAGTTAATTTATCCTGAACTCAATAACGTCCAAATTGTCAACACGATACTGCTTTGTAGAATAAAATTCAAGAATGCTCAGAAGAATATCTTCATGAAAAGATACTGGATGAAGCGCAAATATCCAGGATGTTCTACTAATTTCATGGAGTATAGAAGTCAAAACTTTAACCAACTGAGTATAATAGAATATATGAAGCTATGATAGATTTTCACCGTAAATGCAGTAATCCACGATATCTGATCATTTTCACAATTTAATAAGGAATGAATACAAATGATCATTCACCATGCATGTGGTAATCCATAGGCATGTGTTATTCCAACGTAATAATAAAGAATGGAATAACCAGAAGGATTCACCATGAGTGAGATAGATCGCATGCATGTGTTATTCCCAATGAAATAATAAATAATGGAACTAGTCACGCGTAAGCATGCACGGATGATATTCAACGAGAATAATAAATAATGGAACCAGTCCTAAGTAAATGCACGCAGACGTGATATTCCGACAAAATAATAAATGATGAAACTAGGTCCCATAAATAAACGCATACGCATGTAATATTCGGCGACGAATAATAAAGAACGAAATAATAGAAGAATTTCACCATGTATGCGATCTTGGCAAAAGCAGTTATTCCAACATAATAATAAAGAATGGAATAACAGAAGAGTTTCACCATGTATGCGGTACTTCGCATGTACAGGTTATTCCAATAAAATAATAAGGGATGGAATAACAATAGCTCTCTTCATGAATATGAAAGAAATAATACTCCTTACGAGTACAACAAATAATATCCCTTACCTTAAAAAGAAACTGGATACTAGAGTAGTGAGGTATCAGACTTCTCTTCTTCTTTCACTCTATAATTTCTCTCTATAATAAATGTTCTATAGCTTGAGTGAATTGGTGAAGAATAATGAAGAAATTAGCTTCTATTTATAGAAAAATATAGTTTCGATAATTGCACATTTTGGGTCTAGAAATATTACAGTACAATACTTCCAACTTTTCTTTCATTTTTAATTTAGTCCTGCAAGTGTTATCAAACTTACACCACCTCCCCTAATAGTAAATAATGTGAATCAATAGTTCAATCATGTGAACAAATAGCTATAATCATGTGAATCAATAGCAATTAATTGCTCATTTATCCGGTTAATTACCCAATTGGTCAATATAACTTCCAGACATCAATTATTATCGAAATAAATGTCAATTTTTAATAACACTAATAATTCCAACACAATGGAACTATTTTCATCAAAAAAATTATTTTTGAAATTTCGAAGTTTGACTTTTTTTAAAAAAGTCAACTGTTGACTTTCATCGTTCCGGACTCAAATATCACGTCCGCGTCTCCAAATTCAACTCCGAACTCAAATTCGATTTAATAACATTTGTGACGCCCCCAAAATAGGTCCATTCCATCCAACCCATTCTGAGTCGCCAAATACATGGTACAGAAATAACTACAACTTCATTAATATAATTGTCGTGCAAAATACGACAACACATAAACTGTGAGTTTAAATACAAATATTGTCTTCTAGACAATATCCACACTCAAATAAGTTCTCATTACAATTATTGATACACTATTTTACAAAATAGTGAGAACTACTAAAACAACTATCTTGAACCATTACTCCACACCCCGACTAGTTCCCGCTATATTCTCGTCTCCGGAGAAGAAAAATGGAATAAAAAGGAAAAGGGTGAACTCAACTAGCCCAGTAAAGAATATTATGACTAAGATAATGTACAACAAATTATCCGTAGTCTTCAACAGGGAAAGACAACAAGTTTTAGATCAACAACTGCAGCGAAAACAACAATTCATTAGAAGAGTTAAGTAGAGAATGAAATCTACTATCATCTATGAATTTAAAAGTCCATCATCGATATTTTATCCCTGTAAACATCAATCAATATACATCATAAATCAAATATTCATCTTTGCACTACTGTGCCAAAAGATATTCACCAATTAATCATGTTCATCTCAACACTGCTCATCTTTGCACTACGGGCCAAAGATATTCATCAATTAATCATGTTCATCTAAACACTGTTTATCTTTGCCTACGAATTGAAGATATTCATCAAAAAATCATTCATCTTTTTGCCTTTCTACGGGCCAAAGATATTCAATGAATATCATCATTTAAGACTGAGGATGATGAAAAATATTTTAAAGGAAACGAATCCAGTGAAACAAAAGAATAAATATTAAGAATTCATATATCAGCTATTCTATGTCCAAAAATACCTCATAAATAATCATAGTGGAAAAAATTCAAGAATGATCAAAACATGGATACAATCAAAACTAGTATCCATAATAGATATTTTGGACAAAAAAAAGAAAATTTCATTTTTCGATGAATAGTGTCGATTAATGAATAATAGTCTTAGTATCACGTGAATAATGCCGAGTATCGTGAATAAAGTAATTCGACACTAAAAGATAGAAATTTCACAAAAAAAACATCACGCTTCGTGAATAGTACTGCGTGAATAAGACTCGACATAAAAAGTTCTAAATTTGATAAAAATTCAGACCAATATTTCGGCATAATGATATTGAAGAAATAATATCATTTATGAAGAAAATAATCTCCCTTACCTCAAAAGAAAGCGATCTTACCGAATAACGTCAATAAACTTGCAATCAGATAAGCAACACTCAAGATATCAAAATACTCACAAGAATACACTCGATAGTATAGAGAGAGAAATAGAGAGAAAACTTCAGTTTCTGGTGTGATTTTCAATTCTAACCTAAGCACCCTATTTATAGAAAATTGCTTAAAACACCAAAGCAGAAATTTTAATATAATAATATTATATATAAACAAAATTCAAGCACACCTTTGAAATCTGATTTCAGCTCATTTAAATCACATGTGAGGCCACCTTAATTGCAAAAAAAACGTTTTTCTTTAAAAAAATAATTAAAACTTCCAAAAATCAATTATTTCGGAACTTCAGAACTTCAATAATTCATAATAAATAGTCTTTTTATCAGAAAATTTGAATCTCGCTATTTTTTTTATAGAAAATTCAATTCTCTACAACTTTGCAGAAGAAAGTTTTTCCAAATTCCAAACAGAAATTGACCGAAATTCACATACGGACGATTTTACAAGCTATAATCAAATTTCAGTCAAGAAATAGGGTCCACCAACACACAAAATATGTGTTAATCATTTAATAAAACAAAAATACTCTTCCTCCTCATATACTCATATGTCTCACATTCATTGTAAAAATATTATCATTAATATATTATTAAAATAATATATTTAAATGAATTATTTTATCGAAAAAAGATAAAATATTAATTTTTGACAATTGTCACATTAAAAATTTTCTCATCTATATCCACATAAAATCAATATTTTTCTCATCATATAAATCAATAATTAATTATTCACAAATAATATTACGTAATCACAATCTTGTGACCAGCCGCTCCTCAGAAAGAGGGGCTTTCGAATAAGAATTTTTCCTTATTGCGCGCTTGATTAGGTGACCAAACCTCTCCTTAGATGCAAACTTTCTAGACATTGTCAATAATGTTTTCTAATAATATTATTCGGATAAAATGAATTATTGCTTCGATAATGGAAAATCTTGTGTAGTGACAATTATTGAAACAACGATAATATAAAAAAATCAACGCAAAGAATTATTGAATCAATAAAATAAAATCTTGAATAAAGAATTACTATAACAATTATTGAGTAAAGCCTTCTTTACGTAAGAATCAATAATTGGTGCAATACTGGTGTGTAATCTTCTTTGTAACAACGCCAGACACTTGTGTTTTAACCACCGGTATTCCAACAAGATAATTGTAATAACTTCTGCTATTTATTTATAAACAACTTATACTTGTCGTTTTTTCATCCAATCGCTTTTTTCGTTATGGGGCCCACATTAAAATTCACTTACTGTAAATCGCATTTAATATTCCCGACGGCCAAAGAATATTCCACGACCAAACGAATATTCCCCGACAACAATGAATATTTTATAACCACTTGCTTATTTAAAATATTTACTCATATTACCCATAACTAACCACATTAATCAAATCAACCCCTTACTATTTCAAAATAATAATTAGAGAAATTAAATCTTTATTTATAAAAAGTTGGGGTCTTACAACATTCATCATTAATATTATAACTCACAATATTTAACAACCAGGTCATTCCCAAGAAAGATGGGGCTTTCTAATAAGGATTTATCTCTATTGACGCACAATTAGGTGACCAAACCTCTCATTGACAGAACTTCTAGACATTGTAAATATTGCAATTTAATAATATGAATAACTTTGTAATCTCAATTATTGATTTAATAATATATCATATTATCGCGGATGATCTTTGTGACAATAATTGAATCGATAATATGAGAGATATGATCACGCAAATTCTTTATCAGTAGAATAAATGAGTATAATGGTGACTTCTCACGTAAAGATCAATAATTAATACTGGTGTGCTACTATGCAACTACTCAGACATTCTTTTACTTTTCTACTAAGGGTAGTTCAACGGTTTTAACGGTAACACTTCCGCCGTTATTTTTATAAAAAGATAATTCTGTCATTTTCTTACTACGACAATAGTTTCATTGTGGGTTCACCAATGATTGTGCCATCGTACGGATATTCCCGACAAAAAGAATATTCTCCGACCAATCGAATATTATATAACAACTTGCATACTTTGTAAAATTTATAAATACTACCCACAACTATGACATTATATCAAATCCACACCATAATATTAAAAAAAAATATTTCGAGAAATTTAAATCTTTATTCATAAAATCTGGGGTCTCACAAATTCTCTATTATTAAACTACCACTTTTTGAAATATATATATATATATATATATATATATATATATATATATATATATATATGCGAGAGCTTTAGGTCTGAGTTTTCTAAGGCCTAGGGCAAATTTTCTCAAGTTTGCCCCTTTATATAAATTAAATAAAAAATAAATAAATTATCAAGTAATTAATTTTATTAAAACTATAAGAATTTACAAAAGATAAGGATGAATACTTTAAAATGTCATCGAAGCAAAAAATCATCACATATACCTACAAAATAAAAATATCAATGAAATCGGTAAAACTAATGAAATACCCATTGTAGTTGACAAGTTTTACTGATTACATAATTGAACTTTTAATTTTTCAAATTACTCCACTACACTAATTATTATTTTGAAATTGGGTTATTCTGTTAAAAAAAATAAATAAACGGACGTTAATTTTTTATCAACAAAATTAATGAATTACCCACTGTAGTTGACACGTTTTACTGATTACACCATTGAATTTTAATTTTTCAGATTACCCCATTAAACTAATTAAAAATAATTATTTTAAATATAATTATTATTTTAGTAAAAAATATTAGAAACTTTAATTTTTTTTTCTATAAAATGAGTAAAATTTCATAAAATATAGATTTAAAAAATTAAAGTTTTATGAAACCTTACCGATTTTTAATTTTTTTTTCTTTTGAAAATAAATTTTATTTTTTTGAATCTATATTTTATAAAATTTTACTCATTTTTTTTAAAATATGAAGAATTTTCCAATTTTTTTCTTAAAAATAATATTTATTTATAAAAATTATACATTTCTTTTTTCAAAAAATTGAATCAGTTTTTTTATTTATCTTTTCTTTGTTTTTTTTAATTTCTATTTTTAGTTTTTTTAAAAATTTATAATATTTAGAATGGGTCATTCTGTTAAAAAATTAAGTAGACATTAATTTAATTTAAAATCACTTTAATTTTTTTGAATCTATATTTTATGAAATTCTACTCATTTTATGAAGGAAAAAAAGTTTCTAATATTTTTTACTTAAAATAATAATTATTTTTAAAAATATTTAAAATAATTATTTTTAATTAGTTTGATGGAGTAATTTAAAAAATTAAAAGTTAAATGGTGTAATCAGTAAAATGTGCCAACTACAATGGGAATTCATTAGTTTTGTAGATGAAAAATTAAGGACCGTTTATTTTTTTTAACGGAATGACCCAATTTTAAAATAATAATTAGTTTAGTGGTGTAATTTGAAAAATTAAAAGTTCAAGGGTGTAATCAATAAAACCTACCAACTACGGTAGATATTTCTTTAGTTTTACCCAATGAAATTTAAACCACAAAACATCATTTAAAATGTCTTCTTGTTACACTTTTAAATGCAAAATTATTAATTATACTATCATATTTAATGTTTTTTAACATATCATTTTCAATGCATAATATCGCTAATCTTTTTATTATTTTATTTTTTTTATACACATAAATACATAAGTTTATAAAAAAAAAATTTGGGCCTCTCAAATCATGTGGGCCCCAAGTGATTCTTGAGAGCCCTTGCCCGCATCAGGCTTACGTATATGAGAATAATGACCATATACAATTGTATATGTTTTATTTGTGTATAGACTACTAAAACTACGTCATTTTAATATATTTATTTTTGATTTCTGATTTGTGAATAGAGAAATTTTTTTTAAAAAAAAAAAGAAGCCAAAATGACGTAATTTTAGTGTATTGTACAAAAATAATATATATATATATATATATATATATATATATATATATATATATATATTGTCCCGTAATTAAGCATACTTTACATTAAGAATGTAATTACTTGACATTGTACTATAACTTTAGTCTGTTAGCCAGAAGATGTTATTGGGCTGAAGAGGTTGGAGTTGGATCCCTTCCCTTCCCTTCCCTTCCCTTCCCCAAGCCAACCCACCTTGGTTGTTGTTGTCATTTTCCATTAATATCTAACCAATCAATTTTTTCGCATCATAGATATATAATTATGGCACTAAAACATTCACAATATATATTATTATCATTATTAAATTACAAAATAAATTTGTTATTTTTGAGGTAATATATTTCAACTTATCATTATCATTTTATTGTCATGTCATTAAATTTTTATTATATACTCAATTCAATAACGTCTATCTCAAAATAGTCAATAATTATCTGAAAGTATAAAAGTGAAAAAATATAAAATAAAATGAAAAGAATAAAATAAAGTACTATTAAGTATGAAAAAATATATATAATACTAACACAATTCAAATACTAAAATTTAGTAGCATAAAACTCCCCTGTCAGTGTCACCCATGACATGAATTCATATGTCCCCATTATTAAGTTTAGTTTTGTTTGAATATTCTTAATTAATTAATTTCAATTGTTAAAAGAATATGAGTAATATAGACGGAGGAGGAGGAGGAGGAGGAGGACAGTAACTAAATTCGGCTATAAAAGGGCTCAACAATGGCGATCTTCAGTAGATCCCGAAACTTGATCAGAACTCTAAACCATGACTCCAAATCAATAACAACCTTTTCTTCCCACAACAACCCCAGCTTGCTGAACCTCTACCGCCGCCACCTACGCCACTGCCGCCAAACCCTGCCTCCGGCAGCCCTCTCTACAATGAAAACTGGCGAAATCCAATCCCAAGGGCCTCACCTCCCGTGGCGCAATCCTTAATCTCCCCCTTAGTGTTTTTGCATCAGTCTCCCACCTCTCGCTTCCAAGCCCTAGCTCAAGCGCTAGACGTACAGTCAATCACGAATGTACTCGCAGATTGGATGATGCCCCAGCGGTGGGCCGACACGAAGCAGCTGTTTGAGTTTTGGATTAGGTCTTTGGATAATAGCGGGAAGCCTAATAAGCCTGATGTGAGTTTGTATAATCATTATCTGAGAGCTAATTTGATGACGGGTGCCTCTGCTGCTGAGCTGTTGGATATAGTGGCGCAAATGGAGGATTATGGGATCACACCTGTTGGGCCATAATATTTCTCCTATCTTGGTAGGATAGATTGGTAGTTTATCAATTATAATCTATTGAAACTTTTATTATTAAGCCATTTGCAGGCTTTTGGCCATTTATTGTGTCAACTTTATTTAATTCTATTGGATATGAATTAGAATGGGTGGATCGACCCATTAGATATTTTAATATCTCATTACTTTGACTTGTGATGATGAAAAAGCATGACAATTGACCAATCCTCTGCCACGTGCATTAATGTGGATGAGATCATAACCTACCGGCTGAGGAGAAAACAAAGGCCAAAAGCGGTGAATAAACCGCGATATAGTTGGCGGTCCATCGGATCGGAGGGGTGTCGGTAATAGTGGGTGGCATAATAATCCAAGCAAAAAGTAATATAACTTAGCAGAGGAAGCCATCATATAGAGGTATGTTCTCTCATATATTGATTACTCATATTCTCCCATACACACACCGAGATTTTAATTCTCTCAATACACTTGACCATATATTCCTCCATTGTTAACCTTGTGAACACGTCTTAATTCTCACGCTGAAATTTATCCCCAAGCGGAACCGCCGTCGAGCTTTCGGTGTTATTTGTGTTTATTGTCTTGCAGATCGGGGACGTCTTACGTGATTGGGGCGTGGAGAAAAGATCTTAAGCGTTAACATTGGCGCTTAGAAGGAGGGTTTTTTCGAGTTCTAGTGTCGTAAAAATTTTCAATCACAATCGTTTAACCTACTTCGAAGATGAGGAGTAGGGATGGTACACGAAGAAGGGCGATGGGTACATTAGCTCGTCATCGCCTCGTGTTTGATGAAGGATCGTCAGGTCCTTCGAGAGTGCTCACGAGACACGGCTTCTAAGCATAATTCGGGGATCTCTCCCAAGAAGATTCCAAGTAAATTGAGCGAAGATTGGTTTCGATCACGAATGAGGAGCGAGGTCGTGGTCGAGGGGCGGTGGAAGGCTCGCCAACCAAGATTCATCATAAAGTAGCGAGGAGATAGAGTGCCAAGTTGGCGAAGATGGCGAGACGAAGCGAACGAGCCACGTGGCGTCCTATTAAAGCAAAGAGAAGATATAGCCGAAACAGATGCTTGGTGGCGGAATTACAAGACGAAGCATCCAAATGCGTGATCAATCTGAAAGACGCAGCGATGGGCATAAGGAGGAGACTTCGGCGAAAGGGTAAGGAGCCGAAGAGGTCCCCATGGGTTTCTAGGGATCGTTCTCGAAGTAGGAGAAGATCGAGAGCGAGAACTCCGGGCCTCGAAGAAGGCGATAATGGCCAGTTACTTCTCGACATCGAGATGATTATCAACAAAGGAGCGGTCGAAGGAGGTCATACCAAGTCCGGGTAATGGACTATCAACGTGATCATTCTCACCACAGGAAAGAGTTGTGTACCGGCGGATCGAGAAGTCCTACAGGGGCGTGGGATCGGCGGGGAGGTCGATCCTCTCGTAGACATAATATTGTTCATGAGAAAGAGCCTTCTCCGCGACTGAAAGGCGTTGATTTTCTAGTAAAGGAGCTTAAAGAGCTTAGAAAACAACCGGTGAGGTCCAAGCCGCGGTGAAGGACGCTCCGGAAAAGAAAGCATCCCTTTTTCCTCGGTATTCTCGAGGAAAAGGCGGATATCACTAAAAAATGCCTCGCGTGGAAAGTTACGATGGAACCGGAGATCCTTATGACCATACCAGCGCGTTCGTGGACTAATGGACTATTACGACTTTCTTGATCTTGCCGCCAAGTGCCACACCTTTATTCTGGCCTTTCGGAAAAGATGCGAGGCGATGGTTGGGAACTTTGCCTTGATTCCATATCCTTATGGACCGAACTTTGTGATAAGTTCCACGCTCGTTTAAGAATGTAGAAGAGAAAGCCCACGGGTTCTTTGACACGATTCGGCGGTTGCGGCGAATCTTTGGGCGATGTGTAAAGAGGTTCGGAGAAAGCGATCGGTTCGGTGTCCGATCTTAATGACCTCCAGTACGTAGGTTTGTTCCGAATGGATTGGACCTGGTCAAGTCAGAAAAGTTGGTGAAGAAGTTGATGTTCAATCATCCAGAAGAGCTTGGCCGAAGCCTTTGACAAAGCGAAGGCTACATCGTTGTGGAAGAAGCTATGAACGACTGAAAAATCCTCTTTGGTCGGGGAAAGAGTTGGTGGCTCCTAAGCCCGAAGTTGAGCAGAGAGAGAATGGGGGGTATAATGATCGAACAGAGGCGCTTCAAAAAAGTACAACAATTCTGGCGTCGCTGGAAGCGGTCGTCCCTCCGTTCCTACCCCGAAAGTGAATAAGATCTACACCAAACTAAATCTTGATAGATCGATAATTTTGGACCGATCGAAACCAACCTTTCTTTGAGCCACCCGTGATAATTACCGAATCAAGGCGGGTAACTCTCGTAAGTATTGTGGCTATCATCAGTCACCGCCCCGACACTAACGAAAGTGTTGCAATTTGAAAGACTTTGTGGAGGAAGATTAAAGGCGGCTTGTTGGTGCGATGTGTGGTAAAATAATCGTGAGAACGTTAACCGTCTTTGTTCGATTTGCCTCGAGGGCTCCAATCTCGCCGCCGAGGCGGGTTATCGATGTGATAACCGGTGGGTCCGCGAGGAAGTTGATAGGAAAAAAGAAGAAGGCTTACACGAATTGATTCGTGGCCACGACTATGACGGATGTTCCCCTCAAAGCGAATAGACCATTCCGGGATCGTCGTATCATTCACACCGACGCCGACTATCCTTCGAGCCCATCGAGCCGCGTGAGGGGGCTTGGTGATCACAAATAAGATGAGCACGGTGGACGTAAGCGCGTGATGATGATACAATGGATCTTGATGAGATATCCTGTATGCCCACGCTGTCGGAGGATGCACCTCGACGGGCGAGAAAATGGAGGTCGGGCGAGAAGCTCCTTTATACTGCTTCAAAGATGATCCGTAAAAAAATAGCGAGCACTATTGAACTCCCGGTTGTCTTGACACATCACCCAAAGTCGAAATAGTGTGTAAATTCTATGTTGTGCGCGTTGATTCAAATTCTACAACGCTTATCTTGGGAAGACCTACTTTAATCGCTTCTCCAAGTCAGTAACCTCCATCCTCATTTCAAAATCAAGTTCCCACGGCTCATGGAGTAGGAGAGGTGGCGGGGGACTTGGATCCGGCCCGACGATCTTTGTCGAATCTTGTTATTTCCTCGAGTGGGGGTCCGCAAAGAAAAAAGCGGCGATGGCAATTGAGATTGAGCCCTTTACCGAAAGTAGTTCCGAATCAGATGGTGATTCTGCTTGGAGAGACGGAGGAGGTCGAGTTGATCATTGGAAAGCCCGACAAGACCGTGAAGATCGGTTCGGGCTTACGAAATCTCTTCTGACAAACCTTATAGAGTTGTTCTTACTGCTATCACGGATATTTTGCATGGGAACCAAGAAGGACATGCACGAGTTAATGGGAAGATAGGTGAAAGACGGACTGAATGTAGATCCTCGAAGAAGCCGGTTCGGCGAAAAGGCGGATCTTTGCGCCGATGACGAAAAATCATTGATGAGGAAATAAAGCAAAGGCATTGGTGCCGACTTCATCTATGAAATTGATTATCCCGAGTGGATGGCGAATGTGGTGTTGGTGCGAAGCGAGAATGGAAAATGGCGGGTTTGCATCGACTACACCGACCTCAATAAAGCTTGCTCAAGGACTTTTATCCTCTTATATTGATCAAATTTATCGATGCCACTTGGGGTATGCATTACTAAGCTTTATGGATGCTTTTTCGAGTTATCACCAAATATCCATGCGTAAAGAGGACATCCCAAAGACCGCGTTTATTACACACAGATTCGATTATGCGCTTCTGAAGATGACTTTTGGCCTTATAAATCTTTGGAGCCACTTACGGAGAATGATGAACTTCATCTTCGATAAGCGGTTTAGGAAGGAACATGGAGGTATACGTTGATGACATGATTGTGAAAAGCATGCGTTCGAGTCATTTGGACGATCTGAGAGAATGCTTTCAGGTCGTCCGTCATCGTCAACTAAGGCTTAATCCGGCCAAATGCACTTTCGGCCTCGGTGCGAGGAAGTTTACGGGTTATCTTGTTAGTCGAAGGGGTATCGAGGCCAACCCGGAGAAGATTCGAGCCATTCTTGATATGAAGACTCTCGGTCATTCAAAGGCGTCCAACGTCTGATCGGCGGATTCGCTGCGGCGATTAAGAAGGTTAAATCGCCAAATCTGCAGAGAGGTGCCTTCCTTTCTTTGATACTTTAAAAGGGCGAAGAATGCGAAGACGTTCCAGTGGACTTGATTGTGAAGACGCATTCCAGAAGCATAAAGGCGTATCTTTCCTCGGCTCCTTTATTGGTGAAACCCATTCCAATGAGAGACCTTATATCTCAGATTCTGGCGGCAAGTTCGTTAATGGTTGGAGTAGTCTTTGGTTCGGAGATCGGTGGAAGACGACATCCGATCTATTATGTTAGTCACGCCTGCGAGATCTTTGAAACCAGTATCCAAATATTGAAAAATTTGCCTTCGCTTTGATAATTGCTAGTAGGAAGCTTGGCGATGATATTTTCAAGGTCGGCTCTGGTTGTCTGCACATCGATCAACCATTGAAGAAGGTGATGGGCAAGCGAAGTTTCGGGAAGGTTAGCGGCGTGACAATGGAGTTGTCACGATTTTTCATCGAATATCATCCACGAACCGCTATCGAAAGGCCAAGCTTTGCCGATTTCATAAGTAGAATGTTCGTTCACGAAGCGATGCTTAGAGTTCTGGGAAGTCTGAATCCTCCGATCAGCGATTCAGAGTTCTTCAAATAGATCGAATGTTTGGACCTATGTCGCAGATGGTTCTTCTACCCTAACTAGCATTAGTGGGGCGAAATTATCTTGGCGAGTCCGGGACGGGTTCAAAGTTCAACGAGCCATCGATTTGGATTTAAAGCGACCAACAACGGCCGGTATGAAGCGGTGTTAGCGGGTGTTCGATTGGCAAAAGAGTCTGAGAGGTCCTAACCTTATCATCTACAAATGACTCTCGGTTGGTTGTCAGCGATTATCGGGGACTATGAAGCTCGTGGGAATCGAATGATCAAGTATTTAAGCGGAGTTAAAGGACCATGATCGCAGATTTCGCTTGTCACAATTTGAGGGCATAGGCGTAATGACATTCTATCGCCGATGCATTGTCAAATTAGCTACTACGGATGCGAGATGTTTTAACGGATCGGTTTACTTGGAAGTTCTGCAATGTACAGGTAGTGTTCAAAGATGAAGTTGTGATGTGTATCGAATCGAACTAACTGGCGGATGACCCTACATCGAATATTTGGCGGATATGGCGTCCTTCCTTCCTGGATCGGATGATAGCAAAGAAGATCAAATACAAGAGCGCCTACTTTACTTTATTGATGGCGATCTTTACCGATCGCCTTTTCTTCACCATTCTTGAAGTGCTGGTCCCATCCGAGGCGGAATATGCTCTTGGGGAAGTTCACGAGGGCATTTAGCGGTGATCATATAGGCTCGCTAAATCTTTGGCTTACAAAGTACTTCGACAAGGATCTTCGGGCCTCAATTTTCAAGGAAGCTACGAGTATGTCAAGAAATGTGAAAAGTGTCAACTCAACAAATCCGATCCCATCGACCACCGGAAGAGCTATACTCGATTTTATCTCCTATACCCTTCATTTATGCTGGGGGTAGATATATTGGGTCCATTGCCTAAAGCTAAAAGGTCGAGTTAGTTTTATCATAATTCTTTATTGATTACATGACTAAGTGGGTAGAAAGCGAAGCGCTTTGTTAATTACGAGACAAGAATGCTTGAAGTTCATAAAAGAATCCGTAGTGTTTAACCGGGATCCCTAGAGTATTAATATCGGACAACGGACGTCGGTTTATGGGATCAAAATTTGAAGCATTTTAAAGGAGTTGGGGATTCAACATAAGAAGACTTGATTGGCTCATCCACGGTCGAATGGCGAGTTGAGGTGACCAACGGAATGACTGTCTTTGAAGCGGGATCAAGCGCGCAGACTAGATGAAGCTAAAGGAAGATGGCGGCGAGGAGGCTGCTTCGGCGTGTTGTGGGCTTACCGGACTACACCAAGGACTACCATTTGGGATTCACCCTTTCGGTGGCTTTATGGTGCGATGCCTTAGTCCTGTCGAAATCGGATCTCCAAGTCTTGGTCGATCCAATCAAAAAATATACAATACGAAAGGGTGAAGGCCAATTTAGATCTCTTAGAAGAAGTTAGAGAGTTTGCTTTCTACTTAAATTGGCTAACTTATCAACGAAGAGTGAATGAAGCATTACAACAAAGGAGTCGAACTTGCAGATTCAAGTAGGAGACTTAGATCTCCAGGAGAAGCCAAGCCTACACCTCAAAATACTGGAAAGTTAATGCCAAACCGGAAGGACCATATGAGGTGATCAAGTATCCAAACAAGGCACTTACCGTTAAGGGCATTAGATGGTTCCAAATCAAAAACACTTGCACTTATTGGCGGGCTTTGGAAATACTTTCAATAAAGATCAAGTTAGTTCATCTAAGTCTCAGTATATTATCGTTCATTATCAATAAAAAGACACTTTTTCACTATTGATCCCGGTCTGTTACATGTCCTACGGTCACTATGGTGTAAGGAGGTATGGTAGGACTTCATTTGGCCATTCGATGGCGGCCCATTTGTCGTTCTACCCCGAGTGGTGAGCGAAGGATCTATATTGATTTTACCGGTGGTAAATCAATGTCCTCACTATTAGTCTGATCTCTATTTTGTCCTACGGTCACTATGGTGTAAGGAGGTATGGTAGGACTCATTGGGCATTCGATGGCGACCCATTTGTCGTTTACCGAGGTGGTGAGCGAAGGATCTATATTGATTTTACCGGTGGTAAATCGATGGTCACTATTAGTCTGGTCTATTTTGTCCTATGGTCACCGTGGTGTAAGGAGGTATGGTAGGACTCATTTGGCCATTCGATGGCGACCCATTTGTTAGATTCTACCCCGAGTGGTGAGCGAAGGATCTATATTGATTTTACCGGGGTGGTAAGTCGATGGTCACAATTGGTCCTTATATCTCGATCCTTATATCTCGATCCTTATATCTCGATCCTTATATCTCGATCCTTATATCTTGGTCCTTATATCTTGGTCCTTATATCTCGTTCCTTATATCTTGGTCCTTAAGTCTCGATCCTTATATCTTGGTCCTTATGTTTTGATCCTTATATCTTGGTTTTCGTACAATTGTTTCATCCCGAGTGGTAAACAAATGGCCGATCTCACACTTGAACCGATGAGTATTTGGTACTTTATTTTATTTAAGTGTTGAGTTCTAATGCCTCGTCCCTTAACATCACTTTATCTCATTACGTGACATGTTTATCTCATTATATACGACATGCTTAATCATTTGAAGTTAAATCCTCGAAAGGGTTTTTTGTATACTTGTCCATATAAATTCATATTGAGTATTGACATAAAATAAAAAGTACTTTGAAGTCGTAAGGAAGAAAAATCATTTCTCATTAATATTTAAATTCATTTACAAACAAGGAAATAAACATAAAATTTCTACTGATATTCATAATAAGACCTAAGACAATCCATGTTGGTGGTGCTTGGTAGCTCCATCATCATCCAAGAAGAGTCCGGCAGTAAGGATCTAAGTTAGCCTTGATCGACCTTTCTTGCGAAGACTTGGCCAGAGCTCGTAGCTTTCTTTGTGAATCCTCATGATTTCTTCGTTTATTTCGTCTGAGAGTTCTATACTCTTCACAAATTTCTTTGCGAAGAGCATCGATTAAAGGAGGCCCAAGGTCCCAAGAGCCTTGAGTTCTCGGATCTCTTCGCTTTCGAGCAATTCTGCCAGTATATTCATTGAAGCTTTTCATCCTGCTCCATCTTACGGATCGTCTTGGTCAAGATTTTTGGCGTTGGACTTGACTCCTTGATCTTATTCATCCTCGGTTCACTCCTCGAACTAAGTCGGCGTTCATGTTGACAATTTCAACATCTTGAGCCTTAGTCGACTTTAGTTCTTCCTTGAGGCCTTCACTTCTCCTTTAGCTTTGGGCAACTCTTTACAAGACCTTCGTTAGTATGAAGAAGGCCTTCACGATGAGTCCTTTCCCGAGCCGGCGGCAGATTTCGGAGGAAATTTCCTTCTTCAACGCTTCCTCCTCGGATTGACTTGGAGAGATCTGGGGACGCAGACGTCCAAGACAAAGACATTACTGTTCATGTTCAATGTTATTCATCGACGGATGTATGAGTATGAAAGTAAGTAAGCAAAGAAGGGAAGAGATTCGGGGACCAAAGGACGAAGAAGAACCATTTCTCGTACCATCCTTTGTTGCTTTCGAGGGGTGCTTTCATTAGGGGCCTCTTCTCGAATTTCGAGTTTAGGCGTGGGGAATTTGTTTGCTCAAGATTTTGAACCCTCGTTCTCGGATCTGCCACGGTAGAAAGAGGGTAAAGAAGAGATCAACGTAGGGGTAACCCCTAGTTCATGTGAAGGCGATGAACGCCAAGATATATGGATATAGGAGTTGGGCACCAGTTAAGAAAGCCTACTCCAATAAACCTAGGAGGTAACTATGAAGGCGTGGAAGGGTAGGCGAACCCCTTTCCAAAGAGTAGTTGGCATGGCGACCCATCCGTCTCAGTCATTTGGTACATTCGCTCTCGGCAGATGGAGCCCTCATAGCAAAGTTATCCGAACATGATACGAAATCCGGAGGATTCGCGATTCGGATTGAAAGCGGTGGAGGTGATGTTGGCGTGAGGAAATTGTTCCCCATCCTTGAAGAAATCGGTGGGAGATGGTGGATTGGCACTTGAACCCCTTGGTTAGGGTTTGAGCGAGAAGAATTTGAAGGGTTTTGGCTTGGATTCACCATTGTTAAGTTTGTGAAAGCTAAAGAGGTTTTTTCGAAAGAAGGAAGAAAGCTCAAAAGTTCGAATTTCAAATCGATGAGGTAAAAGCCGTCGATTTTGGTGAGGTTTACCTTTTATCTTGACGATTCTGCTGCGGGCGAGGCGGGCGCATTTAATGTCGATAATAATGGGAATTAAAGTGGAATACGTTTGGATGACCTTTGAATATCTTATCGATTGGGCACGATTGTTGGATCTCTATCTTATTGGCCCATCTGTTCGATTCGATTCTTTATCAAATTGGGCTTATTGCTCGGGGTATCCACTATCCGGTCCTCCTTTATTCCACTTCATTATGATAAAAGTGGGTATGATCCACTTATTTCCTATTTTTGAGCCTTTATTAAATTCTAAATATCATGAATCTTATATAGTTTTCCATTAAACATTTTGTTTAACTAAAAAACTAGGGGGTAATGTTGGGTCATAATATTTCTCCTATCTTGGGCCGGATAGATTGGGCCCATTTATCAGTATAATCTATTGGGCTTTTATTATTAAGCCATGGGACTCTTTGAGCCCATTTATTGTGTCAACTTTATTTAATTCTATTGGACCGGGTCAGACCAGTGGATCGACCCATTAGATATTTTAATATCTGTTACTTTGACTTGTGATGATGAAAAAGCATGACAGTTGACCAATCCTCCTGCCATGCATTAATGTGGATGGGATCATAACCGGCCGGCGGGAGAAAACAATGGCCAAAAGCAGTAGATAAACCTGATATAGTTGGCAGGGTCCATCAGATCAGAGGGGGTGTCAGGTAATAGTGGGTGGCATAATAATCCAAGCAAAAGTAATATAACTTAGCAAGGAAGCCATCATATAGAGGTATGTTCTCTCATATATTGATTACTCATATTCTCCCATACACACGACTGAGATTTTAATTCTCTCAATACACTAGACCATATATTCCTCCATTGTTAACCTTGTGAACACGTACTAATTCTCACGCCTGAGCTATCCCCCGACGGAACCGCCGTCAAGCTTTCGGTGTTGACTGTGTTTACTGTGCAGGATCAGGACGTCTTACGTGATTGGGACGTGGAGAAAGATCTTGGCGTTAACAACACCCAATACGGCGTCCTTTAATTTGGTGTTGAAGGCTATGCACCTGACTAGAGAGACAGAGGCAGCTGAAAAATTGATTGACAGGTATATATCTGTGTATTTGTAACTGTCTGTTAAGAACTAGAAATTTACAAAGTTTGTGCTTAGTCCTTACTTGATTTTGATACCATTTGGCATTTTAGTCATATGTATAACCCTATTATGACAGTCCGTTCTGTTGCATAAGGTACTTTCTGTCCACATCATGGGAATTGATTCCTCACAATGTTTGACTATATGATGGATGAAATTTGTACTTCATTGATATCAGGATGATCCAGACAGGAAAAGAATCTAAAGAATCCTTGCCTGATGGTGAGTCATATGATTTGGTTGTTGGCATGCTGCTTTTAACAAATCAAATTGATGCTGCATTGAAGTATATAAAATTGAACTTAAAATCTGGATACATGCTGTCAATGAATGTGTTTAAAGAATGCGTGCAGAGCTGTGTTAACAAAGGGAGGCTGGATACGTTGGTTGCAATTATTGAAAGATGCAAGGTATACCTGTTCTGGCTTATTGTTAAAATTTCTTTATGACATGTTATTAGCTTCTGAATATAATTCCTCACATGACTGTCATTTTGGATGCTACTAGAAAATGGATCAGAACAAGGCCTTATGTCCACCTTGGAACTTGTGCTACTATATAGCAGATGTTGCTATGGAAGCTGATCATAGTGAGCTTGCTTGTTATGCTCTCGAATTCATGGCTAAATGGATTGTTAAGGGTGAGAATGCGAGACCCCCTGTTCACCTTTCTGTAGATGAAGGACTGGTCGTAACTGCACTTGGAACTGCTGGCAGAACTTACAGTTCTAAACTCCTGGATGGTGCATGTGCAATTCTTAAGCTATCATTGCGTCAAAAGAAGGCGCCTAATCCAGAATCTTACGTTGGGATGATATATGCTCATGCTTCACTGGGGAACATGCAAAAGGCATTTAAGGCGCTGCATGAGTTTGAAACCACTTATGGACATACTACTAAAGAAACCGGAGAAGATCTATTCTCTCCATTTTTCACGCTACATCCATTGGTTGTGGCATGCTCCAAACAGGGCTGTGCAACTTTGGATTCAGTAAGTCTTTTCATTTAGTTTTCATCAGTCACATATAGTGTTTTCAGCACTCATTAATTTAATTTTTTTTATGTAATTGCTATCTTATGATGTTTTGTCACTACATCTATACATTATGTATTATTTTTCATGTATAGTTTATGCAGTGGTCAAAAGGTTGGAGTATTAGGTTAGTGATTTTTATATTGTAGGCTGTAACTCTTTTTTTGTTGATAATTTTCGGTAGATAAGATTTAAGATCATTATTAAAAAAAAAGAAGGAAAAAGAATCAAGGCCTCCAGCCCAATCTTTTTACATGAGCTTTAAAAGCTAAAATTGTTAGAGTGGTAATTATGCATATTATATATGCCCAATGTACAACATCTTATTGAATTAGATATTAGCAGTTTACGTCAACGACCTCTTTAAAAAACCTTTATGTTACCTATAATTTTATAAGCCAAGCTATAGTCCTATATAGATCCTTATGCCCATACCGCTTTATTTCAAATTTTTTCCTTCCTGGAAGGGGTGAAGGTATGTGTGCAGTGTTTTGGATCTTCAACAAAATGACTATTTCAGGCCTTCTCAATGATGGTGTTTGTGTTTTGAAATTCGTTGGCTTTGCTACTTGGGCTTGCTACATTTTTCTCATTGACAGTATTTGTTTTTTGAGGTTCTTTTGACTTGCACTGCTACATTTTTTATTTTATCATTTTCTCACTTACTAATTTGAAATCTTGAAATATGCCTAGGTCTATTATCAGCTGGAGAATTTGAGCCAAGCGGATCCTCCTTGTAAGTCTGTTGCTGCACTGAACTGTATAATCCTAGGTTGTGCAAATATATGGGATGTCGATCGGGCCTACGAGACTTTTGAGGCAATAAGCACTGGTTTTGGATTAACTCCTGATATCAATTCATACAATGGTCTGATATGTGCACTTGGCAAGCTCAAACTGGTAAAAAAAGCGATCCATTTCTCACACATACCCTACCCCTCTCTTTTCATGTTATTTGTTTTTAAACAAAAAATTGCACAAGCTTGCCTCTAAATAAATTGCTGCCTGTGTTTGCTTGCATTCCATCCCCTTGGAATCCACCCAACCCAAAAATATGCCCCATGATCAGTTTTTTGTAACTAGTTCTTGAAATTTTTAATTGGGGGCTGATAATGGGGAAGAAACTGTATTTGCGAAACTTTGGATTCACGGGTTGCAGAACTGCAGAATGCAGTCAGTGCTTCATGTGCATTCACATGGATTCGAAACTTAAAGATGCACTGCATGTTTTGATGTGATGATAGATTGTTGGGATTCTCTTAATTATTTTTGGCAGAGGGAAGAAGCTGTAAAAGTGTTTGAGCACTTCAGAAGTGTGGGGGTGAAACCAAATGCAGTTACATATTCTTTGCTTGTTGATGCTCATCTCATTGCAAGAGATCCAAAATCTGCTCTCTCCATCATAGATGAGATGGTAATTATATCTTATTGTGATTAGTGAACTGGCTCTAGTTATTGTGTTTTCCTTGTTTTGTTCATGCAGCTAAATTGATTTTTTGGTTTAATAAACTCCATGCCTCAGGTAATTTCCGGATTTGAACCATCAAAGGAAATTCTAAAAAAAGTCCGGAGGCGCTGTATCAGGGAGATGGACTATGAAAATGATGGGCGAGTCCAGTCCTTGGCCATAAAATTCAAAATCCAGATGTATACAGAGGGTCGTCGGGACTTGCTGTTCAATCTTCAATATGGTGCCGAATCCTGATGCACAGGAGGAGGATTATTTAAATCATAGAAGAGGCGAATTGAAAAAAAAAAAAATGGCAGCCTCAACTTTTTTTATAGTATCTTAATATTTGCATCCATGAACTACCTAAATTGAGGAATTTTTTTTTTTAAATATATTTTTTTAAAAACTTTAAACTAGTGGTGTCTGGCTGGTATTGGGCTCATTTCTGAAAAAAAATAGAATTCTAAAAAATTAAACTTTTTAAATTTGATTTGACTGTTTAAAAAATTTCTACGTAAAAATTTCTACCGCTTTTTAAAAAAATTTCTATATTTTTTACAAATCAAGTATTTTGTCTCTTTTGGTTGTCAATTTTTTTTTAAAAAATTATTTTAAAAAAAAATCTGTTTTTTTTAAATTTTTTGTTGTATTTTATTATGTTTTTGTTATTTTAAAATTTAAAATGTTAATTTTAAAATAAAAAAAAATTTGATTTTTTTTGCCACATAAGCAATTTTTTTACTTATGTGCCTTTTGGATGTAAGCAGCCACCTAGATTTGGGAATTAATGGCAATTAGTTCTTTTAGTTGCTGGCTGGATTACTTATTGTTGAGTATCTCAAGTGGCCTTCTAAAACTCAGATTTCAGGTTATCTTATGTATTTATTTATTAATTAATTGGTGTAAACTGATTTTGAGGTTGGCTTCTCTTATACTGGGATGGGATGGGATGGCGCTGCACTAATAATTTGATTTGTAGCTCAGTTAGTGAACTGAAGCATGACCCTTGTCTGTACATTATCTGAAAAGTTTTGAGCCTTGGCAGGTGAGGTTGATGTTAGGATCTTAGGTGTTTCTACTGCTAGATATTTTGTTCCTTGGTTATGTATTATTCTCTACATTGTTATTAATATTTATGATGAAAATACTTGAATCAAATCAATCATGTATTCCTGAATTTTTGGTTCATGTCATGTTGATGTAGACCGGCCGGAATAAGCATCAAGAATCCGAAACTGTCAGAATGATGTTTCTTATGATATGTAGCCAACCTTTCTCTAGACCACCTGATACTTACTTTTGATATTACATTATTACAAATCTCATTGTTATTATGGTCTTGTGTGTCCTAAATTGTGGAGAGAGCAAAATATTATTTTACTTGCATTTATGAGCCGCTTATCTGACTAATTGTAGTTTTTAACTATATATATATATATATATTCCCCCAGGAATACATTGTCACTTTGTCCTCTATGGGCTGTCTGAATATCTGCGGAGGTCTGCTCTGCCTTACGCCTTATCTTCTTAATTTCTTTCCCTTATTTCAATTAATTTTTGTGTTAGTGATAACCTTCTTCTTTTTTTCCATACCGACACTTGGGTAATTTGCTGTCACAGCCTTAGTAGACAATTCTCTCCTTTTGATGTTCTGCAGTTGCTGAACCGTTTCTACAACTTGGAAATGCTGGTACGTATACCTGTATGCAGTGATGTGCTATAGGCTCGTAAAGAACCCCCTCATCATGTGTATCTGCCTGTGTCAATATTGTTGGACGTACTTATTTTTGTATATTTGAGAATCTTATTTTATTTACAATGCATTGCAAAGAATTAACCTACTTTTTATATTTTAGACGTGCAAAATTTGATGACTCAGGACACTGAAATTTAAATCAGGAGCCAGAAGAATCTTGACTGCGAAATTCTAAATCAGGAGGAAGATTTTTGCCTGCCGCAAAGTTACTTTGATAAGGAAGAATGTGGTTATGTCATAAGGAGATGTTGATTTTAAGAATGTAATCTCACATGCTTCTATTCGTTTCTGGAAATAAAATAAGACGTTCATAAAAGAGTTGGCCAATATTTTCATATGCTAACAAGGAAAGTCAATTGTGAACAAAGTATATCAGCAAAGAAAAGGTGCTGCTGAGAATTCACTTTTGTATTAGTCTAATAGTTAAACCTTGGTATTGTGTGATAATAAATTTATTAGAAAACGATGTAATACATCCCGTTGTTCTGCCTTCTGGTTAATCAATAACAAAAGAAAAACATAAGCGAACTAACCCTTTCTTGTAAATCTTGGAAATTTGTTTTGAGGGATGGCCTGAATCCTGATGGAGAACTGAGAGTAGTATTAAGCACTTTCCGGGTAATGACCTTAAGAGCTACTATATAACTTCAGTTGAAGGATAGGGTTGTACTCGACTGCTAGTTTTAGTAATAATAATTTGAGATATTCACGAGCCATAATAATAATTTGAGTATCTTCAGCCTTTGAGCCAATTAAGTTAACTTTCTCAGTAGTCTACTAAAATTCCTCAGCCTTTGCTGGATTGAATTAGAGTTAATCCATGGACACACACTTTTTCATAGCTTTTAATTGTTATGTTTTAGTCTCGGAGGAGAAAAATTCAAGCTGAAATCCATGTTGCATACATCAAATCATAGAGTTATACTGTGTTTTAAAACTCTCTCTAGGAGAAGGAAGGCAGGCAGGCAGCTGATACCAGTTCAATAGGCTAGAAGATCTACACTGCTTTAAACCACAAGCCAAGGGGCACAATAAGTAGAAGGGGAAATATGACAAAACAGAGAGAAGAAGAGAGGAAACACATATTATATCTGTCATTTGAATAATTAAGGTCTATATGGAAAACCTCAAGTGGCTAAACTGGAAGCAATGACAAAATCAACAAACAAAATTACAGTAGAAATAGAAATGTGCAGAGCGAAATCCTGTTATTCTCTGTGACCCATGAAGATTAATTTTCATTATGAGATGTTGATACTATCCCGTGCAATCCGCTTGTGAGAGAAACAGAAATGGACACTTTAGCAAAGTTCTCCAACATCAGATTGCCTTATCTGGGGCTTACTGCTGCAAAAGATTAAAGAAAAATACCGATCAGCTATTTCTGGGTAGGACTTTGTTGAAGAATTTGATAATACCAACAAATTAAGTGATATACTAACCTCAGGTTCTGCTGCTGGTTTAGATTCTTCCCCTTTAAAGTTGTCCTCACCTGCATATAAACATTTCACTTCGCTGGATTTTGCCAAATAACCAAGATTCTATTACATATAATGTTTACTAAACAATATCTACAGTTGAGGGCCAAGTTCATATCCATATCCTCGTTCCTTCAAATCCCTGAATAAAATATCAGCCAAAATTCTTATTTCTTATTTTATTTTAGATAATGGCTAAATAATACCTCCATCCTCGGGCAAATCAGAGGTCCACAGAGTGAGGTTGTCTCTCAATAGTTGCATAATTAAGGTGCTATCCTTGTACGACTCTTCACTCAAGGTATCGAGCTCTGCAATTGCCTCATCAAAAGCTTGTTTAGCCAAATGGCAAGCCCTACATTAGTAACCAATACAACTAATAAACCACTCAATACATAACCAGGAATTGAAGTGTTTCTAGGCCGAAAAAAATAAAGAACATGGATTTAATTTTTTTTACCTCTCCGAGGAATTCATAATCTCATAGTAGAAGACAGAGAAGTTGAGAGCAAGCCCAAGACGGATTGGGTGGGTTGAAGGGAGTTCTGTACTTGCAGTGGCAGAAGCAGCCTAACACACAGCAACAAGAAGACACATCAAAAGTCAAAAGTAAAGATTGTGAGATCAAGATACATTGATTCACCATTAATCCATGTATTAGTCAAAAACTATGAACATGCCTCGTAGCCTTTCAATGACTGGTCAGCAGACTCTTTCCTTTCCTGGTCAGTCTTAAACTCAGCAAGATACCGGTAGTAGTCACCTTTCCTATTTTGATGCAAGCCACAAGAAGAAAAAAGAAACTTAAATCCTAAAGAATACGAAAATACTAATGGAAAGGAGATAACCACACCCCTCCCCCCCCTTTCCCTTCAAGGAAATATGAACAACAATGAAACCTAAAATCCACTCCCTCTTTGCATTTACACCAACAACACTTTTAATACGATGCAAATTAGCTTCCAGCACGGGCAATGTAGAACCAAACTCTTTTACACATGCACCGGTTGTATGACAGCAGCATAAAAATTAACTTCTCATCATGATGTCAATATACTACTATTCTCTGGCTCAGTGCGTCTTAGACTATCTTCATGTAATATTGGAAGAGATCAATTTGATAAAAGGTGTTTATCAGAAGAGTAATATCTATAATTAATAGAGCAAACAAGAACACGACCAACTGTAAATGTAAATGTAACCATAGGGCTAACATGACTTACATCTTGTAGTAAAACACAGTAGCTTCTCCTAAGGTGGAAGAGGGGATCAGATGCTTGTCTATGATGGAAAGAATGTCGCTGCAAATCTTGGAGAGCTCATCCTCTACCTTCTGGCGATAGCCCTTGATCAGTTTGACATTTTGCTCATTCCCCTTGGACTCTTCCTTCTGCTCAATAGATGACATAATGCGCCAAGAAGCTCTTCGGGCACCAATGACATTCTTGTACCCAACCGAGAGCAAGTTCCTCTCCTCAACGGTGAGCTCAACATCAAGTATTGCAACTTTCTTCATACACTCCACCATTTCTGCAACATCAGCAAATTCTTATATTTTAAAGGGAACTCCATTTTATAACATCATTAGCACATACTTAATAGTCTGATTGCAATCCGTTTGTATTACAGTTAGGCCCTTTCTTTCTTATGGTTTCTTTTAATGTTAGAACAGTTAGATTATAAGAATTCTTGTGTACTACTAATACCCAATCTCATATTGAAACGTGTAAAGAGATTGAGCTGTATATAAGTTTATGACTTTTGGGTAGGCTTGTACTGGCCAGGATGACCCCGGGACAGTGGATTATTATTGGGAGTGCGTAGTACTAGTAATTAATCAAACATTAACATGCCTATAACAAAACCAAATGGGAATTTATTTTGGACGGATGGAGTAAAAGTAAGTGAATATGTGAAACAAAAGAAATCTACATTCAAACCCGTGGCCATGAAATCTGCATACATAATTGAAAATACAAATAAAGATGATCAAGCAACCCAAAATCAGAATATATATGTCCAAACTACCCTGAATAAGAAAACAGTATGCCCTCCAATCTAAATCATATTATTAGACTAAAAATGTAATTAAGGAGGAGATTAATAAAGTGGAGTTTAATTAATTTACCTTCGTAACGCTCGGCTTGTTCAGCCAGCTTGGCCATGTAAACATGAGTTTCTCTCTCCTTTTCGTTCGACATTGTTGACGATGAGAGAGATCGAGAAGTAAATTACACAAACTGCTAATACTGAATAATAATAATAATAATAATAATAATAATAATAATAATAATTAATAATGAGTTTTTAGAGAGAAATTAAAATGAGAGAAAGCACGGAAGGAAAGGGCGAGAGATATGGGTGGAGAGGTTGATATAATGAGCGGAATAATACTACTACTCCTTTTAAAGATCGAGCAACTCAAGGAAGACCGAATCGGGACCGTTGGATGTGTAAGGACTGGTTTGAAATAGGAAACTAATACTAGCGCGCAAATCGTGATCTATTTCTATTTTTATTTCTTAGGAACTTCCGAACTAAGAGCCGTTCCGCATCCTCTTATTTTAAAATGACTTAAAATTAAAATATAAATTATTTTAAATTTATAAATAAAAATGTTCGAACTAAGAGCCGTGATTTAAAATAAAAAATTAAAATTAAATTCATTTATAAATTATTTTAAGTTCTTATTTATATATAAAATATTCGATATTAATTTAATTTATAAATCAAAATTAAATTAAAATAAATTATGAAAGTTTAAATTTACCATAATAATTTATAAATTAAAATTAAATATAAATATAAAGTATTTTAAAATAAGTTATAAATACTTATTTATTTATTTTGGACTTATAAATAGAGAAATAAGTAATTGTCAAACAGGAGAATAGTGACAAATGACCAATTTATAAATCTGTGCCGAACATGGCCTAACTAGGATAATTTACCTTTTTCTAATTCTCCCTATATATATCAAGTAGATTCTTGGTACGTATTGAGAAATACTTGACAAATTTTTTGTCAAACAGGGGAGTTATGTATCCATTGGGTTTGAATTACAAGTACTAACAAAAAAGAATCTGAATTACAAATCAAACATCTTCCTCCTATTTAAGTTAATTAATTTCTCTCTCATTTTTGTTTAAATTACAAATCAAAGTTGTTGATTATATATTAAGATTTACTCAAAAGAATATACGGGTGTCCTATGTTGAAAACAAAAATAAATATAAAAAGGGTTTAAAGTTTAGATAGATAGCCTATAAACCAATCAAGAAAGAAAAGAAAAATAATAATAATAATATATGTTTTCTTAAGAAAAACAATACTAACAAATACTAGTATTACTTTTATCAATTCTCCTAGTCCTAGACAACAACAACACAAGTCTGTCTGATTAATCGCTCAGATCCGTCTATGAAATGATCAGAGCAGCAAGAATAGGAATATCTAAACCTCTCATAAACCTTTTGTCTCTCAGCCGGGCCATTTCCACCCAATCAAACAACACCACCATAATACCAACAACACCAGTGGCAGTCAACCCAGCACACCTCCTTCGAGTCTGCACCATTCTCTACCAACAACAAAACTCCCCCGACTCAAAACTCCACACCTCCCTCACCCACTGCGAGTTCCAACTCACCCACGAGTTCTTCCTCCAAGTCTGCAACAAATTCCCTTTTTCATGGCGACCCATTTACAAATTCTTTCTATTTTCCCAAAAACACCCCAATTTCCACCACACTTCCGTCACTTTCAACAAAATGCTCGACATATTTGGGAAAGCAAGAAACATTGATATCTTATGGGAGCTCGTTCAAGAAATGGGCCGTCGCCGTCTTGTTAATGATAAAACGTATCAAATTGCACTCAAAACTTTGGCTTCGGCGAGGGAGATGAAGAGATGTGTTGAATTTTTTCACGTGATGAATGATTATGGTTATGGGTATAATTTGGAGACGATGAACAAGGTTGCTGAGACCTTGTGTGGATCTAAGCTTGTTGAAGAGGCTAAATATATTGTTCTTAAGTTGAGAGATTGGATTAAGCCAAATGGGGTTACTTATAAGTGTTTGATATTTGGGTTCTGTGAGGTGGGTGATTTGATTGAGGCTTCAAAGGTTTGGAATTTGATGGTTGATCAAGGATTGGAGCATATTGATGCAGTTGATAAAATGATGGATACCCTTTTCAAAACTAACCGGTTCGATGAAGCAATGAAGCTTTTTCAATCAATGAGGTCGAAGAGTATTGATGTTTTGGGTGTTTCAACATATCGGATTGTGATCAAGTGGATGTGTAAAAATGGGAAGCTTGGGCAAGCTCATTTGATGTTTGAGGAAATGCAGCAGAGAGGAATTCAACCAGTTACCGCGACAATGGGGTCATTGATTTATGGACTTTTATGTAAAGGCAGAGTTAGAGAGACTTACAAGATCATGGAAGAAATTGAAAAACCAGATTTAAGCGTGTATCATGGGTTGATCAAGGGGCTTTTGAGGTTAAAAAGGGCAAGGGAAGCAACTCAAGTGTTTAGAGAGATGATAAAGAGAGGGTGTGAGCCTATAATGCATACATATATCATGTTATTACAAGGGCATTTAGGAAAGAGAGGACGAAAGGGACCAGACCCTCTAGTGAACTTTGACACCATTTTTGTTGGAGGAATGGTCAAGGCCGGAAAGTCCTTAGAAGCAACAAAGTATGTGGAGAGAATGCTTTATAGAGGACAAGACGTACCCAGGTTTGATTATAATAGGTTTCTGCATTACTATTCAAATGAAGAAGGTGTGGTTATGTTTGAGGAAGTGGCCAAGAAATTGAGAGAGGTAGGATTGTTTGATTTAGCAGACATATTTGCGAGATATGGGGAGAAAATGGCTACTAGAGATAAGAGGAGAGACAGAGCACTTGAGGCATGAGAAGGGTTTTAGTTGGTACCAAATTATCAGTTCCATTTTCTTCTCGAGGAGGTGGACTGCTTTCATGAACCCAAGGGACTATTGGAAAACTTTTGGTAAGACAATTCACAAACTGCAAAGACAAGTTTCATGGCAATGATATGTAGTAATTTTCATTGTAACAAGAATATCAGTCTACGAGGTTGAAGGTTATACTTGTAAAAATGTGTTGCATTTTTTTCCATCATGCATCTCCTCCGGTTATGACGTCCGGCATGAGATAATAAAATGTACAAGTTAGCCTTAAAATAAAAGCAAATGAAAAAACTGGAAGCAAGATTTCTACATCATAATCATTCATATATCTCGTTTCTTGTGACACCTCTCTTGAATAGGAGCAATATTTCAGTACAAATCATACAAAATTATCAAACAATATGATAACCATATAAAAAAGAAAAAAAACAAGTAGGCACAAAATATTGGATGAATAAATTTGCTACAAACTCCCTCCAGGAAATAACGATATGCAGCTACTTGTGAAGCAAAACTTTCCCCCGCCACAAACCTATATATGAATCATTCATAGGCAATTGTTAAACTCAGCAAAATTCCGTGTGATAAAAAAAACAAGCGGAGAGCCTGCATGCTAAAAGAAGTGGAGAGCCTGTCATGTGCGTCCTTCTACAGATCATCATACATCAGTGTCATTGTGGATGCCATATCTACCAGTGTCTTGGGAAATAGTATTCATTATTGCTGATCCAGTTTTATTCAGCGAAGTTCCATTCTCTCAGAATAAACTTCCAAGTGTCATGAATCCTGCTACTTCATTACCAGCTGACTCTTACACGTGGCTTCAAGTCATCAAAAAGGGATCAAGAGATCAGGATTCATATGGTTTAACATTGCAGCAGCACAGTTTTCAATCAAAGAGAAGCAACTACATGTGAGATTGTGGTCTATTCCAATATTTCTTATTTTAATAGACTTCGTAGAACATCTTTCTATAGAAGCGTAGATCCTTGGTCAATACTCCAATAGGAAGGAATTTAAACATTTTAATCAATCATTCAAAGCAACTGCAAATAATTCATAAGATCAAGGACGCAGACTGCAGAAAAATTACCAGAGTAAAGAATAAGTTGATAGTCCTAGGAAGGGTGAGACCTCCCATTGGTTAAACAATTATTTTCTCACAAATGGCTTTTGGCAAACAAGAAGCCGTTGGTCGCTGCCATTCTGAAGATCTATCACCCTTGCTTCCCAACGAATCTGTGCAGCAAGCGTGCGGGCCTTCTCTATAGGCACCAATTTATCCAAAAGCACTACCCACCCCTGTCAAACAAATTAGTATATCTACAAATCAAAACACTACTGTAATTTTAAGTGTGAGATTAGCACAAGCAAAATATGGATATGATGCCCCTTGCTAAAAAAATTATCTGACAGAGAGATACAGCCAAATTAATAGTAATTATTTAGAGAAAAAATATTGAATTTAAATACCCAACAGATTTCTGAAGTAGCAATCAAAGAATAAACAAGAAAAAGAATATGATGAAAAGGAATTACTTCAGGGCGCAGAATACGATCCATCTCAAAGAGTAGGTCCATCAAACTACATCCTTCTGAATCAAGGTGTGAAAGGAGCCCATTTGCATGAAGCATGTCATAGGTACGTGGATAGGTGGGAAAGGGTTCACACCTATGGCCAGTAGTTAGAATATCAAACCATGCACTAAATTAGACATTTTAAATGAAAAGTTCCACTAAAATATTGATTGTGAAGTTACGACAGTGCATGTAAACTCAAAAGGTAAAACTGAAATGTTGAGGATATAAAATCTATGGAAACAATATTACACATGAGAGAAATGATAGTGGAACTAAAAATCTAACATAGAGAAGTGTATGCCAAGTAGTCTTTTAAACTTCGAGTTCAAGCTCCAGAAACAGACAATATATGAGAAAAGTCAATAGAAGGTGAAAATTGAATTCTACAAACTTCCAAAAAAATCTCAGATGGCATGGAAACAGTTTGATTGTCAAAAACCAGGTTGTCAGACATTGACCATCATCTAGATTTTCAATTATACTTTGCGAGAAAACAAACTGACATCTTGTACACCTAGTACTCTGTAAATCTTCATCAATTAAGGAGGAACATGGATGATGCATAATCATATTAAAAACATAGATCATCTATGAAAATGATCCAAAAAAATTCTTTCAAGAATTCTTTAAAAGATGAAAAGATTCATTTTATAGAGGTAAAATGACCATCTTCATATGAGAACTAAAAAGAGCAAAATTTTCTAGGATTTGGAAGACACGAGGCAACCACACAATCTCTTCTTAGTTGTAATAATATAGCAGTGAGCATGCTACTGAACAATCTAAATATGCAAAGGAAGTTATGCTTACTCTTACCAGTCATGAAAAACACCAGCAAAACCTTGATCAAGTATGAGAGGAAGTGTATTACGTGTTCCGATTGGAACAACATTCATTACCCATACTGATTTTCTAGCTTCCAGAAATGCAGAATTTAAGCCCCCATAATGAGCATTCATGTCTAACACATTCCGGATCATATTATATGGAGGTAATGGATCTTCATCGCCCGGCCTCTTGGGATGATCTGAGAAAATTAGGGGGGTAAGCAAAGACCAATAATTTCTTAGTGCTGATCTCCAAAATTCTGAGTCTTCAAGGAATTCTTCATGATGTACTCCTGGATTAGTAGAAGAGAATCAATAAAATGATGCAGCCGAGGAATCATAATTAGAAAATTTCAGCAGATTCATCAGAGAAATACCAGCAACAAATTAACCATGGAATTGTGCAAAATCAACAAACTAAGACAAACAAGTACAAGATTTCACTAGAACAGTACTTACCATGAATTTCAAGTTCTTCAGAACTCAAGGGATAGCTGGAAGACCTGTTCTGAATGGGAATCCAACGTTTACTGACAGTCCCACTTATACAAGGTGCGAGTGGCTGGTAATATGATTGAACATCATGACCTTCTTGACAAGAAGGTAAGGCTCCCTGATTGCTACATTAAAACAATAAAGAACACTAAATTAAAAGAAAGCAAATATAAAAAAGAAATAAGAGAAGGAAAAAAAAGTTCCACAGCACAATGGCAGTGAAGGACCAAAAATACCTTCAACTGAAAACAATTCATGCTACCAAAAAAAATACATTAAAAGACGGGAATTACTTTGATCAACTCGTACATCATCATTAATAGCCTCACCTATTATAGCATTGAGCATCTACTGTTTTCTGCCAGATGAAAGTCTCTTCTTGCTGAACTAAAAGACTCCAACAAAGTTTCTGGGTGAAGACTTCAATTGTTCTAATCAAATTTCCTTGTACCTTACTTGCTGGTGAGGTTAAAACAAAGTAACCTCCAGGTTTGAGTAGCCGGTCAGCTTCGATAATAAACATGCCATCTGATTCGCAAAAACATCATTGATGATGAAAAATATGAAAATTTGCGGAAACAAAATTTCTGCTTATTTACTAGTCAAGCATTAAGTGGCAAGTTCTCCCCCTCTTCAACTTGTGTCCATCCTAAAAATACCAACTATTTGTGGAAATACTACACGTAGTTTGTCATTTGTTCTCCATTTCAATGTTGTTCTGCTCAAATGCTTCAGCAGCAACATTCTCCAATTAGCAAGATAGGCTCCATATTAATGTCTTTTGACTCTTTTTTCATTTCTGTTTGGGTTTTAGATGTTTCCCACTAAAAAATGACACAAAAGATGACAATATGCTCTCTTTCTCTCTCTCTTCCTCCCCCTATTTATATGTGTGTGGTGTAAGTGAGCCGTGTTGTGGGCATGTTGTGCACTTGTAAGACTCTCTTTTTTTCTTTGGACTCTTTCACACTACATAAAAAATTCTATTTTTGTACAAAATAAATAAATAAAGCAAATGGATTATGTAGGGATGGTAAGACAAAACTGATACCATGCTGCAAAGGAAACGGTTTGCAGTAATAGTACAGTCTACTGTTCAACATTTTTTTTTCTTTTTTTGCTAAATTGTTCAACATTAATTACCACATGCATACAAAAATAATCTGCATTCATAAAAAAACCAATAATAATAAAAACAAGATGGCATCGATGAGCACAGAACAAAGAGCTTTCATATTTGCAGCAGCAGAAGGGAATCCCAAACACGATTTAATCTTAGTTAAAGTTGCAGAACAAAAATCCCTAGAATAGCTACAGCAATACCTTTGCTGTCCCACAAAATACCACACTGAGCACAGTGAACCATGTCATACGACAATGATGGAAATGGAAGCTGCCTTGAAATGAAGTTGCCAATAATTGCTGGAAGACCTCTTTCAAGGGATAACTGAACTTGGCTACCAGTTAACTCATATGCTGCCATACAGACAGCCATCAACTTTAGTGATAGCAAGTGGGCCCCAAAGCTACCAAACCCACAGTTAATATCTAATATGGTTCGCACCTGTAATTAGCATCAAGAAGAGATTGTCAAACCCGCAAAACAGTTCCACTGCATTTGTTAATTCCAGAGAATAAGTGAAATGTTATGTACTTTTTAGCTATAGAACCGAATCTATGTGGGTATGTAGAAGAAGACAATTCAGTATCGTTTCCAGATTTCAGACCCTCTGAAGCTGGTCAAGACAAAGAAGCAGGAAATATTTAATAAGAGAAAGCACTACTTACGCCAGCTTGACGAAAGTCGGAGTCACTCGCCAACCCTATCATCTCTGCAATTTGGCGGGAATAATCTTTGACACCATCAAAGATCAATCCATCATCTGAATGGAAAGCAATTTGATTTTCCTCTAATAACATTAACCTAAAAGTAAAGTAAAAGAAGAAAAAGTTTGTCAGATAACCAAACTAGAACCCTAAGATGCGTGGGTGGGAGTGAGGTGGTTAATTTAGTTTGAATATGTAGGTTTCACTCCAGAGCAACTAAAAGGGCTAAACTTAAAAAAATCCTAGTTTCCACTAAATCAATGTTAGCTTAAGTTTACCTTTTTGTCATGCTTCCAGAAGAAAGGAATTGATCTTTGGTTATCTTTACATTTGCACTCCATATGATATCTCTACCAGCTGGCCAACTCAGGGGGGCCTTATAGTCCTTTGGAGGACGAACCAAACAATGTTGTCGTTCTCGTGATACATCACAATGTCGATCAAACTCCTCCCCATCTTTAAAGCCCGCTAACAAATTTCCTGACACATTATAGCATGGTACAAAATTCTCTCTTTCCTTATCACAAAGACTAAAGTCGTTTAGTCGACTAGCTCCAAGGGACAGAGACCTCAATTCCAAATAATCACTAGCTGCTTGCTCCTTTAGCCTTCTGTAATTGGAGTAAATATCCAGTCTTGTATTGGAAGTAACCGGGTCAAAATCACTAGAAGAAGACGATCCCAATAAAGCAATTAGTACCAAAACACAGATTAAAAATAAGAGTAACAAGCTGCTTGGTGGTCTAGGGCCAAAAACTAGAGACAGTTTGTGGAACCAGGAGCTTCTCATGTCCAGATTTGGAAACTCTCAGACAAATAAATGAGCAAGAAAGAAAGTGTGATACCCTTATCGTTTCACCCTAAATCTCCAAAAAATATGAACTTAAAATATATGCTGTCACGTATATCACCCCAAAAGCCAGCAATTTCTGCAGGCATTGACAATTGCCTTTTAAACCTGGCAGAAAAATGGGAGACCCTCCCATCGGAGTCACATAACTAGCATAGAAAACAGTCCAAATTCATCATACTCAGATCCCAAAGTACCCTTTCAGATCCTAACTATAGATCACAACTGAAAAGAATGGCATTTCAAAACAGACTTGACTTTATTACAAATCAACCAATTCAATGATGCAATGCCGATCCTAAGTACGTCTTCAGATCAATCTGCAGCAACAAATTATCGACAATAATTACTTTAATAAAGAAAGGAGCATGACAATTAATTATCATGATCTCAAGATAAAGGCGTTGCATTCAGATCTAAGACACAGATCAGATCCAAAAGAAAAAGGGAAATTTAAGGTATCCATGATAAAGAGTAATAAATGTAATTAGGATATTTTTATTGCATAGCAGGTTGATAAATTGTAGAAATATAGAGAATGTGAGTGTGTATAACAGAGATTACGTTCACCGTTGGGAATGCTTAGGAGCAGTTGTGATTCGCCATTGACATTCAAGAGAGAGGAGAGAGAAAGAAAGGAGCAGCTTTTGGGGTTACGAGAAGTAAATACGGTTTTTCGTTGGGGTCCTATGATATGAATGATTGGAATTACAACGATAATACTACTCCTCTACACTTTTTATTTATTTATAGACGACTCAGATCTAAAGACATTCGCAAATTTAGACATAAATTAATTCCAAATTATACAGGGAGGGAAGGAGAATTCAGAATAGTAGTAGACTAGTAGTAATTGTTTTTGTTTAATAATAATAATTACATTTAATAGTAATATAATTATTTTTATTGTTATATTCATTCCACTGTTATTTATTGGATTTTTCCCAACTGGAAATGGCGAAGACAGGTGGTATCCAGCCATATCAACGTGACTGTCACGCTGAGGTACCCAACCCAATCCAACCTAACCTCTTGTTTCAGTATTATACTACTACTAATATTGCATATTTATTGATTTTGTTTTGAAAAACAACTTACATTTGGATTTATATCAATTCAATAAATGATGGTATTAGCCTGTTCATACATCAATTTGATTGCAAAACAACTTTTACTTTCTCATTAATTAAACAATAACATAATAATAATAATAATAATACAAAAAGTTCGATTTTAGATTTATTTATTTTTCTCCTTGGACTCGGGTGGTTGGTTACGATTTAGGTGACTTTTTAGAGTTTAATATGGAAATTTGCTTAATATGGAAGATTAATGATGCAAAATGGAGGATTATGTAGCTATTATCTAACCAGTCTAGTCATGGAAGAAGAGATTTTGGGGTGAGCTAGGCTAGCTACACGGGTACAAGATCATTTTTGTATTTTGTTTTTGTCACATTAATTTGCATCACACGGAGACGGAGACGGAGAGGAGCACCCCCCTGTCCTTTAGCAAACAAATTCATTGTTAAATGCCTAAATTATTCCTTTAGGTAATGCCTGCCTGACAACATGCTTGCACCCTATAGAGACTGGACCCAATCTCCAATAGTTGCAGACCTCATAATAATTTGATTTGAACCGCAAACAAGAAAGACCAAGAAAACAACAAGAAAAGGAGATGATATAATTACCTCATCTCTTTGAAAGAAAAGAATGTGATGAGAAGAACTGCAACATTCTGATCCAACTATAACAATCATCAAGGGAAATAAACAAACAAGTTGAGTAATTAGAGGCAACTTCAAGATTTAAGAACCCTGATTCAAAAACAAAATCGCTAACAGTTATTTGGATGCCTAGTCAACCTTCAAGAATTAAGATTCATCAACCAGGTCCTAATCCCAATTCTCTGTTCAAGTAATCCACAAACAACCTCTTTGCACTTCAGCATCTGAAGGCGGGGGTGGCCCACTCAAGCTCGATTGCCCAGTCAATTTTATGAAAGTTCGTCTTAGCCTTCGTAGCTCCGGCAGTCCAACTGATCTTGAGAGATTGATACTTGGTAAATCCGGGCCAAGAGAAACTCCAGTCGCAGGCCCTCCCAGTGCCAGGGACTGAGCATCAACGATAGCATTTGCCACCTCCTGTGTAGCCCTGTCCATTTCATATAGAGAATTTGCCTCTGAAAACCGTGCACTTTGTGTAGCGATTGTTGGCTGTAATATTTTAACATCCCTTGTCTTAGAGACAACTGTTTTAGTCAAGTACAATATAGCATCTACAATGGCAGCAGAAGCTTTTTCTATTCCATTTCTAGATGGACATAACTCAAACAATGGCGAATCCCACCGATTTCTTCTATCTGGTTGCTCAAATCTTCTCACCAAATCATCAAATATCTTATCATTATATGAGGCTTCTTCTTTCTTTCTGCGGTTTTCGTTCCATTCTCTACAGTGGGTTTCTTCAACATTGCAATAAAGGACACAATATCTAATTCCTGCAGCACGAGCCAAACACCAAAGCTCATATCTATAACCCTTGATACTGTTTAGGGAATCCACTATAATAATACTTTCTCTATTTAAAGATCTGTCAACTGCTGACCTAAGCACCCCCCTTAAGTTCTTCTCTGCAATCATGTCAGCAAAACTTTGATTGCGATCAAGGTGAAACAAAGTTTCATCTATGACTCTGACCGTTAGTTTTGATTCAAGGTCTTTGAGAGCTTCAGCAAGGCATAGGCCAGCTGTCGACTTACCACTGCATGGTTGCCCACAGATTACAACCAATGCCATTCACAGAGGATTTGGAATGATTTGCAAGGCGGAATTCTACTTAACTGCTTAAAATTCAAATATAGACTTCACTGGAGATCCTGTCCATTCAAAGATGCCCAATTATTCTCAAGAAAAAGGAAAGATTTAGAACCAGATCAATAGCTTATTAAAAAATTGATAATACCCCTGTTCAAAAGCAAACAAAAAACCTCAAGTGAAGTTATAACATCTAGTTCATATATCACTTAAATGACATCTAGAATATATTATGTAAAATAGCAGGGACAAATGACAATCCCTAAAAAGGCAGCATATATGGCAATACATTTTATGAAAAGGATAACTTTAAGGTAATTCAGCACATTGGGGTTGAGAAGGGGAAATGCAAAGGACAATGAATTCTTTTTTTACCACTTGTTTAGCTCATTTTGAAATAGAGGTGGAATAATTTTGAGAATTGTGGGCCTGTGCCTTCCTTCAATTGTTGTTAGTCATATTTTTGAGATCTCCACTGTTATACCATAAAGGAATTATGTGTGATTTTCATGATTGGCTTTCCCTTGTATAGACTATTAAGACTGAAGCGTCATTTAGTAATTTTCATTATTTTCTTCAATCTAACATAGTTGTAGGTCTGTATAATAGTAAATGCATACTTCATTTCAAAAAAGGTTAATAAAAGCTGTGACTTGATTATCTACATATAACTCAATTTAGTACAATATCGAACACTCATGAAATCGTGAAGTCAAGTATTGTTGAAAATGGGATTTGAAATATTAAATATTAAAGCATTTTGAGGCTCAATTAAATGAGGGACCCACATTCCGAAAATGTCGGGTCTTTGCACCAATGTGTTCTCACGAAGAGTATAACTTGGTATATTTATATGTTCAAATCCATTAAGAATTGAATGAGAAAATTGACTCCAAAGTCACCTACTTGAATGTTGTCAATTGCAAAAGTCTCACATAGAGCATTAGAGGAAAAATGAAAAACATATATATGGGATGTTTGCTCAATGGGAAGGGCCCCAAGGGGCACCCCACTTTTGTGGAAGGGAGAGGACCTAACCAAGACATGGTTCAAACCCACGCGCACAAGATCATCGCCGTCCGTCCGTCCTATCGATCGGGTAGGCTCTCAAGTGAATCGGGTCATGATATATAACTTTTTGGACAAAATTTATTTAATAAGTTATTAGATTTTGTTTTAAGTTATTATCAATACTACGTAATTTTGACGCATCCTAACGGTAATAAACTGCTGGATTAATCTATAAATTAATCCATATGGGGCGCTAAAAAGCACGCGTAAAATTTTCCCGTCCGTGCCCTTCCTTCCCCGCTTACGTAGTAAGAAAAATTCCCGTTCCTTTCCTTCCTTCCCCGTTCTGTAGTAACAATTCCCGTTCCTTCCCTTCTGGAAGAATCCCGTTCTTGACAGAGTCCCGTTCTGCAAGTGCAAATCCCGTTTCTGTTCTACAAACTCCGTTCTGACGTGAGTTTTTCCTTTTATTTTATTTTCATGCATCATTACTGTAATTTCCATTTACATGCATCATTAGTATTAACAGTAAAGTTCGGGTACATAACATAAAGTTGTGTTCGTAGTGTTCTTAATTTTGACGTGCTTCTAATTTAGAACTGGAAATCCGTTTTATCTTGGGAAGCAATTATTCATTAATCCTTAGCACCAGTGAGGGAATAAATTTGCTTTAAGGAGATTTTGTGAATTCAAAGGACTCGGATTTATTTATTCATATTTTCTGTGTTACATGTATATAAAATTCTGTTCTGTTTTCTTATATTTATATATATTAAATAATACTATATATTACAGAAAACAATCTTAAAGCAAATTTAAATTTTTTGTAATTATAGTATTGTTTATGTGAACAGAAAATTGTTTTATGTGAATAGGAAATTGTTTTATAAAACAAGTTTTTGTTTTGTAAAAAACTGCATTTCTGGAAGTTCTAGAAACAATCATATTTGTTTTGTTATGTGTATGATTATCCACATAATTCTTAAAATTTATTTCTGTTATTAGATATTTGTTTCAGTTAGTGATTAAATATTTTGTCCATTACCGTGATTCATTTTTTGTTGCACTCAAATTGGAAAAACGTCATTTTTTTTTACCATGCCATGCATGATAATCGTTTAAGTGTTTAAGTGCTTTTAAGTGTTTTAAGTGTTTAAGTGTTTAAGTGTTTAAGTGTAATGATCTATATATATTGTATATTACATGTTGCATGCATATTACAATGATTGCATGGTGTATTAATGACTTGCATGTTCTGCATGTTGTTGTCAAACTCCACAATACTGATCCTAATCACAAAGTGTTGCTTTTATGTTTAATATCATAAGCAGTATGCATGTTAATTCATTTGACTTATTAATACATATAATACTAAGAAATATTATATAATATTCTGTTATTATTTGCATGTTAATATAACAGTTTATTGTGTTGCATGTTAAATATATAATATTCTGTTATTATATTTATTATAGGAATTTTATATTTATTACATGTTGATACATCTATTCAATATTATATTTATTATATTTAGTTATTATATTTATTATAGGAATGGTACTAGTAGATGTCATTTCTGTTATACAAATAAAGACTATCAATAATCATTTCTGTTATACATCTATTCGAATGCTAATAGCAATAACATATTTAAATAGACTTGAAATACATCAAATGGATGTCAAGACTGCATTCTTAAATGGTGAATTAGATGAAGAAATATATACGGAACAACTTGAAGGTGTCATTGCTCCTGGACAAGAGAGGAAAGTATGCAAACTTGTTAAATCCTTGTATGGATTAAAACAAGCACCAAAACAATGACATGAGAAATTTGATAATGTTATGTTATCAAATGGATTTAAAATTAATGAGTGTGACAAATGTGTTTATGTCAAAAGCACTCAAAAGGAATATGTCATTGTTTGTCTTTATGTGGATGATATGTTAATCATGGGTAGCAACAATGAAGTTATCAACTCTACTAAACGTATGTTGTCAAATAGGTTTGACATGAAAAGACTTGGGGTTCTTGATATAATATTAGGAATCAAGATTTCTAGAACATCCGATGGAATTATATTATCTCAAACTCATTACATTGAAAAAATACTTGAAAATTTTAACAAGTATAATATAATTCTAAATAAGACCCCAGTTGATATAAATCTTCATTTAGCTAAAATGAAGGTGATAGCATATCTCAATTAGAATATTCTCGTATAATAAATGGTTTTAATGTATGTAAGTGAATCGTGATTTAGACCGGAATATAGCTTATTAGGTAAGTAAGCTAAGTAGGTATCTGAGTAATCTAGGTAAAGATCACTTGGAAAGTAATTTTGAGAGTTTTAGGATATTTAAAACATACTCAAAAATATGGATACGCTTATCTGAGATATCCAATAGTATTGGAAGGATATAGTGATGTTAATTGGATATCGATAATAAAGACTCAAAATCCACAAGTGGATATGTCTTTACCCTTGGCGGTCTGATGGTATCTTGGAAATCCTCAAAACAAGCGTGTATTGCAAGGTCTACAATGGAATCGAATTCATTGCTTTAGACAAAACCGGAGAAGAAGGTAGGTAACCCAATTTCTTAGAGAATATTCTAAATTGGTCAAGACATGTGCCAGCTATATGTATACACTGTGATAGCCAATCAGCGATTGGAAGAGCACAGAGTCATTTATATAACTGTAAGTCACGCCATATACGACGAAGACATAATCTCGTTAGACAATTGCTCTCAAATGGAATTATCTCAATTGACTATGTAAAGTCAAAAGATAATATTATGGGATCCGCTTTCACGAAAGGTTTAACAAGAGAGAGCAAGTGGAAAAATCATCGAGGGAATGGGTTTAAAGCCTCTTTGTTTAAATAAGAGTCGTCGTAGTGGCAATCCAACTTAGGTATTTGGAGATCCCAAGATCTAGGTTCAATGGGCAAACCGAACTATGTAGTACTCAGTAAAGCACTGAGGAGTTATTTATTAAAATGAGACAGTGCACATCTGCCGCAAGAATTAGGATAAGTTACGCTTTTAATGACTTTTATATCTTGAAATACGTTCAAGTGGAGTATTGCAGGATACTCTTGATAGAAGTCACCTACGTGAGTAAGAAGGGGGCCACTTCTGTGTGAATTTTGAAGGTTGAATTCTCTAATATACTCACGGAACCAAGGGGTGTTTCAAGGCCAAAATGAACACAAACGTGAGAATCAATTATGTCTGAAGAGATATTTTGTGAATTCTATTGTCTTGGTTTACACGAAAAGCTGACAGTTCAAAGACATCAAGTTTACTGATTAGCCAAGTAAATCCGATAGATTTTACTAGGGCAAGTTCAAAGCCACTAGGCTACTTAACCTGATGAAATATCTTTTCTCATGTATTCGAACTAGTGTCTGCATATTCATATCATATTTTACATGTTGTAAAGCCAATTTTACATTCATGTGGGGGATTGTTGGAAATGGGATTTGAAATATTAAATATTAGAGCATTTTGAGGCTCAATTAAATGAGGGACCCACATTCCAAAAATGTCGGGTCTTTGCACCAATGTATTCTCCTTCGTGAGGAGTATAACTTGGTATATTTATATGTTCAAATCCATTAAGAATTGAATGAGAAAATTGACTCCAAAGTCACCTACTTGAATGTTGTCAATTGCAAAAGTCTCACATAGAGCATTAGAGGAAAAATGAAAAACATATATATGGGATGTTTGCTTTCGATGGGAAGGGCCCCAAGGGCACCCCACTTTTATGGAAGGGAGAGGACCTAGCCAAGGCATGGTTCAAACCACGCAGCCATGGCATGCGTCTGTCCGGTCGGTCGATCGGTAGGGCTCGGCGAAGGGGTCGGGTCGTGATATATAACTTTTGGACAAAATTTATTTAATAAGTTATTAGATTTTGTTTTAAGTTATTATCAATACTACGTGAGTTTTCGACGCATCCTAATCGGTAATAAACTCGGGATTAATCTATAAATTAATCCATATGGGCGCTAAAATGTAACGCATAAATTTACCCGTCCTGCTCATCCTTCCTTCCCCGTTCTGCAGTAAGAAAAATTCCTGTTCCTTTCCTTCCTTCCCCGTTCTGTAGTAACAATTCCCGTTCCTTCCCTTCTGGAAGAATCCCGTTCCTGACAGAGTCCCGTTCTGCAAGTGCAAATCCCGTTTCTGTTCTACAAACTCCGTTCTGACGTGAGTTTTTCCTTTTATTTTATTTTCATGCATCATTACTGTAATTTCCATTTTCATGCATCATTAGTATTAACAGTAAAGTTCGGGTACATAACATAAAGTTGTGTTCGTAGTGTTCTTAATTTTGAAATGCTTCTAATTAAGAACTGAAAATCCGTTTTATCTTAGGAAGCAATTATTCATTAATCCTTAGCACCAGTGAGAAAATAAATTTGTTTTAAGGAGACTTTGTGAATTCAAAGGACTCGGATTTATTTATTCATATTTTCTGTGTTACATGTATATAAAATTTTGTTCTGTTTTCTTATATTTATATATATTAAATAATAATATATATTACAGATAACAAGTATTCCCTGCAAAGGATTCATAATCAACACGAGAAACGAACAACGTCAAGTTGATTTGATTTAAACAAGGGAGTTCTAAATGGTAGTAGGAAAGAAAGAGAATCTCACACAATTAAGCCATATCGCATGGTTTGGGATAACAAATTGAGAAAGGAGATAGCTCTAATTCTACAACCTATATAAAAAGATGCAAGACAATTATCTAATTTTAATACCAGATACAAGACAAACTAGATTGCTCTAATACCTAGCACATATACTCCCTCCGTTCCAAATTATAAGATCATTGTTGACTTCTGAAAGACATTTTGAGACATTTTCAAATCATTGTAAGATTTATTATTTCACAATTTGTAATGAATCATCTCAATTTTGAGTTTTGAAAATGTGTAAAAGTGACTTTCAACGGAGGTAGTACCAGAAAACACCAAATAAATGATGGTATTAATCTTTACACCATATGGACAAAAGTGATCAACTCCAATTTCTACCATCTGAGAAACTTAAACCCTAAGCTGACAATGAAAGAGTTTCCCTAGTGAACTTGTAAAGCTCGTGTCTTGCGTACCTTTATCGAATCAAATACTTGAATGATCAATGCATAATATACACAGATGTTTATGTATGAAACTATGAATGCATTAAAACCTTATGAGGCAAAAAAACTCACCCAAAGCCTAAAGGTGAGATCTAAGTATTTTTTAACACAGTTTATCAAACAGCTTAGGGGTATAGCTCACTGTAGTTGAGTTCGAGTAATGTAAGAAACTAGTAGAGGGCATAAACCCTATTGAAAAAAATAAATAGATTATGTATGCAGATAAGAATAAGCCCTAGTGAGCAGATTGTGAATAGACAGAGAGTGGCTTTAGTTACCTGGATCGCAATGGGGAGATAGTTATTAGTTTCAGACAAGGAGTTGAATCAGTAGATGGGCAGTGCAGTGATCCGGCACTGGAAAACCAATTTTGGTTGGAGCGGAAAAATCCGACTAGTTTTGAAGATTCTTTAAAAAAACAGTTGGAAATTTTTTGAAGATTTTTTAAAAAAACAAGTGGCATTATGGGTGATATTTTTATAAAAAAAAAGTGGGTGGGATTATTTTTTGTGGATGACATTTTTATAAATAAAAAAATAGTGAGTGGGATCATTATTTTTTAATATTATTTTATTTTTTAAAAAAACCTAATTTTAATAGAGATATGCTTTCCATCCTCCCTATATTTTATTAAAATATATATATATATATACACACACAATTATCCGGTCCGGATCTTAAGTTCACCCCTTATTTAACATACCTTGACCTTTAGCGAGCGACGATCCGGTTCGTCGCTATATATAGCTTTTAGCAACAGACAATATATAACGACGGATCGAATCGTCGTCCGATCGCTAAAAGGGAGTGAGCAAGATATATGTTAGATAATGAGTGAGTTTAAGATCCGAATCGCACAACTATCATCATATACTTACATAATTATATTAGTACATTCTATTTATAATTACATTCAAAATAAAGGACAAGATTACTCCATCTCAAATTATGAGATATATTTTGCATTTTTAAATTAAAATATATTTTTATATATTATTTCTTGCCGCATAAAATTTAGACTTAAATAGGAATTGCACCGTTGATAGTAGTAACCTTTCCCATATATTCAAAAGTTGTACATTGGATGAGGAAAAGGATACAAAAATCAGATTCACACAAGTTCAATCAACAAAAGTGATGTCCTCTTTAACATATGAGTAGAACTATTTACTTTTATGGTTTATTTTTATAAATTTTAAATATCAAGTATTTCCAATTCAGTGAAATAACTGAAGACACCAAGTATATATACCACACAGATATGGAAAGCATGTAGAATATAAAATTAATGCCCACAACAAAATATGTCGATGTATAAATAAAAAAAAATTCTATAGTTCTATAACAATACTTTTATTGTAGAAATAACATTTGTTATTGTGAATTTAACAATTTCCAAAAATTAATGCCCACACCTTAAAAATATTCATAGCTATCAATTATAAACCAAACTGCAAAAAAATAACTTCTTAACCAATACAAATAGGAGAGCTGAGAGCTTAGTCCTAGTCATTACAATATTACATATGATAAAAGCCTCTTTGGTAAGCAGCTCGAGAATTAATGCCTTTTTGAAGTTTTATCTGCTAATAATATCCTGGTTTCTATGTATTTCCGGTTTAAAAAAAAGGACAAAAAAAGCCTACATTCCTCCAGAATCTCGCGGCTACCATAAATGGATAAAAGTGCAGTACACGGTCGTAACTCGCAAGTAAAAATCACGAAGTTGCCAATGTGCAAGCTCTGAAGGAATCAAGAAGAATTTCCTCATTTAGCGATTGACCTGCAAACAGGAATAAGAAAATCATAAGACATAATTAAAACTAATTTAAAAATAAAATAGAAAGAGTCCTCAGATATTTTCCTATGAACACTATCTTGTTCATATGATTTTCGTCCTCCTTCCATTTGCGTGTTGGAACAATCTCGTATATTTCCCTGACACCCTGGCAAATATTGAAAGTTTAGTTACTTAGAGCACATTTCATATAAATTTACATCCATGTGAAACATATTAATCACATTAAATGGAATGAGAAACTCATAGTCTGGGTCAAAATGCCATATACATCAGTAATGAGGATGGCCCGAGAAACTGGGCTCTCCACCAATCAGGGATGCACAAATAATATTAACCGTATGTTGGGAAAGAAGCTGCACCATGCTAGGCATACCAGAAAATTATGCAGCCTGGATTAATTACACAATGAAGATGATCCCAACCATTGAATTGATTCAAATACACATGCATTAGTAAATAATCAGTGTGATACATGGATATTATGAGCCCCAAGGGGTGTGAGAGAAGTCGCAAAGGCCTAGAAAACACCTCAAGGTGCTAGACAAACCCCTATACTTGCGTGCAAAATTTACCTATTAATATGTTGTGTATATGTATTATGGTCAGCTAAGCTAAGTATACTACATATCATCCACCAACTTTTTATGGGTAGGCCAATAGCATCAAAGATTGCTATAAACTATGTACTGAAATTTGGCAGGGACATGATACCTATTCTAGCTGTTAATATTTTTTATATTGGATTTGAGCATGCAAAAGGAGTCATTCAAATGGCCAGTACATTTATCAATCATGGGAAGTAGGCACCTGTACACGTTACCAATGATAACAAAAGAATGAGAGATCAACGACCAAGGGTTGGCTTAATGGTAAAGGATCCATCCATCTTTAAGTGGTTGTAAATCCGAGTCTCACCCAGCTAGGGAGGAGTAGGGACATGGACAGGCAGGACAGCTACAAAACATTGAACTCAACAGCATTGAATCCTTAAGAGTACTTGAAACGAGTCACAGATAAACGGCGCGGGGGGGGGGGTGCAAGCATTAGCTACCAAATTGAAACAAAAGACAAAAAACTGCTTATGGTCAAGTAATTATTGTCATTTTATAGAAAACATTACCTGGAGAGTATGAAGTTGATCTGAGTTTAAAATTCTCAGAACCCCCTTGCAACGGTAGACATCCATACTATATTTCTTTTCCCAAAGAATCTCTTCAAGCCACAAACGAACCTTTACTCACACAAACACCAAAAACACTTTCATTTCAGACATTACTTTCATTAAACAATACATGCATCCAGATAAACATCCCCTAGGCAAGAGAGATAAGAGTTAAAGCATGCGAAGACGGAATCAAGAAAAGAAATTATATACAAAATTTTCCTCTCTGGCTTTGAACCTCTGGATATTAAAGCCTTCGAATATTAGCCTGAGGTAGAACTTAAGACATCTAGGTTGTGTCCACAAGCTTGCATGAAGTTTACACATCTATAGTAACATCTCACCAAGTTATATGTTTAACAGGGAGGGACGTGGTCTTTTGAGGTGAAATTGTAAGGTAGTAATTTGAAACCCCACATTGCAGAAACATATACTGTCAAATGCTTTAGCATTATATATAACTAAAACACGTGAATATATTTATACAAATTAGAACGTTTGCAAAGAATATGGACATTACTCTATAAATAAGCTAAACTTCCCTAAATGCGATTACCAAAGCATGAAATAATGAAGGACTGTCCACAGAATTTAGACTTTGTAGAGACATAATAACTACAATATAGGATCTTTTTCATGAATTAAACTGAATTGAGATAGATAATTCAACTAAATGATAATCTGCCGTAACAAACATTAGTTTAAGAGACAATTCATAATTAAGGTATTCTCCACCAGTCCAACTGACTAAAACATACAACTTAAAATCAATAATAGCATGCACTCACAAACATCAACTTAAGAAGCATAACAATAACTCAGATATTTTCCACTAGTCCAACTGACTATAACTTGCGGAATCAAAATCAATCCAAATCTGACCTGACAAAGCTGCTAAATGTAAGAAATCACATATTTAAACACATTCGTAGGTATGCTTCATCTAGTAATCATTTTAGAGAAGTACCTTAGCAAGATCGACCTGATGGGGTTCACAAATGCACAAGGTTCTCACACCACTATCATGGAGATCTTCTGTTGTTAGAGATTTATTTCCTTCCAATAAAGCTTCCAGATGAGTAGCATGCTGAAAAGAATAGGTCATGGTTATTCATATTTAATATATGGAATTTACATAGGACACATTCGCTTTTGTAAATAACGTTCTGCTTAAAGGCCAATATTATAGAATGTGATTCTTGTTTCTTTTCTAAGTATATTACCTTATTTTACTATATCACAAACCAGCAAAGTCGGCAAATTAAGAGAAGTATTACTAACCGAAGCATCATAGGCACGGCAGTCTAATATACTGGACAAGTCAACTTGACACCGCACAGAGCGAATTATATGAGCAAGGGAATTAATGTTATGTATCTCCTTCTCCATTTCCTCTAGAACACTTCCAGAACCATCTGGAGAGACCAGATCAACCTTGTTAAGAACTATAACATCCTACAGCAAATTAACAACAATTATGAGCTACTTATAAAAAAAATTACAAGAACACTATCTTGAATGAAATTCAGTCAGGTAACCTCCAAAAATTAAACATGAGAACCAAAATAGTAAGAAAATTACCGCAAACACTATCTGTAAAAAGGCTTCCGGAAATGAAGATGAGTCATGATTCCTTTTGAGCTGATAACGAAAGTTTTGGGCATCTACAACCTATTCAAAGAGTAATTACAAAAAGAAAAAAACAGTTAATAACAACCATAAAAAAATTAGGCAAAGGCAATCAGAACCAGCTAAGAATAGATATTTTGTCCCATCTGCCTACACACAGCAAAAAATCATCACTTCATGATTATAGTAATTCACTTATTAGATAACAAATTTCTCTTAAATGAGCTTAACTATTATAAAATAAAACTCACGGTGATAATAGAATCAAGATTGACTGCTGATTCCAGCTGATCATCCAGCCAAAGAATAGATGCAAGAGGAGCTGGGTTTGCCAACCCAGTGGTCTCTAGCAATATATGATCAAGTCTACAGAACGAGAAAGCCACCCAAATAATTAATTCTCATCGACAGGTGTATGTATAAACTATACATAAATTTTTAAAAAACAATACATCTAAACAAAAAAGTTCAGACCCGCAGTTAGAGACTTTTCAAAATGGTTTATACACTTATGAATGTGATAACTAATGTTATAAGTAAATCAAACCATAAAATTTATGTAAAGTTTCCTCTATTCCTATTTGTGTCTATCTGCACCTCTACGAGTGACTTTTGTAAATTAGACCGGCAAGTATATTTAGTGGAATTCTTCAAAACATAAAGAAGTTCCGTATTCACTGATTCACTACAACAGGATATTCAACTAAATATAAGAAAAATCAATAGAATTAACACCTTTCTTTCCTCTGAACAAGTTGCTCCATAGCTTGAACAAGACTATGTTTAACAGTGCAACAAATGCAGCCATTTGCCAGCTCAACCCATTCTTCCACAAGGGCACCGCCTTCACCTTCATCGATCATTGCCCTCTCCACTCCAATCTCCTCCCCAAACTCATTCAATATTACAGCTATCCTCTTTCCATGTTGCGTATTCAGTATATAATTCACCAACTAAAACAAAATGCACAGTCCCAAACACAAAGTCCTCATTACATAAATCACACACCAATACAATATATCATATATGTGTGTATAATCTTAAGATTATAGAGAGACATGAGCTTTGAGCTATACTTACAGTGGATTTGCCGGCGCCGAGATATCCCGTGATGACGGTAACGCCAACCGAAGAAGCTTCGACGTTTTCATGGCGTTGATGATATTGATCGGACGGCTGAGAGGCACCAGGTTCAATGACTTGGTTAATTTCAACAGCCAGTGGGGGGTCTTCATCCTCTTCCTCCATTTTCATACCTCGTTCTCTCTCTCTGTAACTATTTGATTGATGGGGTTGGGGTTTAATTGTCGGGTTTCGGGTATCTATTTAACAGGAGTTTGGTAAATTTTGATATGGTGATAGTAGTTAAAATTAACATCATCCATGTGTAACAAGAAGCCCTATAATTTACACCCCACTATGGACCATGACATGAGCGGTGAAAGGTTTATGGGCCTGTTTCAAAGCCCATTCTCATCTCAGAATTCAACTATTCAAGCCTTTCAAAGTATATATACTAATAATATACTTGTGTATCTGGCTTTTTGTAAAATGTGTTTCAACTCTTATCAAGATAGTTCTATTTTCTCTTTTTATATTAATTTTTTTTCTATTACTCCTTCAATTTTTATAGACTTTTTATTTTACCTACCTAATAGTCACTCCCGAAGCTATGGTAAAAATATTTGGTCAATTGACCCCACTCAATTTTTGAAATTACTTAAAAAAAAAATTATCTCACTCAATTTTTTACCCCCACCAATTTTTGATCTCACTCAGATTTTTTTTTTAATTAGAGATACTCAAGCGGCCAAACTTCAACCCTAAATCTCATACATCAATATTTATTCAGCACTCCAGCCACAAAATAGAGAAAGAAAGGACAAAGCCAAATCGCAAAAGACAAAAGTCAAATCGTGAACCATCAAAGCCTTTCGCGAGTGGTCGAAGTGGATAGTAATGACTGACGAGTGATCTAATTATTGACCCAGCGAACTAATTTTGATTTCGCCATTGTAATAGTTGTTAGCATTAATTTAATTATGGAGCATGAGAATATATACACTACATTCATATTTAGATTACGAACCCTATCTGGTCTGAAATATTCTCTTCTTTGTACAAAAGAATCTCTTATTTGTAAAAATAAAAATACAAGAAATAATTAAAGATGGATAATTCTCTATTTATCAATAATAATAGACAACATAGTTTTCTGGAAGTACACTAACAAAATTTCCCTATAATGTAATCACTACTTTAAACTAGAGTCGTTACTGATGAAAAATATATACTTAAAATTTTTAAATTTAAATATATGTGAGCTAGCAGAAAACGATAAGAACTTATTAGTAATTAATAGTTAGCCTAAAAATTAATACCCTTAACTTTTATTTTTTTTATTTTGTGGATTGTCTTCTTAATTTTTTTCAATTAGAGATTAAACTCTTAATTATTTTTTTTCACTTTGAGGATTGTCTCCTCAATTTTTTCAATTAGGGCATTAAATTTTTAATTTTTTTTGATTAAATGATGGCGACACGTGGCTAAAAAATGCTTATGTGTAATATTAAGTCTCATTTTAATATATTTTTCATTAAATTTTATATCAAAAAGGATAAATATAAAACCATTATTATTATTTTTTAAAAGTAAATTTCATACATTACAAACTCATCTTAAAAAATTAATCAATAATCAATATAATGCTAAATATTTTAAAATGTATACATGTACTATTAATTAAAATCTTGTTATTTCATAATCATCAATAATTAATATAATGACAATTTTACCCTTTTTGGTATAAAAAATTAAATCTAGATTAATACCCTGAACTTTAAATTTATTTCATAATCATCAATAATCAATATAATTAAATTTTCATACCAAAAAGGTTAAAACTGTCATTAAACTTACATTAAAAATTAATAATGGTATTATATTTACCCCTTTTGGTACAAAAAATTAATTAAATAAATGTTAAAATGAGACTCAATATTACACATAAGTATTTTTAGTCACATGTCGATGTCATATCATCAATTTTCTGACGTAGTACTATCAATTAGATGTAATAAAAAAAATAAAATTTTAATCTCCTGATTAAAAAATTTGAGAATATAATCCTAAAAGTGGGAAAAAAAAACTTTAATCCCCTAATTAAAAAAAATAAAAACACAAACCCTAAAGTAAAAATAATTAAAAGTTTAAAGTATTAATTCAGGCCTTAATAGTATAATATATTAGCTATTGTTATAACCGGTACGCTACGTCAACATTGTTATGACAACATATTGGCACATATAGAGGTAGCTTAGGAAGTCCCCATGATATGTTGTTTTCTTGTTCTTGTTTGCAATAATATATATGTATTTATATTATTTAAGTATTTATGTATAGAGATAGGCAGTATATATATATATATATATATATATATATATATATATATATAGTGAATAAAGTAAAGATAAATCTGTTTGATACACAAAGAATCTGCATGGTATAGAACCAGTGAACCATATAATTAATTAATACTAACGCATAGTAACTCATAGCTTTTATAGGTATAAAGATAGATAAAGATTTAATACTCCCTCCCCCACACCCTCCCTTCACAAAAGTAAGTCATTTATAAAACTTATGAATATTAAGAAGATATATTTCTATTTTATGTATACCCTTATAATAACTTGTTAATTTTGCAGTATGAACATGATAATAAAATTAAAAATATTATATTATTTTAAATTACTTTTATTTAAAAATGGACTATTTTTATAAAAATAATAACTGATCAGACTTTTTAGTGAAAGACAGGGTGGCAGGTAATTCAAATATTCTGTCTTATTTTATCTCTTGTCTCGTCTCATATATATATATATATTGTTGACAATAATTTTTAATATTTTTAAAGATAATTTATAAATAAAAAAATAAAATACGTTTGGATTAATCCCATACGTGATTGCAGTATTTAGTGCGATGCTTATGATTTACTATGCCACACTTAAAGTCGATTCAACCTTTCTCATCACCATCAATTCATTCGGTTGTGTCATTGAGACTATTTATAATTCCCTCTACCTTGCACCTAAAATAGCCTAAAGCCATTTGATAGTTTAAAATAGAAGGATTATTAATCCCACATTTATCATGGATTATATAGTTCATTATAAAAATAAAAATAAAAATAAAAAGAGAAAAAAAGTCTGAATTATTTGAAGAAGTATTAATTCTCCATCAAATATATTTTTGGTATTAATTAGTAGTATATATGATGAGTAAATAAATATATTTAATGAAATTATTCTTTGTTAATTTTTATGGTATAGATATGAATGCGTGTGAACGGAGGAGTCCGCCATTATATCACCCCACCTCCATTCCAGTAGCGGTTAGCCCCATTTTTTATGCTATCATCTCTCAATAATCAACCCATTCCAACTCTGTCTCTCACTCCCTATATATTCACATATTCTCATTTCTCAATAACTATAATAACTATATATATATATATATATACATTGAAATAATAAATAATTACTAGAATGGGGATGTTTGTGATTTTGGTACTAGTAGTTGTGATGATCCAGAGTAGTTGTTTGACTACTAGTACAGGTGGTAGTAATATTAGTAGAGCAAGTTTTCCAAAGGGTTTTGTTTTTGGAACTGCCTCTTCCGCTTACCAGGTTGGTTTACGCTTTTACTTAATTCTTCTTTTTATTTCTGATTTTCAATACTAAAAAATATATCACTCCAAATAATCTTAATTAATTCGGTGCTGTTTGATATTCATTTCCCATCATTGATTTGTAAATTCTGCTATGATCGATATATACTCCATTAAGCTAGATACTGGCCTGCTGAAAATGGAGATACGCTGCACTGTAATTTTTAAAGTTATACGGTCTACGATCGTAGAGTGATTTCACTATACGATTATAGAGTGATTTTACTGTACTAGTCCACAGATAGTAGATAGTGGAGTGAATTCACAAATCGTAAAGTGCTCTACGATCGTTGATTAGACCGTGTAACTTTTAAAATTATACGACTGTGTACCTCCATATTTTCCATATATATATATAAATATATATAATAGAATATAAAAACACAAGTAACAACTAACTGTAATTTGTTTATTTATTTTTATTTTTATTTTTATTTTTATTAATAGATAGTAAGGTACTAGAAGTAAATACGTGAGGTGTATACATTTTCCTTGATATATATGGAGTGGAGTAGTCTGTATTTTGATCTGCTCGATGAGAATGCTTGTTTAAGTGTTAGATCCTTCAATTTCTTGAGATGGGTGCAACAAGGGCGGAGTAGTTTTAAATTAGTTATTGCGTTGGAAATATAATTAATTATTCCATATTTCGAAAGGAGCCCCTTATGGTTTTGAATATTGCATTCATGTCCTTCCATCTTCCAAAGTTTTGCAAACAAATCCTCGTTTTATTTTGTTAATGCTTTAAAGCTTAACCTTATTTTGTTTGCATTCACAATTATCTTTGTCTAAACTTAGACTTTAATCTTTGTTCTAATGGGAGTGCTTCTAAACCAAGCGTTGGAATATAATAATATGTGAAAAATGAATTGAAGCCGATGATATATGTAATTAAATATATATCCAAGAATAAGTTTATAGTTTTCATGTTATTATTATTTTATTAATATATCTTATTTGCAGTATGAAGGAGCAGTGAAGGAGGGTGGAAGAGGTCTAACCATCTGGGACAAATTTGCACATTCAGTTGGTAAACTTGATTTTTCATAGATATAATTAAAAGGGACTATTAGCTCTGAACAGAATATTATAGAAAGTACTGAAACAATTAACTTCATTCATAAAGTATAAACTTCTTCATTTATCTTATTTTCAAGTTTTGCTAGTTAGCAGCTCTATATTTTTAAAATTACATATTTCTGTAAGGTTTTCTTCCCACTTACATTCCAAATAAGTGGATTCCACGTTCGTGTGAGAGGAACTTCCTAAACAATGGTACTTTGAGGAAATATAAAAATCGCTGTATTCAAAATTTATACAGCTCAAAGTAGATTCTAAATGAAGATATAAATTTGCAGGAAAGATATCTGATCTTAGTAATGCTGATGTAGCTGTGAACCAGTATCATCTCTTCAATGTATGTATGCCATTCTAGTTTGATTCGAGCAGCAGTGAACACAATTAAAACTTCACAGGCACTGCCAAGTAGCTTGCCCAAGGTTAAATATACTGACATGTTTGTTCTGAAACAGAAAGATATTCAACTTATGAAAGATATGGGAATGGATGCTTACCGGTTTTCAATCTCTTGGTCTAGGATTTTCTCCAGTAAGCTGTCTTTAGTCTCCCCTTAAATTATCATGCAAACCCAAAATCTCTATAATAGGAGCATTTTAATCACCAATCTACAACTTATTGTAAGCACTGTAACTACATTTAACATACCTTGTCTCGCGGAGTGACATTGATAAAACCATTTCTCTGGGGAGAGTTTCCTCCCAAAAACGGGAGAAAACTTTCTGGGATCAACTTGACCTTAGCCTCACTTATTCGAATGAGGTTTATCTCAATTTACGGGGAAATTTAGAGGCTGTTCTCATTTATATGGACCCTCTCAAGTTCTAATGATGACATTATATATGTGCCAGATTATTTCACTATTTTCCCAGATGATGTCTTTCGCTTATTAAGACAAAAAGTATATAAAAATTCTTGTTCTGTGTTTCTGCTAATCAGATGGAACTGGGGAAATCAATCAGGCTGGAGTTGATCATTACAATAATCTCATCAATGCTTTACTAGCCAATGGTATTCTTGAATGTTACCTGCCCATAATATAGTAAATACAAGCTCTTCCAGTTAACATGCATTCATGGACATTTTTCCATATATATATATATATATATATATATATATATATATATATATATCTCAAGTTCATAACATAAAATATCTTGTGTGCAGGAATTGAACCATATGTCACCCTCTACCATTGGGACCTACCTCAAACACTGGAAGACAAATACCAAGGATGGCTCAGCTCCCAAATTATGTAAATTAAGTGTTTTTACATCACCTGGTTTTAGTTTTTCCTCGCAAGTATGAAACTATTTATATATTCCTTACAATGCAAGTGGAATAAGACCTTAATCGCTTTGCAGAATTGACTTCGCCACATATGCGGAGACCTGCTTCCAGAAATTTGGTGACAGAGTGAAGCATTGGATGACGTTCAATGAGCCCCATACTTTTGCCATACAAGGCTATGATTTAGGTTTCCAGGCACCAGGACGATGCTCCATTTTTCTTCACATATTATGTAAGGCAGGAAACTCTGCAACTGAGCCTTACATTGTTGGTCACAATGTTCTTCTTGCTCATGCAACTGCTACAGATATTTACAGAAAAAAGTACAAGGTAAATATGACAGCAATTCATGCAGTAATTTATAGGTGAATTTTTATTTTTATTTTAAGACGGGCTCTAAAAATAAGTCTGCAACAATTGTTGCTATGTATCAAGGATATCTTACTTACTTTTCTGCTACGTACCAATCTATATACTCCCTCTGTCTCAGAATAACTGTCCAGTTCAAATTGACCATTTTTCAGAATTATTTTTTGTACTATTTTTGACATAATATAGGCGGAAAGATTATAAGCATAAAAATAGTCAATTCAAACAAGAAAGACATATCTGGGAACTTATTTTGGGACAGAGGGAGTATATTACAACATCGCAATTTTAATTTGCTTGTTATACAGCAAAATCAAAATGGATCAGTGGGGATAGCATTTGATATTTTTTGGTATGAACCGAATACGAACTCGACCGAGGACATAGAAGCGACACAACGGGCACTGGAGTTTCACTTGGGCTGGTAAGACCATTCACTTGTACATGTGTAGCTTTGGGAGTTAATTCACTTTCACATCTTCTACCCTGGGACTTATTCACTTGCATTGCATTGCACCTTTATCCTTCTAGTACATCTCAACTCTCATTATAGCTTTATCCACACAAAAAAATTTATGTGGAGATCTATTGGTATCGAATGATGCTCATGGTGAAACTTTTACACAAATGCAGGTTTGTTGACCCTTTGATGTTTGGAGATTATCCAAGCATAATGAGAACAAGAGTAGGAAGCCGATTACCAAAATTTTCCAAAGCTGAGTCCACTCTTCTCAAGGGCACCCTGGATTTTGTAGGAATAAATCACTACACAACTTGGTATGCCAAGAACGATTCAATTGGTGCTCTGCTAAATGACTCTCTAGCAGACAATGGCGCCCTTACCCTTCGTATGTCTTTAACATTCCTTTATTAAACATACTATTAGTATTACCTCTACATCTTCTTCTTTCAGCTTATGTACCTTATTCAAATGAATCTCAAACGCATACTTCTTATCATAGCTTAATTATTATCTTATATAGAATTCATTACCTTATCTGATTTTAGTTGCTATAATTTTAACTACTAATGTTCTGTTTGTTTTCAGCATTTAAAAATGGAAAGCCTATAGGTGATCGGGTATGTAATCTACCATAACTAATATCACAACTACAGGATAGTTTATGCTTCTATATGCTAATTTTAAAGATATCATGCATGTTTATGTGGCTTATAACTTGAACTGCAGGCGAATTCCATATGGTTGTACATAGTACCTCATGGGATCAGAAGCTTAATGAATTATGTCAAGACAAGATATGGGAACCCTCCAGTCTTAATTACTGAAAATGGTAAATACTAAAAACTATGTCTGGATAATAAGTGTCCGGGAAAGTTGTACTATAGAAATTCACCCCTTTTCTTTCGCCTTCATAAGGATCCACTTGGTGGATTGATTTCCCTTGTACTTTTTTTTTCCCCTCTTGTTTTCAATGTTGAACAAACAATAGAAAATGAACTCAATAAATATGAAAACCAAAAGGAAGAAAGTTTCATAGGTGCTTAATCTTTTCTTCTATTATATTTTTTCAATGGTCCTAACAGGGATGGACGATTCCAATAGCCCATTTACCTCCATCAAAGACGCGCTAAAGGATGAGAAAAGGATCAAATACCACAATGACTACCTGACAAACGTGCTGGCTTCTATCAAGTAAGCATTTTTTCTTGCTTAATTATAACGTGACATAGTTGTGCAGACATAAATTTGTAATAGAGAATGAGAAATCGAAAACGATAACAAATGCAGGGAGGACGGATGCAATGTGAAAGCATATTTTGCATGGTCTCTATTGGATAACTGGGAATGGGCAGCTGGATTCAGTTCAAGGTTTGGTCTCTATTATGTTGATTACAACGATAACCTCAAAAGATATGCCAAAGACTCTGTTCATTGGTTCAAGAACTTCTTGACTTCAAGTTCGCAAACCCGGATGGGGTAATGTAATATGATATTTTCATATGGATCTCTCTCACAAGTTACATCCCACGTATACGTGGCGTGGCTACGGAAATATCATTTTTCATGACCTATTTCATTGACAGTTGTGACAATATATCCGGTAAACTACGTGACCAGGAATGATTTATGTATGAATATGTCAAGAAAATTCATTGAAGCAATTTCACAAACACCTTATGTACAAGAAGCAAATTCCTAAAACAGATTATGAAAAATTGTTAAAAAGCATACTTATTAGTTTAACCAAAATACAAACGTGTGTTCGATTTTACATGCTCAAACAGCAACCCAAAATACAAGTTGAATTAAACCCATAATAATTAATTAGCTCAATAAGACTAGCACTGTTCAAGTTGTACAATTATTTTATTTTTGCAAGTCTTTTAATTTTTATTCTAATTATTTATATATATATATATATATATATTGAATATAATAGTCAATTTTTATTTTTGGACTCAATAATTGAATTATATAATTAATAATTATGAATAAATCATGCTTAAACTCGACTAATTATACTTAATTACTTAAAATATATAGTTTTTATTACTATTATTAGATTCATAATATGTCGGGTTGAATGAAAGAAAAAGGCTAACTAAACCAAAGTTGTTTTTGTTTGTAATTTTATGCATATAAATAAATTCACAAAAATTTGTTAAAAAAAAAAGTAAATATGTAATAGAAGATTTTTAGAAGATGTTTGAGATCATTTATAAGTAGGCAAATTGTTTATAATTAATTTTAAAAAGTAAAAAGTGTGGCAATTTGATTTTAAAATCGTTTATAATCACTTTTTATTAAAATAATTAGAAGTTAATTGTTAAATAATTTGCAAATGCCAAAAGGAATGTCCTATAACTAAATGGACTTGGTAAAAGTTAATTGTTAAATAATTTGCACGTGCCAAAAGGAATGTCCTATAGCTAAATGGACTTGGTTCCACTAGCTATATCTCTGTATCCGAAAGCATATCCAAACTTTGGCATTCAGTGCACTAAAATCCTTAGCTCGGTGGACTTTGTTGCACAACTGTACCTATATATATGTCCGAACCCGCATGGATAGTCGCCAAACTTGTTGGACAGGCAATCTATAATATATACGATAGCAGTTTTTTCGAGCTTTTCCTCATCAACTACAATGGCTGCTTCTCATTCAAGCTTTTCATCATCTTATGAAGAAAATATAGAAGGTGGTTATTTGCCGTTCTATGTTCCACCAGGGCATCGGTTTGTTCCGACAGACTGTGAGCTTATTGAGCATTACTTGTTGAACAAGATTTTAGGTCGCCAACTTCCATGCAATATCATCAAATACATTGATTCTCTGTACAAGTATGATCCAGAGCAGCTTCCGATTAGTAAGTTTCAGAACTCCTCTGTTTTATTACTCATATATTAATATATATATATATATATATATAGAGAGAGAGAGAGAGAGAGAGATTTTGATTTGATTAATTAATTGATGATCTATTATAGGTCAATTTACTCATGCAAGGGAAAACGAGGCATACTTCTTCACACATGCAAACTGCAGCTACTCACCAAGAGGAGCAGAGCAAATAATGAATACGGAGAAGGGTTATTGGAAGGGTTGTAATGGTGCTGATGATGTAATTTGTTGCGGCGACCAAATTATTGGGTTCAAGAAAACTTATGTTTTCCAACAACAAAAGGAGGCGGAAGGAGAAAAGGCATGTTGGATGCTGCATGAATACAGGGTAAATCCCAACATAATTCCGCTTCAGGAATCTAATGACATTATAAGAAGTTGTGTTATATGCAAAGTTCAATACCAAAGAAACAATGCAAACGGAGAAGAAGACTGATATATATATATATATATATATATATATATATATATATATATATATATTACTGGTCATTAAATAAAACCAAGCTTGGTTGTTTTGATAGTACCTTATACTTCTAGTTCTTTTCAAGTGTAACTTTAGTAAGAAGAAATACATGGAATTGCTTTGGGTTAAGTTAAAAGTTTTGGCTATGGTTTCAGAAACAGTGCTAATTACTCTAGCATTTATAGATAATAGAAGCAACTACGGCCAACAAATAAAGAAACTTGTATAGGCAACGCAATGTCATTCCTAGTACGCAAAGACCAACATCTAAGTATCTACCTTGATTTAAAACTTGATTCAATCACCCCCATCACCTTCATAGGTGTACAAAAGTGCACTAAATTATTATTCACCAAGAGAAGCCACAGGCCTCAAGTATCAAGGGTCTCATTCCCAACTTATCAACTGGAGTGAAGAATATCATATTGATCATCTATATGCAAATTCACCTGGTATAGTAAAAAAAAAATTAAGACTTATTTCTCCTTGAAAGGTAGCCCTGATACTAAAAACTATACACTACAAACCACCAATTGGCTCTAAAAGGCAAGCAGATCCTCTGATGAAATAGATTGACAAAAAAGTGGGGCCCAAAAAACAACCTAGTAGCGCAGCCAGTAAGTCCTGCGACGGAACCAATTGTAGTCAGGTAAACCTTGGATTGGCCCCATGGCTGCTATTGCGAGGTCCTGCAACAGCAAAAAGCAAACAGTTCAGTAGTTAGAAGAACCTTATTATCAAAGGCCTCTTGACAATACACTCCAAAAGAATCCAACAAGTAAATTTCTTCAAAAGGAAAATAGGAATTAAAAATCCTTTCTTGGTGATTCTATTAACGCATTCAATATATATATTTACCTAATTTTAATACCCGTTTTTTGTCTTGCAAAAGAGGTAATTAGTTGTCACATTAAGTATACCCAAGGGTGCAAGAATGTTTATCTTGTTGATGCACCATCCTAAGCATTGCATTATTCTGAATTTTTATCTACTATAATGCAAAAACAAATTTAATCAAGAGTGAAATAATTTTGGAGTCTACGTATTGCGAAAGGTTTCTGCTGAATTACAATTGTGAAAGACATCAATACGTGGGATTATCGCCCACCAAGTTACGTATCTCTTTAAAAGAGTTATCACTAACACTTTGACGTATCCATGTAATTAGCAACAAAAAGTCGATACATAAAGTCGCAAGATATATCACTTTCCATAGTTTTGGGAATTACCCGGTCAAATATAAAATGGTTTGCAACACGTTTGATAGTGCTAGCATCCACTGCATCAATCCTGGCAAATAATTCAGCAAATGGAATTCTTCTGCCATATGTTATTAGCTGCGAACAAAAGCACTACATTTAGCAAACTGAGTAGCAACATTTTATGATGCACAAACTGGCAACAAACAATACAAGGATCTAGAAACAATGTTTTTTGAGATATATAAACATACACCAGCTTTGACATAGTCATGCCACATATTTTTGTTGCTACTGGTAAAATAGATCAACAACATGATGGGGCACAAGACTCGCAACAAACATTATGTCCAAAAATATACTATCATTAAGGATCCAAAAGAGCCAGCATGAGGGGGGGGAAGAAAAAAAGAAGAAGCTTCATCTCTTCTATTGGATTCACATAAAAATAGCATGGTCCAATAGCTCAGTCCATGCTTCTCCGGGATTCAGACGTAGTCCATGCCACCAATGAAAGAAAATCATAACGCACAACATTGTCGCTAAAAACAACCATTCAGAAAAGCATTATTTACCCATCTAGGAAATTCAACGTATCAGATAATATTCTCTCTTATTTTTTATTGAGGCTGTTTTAGTTTGAGTCAATAACACACCTGACGGCCAATGTCTTCAGCAATTGCACTGTTCCCATCAATGTGGAGAAGCAAAGAAGATTTCAACTGCAAAGTAGAACATTAGTAAATGATAAACTGTAGGAACACCTACAGTAAATCAATAGCAGAATATAAGAGCACCACAAAGCAATGTTCAGAATGCAAGGCAATTTACCAATCCAATCATAAAAAAAGAGTACATAAATCACATTTAGAAATAGCAGTAACTTAGAACTCATGAGGAACTGTCCTTTTAATTAAAGTCCATGATACATCAAGGTTGCCTAAACAAATGTTTTTACATGTAACTCCATACATTATCAACAGAATTTGCAAAGAAGAAGAAATATAACAAAAATTGGATAAGAAAACGAGATTAAGCATTTTGATGAAAGCCCTTGTCTGATTTTACAAAGAAAAGAGTTTTTTTTAATAAGCTTTTACAAAGGAAGAGTTTAGCTTATTAATTGCAGATAAAAATTATCTTAGGGAGCACGGATAATTACCTACTTGTACTAGAATAAATAGAACATTGATAATTACCTGATTACGAGCACGAGTAACATCAACATCTGAAACTCGGTAACAAAATTTACTCATCTCGTACATTATTGAATAAACTAAATCATCCAAGCAATCCGGCTGGTGAGACATGTAAGAAACAAGAGCATGCAATCAAAATTTGGAAGCTCTTCTGCAGTAAATGCTAAGTAAGTCGTATATTGAGGATCTTACCAGAATAAGGAAACAAGTACACAATATTACGAACATACGCTTGTAGCGACTATAGAGAAAAAACTCAATTACTAAGATTAGGTACGTATGCTCTTAAACCCTCATAACCAACTACATTGGATAAGAAAATGCAGAAATTTTTTGATGAAGTTAAAAAGCATCCATATCATAAAAAGATTAGGTAAGAGATATGTGTTGGAATTATTCATATGACTGAAGCATTTGAGCGAAGGGCATTTCATACGAGTGTATGACTCTAAAAGAATTAATTGCTAATCTGAAAATATAAAAATTATTGAACAACAGAAATTAAAATACAAAACTCTCATCTACTTCATAGTGAGGAGAAATTTAAGATTAATTTTAATATTTAATTTGAGTGATGAGTAAATTTCACTTTTGTTTTGGAAATTTTAGAGAATAAGCGAAGATGCTCAAAAGTTCCATCCACGAACAAAAGGCCGATTATCAAGAGAATAAGGATAACATTTTATATAATTAAATGCTTCCATGAACTTTCAGAAATTTCAGCAGATAACACAATTACATTCAACAGAACTTATTAGAATGATTGTTAATGTCCTGGTTCAAGAAACTAATGAGACTTGAGCAAAATCAAGACAACAAAATAAGTAGCAACATTACTATTATTCTTAACCATTCAGCAATATAACATGTCTTAGAAGTCATCTCACCTTTGCAACAGCATAGACACCAAATAATCCAGTATCCTTATAGTTGGTGTTGAAAGCCATCATGCTTTCAGCTAATTCATTAATGCCCACCCTTTGTGCAAGATCTGAACTGTTCACAGTTACCAAGCAAATGCAATTAGAGTTGCAGTCAGGTCAAAACAGGTGAGGCCCTCCCTCCGTAAGTACTCAGGGACTCTAGTAAGACAGTGGACCGTGGAACATGGTGGAACAAAAACCTTACATACATGATGCTCAATTAATCTTCTATATGAAACAAATTGTTCTACGTAAAATAATCAGGACATTGGTTGGCACTTGGCATAAAAAACAGTTAAGTGGCAAAAAGTGAATCTCATCCATATATACTCATGAAGATTCTATCATAGGATGAAAGTTTATGATTTAAAGCAAAAGTTTAAAGGAGAAAAGACAGACCCCATATGCTTTCCTGCTCCAGCACTTTTGTTCCATGACCCCAGCATAGCTTGCATGACCATCAGAGCGATAGAATCTGGGTCTGTCCATGATGCACCACTAAAAGCAACCGCAAATTGAGCAAGAGGAAGATCATCATCAACAATCCGTACCTGATTTTCAATGGAACAGATTTCAAAAGATTAGAAGTACCAATATAAAGAACATGAGCTTGCCCCTTTTCTGGGACTTCAATGAAATGCTACTTGTCTGAAATACAGATACATAAATTTATAAAGCCACTCAAATTTACACAGAGACCTCAGAACCAGTAAATATAGCAGGTTCTTTTGCAACCAACAGTGAAGTAGTATCAGGGTTAGCTGAAAGCTTATTGAACAGCTTTTTTACTTGTTCAACAACTTCTTCATGCTTAACAGCTCCAGAAGCAGAAATGACCTAAACAAGGAAACCGATAAATTGCTTTCAAGATAACCGCTACATGCAGCAATATACAACATGATCGAACGCAACAACGAGCAACAACAAGAAAAAGGAACTCTGATGAGATCAGAAAATCTAATTGAGTACCATTCTGTGAGCAGCATAGTGGGCTGATATGTACTTGTGAATATCTGCTTTTGTAATTTTCTTGATGCTGTCAACAGGTCCAAGAATGGATCTACCCAAAGGAGTGTACTGGAAAGCAGTAGCATGCAAGTGGTCAAAAATAACTTCTTCTGTGCTCTTTTCCACCTACAATAAATAATCCCAAGAAAAAACGAATATGTGCATTCAGAACGCAAAAAAAAAGCTCAATTTTTCAGTAATTTCACAGTAAAAACGAACTTACAGTTAACATAAGAAGATGACACCCTTTCTCTCAATCACTCAAAATTTATTACAAGTACAAAAGACTTGCTTCTGTTAAAGTAACTGTTGGGATGTGATCTATCACAAGGACTTCTCCATGAAAATTAATTACTTTATCTCCTACTCGGTTGCACCCATTTATACCCCCAATCATTTTACATGGGTATTAACAATAAACATGGAGAAATTGTAATACTTCCTCCGTCCCTCAAGTCCCTTAATATAAGTAATAATGTAATATTGAAAACTAAGTCATGTTTACTTAAAATTCTCAAACTACTTATATTAAGGGACAATGGAAATATACTTTTGAAGTTTGAAATATACAAACTACAAAAAAATAACTTCACTACAAAGATAATTAAAAAGGAATGGAGAGATCACTAATTAACATCATACATCAAAAACGTACTTATATAATGAGTTATGATCGTTGGAAGTTGGAACAAACCTCTTCCATTTCGCGGAGAATTACATTGCGCTCATGATTAATCCGGTTTTCCTCAAAAGCCGAGTTTTGCAGTATATCCGAAAGAATATCAATAGCCTTGGGAACATCACTGCCCACCACGTTGGCAAAATAAGTGGTCTGCTCTCTGGTAGTGTAGGCATTCAAATGCCCTCCCATATTCTCAATTTCCTCCTCCAATTTCTTCACGGGCCGATTCTTTGTCCCTTTGAAAATCATGTGTTCGAGGAAATGAGCAACTCCGTTGGTGCCGTCGGTCTCAAAGCGGCTGCCGGCGTCGATCCAGACCCCAACGGTGGCGGTGCGGGAAGCGAGGTTGGACTCGGTGGCGACTCGGAGGCCGTTGGGGAGGGTGGTGACTTTGGTTTCTGGGAATGATAAAATGGACGTGTGATCGGAGAGGATCGGGTGGGGGGAGGCGTACCGGAGGAACCTGGGGTCAGGGTTTTCGAGGCGTTCGAGCTTTGACTTGACTTGTTCTGCTAGGCGGTCGTAGATCATAGCCGTTGGTGGTGGCGAAGACGGTACTGGGGCAGTTTCGGAGGCAGGCGTGAGCTGGGAGATGGATCGAAAAGGTTGTTGGGTCAGGGCGCGTGAGGTTTTGGGAGAGCGGTGAGCGAGTTTAAGAAGATGGCGAATAGCCATGGCAGCAGGATTGTGAAGAAATTGCAGGACAGAGAGTGCGGAAGGGAGAAGTAAGGAGTGTGGTGATGATGATGGAGAGTGTAGAGAAATAATTGGTTGAATTTACAAAGCATTGCCTAACGGCTGGTCTTTTGCCACGTCAGTGAATTATACTACTCCTAGTATACTATTATTGTTCATTTGCGGGATTATCACAGGATAACACGTGTCACCTGGCATTCTCGTTTCTGTTTCTTCTATTTTATGGCGAAATTGCGTTAAAAAGAAATAAGAAATCATACAAAAATGAAGAAAATTATCACTAAAAGAAATTGTGACATTTCATTAGTTTTTTTTTTTTGCCCTGCAAACAAAAAAATTAGTTCAATTGAGAATGGGGATTTAGTTCAATTAAGGCGAAGAATTAGTCATTAATTTTACTTTAATAACTTAGTTCAATTGAAAATGGGGATTTAGTTTAAATAAAAAAATTAAGGTGATGATTAGCAGGGGTGGATCTTTTCATAGGCCATCATTAGTCGTCTATGCAAGATTTTTTTATACATACAGGGATAGAGATAGGGGACAGAAATAAAATTTAATAAATTTAAGAGTTAAATTTGTGAAAAAGTTAAATTTAGAGGAGAGTAAAAATAACTTAAATTATACTGCTCTAAAAACAATTAAACAAAAGACGTATAATGTATTTAAACTTGTGTTATATAACTCGTTAACCTTCAACCTTTCACTTTAGTCTTAAAGCTCAAAAAAATTCGTCTCTATTTTTATTTTTATTTTAATACGTTATTTCGATTGGAAATTAAGATTTAATTTAAAGTTGAAGATCGTTTTTTATTTTAAAATTAAAAAAAAAATGAGCATTAGTTCATAGATGAGAAAAAAAATTAAATTTTTTATTTGGAGTAATCCTGGCACTAAGGGTCAAAAAATAAAATAACTTCTTTTTATAATAAAATGAATGAGTAAAAGAAAGTTTCTTCATTGTCATGCAAACTTATTATATAGTTAGACAAAAATCAGGAGTAATTCAAGAAGACATATCCCAAGTAATGAAAAAAAATAGATTAAGAGAGGAAAAATAACTTTCAAATTAAGAAAAAAATAATCAAAAAACTAATAAGAAAACAAACTCTCACAAGGAGGGTGTATTTAATTAATTTTTTTTTTTAAATAACAGACTTTTGTAGTGTTTGTAAATTTTAATGACTTTTAAAGAGTGTGAAATAATTGACAAATTTTTATAAATATTTTTCCTAAATTTTGGTAGACTTTTGTATACTTCGAATATATCTTGCAGCTTATTTAACTGTTAAAAAGTCAACAAAAAATCTTATATTTTAGATGAAATGAGTATGATATTAAAATATTTTGACCATGTCACAATCTAATTTGAAATAAAAGACATTATTGAAGTTGAATTATTAGATTATACCCAATCTATTACAAGAAAATGTCCTATTTTATAATTTTTATATTTCATAAAAAAAAAAAAAGTCATTTTCTACTAAGAGTAATAAATATGTTGGGAAAAACACCACCCAAAGACTGTTGTTGTTGATAAATTAAATGAATAATAAGAAAGAAAACAAACAAAGAGACACCAAGATTATTAAACCACGAGACACCAAGATTATCAAACCACGAGACACCAAGAATTTTACGTGAAAACCCTCTAAAACTAAGAGGTAAAACCACGGGATGATCTCCAAAAAATCCACTTATAATAAACCTGAGAGAATACAAGATATCTTAATTTGAGTACTGAAACCCAAATTACTTCACCACAATAGCTATGTGATGGAACCCAAATAAAACTCCTATTTATTTGAACTACCTTTCTCTCTCTATTTTCTAAAGCTTCATAAAAGCTTCTTTCTCTCACTCTCTATTTCTTCCAACTCTTGGATTGCTCTCGGATGAGACTTGAGAGAGAGTTGGTTTTGTGTTTTTCTTCTTATGCTTAGCCTTCCTTTTATAGCCAAATGGAGGAGGATAGCATAATTAGTTTGGCAAGATTTTCAACAAAGTAGGGAGCAAAAAATCAAAGTTTGGTAAAAAGAAATTCAAATGTTGGTAAAGTGGGTGAGAACTTTTGACTAATTGGTAAAGTGGGTGAGGAACTTTTGACTAACAATCTCCCCTCCGAACCCACTTGAGGATATGTTCACCACGACTCAAATCACTGGAATCGATCCCAGGCCAATTCCTTGCAAAATTCCAACATCACGAGTAACAACTTTTGTTAACATGTCCGAGGGATTCTCGTCGGTTATGAACTTTCTTCACTTTCATCAATTCCTTTTCCATCACTTCTCGAAGCCGGTGATAACGAACATCAATATGCTTGGTCCGATTATGATCACGTGGCATTCTTGGTCAAGTCAATTGCACTTTCGACTATCACAATAAACCACGTACTCATCTTGTTTTAAACCCAACTCTTGGAGAAACCGTTTTAACCACAACATCTCCTTTTCTTGATGGCGGCAATGTATTACGACTTCGATTGTAGACAAAAGCAACACACTTTTACAACTTGACCGCCATGATCATCGCTCCCCCGCAAAAGTAAACAAATACCCCAAGTAGACTTCTTCTCTTGAAACCTCGCCATGTATGCGCATCTCAAAAACCCTCCAAGACCGACTCGTACTACCAAAATCAAACATAAACTGGAGGTAGCTTTCAAGTATCGAGAATCCACTTAATCGCTTCCCAATGTTCTCTCGCCAGATTTGATAAATACCGCTCCAACGCCAATCGCATGAAGCAATATCTAGCCAGCGTACAAACCATTGCATACATAAGACTCCCTACAATGCAGGGAGTAGGGGCTGCTTCCATCATCTCTCCCTTCCTTGGTAGAAGGACACATGCACTTTGTCAACTTAATATGACTAGCCGGTGGTGTGCTTAACCGGTTTAGCATCACTCATGTTGAATCTTGCAAGCACCCATTCAACATACTTCTCTTGCGGACAACCACAACCTCTTGGCTTTCCCCGTCACGAACAATCTTCATACCCAAAATCTGTTTAGGCGGACCTAAGTCCTTCATATCAAAGGACTTGAACAACTCACCATTGAGCTGCGAATCATATCAAGACATCCCCGCCCAACTATCAACATATCATCTACATATAGCAATAAAATAACGGTTACCATCCGGGAACCTCTTGACATACACACACGTGATCTCGCAATTGTTCTACTATAACCTTGATCCACCATAAATGAATCAAATTTCATGTACCAACGCCTTGGAGCTTGTTTCAGTCAGTAAAACTTTTCTTCAACTTGCGGACCAAGTGTTCTTTCCCTTTAACTTCAAATCCTCCGGGTCGTTTCATGTAGATTTCTTCCTTCAAATCACCATGAAGAAAAGCGGTCTTAACATCCAACCGCTTTCAAGCTCAAGATCCATACTAGCAACTAATCCCAAAGACTACTCGAATAGAAGTCATCTTTACGATCGGAGAAAAAATCTCATCGAAGTCAATACCTTGCTTTTGAAAGCAAAACCCTTGACAACTAATCGAGCCTTGTACTTTTACTAGTTTATCGCCATCCTTCTTAAGCTTAAACACCCATTTGTTCTTCAATGTTTTCTTGCCTTTCTAAGTGTAGTCAACTCATAGGTGTGATTCTTGTGCAAAGAATCCATCTCATCTGCATAGCTCTCGACCCGATTGCCGCTTGTCCTTATGAGTCTTGACTTCTTGAAAATCCTCCGCTCCCCTCCTCAAAGAACTAAAAGATATTCAGATGAAGGATATTTGATTGATGGCACACGTTCTCTAGTGGATCTTCTTAGCTGAGGTTCTTCAATATCAGGTTGCTCCCCCTGATCAATACTCTCTGCATCTGACCCATCACCTTCGTGCAAATCTGTATCAGTCATATCTTCATTCTGACCTCCTTCTCTAACTGTGGCATTCTGTACTGGAGATGGAACTTCACTGAGGTCTGGAACTCTATTATCTCTGGGCTGTGTAGTATTATCAGAATGCTCATAATTCTGGTGCTCATGAAACACCACATCTCTGCTCCTGAATAATTTCTTCTGTATTGGATCCCATAACCGGTATCCAAACTCTGCATCTCCATAGCCAACAAATACACATGGAGTAGATTTGTCATCAAGTTTCGATCTTTGTTCCTTGGGGATATGTGCAAAAGCCTTGCACCCAAATACCCTCAAATAGAATAAGACAAATCCTTACCACTCCAAATCTTTTTCCGAATCAAAATTCAACGATCTTGATGGAGATCTATTAATCGTAATGTGAAGACGTCTGAGCAACTTCACTCCGTAATGACTTAGGCAACTTAGCCATTCTCAACATGCATCGCACTCTCTCAATAATAGTGCGGTTCATTCTCTCGACCACACCATTATCTTTGTGGGGTACCGAATAACGATCTGCTTCATGGCGAATACCATGTTTACTACAGTATTCAGCAAACTCTTTTGAAGTGTATTCCCCTCCGTTGTCGCTACGAAGACACTTCAACAATTTTCCGATCTCCTTTCAACCATAGCATGAAAACTCGAAAATCTTTGGAATACACGGTCTTTTGTTCTTAACAAAAATACCCACACCTTCCGCGAAGCATCATCAATAAAGGTAACGAAGTACCTATTTCCACCCAAAGACTCAACCTCAATGGGTCCACATACATCGAAATATACTCTCTCTAGTAGTTTTGATTTTCTTTTAGCTGAACTACTAAAAGAGACTCTATGTTGTTTCCCAAACAAACAATAATCACAAGGGCTTAAAACAGTACCTTTAGCAGAAGGAATGAGTGACCTTTTTGCTAATAACTGCAACCCTTTCTCACTCATGTGGCCAAGCCTCTTATGCCATAAGTTTGGTGAAGAGTCATCCTCAACTGCATTCAATTCACTAGAACACATCTTCACATGAGTCTTGTACAACGAACAACAAGCAGCTCCTCTTGCAATCACCATAGAGCCCTTGGTAAGCTTCCACTTTCCACTGCCAAAGTGATTCTCATAGCCTTCTCTGTCTAAGGCCATGCCAGAAATCAGGTTGAGACGCAAATCTGGAACGTGTCTAACATCCCTCAAGGTAACAGTGCAACCAACACCTGTCTGAATGCAAACATCACCAATTCCAATAATCTTGGACTGATCAGTATTTCCCATTCTCACGTACCCAAAGTCTCCAGCTTTGTAAGTTGTGAAAAATTCTCTCTTAGGTGTCGCATGATACGATGCACCAGTATCAACCACCCAATCAACTTTCTTGATCATCAACGTGCAAAAGATTCTTCTTCCCCAAATGAAAGAATCACAACATCTTCGGTGATCGTGGGCTGCGGTGTTCTTTTCCTCAACCTTTCCTTGCTTCACCATTTTTCCGCTTTGTCTAACTAGATTCTGCAATTTCTCCCGAAATGACCTTCCTTATTCAATGGAAACATTTATATGTTTCACCTTATGCAGTCTTTGACTTGCTTTCCCTCGTAGTTTTTGCTTTTCTTTGCGACTTGTATCTCCTTTGTGAGATCTTCTAAAATTATTTCGCCTGCGTTTCCTGCTGACAAGAGCATGAGTCTCGAAATTTACGCCTTCTTCCTTTCTCCTTATCTCCTCATTATGAAGACTATCTTTGACCATCTGCGTAGTCATTTTTCCTTACGAGTTTGAATTGCTAGAGACACCACCAAGGTCTCCCAAATTTGTTTAGTAACGAATCGAGAAGCGGGAGAGCTGAATCTCATCATCAAGATTCAACTTCATGGTGGACAACTGGTTCACCAAACCTTGGAACTCACTTTCATATGCTCCGGCACACTTCTCCCGGCCCTTGTACTTTAGATTCACAATTTTCCGAATGACAAAAGTTTTATTTTGTGCATTCTTCTTCTCGTCATATGACTCTAGTGTTGTCCATAAAGTGTGAGCATCCGCTCTGCGAAACATGATGGAACACACTTTGATCAATCCAACTGCTGGGATGTGACCAATAGTCTTCCTATTCATTTTATTCCAATCGACCTCGATTTATCCACGAACTTCTTTCCTTGAACTCTAACGGATCATATAAATCCTTGCAATAAAGGATATCCTCCATTCTGGGCTTCCAGATCGAAAAATTTGAAGAGGTCAATTTAATCATGACTCCGACTGATTCCTCCATAAAATTTATCAAAAAACAACCAAGCAAATAACCTTAGCTTTGATACCAGTTGTTGGGAAAAACACCACCCAAAGACTGTTGTTGTTGATAAATTAAATGAATAATAAGAAAGAAAAACAAACAAAGAGACACCAAGATTATCAAACCACGAGACACCAAGAATTTTACGTGGAAAACCCTCTAAAACTAAGAGGTAAAAACCATGGGACGATCTCCGAAAAATCCACTATAATAAACTGAGAGAATACAAAGATATCTTAATTTGAGTACAAACCCAAATTACTTCACCACAATAGCTATGTGATGGAACCCAAATAAAACTCCTATTTATTTGAACTACCTTTCTCTCTCTATTTTCTAAAGCTTCATAAAAGCTTCTTTCTCTCACTCTCTATTTCTTCCAACTCTTGGATTGCTCTCGGATGAGACTTGAGAGAGAGTTGGTTTTGGTGTGTTTTTCTTCTTATGCTTAGCCTTCCTTTTATAGCCAAATGGAGGAGGATAGCATAATTAGTTTGGCAAGATTTTCAACAAAGTAGGGAGCAAAAAATCAAAGTTTGGTAAAAAGAAATTCAAATGTTGGTAAAGTGGGTGAGGAACTTTTGACTAACAAAATATAACTTCGGTTCTCTCACTATTTTTTGCTCAATAAATAACACTTTTTTTTTTAATACAAGGGCAATATAGACAATTAATAATATATTTAATGCTTTACAATCATTTGCACAACTCTAAAACGGCATATATTAAGGAACGGAGGGAATATAAAATAACAATCTCAGTTTTAAAATTATTTATTATCATTTTTCTATCAAATCATTGTTACTAAACTAACAATTTATAATTTTCAATAAATAACAAACTTGAATATTGTGATGAACAGCGGCAACTGGGTTGTAGTCAATCAATCCATGGTTCAAAATGTCTGCATCAAATTCAATTAATGTGGTCACGGGCAAACTCCATTAATAATTAGCTAGGAAGCCAAATTGTTGGGACTTTCCTTAAAATATTCGACACTACAAAAAATATAAATTATGTGTGGCCTTCCTTAATTTGAGGAATTACAAACCAGTATGTAGAATTCTACTACTAATTGAGAGACAACATATGAATATGATCCTTCATATGCTAGACTGGACTTTTAATTGAGAGACAACAAATCATTCATATGTTTACAGTGGGATTTTTGATAGGAAAAATTAATTGGAAATTGAGAGAAATTGACTGGTGGTAACGATGGTTTGTGAAAATGAAGAAAAAAAAGAGAGAAGAAAGAGAAAATAATAAAATTATTAATATTAAATTTTATTTTTGCTATATGTTAATAGACTAACACATCCCGTTTGTTTAGCTCGATTTTTTTTTTACCATAAGTGACACAATTGACCTTAAACTTTATAACTTTAAGTATACTTATTTTTACACATTTGCCTGATTAATAATTATTTAATGTCGGGTGCCCATGGAATGCACCAGCAAGAATAGTAGTCACTCTGTCTCCATGAGTCAAATGGAGTATAATTTACATATATATTAAAAAAAAGTAAATATTAAAAAAAAAAATCAAAATTATCCTTTGTAACTTTATAAGATTATATAAAAAATGATAATTATTTTTATTTTTTTATACTAATAAATTTTATTGAGTAACACATTTATTTTTCACTTTATGTATTTTATTTAATTTATTTTAAATATAAAATTGTTTTATAGCTTTAGTCAAATTTTTTTTGGGATGGACGCACGTGTAAAAATAATCACGCGGCAAGTAATAGCATTTCGTTTTGATTAGAAAACAGGTGTCCTATCCATATCCATAACAGTTCAGTTGCGATGGTGCCAAAGACAAAAACGTGTTTACTATTTCTATTCTCTTGATATTTGAGCCCCTTCCTCTTAAATTGCGCGTCCTCTCCTTTCCTCTTCTCTCCATGGGAGTATATGTATATGAAATTTGTGGACTGCGTTCTCTCTCCGAAGCTCCATCCCCTCTACTTGCATTAGATCCAGATCTCTCCTCCATTTTCAGCGGTTCCTTGAGAAGCATTATTTGACGATCACCCGACGTTAATCCCATCTGGTTTAATTAATTGTACTTGTCCGTTATTACTAAAAGTAACTTTGATTTATGGATATAGGTTGTTACTTGTCTGCAGTTTGTTCTTCTTTTGTTTTTTGGGGCGAATTCTATACCATAAGCAGATCTTATGGGCCTTTGCTATCTAGTCGAAGTTCTGATTGCTGTTTATTTCCAATTTTTTAAATTTCATTTCTGGGCTAACAACAAAATTTGTTTGGTTCGATTTCAACAAATGATTTAAGAGTGTAATCTTATTATTATAATATTTATTGGGGTCATGAAAAGTAACCGTTTTTGTAGTGATTTGCCTTAGTTTGGGAATCCATGAATTGAGATTTCTATCCTTTTTGATAAAGTTTCCATATTTCTGCATTATAGGTATTCATGCTTCTGATCATATTTCATATCAGTAGAATAATGTTTTCATTTTCTGTTTCCTATCATTTTTGGATATATCTAGCTGTTGTTTGCATTCCTAGAAACTTGTGGGGCATACAAAAACATTAATAAGAACAAAAGCATCAAAGTTTATTAAGTTATTCTTAAAGTATGTTCGAAAGGCTTTGGAGTTTAGCAGCTTTACTATTTTATTCTTCTCAAATATAGTACTACATTTTTAAAATGGGTAATGGCATACACAACAATCTTTAATTTTGTAATAGTAGTTTGTACATTTTCTTTATGGTTGGTACATATGCATATTAGATTAATTTTAAATTGTTTTCTCCATACTTGTTTCAGGCTATTGAACATAATAACTAAAGAAAGATGGTGAAGATTTGCTGTATTGGAGCTGGCTATGTTGGGGGACCCACTATGGCTGTGATTGCATATAAGTGCCCATCGGTTGTGGTGACTGTTGTTGATATTTCTGTTCCACGGATTACAGCTTGGAACAGTGATCAGCTCCCTATCTATGAGCCTGGCCTTGATGATGTGGTGAAGCAGTGCAAAGGGAAGAACCTCTTCTTTAGTACAGAAGTTGAAAAACATGTTGCAGAGGCAGACATCGTCTTTGTTTCTGTTAATACTCCTACCAAAACCCAAGGACTTGGAGCAGGAAAAGCTGCTGATCTGACCTACTGGGAGAGTGCTGCCCGAATGATTGCTGATGTATCAAAATCTTCAAAAATTGTTGTGGAGAAATCTACAGTCCCGTGTGAAAACTGCTGAGGCTATCGAGAAAATCCTGACCCATAATAGCAAGGGAATTGAGTTTCAAATTCTATCCAACCCTGAGTTCCTTGCTGAAGGAACTGCAATAAATGACCTTTTTCAGCCTGACCGCGTTCTTATTGGAGGTAGGGAGACCCCAGGGGGCACGAAAGCAATCAAAGCATTGAAAGATATTTATGCTCAATGGGTTTCCGAGGATAGGATTATCTGTACTAACCTATGGTCTGCAGAGCTATCCAAACTTGCAGCTAATGCTTTTCTGGCACAGAGAATTTCTTCAGTTAATGCCATGTCAGCACTGTGTGAGGCTACAGGTGCTGCTGTCTCACAAGTGTCACATGCTGTAGGTAAGGACTCAAGAATTGGGCCCAAGTTTCTCAATGCTAGTGTTGGTTTTGGCGGATCTTGCTTTCAGAAGGACATCTTGAACTTGGTGTATATTTGTGAGTGCAATGGTCTTCCTGAGGTCGCAAATTACTGGAAACAGGTCATTAAGGTGAATGATTACCAAAAGACCCGATTTGTGAACAGAATAGTTTCCTCAATGTTTAACACAGTCTCTGGAAAAAGGATTGCTATTCTTGGATTCTCTTTTAAAAAGGATACTGGCGATACGAGGGAGACCCCTGCCATTGATGTGTGTAGAGGTTTGCTGGGGGATAAAGCCCAGCTGAATATATATGATCCTCAGGTTCCGGAACAGCAGATTCAGAAGGATTTGTCGATGCCAAAATTTGATTGGGACCATCCAATCCATTCTGTACCTATGTTTCCCACTGATCTCAAGCAAGTTCGTGTAGTTTCTGATGCTTATGAAGCAACTAAAGATGCCCATGGGATTTGTATTCTGACGGAGTGGGATGAGTTCAAGTCGCTTGATTTCCAAAAGATCTTTGATAATATGCCGAAACCAGCCTATGTGTTTGATGGTAGGAATATTGTGGATGTGGACAAGCTACGTCAAATTGGGTTTATTGTTTACTCCATAGGTAAGCCTTTGGATCCATGGTTAAAGGACATGCCTGCTGTGGTGTAAATATTGAAACATATTCCAGTGTGGCTCTTGGTGGTCTAACCTTGAGATTTATAGATGAAGTTACAAGTTTACATTCCCCACATTGTTTTTTCCTCATTTTTGTTTCTTTTTTCCCGTACACTTTGTTTCATGCTATGAATTCCATGTCGCATTAGGAATCTAATCTTTCTGTAGGCGGACGAAAACTCAAATTTGTTCTTTCATCATAACAAATCAGTACTAGACAAAGCTCAACAACTATATTTTGATTGGGATCTATCACTCACTTGCACATCCATGGTTATTTTATGTGTTGGGTGGAGATCTCTTTACTTTGTTATGAGAGAGTGAGAACAATATCACTAAATTTACTTGAAATACAAGGAAAGGAAAGAAAGCAAAGCTGAATGCCTCATCTAACACTGTTATATGGAGCGATAGGATGACATATCCATTTTATTGGTTTGTGTCGAAGTTCACTTATGTTTGAATGGAAGGAATATGTTTGATTGTTGTTTTTAGTATGTGTTGTGATAGGATAACATATTCATTCTACTAATCTATTTAAAAATTGAATGAGAAATGATGCAGAGAGTTAAGTCCTAAACACTAAGTTAAATTATATTCAAAATAAGTCGTTTATAGGGGAATAAGCTCCAAATATTTCCAAACGCTTTATAAATTTGTAGACTAATAATCACTGATTATGATATAAAAGTATAAACTATAAACCTTGAAAGAATCAGCTTTGGAAAATTTTGTTTAGCCATGGATGTATTCTCCTCTCCCTTATACAAAAATAGTTTGATTTCGACTTTTTAAAATGAATTTGTAGAAATTTAAAGTTAAAAGTTTGATACGAATTTATTCAATTCTAATTAATACAATCATAATTATTGTAAATTACATAGAGAATATGTAGAAAATTTTCATTTTGTATATTTGCATAAATCCCATCAAATTTTAAACTCGTAAAGTTTCGCAAATTAACTACTTATTTTTTTTGTAAAACATAAGAAGTATAATAACTTATAAATCTGGCAACATAAAGTAAATAAACAAACATACGCATAGCAAATTTATAATCCTTTTGGCATTCTTTCAAATGAGATTTCCTAAAACATGAGTTCAATTGAGAGGGTGCTAAACTTTGTAATACTCTCCCTGTTAGACAAGAGTTAAATTTTTTTGGTGTATTACATTTTTCATAGTCAGATTTTTATAGCGAGTATTAAGTTGTTCAAATTAATTTATCGAATTTTTAAATTTGCTTATATTTAAATCGCTTATATTTTGAGTTGAAATTGAGTCGATATTTTAGTTGAGCGAGTACGAATCAAGTCCGAATCGAATTGTTTGGTTCATTTTCCGGCCTTATTTGTCTCATACTGAAAACCTAACTACACAAGGAAAAAAACTATTCCTTACGGATCCCGACTTGTAAGTATGGGTTTCCCTGTTCGAAACTATTTTTTACAGTCTAGTATGACACCTTGCAACATTATGAGTTCTCAATGAAAGCACTAATGATACAAATCTTAATCACTTTGTCCCATCTTGAAAAACTAACTACCTAAATGATAATGATAAGACCTATATCAACTCACACTAAGTTACATTTGCAACCGATGCGAAACTAATTTTTAGTATAGAGTTCGCATCAGAATCTTTGCAACTGATTATTTAAATGCTATTTTTTAAATTAAAAAATATTTAATATTTTTTAAGAAAATATGTAAGTGAAAATTTCAACCTCCCAAATTTTGCCACGTGTGGGCATTTCTCCCAAATCCCTAATTAAAAAAAGATTTTATTGTTATTATACCTAAGAAACATAAATACGAGACTTTTACTCTATTAAAATAGCATAATCCAAGTCAACTAAATAAAGATGAAAGAAAAATAAATTAATCTTTAATCAGCAGAAATAATTTGAAAACTAAGTATTTAATATTTTTTTAAAATTTATTGATGACAGATAAAAAAAATTATAAAAATCTCTATTTGATAAAAAAGAAGAGAGGGAATAATTAATAATTAGATACTATTAGTAATAGAATATGCTTTTTCTGTTATGAGCAATGAGTTACCAACAAATTTTTTATTCATCTGGACTTTTTTTTTCCTTTTATAATTAACATTGGAAATTGAAGCAATTGTCCCACAAAATCACAGAGGGTTTCGGGTCGCCCACTCGTTTACAAAAACACGAACCGAACCTTTTCGCATTCCATCTCATACCTTCAATTCTCTCTTTGATCGAACTTCGATCTGTTCCAATTTATCTTCTTAATCTTCATTCCAGGTTCATATCCTTCTTCTTCTATTTATTCTCGATCGATGGATCTCTCTTTTGCTTATCCTGGTCAATTCTACATAATACTAGGGTTAGGGTTTAATTTCTCGATTTACAGTAGTCATCTAAACCTTCGATCCATCAATCCGTCTGTATCAGTATTCAATTGAAGACTTGATTCCCCATTTTTGATTTATACAAACATTAGTTATCACGATCCTCGTAAATTTTAGGGTTTTGAAGTGTTCGTATCGTTGAGTCCGTTTAATTCATCGGGGGGTTCGGTAAGTTTCTTCGTTAATTGCCATTTACTTTTTATTTTGATGGAAATTTGTCATAATTCGGAATTAATTTGAGATCCTAGGGGTTGGTCTTCAAATCAAATTTGGGGATTTTTCATTTACTGAATTTTTCTTTCTTGGAACTATTTTTCCTTCCAAAATTATTTTTAGACGGTTTATTTATCGGATTTCAAGCCTTTCGATGGTTTTTCATTTTTTATTTTTTTCATTTTTTTTATTTTACATTCTTATTTTTGCTATCCATTTTTTATTATTCATCTTATTTTCTCAGCTGGTTGACGTTGAACTATTTTCTTTTACTTTTACCCTGTGATTATATCTGGAACGGTGTGGTTTAAGCTGTGTTACTATTGGTATTGTCAACATTTTTATACCCTTTCACAAAAAAGAAAAGTAAAGAAAAGATAAGAGTTAGACATGTTTGCAGTAATAAATGCATTCAAATGTGTTTGCTGGAGTCCGACAACATCCAAAGTGAAAAATTAGTCAACTGTCAGAAAAAGAAATGAAAAGATTGAGACATGTTTGCAGTAGTAAATTGATCAACTAAATGTGAAAAATAAATTATAATTTTAAGTTAGAAGCTTTTATTGGCCTTGTTCTTGTTTGCATTACCTAGTGATACCATTGCCAATTTTACTATGCTTGTTTTTGCGAAAATAAGTAAACAGGTTTATGTTGTTATTAGTTGCCAATTATTAATCTTCACACGTATCTCTGAGAGTCTGATGATGCCATCGTTGCAATCTAATTTAATGCACGTGCTGCTGAACCTTTCTTGCATAGTCAATCGTCCATTGGTTCATTTATTTTATTTTTGATAAAGTGTCTACATGAATCATGATCATAGCTATTAAATACCTTCTTTACTTCTAGTTTTTCTGTGAAGACCTGTAGCAGTTGCTTCAGGTCTTTGAACTTATGAAGCATTTGTGTCATATGGATATGCCAACATAGAAATACTTAATGCCCTGTTTAATCTTATAAATTCATTAATTGATCATTTGATTGCATGATCTGTGAATTGGTATTCATCCTCTGCTAGTTGCAATTGTTTTTTTGTGTGTGTAATTCTGATTATACATACAAGTTTTGCATCCACTACTGTCCATGTGTACCTTTATTACATGTCTTGATTTTTTTGGTTTTAGTTTGATAAGCCAGAATCCCTTGTGTTATGTCTTGTATGATTTGAAATTTGAAATCCTTTTCAAAAAATATTAATTTAAAGGATGGTTTTTTACATGTTTTGACTATTTTAAGAGATCATAGTTCTATTGTTGTTTTACTTGATACAATCCTTGTGCAACATACCACAATAGGCAATCCAATAGATAGATTAGGGCTTCCTTACTATCAGAAAGCTCCCACAGGCGATGTTTGTTGATATTCACAAATTATAAATTTGTAATATATACATGCTGTCATGAACTGTTTATGCTCTTATCTTTTTACTGGATGAATTAATGCGGTGATGCTTTCATTTTGAGTTTGCTCTTAATGATTTTCTTGCAGGTCAAAATGGGACTGAAACGATCTTTTGCTGAGGATTTACTGGAATTGTCCTTTAAGCACCCAAAACAGCTCGACTCTAGTGAGCAGCTGACTTCACTTGCAGAAATTAGTCCTTCCTATAGAGCCTCTCAAAAAGCTGATATCCCAGGTAAGAAATTATCATTCCTCTCTCATCTGTCTTAAAGGAGAATCACCTTTACTGTTTTACCTTCTTGAAGCAACTTGTTATCATTCTTTCTTTTGCATAGCCCCCTTACCATGAAAATAAATCAGACAATTTACAATTTTTTTGGAACCAACTTTGATTTTTTTATCTAATAATATTATTTAAAAGATGGAGAAAATTTGGTGATTATTTGTATGAACTAACTTAGGGGAATAGTTGTTACGGCGCTACGATGAGTCATGGCAATAGTCGACTGTCAGGACGCCTAGGCGACAAGGCGACCACCATGACGTCTGTATGACGACAAATCATTTACAATGTGCAATTTATGTATTATTTATTTTGCTTAACAAGTATATTGACAATAAAATTTCATATATATTAAAACTCAAAACATAACACTATGAAATAACATTAAAAACATAATTATATAATTACTTAGCAATAACAATCCAAAAATAAAACACTTATATTAAAATATCCGGTGTACAATTATGAAACTTAAATAATATCCAACTAGTAGCAACCATATTAATCCAGAACAACCATTAGATTGCCACGTACACAATTATAAAACTTAAAATGTAACCACTGTCAATATATAAAATATAAGGAGTAATATATAAAATATATATATATATATATATATATATATATATGGGTTATATGTATATACACAACTGTGTATTGCACAGTAGGGCTATGACGACGGGTTTTTTGGGCTATGGAGACGGTTCACCCGTCGCCATAGCCCAGAATAGCTATGGCGACGGGTTACCCGTCACTATAGCCCAAAAAACCGTCGCCATAGCCGACTGTGTAATACACAGCTGTGTACATACATTTTTCCCTATATATATAATTACATATATATATATAATATTTATAATTGTGTATATGGAAAGTTCTGGAGTAAAGTGTAATATAAAGCAAATACTTGGAAGTAAAAAAACGAAAGCACTAACAGTGAAGCAGAGCAGCGTGATATATCATATATAAATGCTTAGAAGCAGAGAAGCAGAGCAGTCGACCTTGCGAAACAAAAAAAGAAAAGAAGCAAAACCTATATGTGAGAGAAGCTGGGTTGTCGCGAAAGAGTCCCGAATCGCAATCAAGTCTAAAAATGTTGTCGTGAAGGAGGCTGCGATGTTGTCGCGAAGGGTTGTGATGGGTCTTCGACTCTCCTTGTTGCGAACGCGATGAGGTCGAGCACTCGAGCTGCGATGGGATGAAGTTGAGTCCAAATTTACCGATAGCCAGATAAGGGTTTTGTCTTTCTCCTTTTCTCCTTTTTTAATCGTTTAGTTATAGGTATTATGTCCATGGGTTAATGGGTCAGAAGATGGGTAGATGCGTCAAGGGCTAGAGTTGCTAAGGCGTGCGCCTTGGCAGCTCCACCTCTAGGCGACACTCGTCGTACCCTTCTCTGTAGGCGAAAGTTACTTTTGTCGTAGTCACTGAAACCATATCCAGATTAGCTGAAGCCTCAGCAATTAATTCAGATGGTTATAAACACAATATATGGTAACTCATGCCTTGGTACATGTGTCGTGTTTGAGATCAGTTCTCCTTGAAAGGCTCTCTATTTGTCTTCGTGAAACCTCTTTCTTTGTATGCGTCTTTAATGCTTTCTGGGTGGTTTTTAACCTGACTTAACCACAGTTACTTCATGAAAGTATATATGTGATAACCATATCTCATAATCTTGGCATTTTTTGTGAATCTCTAGCACCGGAGGTGTCCAAAGATGATATTAGTTATGTTGTCTCAGATTTTAATGATACTGAGTTTGAAACCAGTGCGCCCATTTCATGGGTGACCAGCAGTACTAGTGAGGAAGATACTGGATCTGAGGCAGTTATGTGCTCATCTGATTTTCCAGAACACTTTGAATTCAACTTCGCTGGGAATATGTTAGTTCGGTTTGCGGATACATACTCATCATTGTTGAATTCTTCTCCCAGAAAAGAAGTTCCTGTTGGACCAGATTATCAAGCTGATATCCCGGTATGGAACCCGGAGGTTATCAAGCAAAATTCCAGAAGTTCCACCTATGGCGGTGATGCTGATGACAATGGGGAGGAAATGAAGGGGGCTTGTGTCATGCCAATTGCTGACTTAGACTTTTCAATTGATGTTGGTAAGACTAAAGATGGCGGACCAGATTACAGCTGTTTGGATGATGGTTCTGTTAGATGTGTGAAACAGCATGTCAAGGAGGCAAGAGAAAAATTAAAAGAAACAATTGGGCATGAGAAATTTGTGACTCTGGGTTTTTTTGATATGGGAGAGGAGGTAGCACATAAATGGACTGAAGAAGAAGAACAGGCGTTTCATGAGGTTGTATATTCTAATTCTTCATCGCATGGGAAAAACTTCTGGGTGCACCTCTCGACAATGTTTCCATCTCAAACAAAACAGGAACTTGTTAGCTATTATTTCAATGTCTTTATGCTTCGGAGGCGGGCTGCTCAGAACAGATCTAGCTGGTTGGAGATTGACAGTGACGATGATGAGTGGAAGGGAAATGGTGGAGGATCCTTTGGCGTTATAGGAGAAGATGAAGATTCTGCAGCTGTATGTTTCAGTAATCAGGGTGTCCAGTTTGACTATGGAGATGATACCCAATATGAATATGGCAGCGATGACAGCAGCAGCAGCAGCGATGACAGTGATGATGACAATGACAAGAATGATAATGGTGATGTTGATGGTAATTCGCAAGTTGGTGGGGTGAATGCTGTCGAGAATACCAAAAGAAAATATCATATGTCAAAGGGAAAAATTGAAAATACTTTTGATGATTGCGGGTTTGATGTCATGGATGTTCAAGAAGACTCGTGTACTTCTTTCGAGGGCCAGCCTTTTATGATAGATTCTTTTTGTCCAATTGGTGAAAGGGCTGCTATAAAAGAGATCAAGGTTAAAAATGGTCATGGAAAATTCTTGCACCGGAAATCTAGTGATAAGTTGGGACCTGAATATGCATTGGAGCCTTGTGATACCCCATATTCAGCGGGGTTAATGAAATCTTTGGATCTTTTACCTACATGTAACATGATGGAAGAGATCTTTGGAACATGCACTTGGAACAGCAAGTCGAGCAATGACAAAAGCATTAGCTAGAGGTGTCAGTGGAAAATTCCGCACGTCGTATCTTGCATAGTTGCATGTAAGAGCTGCTGAGAGTGGCGGCTGCTGCTGCTGCTGCTGCTGCTGCTGCTGAGGTTTTGTCAACCCTGAGAATGCCTTGACGTGGTGTTCTTTGAGAAAATTAAAATTAGTTATTTCCTCAAAGCATAGGAGTCCCAAATCTACCTGTAGCATTGAACAATAAGATGCATTTTCATCCTACATTTTTTCTTTTCTTTTCCTTTTTATAAATCCAATGTTCTCAAGTTTATATTTCGAAATAGAGGAGGAATCTAACACGTTATTAGAAATTGGCGGATAATCCCAGTGATATCATATATATATATATATATATATATATATATATATATATATATATATATATATATATGGGTATCCTTCTCCTACCATAGTCCAGCAACAAGTTTTCTTTTTAAAACAAAACAAGTTTATTATTCTCTGTGAAGCATAAATTTTTATTACTCCTACGTCATGTTTGTTTGCCATTCTCAATACTATTTATTAATTAATTCTAAAATTAAATAGTCTTAATTACATGTTTGTTTTTTATGAAATTATTGGTGAATTAATTTAAAATATTCTCATGTTATATTTATTATGTTCAAAATTATTTAATGGACATATTCTCATTAGTTTGAGTAAAGATGGATATCATAGGATATATTAGTCATTTTAAACGAAGTTAAAGGTCAATTTTGTCTACAAATTTTTTGTAATAATACTTAGTTGGATATGGTACTCCCTCCGTTTCTAAGAGATTGTCATTTTAGAAGAAAAAATTTGTTCCAAAATGTTTGTCATTTACAACTTTCGAGGAGATTAAATTATTTACTTTCCTATATTAACTCTACCTTCTCTCATTGTCCCAAAAAATTTTCTTCCTTGTATTAATAGTTTTCAACTTCCTATAAAGGGGTAGTGATGGAATTTCAAACAAATTTTAATTGGTAAATGATATTTTCTTAATCTATGTGCAAAAATCTTAAACGACAATCTTTTAAAAAGGAATGTAGTATTAAATAGTCTCTCGTTTCAAGATATTTTATTAACACGAGACTAATACTTCCAAGTCTATTTTTAAAAACTAACAAAAACTTGGAATTCAATCCCAAGTGTTATCCTTGCAAGCAAATATGACCCTATCGTTCTGGAAAAAAGATTAAATTTAATTCCTTAAAATCAATATTATATTTTTCAATTTAAAAGTGATGTGATAATTTTATATATTAAAAAAAATCATAATTGTAATTAATATTTTATACTATAAATTCAAAACTAAAGGAAACTATATAATCCCCATAAACAGATGCGATATGCGCGGTTGAGAAAGAGTTAATTTTGTGTTTTAATCATATACATACATATCAATAACTACTAGTAATAAGACATTAACGGATCTTAACACAAATTTTATAATATTATCTAGTCATTTTAATTGGTCATCAGTCAAATATTCAAATATTTTTATTTTTATATAATATATAAATCTTTCGTATTCTATAAAATATATACGATGATTAAATATATATATAAATGCATGCATGACATAAGTTGGGAACGGATATGGAAAGAGGGTTCAAATTATTCAATGTACTAGTACTAGTACTATTCTATGTGCGAAAATAGAGCCTGTATTTTACAGTAAAAATTATTTATGAAAATCGGTGGGAACTCAAAGGCTTGGGATATATTAAATATTTAATATATAAAAATGAATCATGTTTTTGTCATTATATATATATATATATATATATATATATATATATATATATATATATATATATATATATATATTGCACATGACTTTTATAAAAAAAACAACTCAAATAAGAAGTTAATTATTTATCACTAAAATTGAATAAAACTATACAACTTTAAATTAACATTATGAAATTTATTGGTCAATATAAAAATGCATACTATACATTAAAATAAAAATTAAAAAATATGACATAATTCATTTATTTATATTAATTTTTGTATAATATGTAAATTTTTAAAGTACAAATATTATAAAATACTACGAGTATTTGTTTATGTTTACTTTTTTAGTACTAGTAATTTAATCCCTTGACCCACATAGGTAGGGCACTCCTCAACCTACTTAGCCTAGAGAGGACAATGTTGTAGTGCGGTTCTAGATATTTAGTAATTTAAAACTGCATCGGTCTTAAAATTTTTTGAACTAGAATCGCACAAACACCAGTTTCAATTTTTTTTTTATATTAAAATTACACCGATCGGTTTATATATATATATATATATATATATATAGATAGATGGAATCAGGTGACTATTAAGTTGGTCAATTGACCAATAAAGGAAGAGATCACTTTCGGATTTGCGTATTGACACTGTATTGGTAAATTGACTAAAGTTAATTTCATGTTAACCACTCCCTCTGTCCTTTAATATATAATTTTTTTGAGAATTTTTTTGTCCCTTAATATATAACGTTTTAAAATTCCAAGTAAGTATTAATTGCTTAGTTTCTAATACTATTAATTACCACATATATTAAATATAACTTTAGTTCTCACATAATTTTTTGCCTAATAAATAACGATCTCTTTTTTCAATACAAAAATAATATATACATTTAATATTATATAATTATTTCTTTAATACTTATGTACAACTCTAAAAAAATGATACTACTACATGTGTATTTGTTTATTTCTCTTTTCCTCTATTTGTTTGGAATCTCACCTGTGTAAGTAAAGTAGTGCTGCTGCTTCACTTTGGGATCTCCGTCCATTATTTTTCTCAAGGCTGCTACTAAACATTAGTCAACTTTTAAAACTAGCGTTGACTAAATTTATCGGTGGTCAAATTTATCTTCTTCTTCTTTGAACTAAATTATAAAAAATTAATTTTACTTTTAATGATAACACTTTATTTTTCAGCTAACCAAATAATAATATACTTCACAATAAAATAAATTCTAATTAAAGTACTTTATAAATAGATAAAAATTATTTGAGAGTACAACATAGACAATAGATGTAATTAAACTTTAAATTCTCAATAAATAAAGGTTAAAATTTTGTAACTCTATTGGTCAGAAAATGGTGATTGGTTTGTTTGATTAGAAAATAAAAAGACAAGAAATATGAAATAATTTAGTATATTTGTGGAGTTCATTCTGGGATATTGTATTTTTAAAATACGTACCCCACTTCATATTCATATTGAAATCTAATTCATCCTTGTACCGTGAGTTACTCCATTATTATTAATATAAAAAAAATAGTACTACGTAATCCCATATAAATTACATCCTCATAATTATTGGGAAATGACCCACTGAAAAATGGTCTACTTGCATTTTCTAGTTTTAGCATCATGATGTTGCCATTTACTCTAAATCACCAAACCTATGATGGTGTGAAACTTAACTGTATAATTAAGTTTGTCCCAACAAACAAATCGCAAGGACTCCAAGATTCATAGATATATTCTGCAGTGCCAGTGCCAGTGCCAGTGCCAACAATATTCCTTACTGCCAAGGCCAAGGCCAAGGCCAAGGCAGTCCCCTACCATATTAATTACTACAACTTTTGATTACATTTTTAAATATGATTTTTAGTGCACTGTGTTTCAAACCCAAACGTTACGTTTAAAATAAGTTATACTAGACGAACAAATCCAAAACTCTAGTTAATAAAATCTAAATCTTAGTTAATAAAACCCAAACCTTAGAATTAACATCCTGCTAAATAGTAGCGGACGTTGATTTTTAGTTTTATTTTTGGTTATTTTTTTTTATTTTTAATGGTATAAATAATGTATACCTTATGAGTCCTTCTAGGGCGATATTCTTGTAGCGACATTCTAGTGAAATTTTTTTTTGGTTTTTTTTAATAAGTCCTAAAAGATGTATAGTATTTATTATAACTGTAATTTTTATAAAAAATAGTGTTTTAGGTATAATTTAGATACATAAAATAAATAGGGTTTGTAAAGTCTGTACAACCCTGTTTCTTGTATGTATACAAACTACATCTAAAATAATATTTCTTGTATGTATTCAAATTACACCTAAAACATTATTTTCTATAAAAATTTCACTTGAAATAAATACTATATATTTTTTGAGAGTTACCAAAAAAATACCAAAAAAAAATATCACTATAAATGTCACTAGAAAAATGTGCCATAACACTTATTGATACGGTATCCAAATGTACGTATGTATTCATATTATAGGGGCAAATATGGAATGTGAGGATATAATAACGGCTGAAGATTCGGAGGTGTGACCATAATAAGAGGATAAAAGTAATTGGAGCGTTTGTTTGTTTAGACCTTTACGGGCTTCCACTGTGTAAAGTAGTACCAGTAGAAGAGTACTAGTAGTAGTAGTATACTCCTACTCCTACTACATTATGTACTTGTCAATCTCTCAAACCTTGGGATCCTCAAAAAATTCTTCCGATAGATATTGACCGTTGGATTGGAACAACGGATTTCTCTCTCATGCCTACACGTGCTGGCCCATCTTTAGATTCCAATCTCTTGCTCACAAATATATTTCCTTCCATGCATGGAATTCTCCTCCGAATACAACGCACGAAAATAAAAGAAACTTGGAGAGAGAAAATATGAGATAGAGGGGGTGGGGGGAAAGAGTCATGGTAGTGTATCTGTTTTAATTGTTTATCTTCACACCCCCCAGCCAGCCCAGCCCAGCCCCGACCCTTCCCTTATTGATGATGGCTATCCCATCTGTTCCAACGTTGATTTTTCTCATTAATTTCTCCACATTTTGAAACATTCAATTCAATATATACTAATTACATTTAGATATGTGGGATTCAAAGGGTCTCCTTTTGTTGTGGGTCTCATCTTCTACTTCATCTTCCCAGCCCTGATTTACTTCTTTGATCTGGGTATTTTAATTTCTTTTCTAATTCCCCTCTTGTCAGCTTCATACATTTGGGATCGAATGTAGCATATATTTTTGCAACATTTCAACTTGCAAAAGCCTATCTGATCTTGATTTCTCAGTTGGGTATTTTTAGTTTTGGGTAATTCAATCAAAATCTATGGAAAAAGAAGATCTGGAATTGAGGTTTGTGTGCAAATTGTGCGACAAGAAGTACCCGTGTGGAAAGTCATTGGGAGGTCACATGAGGTCTCATGTAATTGCTGCAGCAGCGGCAAATTCAGCTGAATCGGAGGAAAATTTTGAACAATCCATGAGCATGAAAAAGGTGTCATCTTTTCATGAAGTTGGTGGCCCTTCTGGGTATGGCCTAAGAGAGAACCCAAAGAAGACATGGAGGGCTGTGGATTCAACTTTTCCTTTGCCCCAAGAGAGAGTTTGCAAGCAATGCGGTAAAGGGTTTCAATCATTAAAAGCATTGTGTGGTCACATGGCTTGTCACTCTGAGAAAGACAGGCTTCTCAAGGACGATCATTCTTGGACAAGTGACAATCCCAATCTACTTGTGGACAGTCATTCTGATACTGAGGCTGAGGATCTCAAGCGCCAAACAAGATCCAAAAGCAAAAGGTACAAGAGAATTGTTGTTAAATCATCGCAATTTTCTTTGCCTAATAATAATAACAATGGTGGTGGTGGTTCTTCATCTGTTTGTGAGATTGATGAGCTAGAACTGGAAGAGGTTGCTATGTGTTTAGTGATGTTGTCTAGGGATTCTTGGAATTGGGGTGGTGTCAATTCATTTGTGGAATCTTCCGATAACAATTCAGTTGTTTTAGAGACTAAATCTTCCTCTATTGACATGAAAATTGGTAGAAGGGGAGGTTTCAATTTTGGTGATGAGGCTATGGAAATCAAGAAGCTAGTGGGGGATAGGAAGTTAAACGCAAGTGCTTTTGATGCTGAGAGTGTTCAATTTGAGAATTCTTATTCTGGGTATCTCAGAAATGGAATGAAGAAGGTTGAATCAGACGTTTCAGTTGATGAGGTTCTCAGAAATGGTGAATACAAGAAGCAGCCTAAAGCCCGCGGCGGCGGCAGAGTTGAAGTCTCTGATGCTGAATTGGGAAAGGGTTTCAACAGGGGAAACTCTTATGAAATTGAACCAAGCAAGGGTTTGACCAACGGAAAAGGGTTTGGTGAATTCGGCAGAAGTTCAAAGTCAAAGAATAAAAAGAGAATTAGGGATGGTTCCAATAGTCCTGAATATCATAAGGAATCTGTTAAGAAAGTGTTATATGATTCGTCGGATGGAGAACAAAGCAAGAATGCTCATAAGAGAAGCAAATATGAGTGCTTGAACTGTAACAAGACCTTCAATTCTCACCAGGCTCTTGGGGGGCATAGACCATGCCACAAAAAGATCAATGCTACCTTTGCCTCGAGGTACGAAAGTGTTGAGAACAGTATAGATGACGACGATATTACTCCTGATTCCACACCCATTGGGAAGCTTGGCGAGCGTTTCAGTAACAAGAAACCAGTTACTAGAGATACGCCTGGCAATGCTGGGAAGAGAAATAGGTCAAAGAAAAGCAAAGGACATGAATGCCCAATTTGTTTCAGGATGTTCAAGTCTGGCCAAGCTTTAGGGGGTCACAAGAGGTCTCATTTTCTTAATGGTTCTGAAGACTTCAGCAATCCTACCGTGGTAATCAAGCAAGAGGCTGCTGATATTCATGATTTAATTGATCTTAATCTTCCTGCTCCTGAAGAAAATGATGAGGCAAATGAGGACGACCAGTTCATCTACTAGGATTGAAGCAGCAACAAGAATGAGTTACTGGTGCGCTTATCCCAAACTCTAGAATATTATTTGGTTGATGGTTCTCTGAAGATGGAAGAGTTTACAGAGCAGTTGGTTGAAACCATTTCTCTATATGCTCTATCATCGATTTTGGCTGAAAATTTAAGGATGTTATAGAGGTGACAATTGCATTGCTGCTTATAGACTATGATTGTTTATTTTTTCCGTTCTAGTTTTGCATGTTCCAAGATTATGTGTCAATTTTCATAGACTACAAGCTCACTGATCTCTTTGGTTTTGAAACGTTGTTATGACAATTGGGTATTACTTTCTTGAGTTATGTTTTCTATTCTGGGACTACTCTTGTTCTCCATTTTCTATTGGACCTTTAAAAGATACCGGATTATGTTCTCTTACTCAAGAAGGCTCAGAATCTACTATACTAGAAGCTCCCAGAATGAACTTAGTTTGGATTCAAATCCTGTCAATATACTATCTCGAATTAGATAAACTGATCAAATAGTTGACATGGTTAGCTAGTTTAACAGTTCTGAATGGAATTAATAACAAATTAGTTTATTGAGGTAGTGTAGTCTTTGGGTTTAAGTTGAAAATCATTATTAGCAAATATCAAACACTTCTTCTTTACGATGTGGACTCAAACCCAAGGTATATGATAATAGGTCACTTGCCTATCATAGGACTCGTCAATCCATTGTTGCTACTTGAATGAATGTCTTCTCCTTTTTGAACTTGGATTTTATGTTTACCATGTTCGGAGCATACGTTTAGAGTCTCATTTATCTTTTCTCCTCTCCACTTTATCCGACTTTATCACACTTGAGTCAGCTTGCACCAAGCACAGAGTGGATCAACTAACTCGTAAGCTCATAGCACCAAGGTTTGAATATGCTCTAGGAGGACTTCGAAAGATTGGAATTGGATGCTTTTTCTTATTAAAAGGAAGAAGAAAAAAGAAAAGAAGTGGATGAAATAGTATTGAGTGTCATTCAGGTTTGTATTTCACAAAAAAGAGCTTTATGGACCAGACAAGTCAAAATTACTTGAAATGGGCACCAAATTTCTTGTTGTGGGTAATGTACTCATGTTTCTTTACTTCTGGTGTAGTGGGAAGTTTCTAAAGCATGGAGCAGGCTAAGGTTAAAGCAATAACTTTGTTAGATGCACTTTTTACTCTGAAATTGATGTTTAAATACTTAACAGGGTCTAGGAAAAAAGCATTAATAAAAACTAAAAAAAAGCTCATACATGACTAGTACTTTTTTCAAGAAGTTAAAACTTTATCACATAAAACCCATTCATTCTACATATTTTTTTGGCTCACGTGGTATCAAAAATTGGTAGCGTCAAAATATGCATGTGAATGGTTTTATGTAATAATAGACTTATTTTCCTTTTTTACCCTTTACTTTCCTTTGAATCTGGTTGTTTCACTCACACAAGTGGTAGGAACTTTCTCCAACCTTGTCAAAAAAGGAAGGAAGGTGAAGTAGGCCTAATTCGTTCTTTGAAAAGGAAAAGTAGGCGACATATTCCTCAAACTTGCTATTTCACTCACCATTAGCGGAAAAGCTTACTTAAAATCCTTTGATTTGTGTGTGATTATTTTAATATTCCAAGTAAAAAGTTTTACTTAAGAACAGTAAAAACTTTTTAAGAAAGTTAGGAAATACAATAGTCAAGTAAATTCATGAGGTGTTGGTAGTATTTTCAGCCTATGTATGGTAATACTTCCTTGCAGGTGACCGACCTGAATAAAGTAATATGTATAACTATAATATAGGAGTATTATATATAGTAGTGGCAGTGAAGCTAGCTGTGGAGGGTGGTGATAAGTTTTTAGTGCAAGTCAACTAAGCCCTCGGATAACACTAGCTACTAAATCTGATGCTGAATACTCACTCACTCATCCGTCCTTGTGCAGGTGGGATGAGTTTTCTGTATCTTATCAGGTCTATATATATTTATAGGTAGGTGCCAACTGTGACCATTGTTCACTTGTAATATTTATATGCAATGCTCTACTCTCATTCTGTCATTTTAAAGATCGAGAGTGAGAGTGAGCATATTTATATGCAATGCAATGCTCTACTCTACTCTACTCTCATTGTCATATCCGAATTTTTACTATATCAATATTATGGGCTTATAATAATCATGGTAATTCATAATAATATTTTTAAGTTTTACACCTTAAAACTTGAGATTACATAATATAATTTTTTTAAACGGAATATAAAAACTGCAAAATCTTTCTCTCTCGTGCAAACACAAAACTCACTCACTCCCTCTCAACTCATAAGATGCTACATGCCTTTGGATTGCGCCACACTTTAACAACTAAACATAATATTTATTTATATAATTTCTACAAGAAAACTGGTAAATTCAAAACATATTTCCACATAAAAACAGTCGCTATAGATCCTATATCTATACATTTATAGCGACACTTTTCATATAAAAATATCAAAAAGTGTTGTGAAAATATCAATTTTTCTCTCCTTATTCAAAATAAAGTAAAATACAGTGACCCCTCTAGATAACCATAATAATACTTATCTCCCCTCTAGTTTTTTAAGTAACAATTAGTATTCTTACAAGTTTTTTGAGTTGACTAAATAGATAAAGTTACATATTTATCCTTGTATATTTTCAAATTTTAATTCTTAAATAATATATATGTTTAATTATCCTATTTTTAATATAATACATTTTAATTATAACTTATTTGTAATTAAGACTATCTTATTTAAATTGTTGGTAACTTATAAAAAAAACTAATTTAGTTTAATTAACACATATTTTTGGATAAATGATACAAATATTAAATTTTTTAATTAAAGTATTAATGGAGTTATTTTAATTAGAGTGATTATGTTGATAGTTTAGTTTTTGGTGTTTAACAACAAAAAATATTATTCAAATTATTTGTTTCATTTTATGATTTTTATATGTTAAATTTTCTTGAGTATATGTCAAATTTGGGATGTATGATTTTGATTACATTTTTTAGTATCTGATTATGCGTTATTTTTGTACAATGTTAAATAAAATAAAATAAAATATAAAAATATTTATTGCTATTTCTATCTTGTAAAAAGATTTTTCTTTTAATATATTTTTTGAGTAACAACATTTGTCATTTTAATTATGCTTAAGTGTGAGTTATGTTTAGTTTAATATATGAAAAAATAATTAATCTAATTTTAATATTTTTTTATATGAATAATAAGATTAGTATTGTAATAATAAGTTTGTTCTACGTAAGTTTTAATATTTGGAAAAACTAATTATAATTTTATTATGCGTTAATTTGTACTTTTTTTTTGGGTATTAAAATTTTACTTTTTAATTACAAAAATATATTTGAATATATTTCATATAAATTTTAATCTTTGAGAAATTTAATTAACAAAAATTGTATGACTTTATTCTCCGATAAAATGAATATTTATTATTTTTTGAAATTTATGTTATTTATTGCACAAGTTCATAAGTTAATTAATTATATCAAGTTAAGTAAAAATTATAATATACAAAATTATATTTAGTTGATAAATTAAACATTATAACTTGAAGGGAGTATTAGACATTATATTAAAAATATTTTTGGATATTAGTTGATCAACCACACTAGAGGTAGTGAATGTTACATATTATAAAGTAGAGGGGTACTGACTGTTAGTTAATTGAAAAACTAAAGGGGTGATGAGTATTATTACGATTATTTACATGAGGGTGTTAGTTTATTTTACATTTCAAAAATATGACACTTCTAAAATAATACTCATATCAAAAAATAAGATTCCTTTTATAATAGGACTCCAACATATAATAAATATCCTATTAAAAATAAAATTTATTTCTTTCCATAATAACAATTTGTTTGTGAATAAAATTAAAGGAGTATCTCTCTCTGGACCCGAATTCTCAATTACTTCATCTCTGCATAGCTGCATAGAAAGTAGAATGGACAATTATAAGTTAACCTATGTGTCAATTAGGAAACTGATGACAATTACAGAAAATAATATTAACAGAGTCTCCATTGCAGTTTAGGGCCCTACCTACCCATTGCAAAATTAGTAAATGTGACAAATCGAGAAGTGGGCCCATTAGTTTACTAGTCAGTCGGAATGATTTGATTGAACTTCCGTCTGAACTATTAGTTGTAGCTTTGTAGGCCCACATGGCCCAAAGGCTTTTGTCTCGAGAATGATTTATTTTTATTTTTTTTGCCCAATAGTTTTGGTGATGGTAAGAATTGCATTTGAATTATTAAGACCTGCAATGCAAAAAATGTATTTAACATTTTTATATGCTGCAGCTTAATTTTAAAAGTAATTAAATTGTAAATCAGAGTATATGTAATTCATAATTTGCTCAAATGATGATAATCAGATTATAAATTTTGCATCTGTTTAATGTATTTTGAACTTTTACAAATACCTTCAAACAATATCATTAATAATTATTAAATCATCAGGTAATCTTATTATTAATGGTAAAAATTGATACTCGTCAATATCTTATATATAAAAGCACGACACCAGATAAATCAGTTTGACAACTCATCAATTAAAATGAATTGACTCAAATAGTTTCGGGGTTAACTCAATTTTATTTTATTTTTATTTTTATTTTTGCAATGGAGTTGAGATTTTAAATCTTTAGTTTTCAATCATTCATGCAAAACCATGGGCCGAATCAAATCAACGTCTTCATGTATCTTCCAAATTTGGAAACCTAATCGACTGGCACAATAGATAATTTATCTAGAGAATTACCTAAAAGATAATATACATTTTTTTTATATATATATATAGTGAATCTGGCATTTTTTTTAATTACCCAAATATCAATTTATACATTTTCTTTATACAAATAAAATTTGGCATGTTTACATAACTGAATCTTCATGAACTTAGAGCTGCAAAAATATTTCGTACGTACGTGATCATGAACTTCAAAATGCTCCTTGACGATAATTATACAACTTGAATTTATCAGCTGGCGCCGCTAAATCTCCTTCAGGGCCTATATATATATATATATATATATATATATATAACCAACATAATCAAAATTAGATATATACATACATGCATATATATATATAGGCTGGTAGTATTAATTGTAACTAGACCTGACTATTTAACTAAAACCACTTGAATCTATTGAGTTGATTAACTAGTTTTTAGGTGATGGATTAGTTTAATTTTGAACCCATATTATTATTACAAAAATGAGATGAATCTAGTTTAATTACTTTTGACCCATATTAATTTATAATAGTTTTTTGCAGCTAACAAAGAACACACTCCACCCACTCACCCCACCCCACCCCACCCACCCACCCACCCACCCACCCACCCACCCCACATCCCACACCCCACACCCCACACCCCACACCCCACACACTCACCCCACCCATTTAAAACACATAATCCATATATTTATATAGGTAGTATGATTTTGATTTCAAAACCAACCCAAACTTATTTTATGTAATTTTAAATTAATTTAAATTTATTTTATATAACTCAAAACCAATTTAAACTTATTTTTTAAATTTTTGTCAGGTCTAATCGGAAGAAGCTAGCTAGGTTGATAGGTAGAGGAGATCATCTAGCTGATATTCGTGAATTGATGAATAATGGTTTCTTGAAATATTTAAGTACTCAAAGTTTCATTAGTCTATTCCTTAATTTGTATAAATGAATGTGCTAAAAGACTGAAAACAAAATACACTCAGAATAAACAAAGAGCTAGAAAATTCTAACTTTAAATTAAATAAGAATATAGATATGTATATAGACTATATTCCAGCTAACAGTACTAAATATCCTCAACCTGATATCCCAGCGGAAAAAACGAGAGGTAAATATAAAGGACACCGTTTATGGTGAGAGGATATTATGCTATTGGTCCAATAGAATAATATCCTTCATATATATGTATATGCATATAAACAATTAATAGTAATGTCAATGAGATGAATTTGATTATGAAAGTATGATTTAGGGATCTAAAGAGAGTGATATTTGGGAAAATATTAATTAGACAGAATATATCCCCATTAAATCTCTAAAGGAGAGTACGTTCACGTTCACGTTCACGTTCATGTGGTATATATATATACACGGTCTTATTTTTCACCAAACTATAGTGAACCAAAAACGAATCGGTTATAATAACGATTTTTTTCGTTGTTATAACATACAAAGCCGACGATTCGAACTGTCGTTATATATCAGAAAATTATCGCTATAACCGGGTTTGTCTTTGTTTCATTTTTTTTATTTGTTGAAAAAGAATACCGTATATATATATATATATATATATATATATATATATATATAAAAGACTCTGGTTGCTTTCAGAAGCGACTCCTAAATGTGTTGAGAATTAATTCAACCCAAATTAAATAATAAAATATAGAAAGATAAATTAACATGATATTTAACTTCATGAAAAACTTTTAAAAAGGAATTAAAAATTACGGGTTGAACCCTTGAAAATTCACTATATCAATAGTAATAGATTTACAATATTTCTCTCATGCAAGTTTTATGTCTAAAACTTGCGATTATACAATATTCTAATCTCCACATCACAATCTTTTGCATAGAATAAAAATTGCAAAACTCTCCGTCTAATATTATATTATTTTTGCACAGAATATAAAAACTGCAAAAATCCTTTTCCTCATTCAAATTCAAAACTCACTCAAACCCTTTTTCTACCCTTAGAATGTTACATAATATTTGTTCTATATTTCAACAGAAAGTGGTTAGCATGAAGTTTATTTTTAGATAAGTTGGTAAATTGGTCAATAGAGTGCTGACAAGTAGGCAAGACTTTATGTGTGTCAGTATTCTATTGCTCAATTGACCAACTTATCAAAAAAATAAATTTCATATTAATCGGATCCATTTCAACAGCTAAATATTATGCTCTATTCGTAAAGTACACACAATTCTCCTCTACCTATTTAAAATAGGTCTCTAACATAAGATAATATTCCTATATTGAAAATATGATACTTCCAAAATAAATCTACTCCTACAAATATATTACTTTTCAAAATAATACTCTTACTAAAAATAGGACTCTTTTCAGAATAGCAATTTTTTAGGATCTGGATCCGGATCCGGATCCTTTATGAGAATTCTCGTGAGGATTTGATCTTGTGAGAATTTTGTTGTTGAATTGACAACACATTAAAAAGGAGATCCAATGGCTCACAACTCTTTTCTTTGTCTGTGTATCAAAACGACGTCGTTTTGATATAATTTTTTTTTTACAAATTGACAGAAATTTGGAAGCCACCAAATGCAGTTTACTTTTACCAAACAAACGAAGTAAAGTAAAAAGAGTACATTTCAAATAGTATTTGAGTTGTGATGGTGATTGTCTAAGTTGAGCTGTAAGACCCCAAATTATTAATAAATGAAATTTATTTTCTTCTATTTATTATTTTAAAATAGTAAGGGTTGATTTGATTAATGTGGATAGTTATGGGTAAAATACGCAAATATTTGAATAAGCAAGTGATTATAAAATATTCATTATTATTTTAGAATATTCGTTTGGTCGTGGAATATTCGTGCGTGTCGGAGAATATTAAATTTGACAGTAGCGATCTTTTATGGGCCCATAACGGAAAGTGATTGGATGAAGAAAACGATAAATATAAGTTGTTTATAAATAACTTGGCGTAGTTATTACCAGATTAATCTTGTTCGAATACCCGGAGGTTAAAACACACTAATACGCTGTTGAGCGAACAAGAAGACACCAATTGCACCAATTATTAATTCTTACGTAAGAAGGCCTTTACTCGATAATTGTTACGATAATTCTTGTTTAATATTTTATTTTATTGATTCAATAATTGCTGCATTGATATTTTATATTACCGTTGTTTCAATAAAATGTCATTACACAGTATTTTCCATTATCGAAGCAATAATTCATATTATCTGTGACGCCCCCAAAATAGGTATACATCACCCATTCTGAGTCGCCAATAACATGGTACAGAAATAACTACAACTTTATTGTTACAACATATAAACTGTGAGTTTAAATACAGATATTGCCATCTAGACAATATCCACATACAAATAAATCCCCATCATAATTATTGATACATTATTTTACAAAAATGGTGAGGACTACTAAACAACTCTCTTTATAACCATCAGTCCATACCCCGACTCGTACTCGCTACATTCTCGCCTCCTGAGAAGAAAAATAGAACAAAAAGAAAAAGGGTGAGCTCAACTAGCCCAGTAAAGAATATTATGACTAAGATAATACAGAACAAATTATCGTTAGTCTTCAACAGGGAAAAATCTAATAGAATACAATAGACAACAAGTTTTAAAATCAATACTCATGAATGAAAAATATTAATTCATAGAAGAGTTACGTGAGAGGATGAAATCTACTAATATCTATGAATTTAACGATCCATCATCAATATTTTTATCCTCAGTAACATCAATCAATATATATCCGATATCATATATTCATCCTTGCACTACTGGTGCCAGGATATTCATCATTAGTCATGTTCATCTAAACACCTATTCATCTTTGACTACGGGCCAAAGATATTCATCGAAATCATTCATCTTTGCACTACGGGCAAAAGATATTCAATAATATCATCATTTAAAATTGAGAATGATGAAAATATTTTTTTTTAAAGAAACGAATCCAAAGGAAACAAAATGACAAGGATTAAGGATTAAGGATTGAACTTTGTCCTAAGTCGTTCCTCCCTTGGAACCGATTCTTTCTTTACCTTCTTTTCTTGAAATGTCCACTGAGTCACCTCTCCTATTATCACGGCCACGATTACCACCCAGTGGTTACCGCTTTGTCCGTATTCTTTCCTCCCCACCGGTTATCATTGTTACGATGGCTCATTGTCACCGATTATTACCACAGTTGTGGTCCCTCGGTTGAACATACTCGTTATCACGCCTAATATTTGAGCCTGTTTACAACATCCGAATATAAAGAAAATTTATGAGAGATAAGATATTGTCGAATCTCGGGTTTTAGATCCCTCGAAATATATACGCGTCATTCGTTCCTCATTTTCCACCAAATGAGGTGCAAACTCTCGACAACTCATGAAACTTCGCCTCGTATTGAGACACCGTCATGTTGTTACCTGCTCCAGCCTAATAAACTCCACTTCCTTCATATGAGCCGAACACTTTCGGAAAGTATTTGTCATTAAATAGTTTCAAACGCCTCCCAAGACATCTTGAACGAGCAATGGTGGATGGGTACGCTTTCACGATTTCCACCAAGAGATGCACCGCCATACGGAACATAAAGGTGGCGAATGGAACCTTCTGTTCCTCCGTGCATCCCAAGACATCGAATGGGTTGGATGGAATGGGTTGTAGTTATTGTAATAATAAAGTTGTAGTTATTTCTGTACCATGTATTGATAACTCAGAATGGGTTGGATGGAATGGACCTGTTTTGGGGGCATCACAGTTGGTATCAGAGCTTAGGGATATGATCTCTGGCGGAGATCGGGATTAGAACTAAGAGGGGAGAGACGAGTAAATCCTTCGCTAGTGTGTCCTACCTAAGCTTATTTATTAGTTGGTTAAGATATAGGGATATTATGTGATATATTGATTTCCTTAATTAACCCTTGTTTTATGGCGGTGATTTGAGAATGTCGAATTGAGAATATTAACGATGGGAGTAAATGAGGCCGTGGAGATCATGTATTTTACCAACGAGGAGAACGTGGTAGGTGACGTGTTGAGTAGAAGATCGTTATACAAAGACGAAAATGATATTGTCAAAGACTCATTTCGTATAATTTACAAATAATAGAGATGGAGATGAAAACTCTAGGTACACTGCGTGATGATATCTGAGTATAATCGACTTTAATCGATAAAGTTAAAGTCGTTATTCAAGCTACACACCGGAGTGATGAATTTGAAGAAGGATTTGATGCGAAGTTGTTATTTCAAAAGCGAGAATCGGTGAGGTGAAGAAAGCTCAAACCTTCGATTTATTAATCCATTTGAAATTCTCGATCGAATAGGAACTGTGGCTTATAGACTTCGTTTATCACTTGAAGTATGACGCGCGTTCATAACGCTTTTTCACGTATCGATGTTACGTAAATATGTGAACGACCGAACCACGTCATTGAGTTAGAAATCCGACGAGATAATAGAAGACTTAACATACGAGGAGGTGCACATCACAAGATCTTGGATAGGAAAGAACATGTCCTACGTCTGGAGGTTATACCACAAGTTAAAGTTTTGTGGAGAAACCATGCTTATTGAGGAAATGACCGGGAGTTGGAAACGGAAATGAAAGCGAGGTATTCTCATCTTTTCAAAACACAGTAGTCGTCACGTCAATTTAGAGGACGAAATTTCATAAGGAGGGAGGTTGTAAGACCCCAAATTATTAATAAATAAAATTTATTTTGCTTTCTATTTATTATTTTGAAATAGTAAGGGTTGATTTGATTAATGTGGATAGTTATGGGTAAAATACGCAAAAAATTTGAATAAGCAAGTGATTATAAAATATTCATTATTGTTTTAAAATATTCGTTTGGTCGTGGAATATTAAATCGCTTCGGGAATATTCGCATGCACCACATGCATCTTTTATGGGCCCATAACGAAAAGTGATTGGATGAAGAAAACGACAAATATAAGTTGTTTATAAATAACGACGTAGTTATTCACAGATTATCTTGTTGGAATACTCGGAGGTTAAAACACACTAATCTGGCGTTGTTGAATAAGTAGATACCTGTATTGCACCAATTATTGATTCTTACGTAGTGAAGGCCTTTACTCAATAATTGTTACAATAATTACTTGCTCAAAGATTTTATTTTATTGATTCAATAATTCTTTGCATTGATATTTTATATTACCGTTGTTTGAATAAATTGTCATTACACAAGATTTTTTCATTATCGAAGCAATAATTCATATTATCTCGAATAATATTATTAGAAAATATTACATCGGCAATGTCTATAAAGTTCATACAGGAGAGGTTTGGTCACCTAATCATGCTTGTAAGTAAGGAGAAATCTTTATTGAAAAGCCCTCTTCTTTCACAGGAACTACCGTTGCAAAAGATCGTGATTCTGTAATATTATTTGTGAATAATTAATTATTGATTTATATGATGAGAAAAATATTGATTTTATGTGGATATAGATGGAGAAAATTTTAATGTGACAATTGTTGAAAATTAATATTTTATCTTTTCCCGATAAAATAATTCATTTAAATATATTATTTTAATAATATATTAACGGTGATATTTTTATAATGAATGTGGGATATATGAGTATATGAGGAGGAAGAGTATTTCTGTGGCATTAAATGTTTAACACATATTTTGTGTGTTGGTGGACACAATTATTAACCGAAATTTGATTATAGCGTGTAAAATCGCCCGTTTGTGGTTTCGGTTAATTTCTGTTTGGAATTTGGAAAAACTTCATTCTGCAAAGTTGTAGAGAATTGAATTTCCTATAAAAATTCGCGAGATTCGAATTTTCTGATAAAAAGGCTATTTATTATGAATTATTGAAGTTCCGAAATAATTAATTTTTGGAAGTTTAAAATATTTTTAATTACAAAAACGTTTTTTTCATTTTTGAAACTCATTTAACATGTGATTAGGAAGTTGAATTCAGATTATTAGTGTGCGTATGAAGTTGTGGAAAAATTATAATATTAATTTATTAAATTTTCTACTTTGGTGTTCTAAGCATTTTCCTATAAATAGGGTCTTGGGTTAGAATTGAAAATCACACCGTAAACTCAAGTTTTGTCTCTATATTATCGAGCGTATTCTTGTGAGTATTTTGAGTATACTTTGAGTATTGCTATACGTTCAAGTTCAAGTCATAAATTTATATCCTGTTTTTTACTAGAAAGTCTTGTCTTTTCAAGTAAGGGATATTTTTTTTTTAAAAATGATATTATTTCTTCTAATATCATTATGTCGAAGTATTGATCTGAAGTTTTTTTTTTATCAAATTTAGAACTTTTGGTGTCGGAATTACTATTCACGTATACGGCACTATTCACGTATACGACACTATTCACGAATACGGCATTATTCATCGAAAAATGAAAATTTTTCCTTTTCGTCTAAAATATCTATTGTGGATACTAGCTTTGATTGTATCCATGTTTTGATCATTCTTGAATTTTACACCACTATGATTATTTTTGAGGTATTTTTGGACATAGATAAAATAAAGTACGAATCTTTAATCCTTAATCCTTGTCATTTTGTTTTTCAATCGGATTCGTTTAACTTTAAAAATATTTTCATCATCCTCGGTCTTAAATGATGATTTTATTGAATATCTTTGGCACATGTAGTGCAAAGATGAATGATTTCGATGAATATCTTTGGTCAGTAGTGCAAAGATGAACAAGTGTTTAGATGAACATGACCAACTGATGAATATCTTTGGCTGTAGTGCAAAGATGAATATTTGATTCGGATATATATTGATTGATGTTACAGGAATAAAAGATAGACGATGAATAAATTCATATATAGAAGATAGTAGTTTGCATTCTCTCTTAACTCTTCTAATGAATTATTATTTCATTGCGAATATTGATTTAAAACCGGTTGTCTATTGTATTCTATTAGATTTTTTCTGTTGAAGACTAACGATAATTTGTTGTATATTATCTTAGTCATAATATTTTTCTTTATCGGGCTAGTTGAGCTCACCCTTTTTCTTTTGTTCCATTTTTCTTCTCGTGAGGCGAGAATGTAAATGGCGAGATTTAGTGGGTATGGAATGATGGTTATAGAGAGAGTTGTTTAGTAGTCCTCACCATTTTTATAAAATAATGTATCAATAAATGTGATGAGAATTTATTTAGGTATAAATATTGTCTATAAGATAATATTTGTATTCAAACTCACAGTTTTACTATTGTAATAATAAAGTTGTAGTTATTTCTGTACCATGTATTGACAACTCAGAATGGGTTGGATGGAATGGACCTGTTTTGGGGGCGCACATGAGCAGTGGATTAAGAGAGGTAAAGTAAAACGATTATTAATAATAATAAAAGATATAAAGGAATATGTAAATAATAATAATTGATAGGTCTAGAATATTTTCTTTGTTGACCCAGCCGGCCCAATGGTTAGAGTAAATAATAATAATATTTTCAATGGTGAGAGTAAACTCTTTTTATGGACAGATAAATATAAATTATAATAATAATAATAAATAATAATATAAATAAACAAACAAAAACAATAATAAACGAAAAATAACTAAAGCCACATTAAAAACATTAACGATAATTATAACCGATATATTTATTCATTTTTTGAGCCAAATTTGTAGTTATCCTAATATTAATAGCCATTTATTAAATAAACGACATTTGGTGGCTTCTAATTTTTTGTCAACTTTTTAAAAAAAATTCTATCAAAACGTCGTTTTGATACATAGACAAAAAAAAAGTTGTGAGCCATTGGATTTCCTTTTTAATGTGTTGTCAATCCCACAATAAAATCCTCACAAGATCCTCACAGAAAAATCTTCATAGAAGATTCAAATCCATTTTTTTAAGAATATTATTCAATGAATACCTCAACAATGAACTTTCTAAGAAACTTATTTAGTTATAAGTTTATATAATTCAATAAAACTGAAGATCTATATATCAATCTTATACTATTTAATTTAACTGAATTAATTAGTTACTTCCAAGTAGACCCTCTTGATCTCAAATTCACTTGTATATAGTCCATTTCAAGGCTCACCCCCTCATTTTACATATCATACTTATCCCCTTCAGCGACGGACCGGACGACAGTTTGATTCGTCGCTATATCAAAGAACCGTCGTCTTAATTTTTAGCGACAAACAATTTATAATGACGGATTAAAACGTCGTCCAGTCCGTCGCTAAAGGGAGTATGCAAGGTATGTAGGATTAAGAGGTATGCCCTTGATCCTTTCTATATATATATATATATATATATATATATATATATATATATATAGGTCCAAATTTTAAGCTCACCTCTTATCTAGCTCACTTTATTTAGCGACGAATAGACGACGATTCGGTCTGGTAAGCTATATATGTTCGATCCGTCGCTAAAAGCTAAGACGACGGTTCTATATATAACGACAGACCGAATCGTCGCCTGGTTCGTCGCTAAAGGGAGGTGGGCAAAGTGAGTTAGATAAGGGGTGAACTTAAGATCCGGACTATATATATATATTGGTGATAAAGTTATAAAAAAGAAGGTAAAAACTAATTAGTACTCCTTCCGCCCTCAAAAAAGATGAGATAAAATACATAAAGTGAATGATAATTATGTTATTTGATAGGGTTCATTAGTATAAAAAAAGTTATTCATCATTTTATGAATCTTGTGAGACTACAAATTAAGAATTATAAATTTAGAACTTCATTTAATTACTCTCTTTCCTCTACTTTTGCTTTTTCTTATTACATGTGAAATTTAACTTGGACGTAGTTTGCTCATCTTTTGAGGGTGGGAGGGAGTATTTATATTCTGGATGAGTTTAGGAGGAGTACTTACGGAATCCAGGATGGATGCAATTGCACTATATCCCCAAGCAGTCCATCTGTGGGAAGCCGAGGGGTTGATTCTCCTGACGAGATTTGAGTACCTTCTCGAGGGAATCCAAGAACTGATCCTGCAGCAGGTCCAGCTGCTGGATAATTATAAAAGTAGTGGGAGGCTGATGATGAATTAATAATCAACTGCCTACCAAAGGCTGCCTGATCATTATTATTGTAGTTCATCTTCATGACTCCTCCGGGGAATGCAACCGTATGGTGACAGTGCTGGCCTTCGTATGTTGTGATTACAATACTTGGGTCCTCACAAGAGCGTTCAACTCTTTTCTTCACCGTGCAATTGCTATTTGTACATCGATAGTAACTCCTGCAATGCAAATTTACCATACCATACACAAATTAAACATACTAATTTGCTCAAAACTCATCCATAAGTAACATACATGCATTCATGCATTCACGTAGAGAGTACTTTATCATCATAAACAATATCATCTCGATCTGTCTTCTTTTTTTTACAATGTGATATAGAGAGATTCTACTTTTGAATTGTTAATAAAAACATATCTTAAGTGAGATTTAATTCCTTTCTACATGAAAATATATATATATATATATATATATATATATATATATATACACACACGAGTATATTATAATCTGCTAGTTTTTTTCCCCAAGATGTCGTTCAGCTTTTATTTATTGTTACAAAACTAAAGCTCGAACATGATTCTTTGAAATATTGTCAGTAAAGACTGCTACCACCCATTAAAAGGTAATTAAAAGTTAATAGTACTAGGCCACAAAAAATTGACTGGGTCAAACTCCGGGATTCCAGAAAAATGGCGGAATACTTATGTAACTATATATATATATATATATATATATATGAAGAATTGATTCTTCACCACATAATAAAGTATGAAAAGATAAAATGATGAATATACCATTGTCAACTGAACCGAAGTTCATTTGCAGGGATATAATTTAAGCAAAGCAAGATTTCTTCATACATACATTCTCATCATGCATAAAAAGAACGAAACATGATGTAAAGAAATTCCTTTTACATTGACATATTTAAAATTTAGTTAGAAAGGAAAAAAAACAAAACATAATAACTATATAAGTATAACATATTAATTAAACATCAAACTTCTTATATTTGTTTGTAAGAATTATAATTTTATATGAATTATGTTATAATAAATTATAATCTCAAAACTACTAATTTTAGGAGGATTATTCTTATATTAAAGAATTGGATAAAAACTTGTTGTTTTGACTATTATACCCTTATTAGTAATAATAATTATTTTTTTTTGTATTTTCAGTATTTTGAGTATAGATGAATAGAATAAAGGTCCATCGGTCATTTTAAAGTAAGATAAAAATTATTTTTGTAATCAAATTTTTAATCCTAAATGATTGGAATTATAATATTCTGTCATTTCAAGTCATTTTGTTGTCCCTAATTTAAAACTAGTCTCAAGTTTAATTTTTAAAACAAAAAGGAGCTTGGGATTATAATTGGAAACAAAGTAGCTAGGCAAAAGAATGTAGGAGTTCGGAGTATATGAAATTCAAATAAAGGGCAGTTGATCAATTTGAGGTTTGACAAATTAAGTTAGAGAGCAGAATGAACCTAGGAAATGGACTATTTTTAACAGCTTTCTGTCCATATTTTCTCCAACGATAACCATCTTCCAGATGATCAATTTCGCTCTTTGTCATAAATGCAACACGCTGCTCCCGGACGCGCTTTACTCCCTTCTTGTTAACCTTTCTCCTGCAATATATATATATATATATATATAAATATATATATATATATCAATTTATTGAAAAACATCAAATTTATTGAAAAGCAAAATTGAAAAATGCAAAAACAAATAAATTGAGAATGAATATATAAATTAAGAGGAATATAAGCGTAGCATAGCATGATTAAGTTAAGATTCAAATGGTTCAACATTATATATATATATATATATATATATATATATATAGACAAAACATACAGAAATATTTTTGGAGACAATCTGGATGTTCTTGTACCTGTCTAATCTAATCTAATCTAATCTAATCTAATCTAATCCAAAGGGTTTACACACAAAACACTTGTCAACCGTCTTTCTAGCTAGTTTGACTAGGAACGCTACTATTTATTCTGCTAGCTGCTGATTATATATACATACATATACACACATATGCGCCTGCGTGTATATCAATGCATTATGCATTTCTGTGAAATGATCAAGCTAAAATACTACTACTACTAATACAAAGTTGTACGTACGCATGTAGAAGTTATTAATTAATAATAATTCAAACGCAGATGCGCTAAAGTAGTGCCTAGCAAAAGTAACTGGAGGGATCAGAAAAATGTGTTGATATTCTAACTTTTCGGCTCCATGTTTCCTCATTTAACACATGCACTGCCCATCATTTGATGCAATGTACCGGCCCAATTAATAAGCTACGCACCACGCCACGCCACGCCACGCCAATTCCCGCCGCAACCCTCCCCCTAAACCCCTCTTTTATTTTCGTTTCTAATGACATAAATGCCACCCCCGGCGGCCGACTAGAATTTACAACTTGGTCCTTTTAATTACACGACCTGATCTTCGAAATGTTTTGATTTTGTTTTCAATCTATATATAATTAGAGCTTAATGTCAATTTGCCACCAAAACCGATTTTTAATTACCAATTTAGAACACACCAGAAAACAATATATAGTACTAGCACTCCACACAAAACACTCACGCTGTCTCGGGCGTCGCTTTTTCAGCTGAGCCGGCGGAAGCTGTTGACTTCTCCGGCACATCTTCCCATGAGCTTGACGACACTGACTGAGTGTTCTCAGCCGGTTTAGCCTCAACCACCGGTTCACCTCCACCACACCAAACAGCACTAGTTGCAGGAGAACTACTTTCCGCCAAATTGTAGCCCATCCGATCCAAGCCTACACCAGTCGCTACCGAATTATCTAGCTGAATATTCCAGCCGAACTCGCTCAGTATGCTGCTATCTCTATAATTGCTTCCGAAGAAGTAGACGCCATCCGAGTCACTACCACCGAGCGACCAGCTCAACTCGGTCTGGAAATCGGTGGCTGGATCGACCTTTTCCTTGTCATCCATAATTCTAGTATGATCTATGCTTTGTTACAGATGTGTGTATATAATTTACAGATGTTAGAGTTAGGGTTTGAGGAGTAAAAATAACGCGACCTTTTTTCTTTTTCTTTGTCTTTTTCTCTTTCTCTTTCTCTTTCCTCTTCTCTTTAAAAGGAAGGTTTGTTGTCGCGTCAATGCATTGCCGAGAGGAGCGGGAGAAAAAGAGAGAGTTAAAAGAATCGCGTAATTAGCTCGGGAGAGGCTGATTTCTAAGCAATAGAAAGCTACACAGTGTTGTTATTTAGCGGCATAATAAAATCTATTGTAAATACTACTCCAAGTAATAGCATGATAAAATTTATTACAAATAATTATATTGAACTAAGATCCTCTCAATTACATTTAATTTTTAATTTTTCTCAATATTCAGCATAGAAATAACTTTCCAAACATCATTACCCCTGAAATCATCAAAGTTTATGGATATTGAATGTCACATGGTTGTTTTGTTCATGGGTTCTAAAACTATCATCAAATTTAAATACATGAGTTATCAGCATCAACAAAGCATTACTCCTATAGTATTACAATATATTTAGTTTTATATTTTGTAAACCTTTTTATTTAATATTTGGTTAATTAGACCAATATAGGAGTCCTTCTTTTTCCTTGATCAAGTAGCTAGTGTTGTTCTCACTCATCACAATTAATTAAAAAAAATTATGCTAATATTAAGAAACTTACAAAATAAACCTAACTTCAAGAAAATGTGAATTACCTTCAAAATTAGTGGTAATCAGAATCAATTATCAACAAATAACATGGGTAATATATTTAATTATACAATAATTGATAACACTGAACTTTCTTGAGCATACTTCACAATTTAAGATGATCAGGGTAGGGAAGGACATAACCTTCCCACGTGCATAGGGTTTTATTTGGGGATATATTTTGGTAGCAACCTTTCCAAATAAAACAGGCTGAAGATGCCTAAAGTAGACGATTTAAAAGGCTGGGAAATTATCAGGGGCCGGGCCACTCCTTTTTGTACATACGGGAGGGAGGGAGGGAGGGAGGCATCTAAATTATTTAAATTCCTTCTCATATATTATATTCAATTAATTAATTATGTGAATGGCAAAATCAAGCGTGCTGAAATTTCACAATCAAACTTTGATGGTATACAACAAAATAATCAGACTACATCCATAAAAGCTGGATACCACTTAATTACTAGATAGCTGTCACAAATTGAATAGATCGAAGCACCAACGATGGGACAAATGCCATGTTTTCTCTTATTCCAATTTTCTCCATAGGTTAAAAAAGAAAAGAAATAGACGGATAGATATACAAATAAACTTTTTTTAAAAATAGAAAATTAAGTACAAAACAGGAATAAATGTAAAAGACTAAAAAAAACAAGTGTTTTATGCATGGAATGGGTTAATTTATGCATGCTACACCTCATCCATATTTAGGTTAGGCAAGGGTGCATGCACTAGAATACATATAAGAGGAAGTGAGCTTATATTTTTTATTCTCTCTCTATATATAAGTATATATATTAAGAAGGTAAAAGCTGTATATATATACAGTAGTGAGATACATGGATGCATCGGATATAGATGCTAGCTAGCTTTTCTACGTACGTATCTAGCTTCGAATAATCAAGATCCCTAATGGAGCTTCAAATTAATTAATGGCTAGCTCTTGATCACCTCCAGCTGTGTTCCAATTCCAATTAGACCTACTGAATAATAGGATTATATACTAGAAGCTAGCTAGTCATAGGAGTATATTATTGTTCCCAAATATATAGTTAATGCATGCAACAGTGTCAAAGGCGTACGTACGAGCACCATTGACAAGCTAGCTAGAACAAAATATATATATATATATATATATATATATATATATATATATAGTGATCAAACGTCAACCCTCCCAAAAACAGAGATCTAGAGAGAGAGGAAAATGTTACTAGTAGATTCATGCAAGCTTAATTAACTACTACTACCTAATTCTTTAATGAATGACTTGACTCGTATGGTCGATGGTAATTAATCAGATCAGATGTACGTAATTAGGATCGGAGGCATGCAATATAATATCCCATAGATGCTCTCCATTTCCTATACTCAAAGCACACTTAATTTTCTAAACATTTAAAGTGTAAATTAATGCTTTGATGGTTAATATAATATGAAATAATATTAATTCTCAAATTTATAATCATATTATTTCTATTAAACTAAACATTTAACAAATTTAAAATCAATCCGTGAGACTCTCTACGTACAATTAAGAATAAACTTGACCGAAACTGGGTGGGTTGAATTAAATGAAAAGTGGTGTGAACGAGTGACAAGATCAGGGTTTGATACGAATCTGTACGTTTACGCAGTGCAGAAGCTAGCTCGGGGCCCAAGCAAGGCACATCCTTTTCAAACATAAATTATAAAATTAACTCACCATTATCACTTTGATCTTTATATATACTTTTAATTCGGATCCTAATATCCTATACCTAATGATCAAGATCATACACAATTAATGGAGTGTCTACTTTGGCAGATTTTTTCGGCTAGGTCATTTGGGTTTAGAATATGAAGGTTATTTTTCTCAAAACATATATATATATATATTGTTTTAGTAGACTAGTAGGTGAATTCTTGCATATATATTAATAATATGTAAAATTTATTTAAAATTACAATTATAAATTTTAAAATATATGCAATATATATTTATATTGTTAATTAATCAATTCATAAACTGACAACAAAAATTATGAATAATATGAAGGGTCTCAATATTGAATAATACAAGTAGATTTTGTGGTGGTGAATATATATAAATAGTACAGGGAGAGATTCAATTACATGAATTTGAAAATGTAATTGGTTATATTTTTCTTATTTAATGTATACTATTAAAACTATGAATGTATGTATGTGCTAATGAAGTTAAAATGTCTTAAATTTTTGGTTTTAATCCAATAAAAAAAATTTTTGAGTTTTCCTTTGAATAAAAAAATTTTAATGAAATAAATCAAAAAAACAATTTTGTATTGAGATATGAATTTTTTAATGAAATAGATCGAAAATGAAATATATATCTAACTTGTTTGAGTTAACTCAATTAGTCAAATTCATCTCACTCGAAATTAAATGTCGTGTTTTTAGATATAAAAAAGGGATTGTATCAAAATTGAATAGTTTTGGTTAATTTTGAAATTAAAAATTTCGTAAAATTTTAATAAATCCAGCTCTATCTATAATTTTAGAAGGGTGTGACTAATAATGGGGTTTGCATTTCAGTAGTCTATTCCATGAAATTGGCATATAATTTAATTGGTTTGCCCTAAAAAGTCAAATATATATAGTTGAATAATGTTGCCGACGATTTCAACTTTTTAATGTGATTGTGATCTAATAATAAGAAACTTTGAAAGTAATATGTACGATCCATGCGTGAGAGATGGACATAATTAAATTTCATTTTGATTGACAGGAAAGATCATTATGAATACCACCACCACAAATTATAAATAGTACTAGTCGGTACTATACATACGCTGCGTATTTAAATTATGTGTGATAAAAAAAATTTTATTAAATAAATAAAAAATATAAAAATATAATATTAAATAAAATAAAATAATAATATATTTAAAATTGTAAGTAAAAAATTTTAAAAATTGTGACTCAAATATATCACACTTATGAAAGAATCCTCCATAGAAGTTTTATAATATAGATATAGATAATCCATCCCCCAGAAACGTCAGTGATCTTTTGTTGACACTTGATTCTTAAATTATACCACCTCCTTTGTTAAAAGATTATCGTTTAAATTTTTTATATAAGAATTAAAAAAATTATTTAATACTATTATTTAATAATTAAAATTTATTTAAAATTTTATCATTCTCCATTTATGGAAAGTTGAAAATTATTAATACAAGGAAGAGAATTTCTTGAAAAAATGAGAAAAGGTAGGGGTGATATAGAAAAGTAAATAATTTATTCTCCTAGAAAGTTATAAACGACAAATAAATTAAAATAAATTTTTTCTTCTAAAACGACAATCTTTTAAGAACGGAGGTACGTAGTACGTTATATCAGAATATTCGAAACAAAAATATTACTCTATTCGTTCTAGAAAAATATTACACTTTGTCCAACAAAAAAAGTTAATTTGTCTAATTCTTTTGCTTGTGAAAAAGTTTCATTATTTTATTGATATATAAAATGATACAATACGCAGTTTAATTTTTAGTATTTCGCAGTTGAATATTGTGAATGAGATAAAAGACAAAAATACCTCTCCTTTACAATTTTCTCGTCTGCAATTTAGTATCGCAGGCGCTAGTTATGGCCAAATGACCAACTAATAAGTCATGTCCACAGTATTAAACTGCGAAACCAAATTCAATTTTTTTGTAGTTTTTAAAACTTCGATCATGTCAACAATATACGTTTTGGAATTTTACATTCTCATTCCAATGATATATATGTCATTTGGGTCAGTACCTTTAAACCCTAGCCTTTTGTGAAAAATTGTGTCAAACATGTTAGAATGCAAAGTCTTTCACGTTTCTTTTCCAATCTTCAAGAGAGAATCATATAACAATCTATTCTAAGTATTTGGTATTCCAGACAAACACCAATGACTGCAATCTTGAGAATTGATCGAACCTTGAAAACTAAAAAATTTGAATTTGTCATCCGCAATTTAATACTGCGGACGAGACTTATTTACAAACGATATCATTTCCCAGTTAACCATTTGGCTATATCTAGCGTCAACAGTTTAATACGGCGGACGGAGACTTTTTAAGAAGGAGTATTTTGGTCATTTTTCTTGTTCGCAGTATTAAAGTGTGGACGAGAGCTCTATTAAACCTTTCAATTTTAGTATGGACGCTCACAATCTGTTGCAAGGATAATGTTAAATTAACAATGTTGTCAATGGATTAGTATGAGAATGATTCATAGTAAGTAGTTGGTATGAACCAAAAACTGACATACACCATCAATACCACTGAAAACAAGAAAAAACAATCAGGATTAGAAACTGAAAATCGACGTCCGTTACTATTCATATCAGACGGTTAAAAAAACACATACCACCATCCGCTATTAATAATAGTGGATGCTAATCAGAATAAGAGTTTATATATTTTTATTAACTAGGGTTTAAGATTTATTAATCAAAATTTAGGATTTATTAACTAAAATTTAATGATTATTTATTAGAGTTTTGGGTTTATTAACTTTTTTTAACAAGGGTTTATGATTTATATATTAATCTTATTAACATCTAGTTAATAAACATAAATTCTGGTTAATAAATCTTAAACCCTAATTTTTAAACTCTAAATCATAGTTAATAAACCTAAACTCTATTTAATAAAGTTAAACTACTATTAGTAGCGGATGATATGCGTTTTTTTTAACCATCCGCTACTATTAGTAGCAGACAATTGTTTTGATTTTTTTAATTTCGTCTGTTAATTTTTAAAATGGATAATAGAGATAGTGTATGACCTATAAGGATCCGTAACAAATAAATTCTATATATGAATTAATTCTCATTATATATATATATATATGTATATCCAGAATATGTATTTGTTATATATAGATCAAAAATGTTCATACGCCATTGATATACACATTTTTATATATTTAAATATTTTCATATTTATTATTTATATGAATTTTTTATTTAACTAATATATTTTGTTTTGTTTTGTAGGAAATAACATTTATTTTTTGGGGGGAGGAAATAAAGGATTTATGTCCAGCTTTTAAAGATGAAGAAGGAATCTTGAAGGATTACCATGCATATTGTAAGACCCCGAAATTTTTTTAAATAAAAAGGAATTTCTTTTATTTATTATTTTGAAATAGTAAGGGTGGATTTGATTAATGTGGTTAGTTATGGGTAAAATGCGCAAATATTTTAAATAAGCAAGTGGTGATATAATATTCATTATTGTTTGTGGAATATTCGTTTGGTCGTGGAATATTAAATCTTTTCGAGAATATTGGTAGGGACGGCCAGCCGACCATGTGTGGGCCCCATAACGCTGAAAGCGATTGGAGGAAGAAAATGACAAGAATAAGTTGTTTATAAATAATCTGCCAAGCTTGTTATTATTACATTATCTTGTTGGAATACCCGATGGTTAAAACACACTAATCTGCGTTGTTGAAAGAAGAAGACACGACGTATTGCACCAATTATTGATTCTTTACGTAAGAGACCTTCTACTCAATAATGGTTACGATAATTCTTGCTCAAAAGATTTTATTTTATTAATTCAATAATTCTTTGCATTTATATTTTATATTGTTGTTGTTTCAATAATTGTCATTACACAATATTTTTCATTATCGAAGCAATAATTCATATTATCCGAATAATATTATTAGATAACATTATTGGCAATGTCTGTAAAGTTCGCTCTAAGGAGAGGTTTGGTCACCTAATTGCGCCAAGAAGGGAAAAATCTTTATTGGAAAGCCCTCTTTCTTGGGGACCTGCCGGTTGTCGATATTGTGATTCTCGTAATATTATTTGTGAATAATTAATTATTGATTCATATGATGAGAAAAAATATTGATTTTATGTGGATATAGATGGAGAAAATTTTAATGTGACAATTGTTGAAAATTGAAATTTTATCTTTTTCTCGATGAAATAATTCATTTAAATATATATATATATATATATATATATATATTATTATATTTTAATAATATAATAATGATGATATTTTTACAACGAATGTGGGATATATGAGTATACTGAGGAGGAAGAGTATTTTGTTGCAATAAATGTTTAAAACATGTTAAACATGTCGGTGGACCCCATTTATTGATTGAAATTTGATTATAAGCGTGTAAAATCGCTTGTTTGTGGATTTCACCAATTTACATTTGGAATTTGGAAAAACTTTCTTCTGCAAAGTTGTAGAGAATTGAATTTCCTATAAAAAAGTCTTGAGATTCGAATTTTTCCGCAAAAGGGCTATTTATTATGAATTATTGAAGTTTCGGAGTTCCAAAATAATTAATTTTTGGAAGTTTTAATTATTTTAAATAATAAAAACGTTTTTGGTGAGTGTTCCACATGTTATAAATGTGTCATGTTGATGAATTCAGATCTAGGAAGGTTGGCGTAGAAAACTTAATATATATTATTAATTTATTAAATTTTACTTTTTGGTGTTCTAAGCATTTTCCTATAAATAGGGTCTTAGGTTAGAATTGAAAATCACACCGAAACTCAAGTTTTCTCTCTATATTATCGAGCGTATTCTTGTGAGTATTTTGAGTATACTTTGAGTATTGCTATACGGTGGCAAGTTCAAGTCATAGCTTATATCCTGTTTTTCAACTAAGAAGTCTTGTCTTTCAAGTAAGGGATATTATTTTTTAAAAATGATATTATTTCTTCAATATCATTATGCCAAAATATTGGTTGAAATTTTTTATCAAATTTGGAACTTTTTCATGCTCGGGTTACTATTCATGAGTTACTATTCACGAAGTTACTATTCATGAAAGTACAATTCACGGGCGTGAAGATGTTTTTTTTGTGAAATTTCTATCTTTTGGTGTCGAGTTCTTTATTCACGTATCAGACTTATTCACGATACGACACTATTCCTAAATCTGGCCTTATTCATCGAAAAATAAAATTTCTTCTTTTCATCCAAAATATCTATTCGGATACTAGCTTTGATTGTATCCATGTTTTGATCATTCTTGAATTTTACACCACTATGATTATTTTGAGGTATTTTTGGATATGGATAAAACAAAGTACGAATCCTTAATCCTTAATTCTTAATCCTTGTCATTTTGTTTCACTGGATTCGTTTATTTAAAAATATTTTTCATCATCCTCAGTCTTAAATGATATCTTTGGCCTGTAGTGCAAAGATGAATGATTTCTGATGAATATCTTTGGCCCGTAGTGCAAAGATGAATAGGTGTTTAGATGAACATGACCAACTGATGAATATCTTTGGCCTGTAGTGCAAAGATGAATATTTGATTCCAGATATATATTGATTGATGTTATAGGGATAAAAGATAGACGATGAACTTTAAAATTCATACATAGAAGATAGTAGTTTGCATTCTCTACTTAACTATTCTAATGAATTATTATTTCCGCTGCGAATATTGATTTAAAACTTGTTGTCTATTGTATTCTATTAGATTTTTCCCTGTTGAAGACTAACGATAATTTTGTTATATATTATCTTAGTCATAATATTCTTTACTGGGCTAGTTGAGATCACCCTTTTTCTTTTTGTTCTATTTTTCTTCTCAGGAGACGAGAATGTAGCGATTACTAGTCGAGGTATGGAATGAAGGTTCTAGAGAGAGTTGTTTAGTAGTCCTCACCATTTTTATAAAATAATGTATCAATAATTATGATGGGGATTTATTTGCGTGTGGATATTGTCTAGATGGCGATATTTGTATTTAAACTCACAGTTTATATGTTGTAATAATAAAGTTATAGTTATTTCTGTACCATGTATTTGGCGACTCAGAATGGGTTGGATGGAATGGACCTATTTTGGGGGCGTCACACATATAGAGATTGAAAACAAGAAACAAAGAAGAGGAAAAAAGAGAACAAAATAGGCCAAGTTCAATGTATCTAAATTAAGACACAAAATTATTTTCAATATAAATAGATAGCTTGTTTTAGAGAGAAGGGGACACCACTTCTTATTTTCGTTTGCTTAGTTTTTTGTTGGTGCAGAAGGGAGTGAGATATTTTATTTAGAGCTTTTATCTTTTCTTCCGATCGTGTGGGGTACTAGTGTCAGGGAGTATTTGTAACTTTTTTTTATTGATTTAATAGAAAACCTCGTTTTTAATTATTGTTCTTATTTCATGCAATATAAGTAGTATTAATTTTTGATTTCATGACTAACTAAATTTCTAATACTTAGGATAAAGATGAAAATAGGTATTTCATAATAATATTTTCTTTCCAATTTCGAAATTAGTGCCTAATTATTATTTTTGCCTTAATATTTTTCTTCCCACAAATTGCATATGATTCTTATATTGATTGCGAGTTTTTGATAAGTTATAGTTAATTTATGAATTTTTCATAACTTATGATTGCCCGTATTAATTATATGAATCATTATTTTTAAAGGTAAGAGAAAATAATTTGGGAATTAATTTAGAAAATAAAAAATTATTTATTATGTTAATACTTGGTGGATTCAGATTCCTAGGTAGTTTTTCCTATTACTAGTTTTCATCATTAAATTTTTAGTTTGCATAATTTAGTTAGTTAATCATCTCTACTACATTTATTTCTAATTTGCATAAAATATTAATTAATAATATATTAAAGAATTGATCTACTCTGTGTGGTTCGATATGTACTTACCAAATCTACAATATACGTTGTGCACTTGCAGTATATAATTTTAACACATGAGCCATCTACACCATCCTTTCAAAATATCAACGACCGAGATTAGAGTGAGGAATGCGTCGTACTCTAGTATTACTAGCGAACGAAATGTTTACAAAATACCCCTAAAGTTAACTGTCAGTAGTACAAAAAACAACTCGTCCACGCACTAGTAATACTAGCGGACGCATATTAGTTCCATCACTGCAATTTTATTAATTATGATTTATTAATAGGATTAAGGGTTTATTAACCACGTATATATTAATAAGGTTAATAAACTCTAAGCCCAATTAAAAAAAGAGTTAATAAACTGATTGATTAATAAACTCTCTAAACTCTAATCAATAAAATCAAATTCTTATTCTGATTAACATGTCAAGATTAGACAGAGATTAATATGTAAAAGTGCTCGTTTGCTAATAATACTAGCGGATTGTTTAAAAACCAGCATATTAGGCGTCAACTCTTAGTTGACTTCGGCGTATAATTCTCTAATTTGTGCAAAACCTCTGTCTGCTAGTAATACTAACGGACACCGCATTATTCTTTTTAATCTTCGTTGTTGATATGTGGAATGAACGCTATAGATGTGACGCCTCTAAAAATAGGTATTCATCACCCATCTTGAGTCGCCAGATATATGATGCATAAATTCAAATACAACTTAATTATACAACAGTCGTGTAAAATACGACGAAACATAATCTAAAAGTTTTAATACATATATTGTCATCTAGACAGTATACAAACTCAATGGAGTCCTCATTACATTTATTGTCACACTATTTAACAGAATAGTGAGGATTACTAATGCTATCATCTGGACCGTCACTCGCTCCCAGACTCGTCCCCAAATATATTCTCATTTCACAAGAGAACGGTGAAAGAAAAGGGTGAGCTCAACTAGCCCAGTAAGAAATATTATTATTAAAATAATGCAGAATAAATTATCAATAGTCTTCAACAACGTTAAACTGATAAAATACAATAGACATCAAGTTTAACTGCAGCAAAATAAGCAATCCATTAGAAGAGTAAAGTAGAGAATAAAACCTACTATCTTCTATGATTTAAAAATGTTTTCATCAACTTTTATCGCTGAGACTCAGCTTAATAAATAAACCACATCTTCAAATCATTCCTGTACTACGGGCCAAGGACATTCATTAAATCATCAATGGTCCTGACTATACTGAATAATCCCTAGTCATAATCATACCAAGTCCATCTCTGCACGTAAGCCAAAGATATACAACTACAAAACCAACAACCAACAGTCCATCTTTGCACGTAAGTCAAAGATATACAATTTAATAATCCACAGTCTGTGACACCCCCAAAATAGGTATACATCACCCATTTTGAGTTGTCAATAACATGGTACAGAAACAACTACAACTTTATTAATACAACATATAAACTGTAAGTTTAAATAAAAATATTGTCATCTAGAAAATATTCATACCCAACTAAGTCCTAATTATAATTATTGGTACATTATTTTACAAAAATGGTGAGGACTACTAAAACTACTTCTAGAACCATCATTCCACACCCCGACTAAGACTACTCATTACATTTTCGCCTCCCGAGAAGAAAAAATGGAACAAAAAGGAAAAGGTGAGCTCAATTAGCCCAAAGAAAGATTATTATGACTAAGATAATATAGAACTAATTATCAGTAGTCTTCAACAGGAAAAAAATCGATAGAATATAATAAACAACAGTTTTGAGGATCAATATTCGCAATGAAATAATAATTCATAGATGAGTTACGTAGAGAATGAAATTAAACTATGAATTTAAAAGTCCATCATCAATATTTTATCCCTGTAACATCAATCAATATTTATCTTGAATCAAATATTCATCTTTGCACTACAGGCCAAAGATATTCAATAGTTGGTCATGTTCATCTCAACACCGTACATCTTTTGCACTACGCCAAAGATATTCATAAGAAAATCAACCATCTTTTTGCACTACAAATCCAAAGCTATTCAAGAATATCATCTTTTAGACCGAGGATGATGAAAAATATTTTAAAGAAAACGAATCCAAATTGAAACAAAAGAACAAATATTAAGGATTCGTACTTTAACCAATCTGAGTTCAAAAATACTTCATAAATAACTATAGTGAAGTAAAATTCAAGAATGATCAAAACATGGATACAATCAAAGCTAGTATCCATAATAGATATTTTGGATAAAAATTAAAATTTAATTTTTACCGTGAATAATGTCAGATATATGTGAATAATGTCGATACGTGAATAAGAATCTCACACTTAAAAGACAAGAATTTCATAAGAAAAATCTTACCAATAATCCCAAGCGTAATGATATTAGAAGAAATAATATCATTTTTTTTAAAAAATAACATCCCTTACCTCGAAAAGATTGTCATTGAAGGAAACTTTACCAGATAAAGAACACTCAAAGTATCAAAATACTACAAGTATACACTCAATAATATAGAGAAAGAAAGAGAAAAACTTCAGCTTTAAATTGTGATTTTCAATTCTAACCTAAGACCTATTTATAGGAAAATGCTTAGAACACCAAAGAAAAATTTAATAAAATATTAATATTTTTATTTTTATTCATACGCCCACATTTAGAGATCCGAATTCAAATGCATTCAACAACCAATGGGGCACATCAAACATATCAAAAACGTTTTTCTTTTAAAACAAATTTAAAACTTTTGAAAAATAATTATTTCAGAACTTCAGAACTTCAATAATTCATAATAAATAGCCCTTTTATTAGAAAAATTCGAACCTCATGTCCTTTCCATAGGAAATTCCATTCTCTACAATTTTGTAGAAGAAAATTTTTCCAAATTTCAAATAGAAATTGACCGAAATCCACAAACGGGCGATTTTACAGGCTATTATCAAATTTCAGTCAAGAAATGGGGTCCACAAACATGAAAAACATGTTTTAAACATTTATTGAAATAAAAATACTCTTCCTCCTCATTTATTCATATATCTCACATTCATTGTAAAATATCACCATTATTATATTATTAAAATATAATAATATATTTAAATGAATTATTTTATCAGAAGAGATAAAATATCAATTTTCAACAATTGTCACATTAAAAAAATTTTCCATCTATATCCACATAAAATAAATATTTCTCTTATCATATTAATCAATAATTAATTATTCACAAATAATATTACAGAATCATAATATTGACAACCAGACAGTTCCTAGGAAAGAGGGGGCTTTCCAATAAGGATTTCTCCTTACTGGCACGTAATTAGATGACCAAACCTCTCCTTAGACAAAACTTTCTAGACATTGCCAATAATGTTATCTAATAATATTATTCAAATAATATGAATTATTGATTTGATAATGAAAATACTGTGTAGTGACAATTATTGAAACAACAATAATATAAAATATCAACGTAGCAATTATTGAATCAATAAAATAAAATATCAAACAAAGAATTCATCGTAAATAATTATTGAAAGAAGGTCATCTTACTTAAGAATCAATAACCGGTGTAAATATTGTGTGCTTCGTGTTTTAACCAATTTGGTATTCCAACAAGATTAACGATAACAACTACGCCAGATTATTTATAAACAACTTATATTTGTCGCTTTCTTCATCCAATCGTTTTTCAGTTATGGGGCCCACACAAGGTCGCTACCGTCGCATTTAATATTCCCAAACAAGAAAATATTCCACGACCAAACGAATATTCTCCGATAAAAATGAATATTTTATAACCACTTGCATATTTGAAATATTTATGCTTTCTACCCATAACTAACCACATTAATCAAAGCTTGTTTTCACGAAGCCTTTGGAGTACCAGCTTCAAATGTTGCTCATGATCTTCACGGCTTTTGGAATATATGAGGATGTCATCAATAAAGACAACAACGAATCGATCCAAATATTCCTTGAATACTTTCGCTTCATCATATCCATGAAAAGTCATAGCAGCATTAATCAATCCAAAAGACATGACTAGAATTCATAATGCCCGCATCGGGTTCTAAAGGCGGTCTTTGGAATATCCTCGCTTAATCTTCACCGATGATATCCGTAATCGAAGATCGATTTTGAAAAGAATTGTGCTCCTTGCAAATCGGTCAAATAAGTCATCAATACGAGGTAGAGGATACTTATTCTTGATAGTGACATGGTTCAATTCCCGATAATCAATACAAAGTCGCATACTACCGCCTCTTTCTTTTCTTAATAAAAAGCAGAGCACCCCGAGGAGATGTACTTGGGGCCAATGAAACCGATGTCCAACAACTCCTCGTAGTTGGACCTTTAACTCCCCGAGTTCAATAGGAGCCATTCGATATGGGGTTTTAGAAATGTGCTTGCATCTAAGTGCTCAAGATCAATAAAGAATTCAACTTCACGCTCGGGGTGGCTCGGAAGTTCTTCAGAAATATGTCGAAAAACTTACTAACAACAAGAATATTATTCAAATCGGCGTGTCTTTATTCAAATCCATAATATGTGGGCTAAGAAAGCTTGACATCGCTTTTTCAATAAACGAATAGCTTTATGATTTGATATGACTCGATTGATTTTAATGGTTTAGTTGTTGAATTAAATACAATAACAGTTGGTTAGGAATATGAAAACTAATAACCTTACAAAAATAATCAATTTTGGCATGATGAGTGGTTAACCAATCAATCCCTAAAATCACATCAAAAGCAAGTATCTTTAAAGAGATAAGGTCAACAGGTAATGTGATGGTACCAACTTGGATCAAACAAGATTTATAAATAGTGGATGTAATGAAAGTTTCTCTTAATGGAGTCTCCACAGATAAATCAAAGTCTAATTTCTCCGGAGTCAAGTTTAAACGTTGAGCACAAGTAGGAGAGATAAGTGAATGGGTAGCACCAGTATCAAGTAAGGTATAAACTTCAAAGAATTAATGATTAAACTTTACCCGTGATCACCTCGTTTGGGTTCCTCGCATTTTGACCGATCACAACAAACGCTCTTACAGAACCGATTGACTTTGACTTTTCTCGGGATGACGCTTTTGAGTCATCCGTCCCCCGGACTTGGTTTTCGCTGCCGCATAATCTCGAAGCGATATGTCTTTCCTTTCCACAATTATAACATACCTTGAACTATTGTGGGACGGTTTGGACCGATATGTCCCTCTTTATCAAGATTTATAAGATACTGACCGGTGGTCGCTTTCCTCCCTTAGAACCGATTCTTCTTTGGTGCTTTGGCCTTCACATGGTCCTTATTGAATCTCCTCTTTTTAAAATCTCCTCCCGACTTGCTTCTTCTATTCTCATGACCATGACTACCACCAGAGTGGTTACCATTTTTGTTCGTATTTTTCTTTCTCCGCTGGTTATCATTATTCTGTTGACTGTTATCTCCGGTATGATCCTGGTTGTGGTCCCTCGGTTGAACGTACTCGTTATCTCATTCTAATAATTGAGCCATGTTGACAACATCTGAATAGAGAGAAAATTTATGAGAAATGAGATATTGACGTATGCCGGGTTTCAAACCTCTCAGAAAAATCCGCGTCATACTTCCTCATTCTCCACCAAATGAGGTGCAAACCTAGATAACTCTGCAAACTTCGTCTCGTATTGGGACACCGTCATGTTGTTTTGTTCTAGTCTAATAAATTCCACTTCCTTCATATGACAAATACTTTCAGAAAAGTACTTGTCATTGAATAGATTCAAACGCTCCCAAGACATCTTTGAGTCATGCCGGATGGAGTACGCTTCACGACTCCCACCAATGAATCATTTCTCATTACGGAACATAAAAGTGGTGAATGGAACCTTCGTTTCCTCCGCATCCCAAGACATCGAATATCTTGGTAATTTGTTTGACCCATGTTTCGCTTTAATCGGATCCGCTTTCCCCGCACTGCGTGGTCCTAACTCTTTGAATCAACTTGTAGTGACAAACCGTATGTTATTATCATTTCCACGGGTATTTTATGCACGAGTCTCCTCGTCGATTTTGCATGAACTGCAAAAAGCTTCTAAACATTCTCGCTCGCTCATCGTCGATCGGTGGTGTTGTTTACGGGAGGAACATTACCTTGGCGTCAGACGCGCTCTCCTCGTTGGTGGGTAAAGGTGTCTCCACGGTCTCAATTGCTCCATCATTAACATTCTCAATCGACATTCTCAAATATTGCCATAAAACAAAGGTTAATTAAAGAAATCAATATATCACATAATATCCATATATATCTTGACCAACCAACAAATAAGCTTAGGTAAGACACACTAGCGAAAGTTTTACTAATCTCTCCCTCCTAGTTTACATTCCTCGATCTCCGCCGGAGATCATATCCTTAAGCTCGATACTAATCATGACACCCCCAAAATAGGTATACATCACCCATTTTGAGTTGTCAATAACATGGTACAGAAACAACTACAACTTTATTAATACAACATATAAACTGTAAGTTTAAATAAAAATATTGTCATCTAGAAAATATTCATACCCAACTAAGTCCTAATTATAATTATTGGTACATTATTTTACAAAAATGGTGAGGACTACTAAAACAACTTCTAGAACCATCATTCCACACCCCTACTAGTACTCGCTACATTTTCGCCTCCTGAGAAGAAAAATGGAACAAAAAGGAAAAGGGTGAGCTCAATTAGCCCAGTAAAGATTATTATGACTAAGATAATATAGAACAAATTATCGGTAGTCTTCAACAGGAAAAAATCTGATAGAATATAATAAACAACAAGTTTCAGATCAATATTCGCAGCGGAAATAATAATTCATAGATGAGTTACGTAGAGAATGAAATTAAACTATGAATTTAAAAGTCCATCATCAATATTTTATCCCTGTAACATCAATCAATATTTATCTTGAATCAAATATTCATCTTTGCACTACAGGCCAAAGATATTCAATAGTTGGTCATGTTCATCTCAACACCTGTACATCTTTGCACTACGGGCCAAAGATATTCATAAGAAAATCAACCATCTTTCACACTACAAATTCAAAGCTATTCAATAATATCATCTTTTAGACCGAGGATGATGAAAAATATTTTAAAGAAAACGAATCCAAAGGAAACAAAAGAACAAATATTAAGGATTCGTACTTTAAACAATCCGAGTTCAAAAATACTTCATAAATAACTATAGTGAAGTAAAATTCAAGAATGATCAAAATATGGATACAATCAAAGCTATTATCCATAATAGATATTTTGACTGAAAAACTAAAATTTAATTTTTCTCGTGAATAATAATAAGATACGTGAATAATGTCGTATCGTGAATAAGAATCTCAAACACTAAAGACAAAAAATTTCACAAGAAAAATCTTACCAATAATCCGGCATAATGATATTAGAAGAAATAATATCATTTTTCTTAAAAAAATAACATCTCTTACCTTGAAAAGATTGTACTTCAAATTTGGAATCTATTTAATATAGTCTTTGAAGGAACTTGCATACAAGATAACAACACTTAAAGTATCAAAATACTCACAAGTATACACTCAATAATATAGAGAGAGAAAACTTCAGTTTCTGGTGTGATTTTCAATTCTAACCTAAACACCCTATTTATAGGAAAATGCTTAGAACACCAAAGCAGAAAATTTAATAAAATATTAATATTTTTATTTTTATTCCTACGCCCACATTTAGAGATCTGAATTCAGCCATTTCAACAACCAATGGGGCACATCAAACATATCAAAAACGTTTTTCTGTTAAAACAAATTTAAAACTTTTGAAAAATAATTATTTCGGAACTTCAGAACTTCAATAATTCATAATAAATAGCCCTTTTATCAGAAAAATTCAAACCTTATGTCCTTTTCATAGGAAATTCCATTCTCTACAACTTTGCAGAAGAAAGTTTTTCCAAATTTCAAACAAAAATTGACCGAAATCCATAAACGGACGATTTTACATGCTATAATCAAATTTCAATCAAGAAATGGGGTCCACAAACATGGAAAACATGTTTTAAACATTTATTGAAACAAAAATACTCTTCCTCCTCATTTATTCATATATCCCACATTCATTATAAAATATCACCATTGTTATATTATTAAAATATAATAATATATTTAAATGAATTATTTTATCAGAAGAGATAAAATATCAATTTTCAACAATTGTCACATTAAAAATTTTCTCCATCTATATCCATATAAAATAAATATTTCCCTTATCATATTAATCAATAATTAATTATTCACAAATAATATTACGTAATCATAATCTTCGACAACCAAAAGCGCCTCTGTGAAAGAGGGGCTTTCAATAAGGATTTCTCCTTCTCTTGGCAGCAATTAGGTGACCAAACCTCTCCTTAGACAGAACTTTCTAGACATTGCCAATAATGTTATCTAATAATATTATTCAAATAATATGAATTATTGATTTGATAATGAAAATATTGTGTAGTGACAATTATTGAAACAACAATAATATAAAATATCAACGTAGCAATTATTGAATCAATAAAATAAAATATTAAACAGTAACTATTGTAACAATTATTGAGTAGTGCTTTCTTTACGTAAGAATCAATAACTCGGTGCAATACCGAGTGATAATCTTGTGTTTTAACCACCCGAGTATTCCAACAAAGATAACGATAACAACTACGCCAGTTATTTATAAACAACTTATACTTGTGCTTTCTTCATCCAATCGCTTTCCGGTTATGGGGCCCACACAAGGTCAGCACTGTCAGTATTTAATATTCCCCACTGGTAAAAATATTCCACGACCAAACGAATATTCTCCGATAAAAATGAATATTTTATAACCACTTGCATATTTGAAATATTTATGCTTTCTACCCATAACTAACCACATTAATCAAATCAACCCTTACTATTTCAAAATAATAAATAGAGGAAATTCAATCTCATTAATAATAAGTTGGGGTCTTACACAGTCCATCTTTGCATGTAAGCCAAGATAACTTTTGTGATGCCCCCAAAATAGGTCCAATCCATCCAACCTAGTCTGAGTCGCCAAATACATGGTACAGAAAATAACTACAACTTTATTACTACAATTATCGTGCAAAATACAACAACACATATACTGTGAGTTTTAATACCAACTGTGACTCATGTCCCAACTATGGACAACACCTCACAGTGATACCTTACATAAATGTACAATCTAAAACCTGCTTTAGAAATTAAAATCTTTGGGAAGTGCTCGAGAAACCTTCGTATATATAGGAGGCCATGAATCTAAGTTATGATAGATATCATATGTCTAGAGAATTATCCTTGATTGATCCAATAGACCCCAAAGAAAAATGAGAAGATTACTATCATGTTCCTTCCAATGGTGAGTCTTCTCTCGACATATAACTATCTCCACCGTCTCCGCGATTGAACATTATGTTTCAACCCAACTCCAAGATCATATAGTAATGCTTGTAGATATACTCGGCAAGTGGATGCGCACAACCCTTTCTTATGATAACACGAGATTGTATGTCATTAGACATCTTGTATGATAATTAGGCAAAACACCCTTCCAAAGTTGGGTTCACCTCACCCTATTGTTGTTCACCAAAATCAATTATTAAGTGACGTATAATATACGACACACACATCTTAGGTCCTCAATACAATTATATATTGTATGTCATGCCATTTTATAATGTGTTAAGAAACTTTGATAGTCTCGGACCATCACACTATTCCCCTATTATCCCCGCTCAACCCTAAGACACTCTTATTACACGAAAGGAATTGTGAAGCAAAAGGGTGAAAGCACAACTAGCTTCAATAAAAGAATATCATAACTAAAGATAATTAAATTATCAATAACCTTCATTAGTAATAAATCGTAGATTTAGAACATATAGTAGATGATAAAACTTTTCAACCATAGTTGCAATGTAGACGAAGCGATCCATTAGAAGAGTCGAATAGACCATAAAGTCTATTATCTTCTCCATGTTAAAAGTCCACCAACAATGCTTTAACCCCTCAGTAACATTAATCAATGATCCTGCTCATACGTATGAATAACTCATAATCATAATTGTAGTTCTAATTTTCTTTTCTCATCCAAGACGAAGATATTTTTTCATCACATATCTTTACCTGAAACATCAAAGATCATGATTATACCAAATAATAGTTCCTGTTCATAATAATACTAATAAATTCATCTTTGCACTACGGGCCAAAGATATTCATTAACAGTTCATCTTTACACTACATGCCAAAGATATTCAACAACAGGTCATCTTTGCACTACGGGCCAAAGATATTCAACAACAGGTCATCTTTGTACTAGACGCCAAAGATATTCAACAACAGGTCATCTTTGCACTACAGGCCAAAGATATTCATATCTCATAGAAATATATAATCATTTCAGAATTTATATAAACAATAATTATAACCATGTTGATCAATTCACCTTTGCACTTAAGCTAAAAATATTCAATTATAAATTTAATTGTCATGATCATACCAGTCAACAATTCATCTTTGCACTACTAGCCAAAGAGAACCCATAGTCACGATCATACCAATAAACTACTCATCTTTACACTTAAATCAAAGAGAAATTTTATCACAGGGATTATAAAAATGTTATATATGATAATAAAAATAATACGATCAACAACTGCATTTAATTTCAAGAGTAAGATTCATAAATCAATGATTTCATAACACCTTAATCCAAATGTTATAAATCACTTAATAATCTCATAATCTAATATTATTAATACTACCACAATATTTTAAACATTTCTTAAACTTATAAATAATTTATTTTAATTATTTACACTTTACTAATTAATGCATTTAATCATACTAAAATGCCAAACTCATAAGATTTCATCACCAATAACCAACAACCTCATCAAATTATCATTTTAAATTTTTTCAGAATTTTTCAAGGTCTGAAAAAGTACAAAACTGAAAAACATAATAACCTTTAAAATCTCTTACCTCAAAAGAAATGAGATTTTACCTAATAATATCGGATGAAAAGTCAAGAAAACTTGCACCTGAATAAAGAATTATCCAAGTATCTAAATACTCACAAAAATACGCTCGAGAATATAGAGAGAAAAAACTTCAGTTTCTGGTGTGATTTTCAATTCTAACTTAAACGCCTATTTATAGAAAAATGCTAGAACGCCAAAGGGGACTAAATTAATAAAATAATAATTTATTTATTTTTTCTTTCTACGCCACCTCTCTTGAAAACTCAGCAGCCTCTAGCATGCCATACTTGAACAAATTTGGCTGCCCACATGTTTAATAAAAAAAAAAAGTGGGTCCCACCCAATTTTTATAAAAATATTTTAATTTCTGAAACTTTAATAATTCATAGAAAATAGTTCGTTTATCAAAAAAATACAAATTTTATGTCCATTCCACACGAAATCGAATTCTCTACAACTTTGTAGCTTTGAGTTTTTCCAAATAGAAAATATCTGAAATCCATAAACGGATGATTTTCAACACCGTTTCAACACCTTGTAAAATTCATAACAAATCATGCATTAATTTTCAACTGTTCAAAATTTGTGGATATATACTCAACTTATATATGTATAACATATCCAAAAATCACAACGATCCAACGGTCGGATTAAAAATTATAACTCACGCAATAGAGTTTTAAGAACACCGATTTGATCTTTTAATACCTCCAATCCGATAAAATACTAATAAAACTCCTCAACATTAATTCCTTCATTTATAAACACATAAATAGATCTATCATTTATATCCGGATCAAATAAATATTTCCTTATCATATAAATCAATAATTAATTATTCACAAATAATATTACAGAATCACAATAATGACAACCAGGGCAGTTCCCGGAAAGAGGGCTTTCCAATAAGGATTTCTCCTTCTTGGCGCAAGCAATTAGGTGACCAAACCTCTTCTCGATGTAACTTTCTAGACATTGCCAATAATGCTATCTAATAATATAATTCAAATAATATGAATTATTGATCTGATAATGAGAAATACTGTGCAGTGACAATTATTGCAACAACAATAATATAAACTATCAACACAAAGAATTATTGAATCAATAAAATAAAATATTGAGCGATAACTACTTTGTAACAATTATTGAGTAGTGCCTTCTTACGTAAGAATCAATAATTCAAAAATACTTAGTAGAATCTGTATTCTACTTTGTGCGACGCCAGACATTCTTGTAATTTAACCACCGGTATTCAAACAAATGTTAATTCAGTAATAACTACGTCGTTATTTATAAAAAGTCAAACTTGTCGTTTTTTCATCCCAAGCGGTTATTACATTATGGGGCCCACAAATGATCACAGCAATGTATTTAATATTCCCAAATAACAAGAATATTCCACGACCAAACGAATATTCCCAACGAAATGAGTATTTTATAACCACGTGCGTATTTTTTAAAAATTTTACATATATCACCCTTAACTTTAACTTTTATCAATTTAACCATTTACTTGAATAATAATTATAACAAAAATTGAATAATTTATTTCATAAAATTCGGGGTCTTACAATCTCCCCTCCTAATGAAATTTCGTCCCCGAAATTTATGTGCCTGGTATTTCAAAGAGTTGAGAATACCTTGCTTTCATTTCAGATTCCATCTTCCCTGTCCTCATGATTTCTCTATTGCTCATCTCCTGTATTTCAGATATCATTCTAGAATACAGCTTCAAAACAAAGGTTAATTGACATATCACAATTTATCAACTTAAGTAAGAAAATTCAACTTAAGTAACAAAGGTTATTTTGAATTATTGCATCTCTTTGCTCTACAACCGTCTGCCGTTCTTCCGCCTGCTCTTCTAACTCATGAATACGATTTTGTAATTCTAAATTTTGATCATAGAATTCTTCTAATAAATTTTTCTCAGGTTCCTCTTCTTCCTCTTCTTCCTCACTCTCAGCTGCTACATCTGCGACTAGCTCGGGTGCAACTATTAGTTATTCACTTACCACATAGATATATCTAATTTCTTCTTCTTCTGACATCACATTAACCTGGTTAGTGATTAAAGGTGTCTCAATGGTCTCATTCATTCCATTGCTAACATTTTCAGCTGCCATTTTCAAACACTACCACAAAATAAGAGTTAATTGACATATCACATATTATCCCTATACTCTGACCGACCAATTAAATACCAAATAAACTTAAGTAGGTCATACTAACGAAGGAATTCCCCGTTTCTCCCCTCCTAGTTCTTATCTCACATCTCAGTCAGGGATCATAACCCTAAGCTTTGATACCAACTGTGACGCCAACAAAAATAGGTATTCATCACCCATCTTGAGTCGCCAGATACATGATACATAAATTCAAATACAACTTAATTATACAACAGTCGTGTAAAATACGACGAAACATAATCTAAGAGTTATAATACGTATATTGTCATCTACACATTATACAAACTCAATGGAGGCCTCATTACATTTATTGTCACACTATTTAACAGAATAGTGATGACTACTAATCTTATCATCTGAATGATCACTCCGCTCCCAGGCTTCGTCCCAAATATATTTCTCATTTCACAGAGAAACGGTGAAAAGAAAGGGTGAGCTTAACTAGCCCAAGAAGAAATATTATGACTAAAGATAATACGAATAAACTATCAATAGTCTTCAACAATGTTAAACTGATAAAATACAATAGATATCAAGTTTAACTGCAGCGAAAAGGAAAATTTTCATTTTTCGATGAATAGTGTCGTATTCGTGAATAATCTGCAGATATCGTGAATAGTCTTGTGTATCGTGAATAAGTAACTCCGACACCAAAAGTTCTAAATTTGATAAAAAGTTCCAACCAATATTTTAGCATAATGATATTGAAGAAATAATATCATTTGAGAAGAAAATAACATCCCTTACCTCGAAAGACAAGATTTAGTTTGAAACAGGATATAAAGCTATGACTTGAACTTTCACCGTATAAAGAATACTCAAAGTATACTCAAAATACTCACAAGAATACGCCGATAATATAGAGAGAAAACTTGAGCTTTAGTGTAATCTTCAATTCTAACCTAAGCACCTTATTTATAGAAATTGCTTAGAACATCAAAGCGAGAAAAATTAATATAATAATAATATATATAATAAATCTTCTACTTACACTTGAAATCTGATTTCAGGTTCACTAACCACATGCCACCTTCTAGAAAAAGTAATAAAAATGTTTTCTAATTTAAAATAATTTAAACTTCCAAAATCAATTATTTCGTAGCTTGAACTTCAATAATTCACAATAAATAGCCCTTTTGTCGGAAAATTCAAATCTACGCAAGTTTTTATAGAAATCCAATTCTCTACAACTTTGCGAGAAGAAGTTTTCCAAATTCCAAATGAAATTGACCAAAATCCATAAACGGGTGATTTTACGATATAATCAAATTTCATCAAGAATGGGGTCCAATGAGCATGAAAAACATGTTTTAAATATTTTTGGTAACAAAAATACTCCTCCTCCACATATACTAATATATCCCACATTCATCGTAAAAATATCATCATTATTATATTATTAAAATATAATAATATATATATTTAAATGAATTATTTTATCAGAAAAAGATAAAATTTCAATTTTCAACAATTGTCACATTAAAAATTTTCTCCATCTATATCCACATAAAATCAATATTTTTCTCATCATATGAATCAATAATTAATTATTCACAAATAATATTACAGAATCACAATATTGACAACCAGGCAGTTCCTAGGAAAGAGGGGGCTTTTCAATAAGAATTTCTCCTCTTCTTGGCGCAATTGATTAGGTGACCAAACCTCTCCTTGAGCGTAACTTTCTAGACATTGCCAATAATGTTATCTAATAATATTATTCGAGATAATTTGAATTATTGCTTCGATAATGGAAAATCTTGTGTAATGACAATTATTGAAACAACAAAGAATACAAAATATCAATGCAAAAAATTATTGAATCAATAAAATAAAATCTTGAATAAAGAATTACTTTGTAACAATTATTGAGTAGAGCCTTCTTTACGTAAGAGTTAATAATTCAAAATATTGTGCAATCTCGTAATCTATCTTGTGTGCACAACGCCAGACATTTTACTTTTACCCACCCATTCCAACAAAGTTAACGGTAACTACTACGCCATTATTTATAAAAACTTTAATTTGTCTTTTCTTCATCCGACAGCTTATTACATGGGGGCCCCAAATGGTCAAAGGCACATAATACGAATATTCCCAACAAAAAGAATATTCCACGACCCAACGAATATTCTCCGACAACAATGAATATTTTATAACCACTTGCGTATTTTTGAAAAAAATTTATATATCACCCTTAACTTTAACTTTTTATCAATTTAAACATTTACAGAATTGTAATTATAAGAAAAATTGAATACTTTTATTTCATAAAATTCGGGGTCTTACAAAGTCCATCTCTGCACGTAAACCAAAGATATACAACTACAAAACCAACAACCAACAGTCCATCTTTGCACGTAAGCCAAAGATATACAATTCAATAATCCACAGTCCATCTTTGCATATAAGCCAAGATAACTTTTATCACTATATAAGCATAAGGATAATGACAATGATATAAACATTAATCAACTAAAAATAAGGATAAATATTAAAGACTTTAAATTTATCCAAATATTATCAATCACATAATAAATTCATAATCTAATATTATTAATATCATAATAATATTTTAATCTCTTAAACTTATAAACAATTTATTTCAATTGTTTATACTTTACCAAATAATACATTTAATCATTCAAAAATGCCATACTAATAAGATTTCATCACCAATGATCAAATCCCTTATCAAAAATCTACATATACCTTATATAGGATTTCCAAGCCATAAAATCCTATTTTCCAATTTTGTTACTTCACATAACATATTTAACTCATATATTTGTAACTAAATAATTTTCATGAAAAATACCAAATCAGTCCCAAAAATATTTCTTTTTTAGGATTTAGCATAATATAGTCCCATAATGAACATATATTTTTCTCGAAATTTTTAAAAAAATTCATTTACTATTTTTCAAAAATCAATTTCTAATTAATTCCTTAAGAAATTAGCTACCTCAAGTTTAACTTCAGAAATTCCCAAATCTTGGCAGGATTTTACACATGTTAACATGAGCTTTCCGTTTAAATTTCATGGTCATCGGAGTTATAGAACTCCGGTTATAGCATTTTTTATCAGAAAAATCTAAATATTGAAATGGTCATAACTTGCTCATTTTAAGTCGGAATGAGCTCATTTTTGGACAGAATGTTCTTTATACCATATACTTTCATGTCCCAAAAGGCCGAATTTTCTCTCACAAATTAAGTGACCGAAATCGTCCTTTTAAAAATCAAGTGAGCATTTTTGGTATTTACGACTTTTTCCTTTCTTAAAATTAGTCCACCCAAAATCTACAACACCTTTTACAAAGATTCCACTTGGAGATGCTTTACAAAACTCATAGAGATCTAACTCTAGAACTTGACCACACTCAAAAATTTAAAATATAATAGGAGATATGATCAATTGAATTTCATGTTCCATTTTTACCAAAATCGATTTTTCAACCCTTTGTGATTTCTAAGAAACTTTCATGTTTTCACATAATAACCAACATAACTCATTATAACACTTACTAATACTTCATATACCCATGATTTTCATCATCCAATGCTTTTATTATGACTCTCATCATAATCAACGTAACTGATTATTTCCACAATTTAATAAGGAATGAATCTGAAGGATCATTCACCACGCACGTGTAATCCACTTATCTGAGTTATTCCAAAAGAATAATAAAGAATGGAATAACATAAGGATTCACCATGCACGCGATAGAGATCGCCGCGCATGCATTATTCTCAATTAATAATAAAAAGATTTTAATCGGTCCCACAGAAAGCATGCATACATGATATTCCAACAGAATAATAAATGCGGAGTAATAAATAATGGAACCAAGTCCGGCGTAAAACGCACAGACATGATATTTCGACAAAATAATAAATGCGGAATAATAAATAATGGAACCAGGTCAGGCGAAATTCGCACCAACAGGATATTCCAACAGAATAATAAAGAATGGAATAATAGAAGAATTTCATCATATATGCGGTACTTCGCATAAACAGGTTATTATAAAGAATGGAATAACAAAAGAATTTTACTATGTATGCGGTACTTCGCATAAACAGGTTATTCCAACATAATAATGAAGAATAGAATAACAACTCTTACGAGTATTGAAAGAAAATAATTCTCTTCATGAATACGAAAGAATAATACCCCTTACCTCAAAAGAAGACTGGATACTGGAATAGTGAGGTAGTAGACTTCTCTTCTTCTTTCTCTCTATAATTTCTCTCTATAATAATGGCTCTAAAGCTTTAGTGAATTGGTGAGAAATGAAGAAAGAATGAGCTTCTATTTATAGAAAAATATAGTTTCGATAATTGTACGTTTTGGGGCTTGAAATATTATAGTACAATACCTCTAACTTTTCTTTCATTTTTAATTTAGTCCTGCAAGTATTATCAATCTTGCACCAACTCCCCTAATAGTAAATCATGTGAATCAGTAATAAAATCATGTGACTCAATAGTAAATCATGTGTGTGACGCCCCCAAAATAGGTATACATCACCCATTTTAGGTTGTCAATAACATGGTACAGAAACAACTACAACTTTATTAATACATCATAAAAACTGTGAGTTTAAATACAAATATTATCTTCTAGACAATATCTATACCCAAATAAATCCTCATCATAATTATTGATACATTATTATACAAAAATGGTGAGGACTACTAAACAACTTCTAGAATCATCATTCCATACCCCACTAAGACTTTCATTACATTCTCGCCTCCTGAGAAGAAAAATGGAACAACAAAGAAAAAGGTGAGCTCAACTAACCCAGTAAAGAATATTATGACTAAGATAATATAGAACAAAATATCGTTAGTCTTCAACAGGGAAAAATCTGATAAAATTCAATAGACAACAAGTCTCAGATCAATATTCACAGCGGAAATAATAATCCATAAAAGAATTACGTAGAGAATGAAATCTACTACTATCTATGAATTTAAAAGTCCTTCATCAATATTTTATCCCCAGAACATCAATCAATATACATCTTGAATCAAATATTCATCTTTGCACTACAAGCCAAAGATATTCATCATCGACCATGTTCATCTCAACACTGCTCATCTTTTGCACTACGGCCAAAGATATTCATTATAAAATCATTTATCTTTTGCACTACGTGCCAAAGATATTCAATAATATCATCATTTAGGATGAGGATGATGAAAAATATTTTAAAGGGAACGAATCCAAAGGAAACAAAAAATAAATATTAAGGATTAGTATTTCAACTATTTCATGTCCAAAAATACCTCATAAATAATCATAGTGGAGTAAAATTCAAGAATGATCAAAACATGGATACAATCAAAGCTAGTATCCATAATAAATATTTTGGACGAAAAACAAAATTTTGATTTTTCTGTGAATAGTGTCGTATTCGTGAATAGTAACCCCAACACAAAAAGTTCCACATTTGATTAAAACTTCAGATCAATACTTCGGCATAATGATATTGAAAGAAATAATATCATTTGAAAAAAATAATAATATCCCTTACCTCGAAAAAACAAGACTTACAATTGAAACACCTGGATATAAAGCTATGACTTGAACTTCAGACCGTATAAGAACACTCAAAGTATTAAAATACTCACAAGAATACGCTCGATATATCGAGAGAGAAAGAGAGAAAATCTTTAGTTTACGGTGTGATTTTCAATTCTAACCTAAGCACCCTATTTATAGGAAAATGCTTAGAACACCAAAAGCGAAAAATTTAAAATTATTAATATTTTCAAATTATATTCCTACTACACCACACAGCACCAAAATCATTAGCCAAAACATGTGCCAACATCCCAAAAACGTTTTTGTTACTTAAAATATTTTAAACTTCCAAAAATTAATTATTTCGGAACTTCGAAACTTCAATAATTCACAATAAATAGCTCTTTTATCAGAAAAATTCGAACCTCATGTCTTTTCCATAGGAAATTCCATTATCTACAACTTTACAGAAGAAAGTTTTTCCAAATTCCAAACAGAAATTGACCAAAATCCACAAACGGACGATTTTACAGGCTATAATCAAATTTCAGTCAAGAAATGGGGTTTACCGACACACAAAACATGTGTTAATTATTTAATGCCACAAAAATACTCTTCCACTTCATATACTCATATATCCCACATTCATTGTAAAAATATCACCATCAATATATTATTAAAATAATATATTTAATTGAATTATTTTATCAAAAAAAGATAAAATATTAATTTTCAATAATTGTCACATTAAAAATTTTCTCCATCTATATCCACATAAAATCAATATTTTCTTCATCATATAAATCAATAATTAATTATTCACGAATAATATTACAGAATCACAATACTGACAACAAGCGCTTTCAAGGATAGAGGGCTTTCGATAAAGGATCTCTCCTTCTTGGCTATGATTAGATTACTAACAACATCTCCTTAGACATAACTTTCTAGACATTGCCAATAATGTTATCCAATAATATTATTCAGGATAATATGAATTATTGTCTGATAATAAAAAATCACGTAGTAGTGACAATTATTGAAACAAGAATAATATAAAATACCAACGCAAAGAATTATTGAATCAATAAAATAAAATCTTTGAATAAGAATTCTTTGTAACAATTATTGAGTAAGGCCTTCTTACGTAAAGAATCAATAATTGGTGTAATATCGCGTGTCTTCTTGTGTTTTAATCACGTAAGGTATTCTAACAATTAATTGTAATAACTACGCCTGTTATTTATAACCAACTTATTCTTGTCGTTTTCTTCATCCAATCGCTTTCACATTATGGAGCCCATATATAGGTCATGGCTGGTGGTCGCATTTAATATTCCCCGACAAAGAAGAATATTCAACGACCAAACGAATATTTTATAACCACTTTGCTTATTTGAAATATTTGCGTATTTTACCCATAACTATCCACATTAATCAAATCAACCCTTACTATTTCAAAATAATAAATGGAGAAAATTTAATTTTATTTATAATAAGTTGGGGTCTTACAATGTGACTCAATAGTTCTAACCATGTGAAAAAATTAATTACAATAAGACTCCATCTATACCTCTATTTTTTTTAACTTAGTCATGCAAGTATCATCAATCTTTGCACCAACTCCCCCCTAATAGTATAAGAATGTGATTCAAGAAGTACACACACGTGAACAAATAGTTATATGAGCATGTGAATTAGTAGCAATTAATTGCTCATTTACCCGATTAATTACCCGGTTGGTCAATATAACTTCCAGACATCAATTACTATCGAAATAAATATCGATTTCCACTAACACTAACAATCCCAACACAATGGAAATATTTTTCAAAAATTTTATTTTGAAATTTCAAGTTTGATTTTTTCAAAAAAGTCAACTATTTACTTTTTTGACCAAAAAGTCAACCTCGGAAAATTTTGTGTTTATAGTCTATTTCTACTAATTTCATCGTTTTGGACTCAAATATCACGTCCGCGTCTCCAAATTCAACTCCGAACTCAAATTCAATTATAATAACATTCATCATTAATATCATAACTCACAATATTTAACAACCGTGTCGCTCCTGGAGAGGGGGGCTTTCAATAAGGATTTCTCCTATTATAGCAATTAGGTGACCAAACCTCTCCTCGATGTAACTTCTGACATTGTAAATATTGCAATTTAATAATATGAATAACTTTGTCGCCTCAATTATTGATTTAATAATATAACATATAATGCGGATGATCTTTGTGACAATAATCGAATCAATAATATGAGAGATGTGATGCAACAATTACTGTAACAATAATTGAGTATAATTGAGTGACTTATTACGTAAGCATCAATAACCAATACCGTGTGCTACTACGCAACCACGTGTATTACTGTACTTTTACTACCGAGTAGTTCAACAGTTTTAACGGTAAAACTTCCGCGGTTATTTTCATAAAAATAATTATGTCATTTTATTACTACGACAATACTTCCGTTGTGGGTTAACCAATGATTGTGCCGTCGTACGAATATTCCCTGTTAAAACGAATATTCCCCGACCAATCGAATATTATATAACAACTTGCGTACTTTGTAAAATTTATAAATATTACCCACAACTATAACGTTATCTCAAATCCATACCAAAATTTTGAAAAAAAATATTTCAAGAAAATTATATCTTTATTCGTAAAATCTGGGGTCTCACAATAGATGTTATTTGTCTATTTTATATATATATATATATATATATGAAAATGACATACATTACAATCAGTTGGACAGGGAAAGATATATCACCAATTGAGTTGAGATCTCAACTTAATTGTCTCTCAACTCATGGGATGGGACCTCCTGAGAATTAAAATAAACAAACCATGCATGAAACCTAGTAACCACTCCATTCGAGATAGATATGTGCTCATCTTTCACTAAACTTTGTTGTAAAATGATGGACCACTTATATGGAAACCTTGTTGGCTTTTTCTCACACTAGTACAAAACCATAAAAAGACTACTTAAAAGATGACGTTTTTAAAAAAAACGTTGTAGTATTTTTTTTTTGGCACAACGTTTTTTAAAAAAATATTGTAGATACATATGAAAAAACGTTATCTATTTATAAAGGCAATTTTTGATTTTAAATAGATAACGTTTTTTTTAAAAAAAAGGATCTCTCCTTACTGGCGCGCAATTAGATTACCTAACATCTCCTTAGACATAACTTTCTAGACATTGCCAATAATGTTATCCAATAATATTATTCAGATAATATGAATTATTGCTCCGATAATAAAAAATACTGTGTAGTGACAATTATTGAAACAAGAATAATATAAAATACCAACGCAGCAATTATTGAATCAATAAAATAAAATAATTTGAATAAGAATTATTGTAACAATTATTGAGTAAAGCTATTCTACGTAAGAATCAATAATTGGTGTAATATCGTGTCTTCTCGTGTTTTAATCAAGGGTATTCTAACAAAGATTAATCTGAATAACTACGCCTGTTATTTATAACCAACTTATTCTTGCTCGCTTTCTTCATCCAATCGCTTTCAGTGGGAGCCCACATTAAGGTCACATTGCATAAATTTAATATTCCCAAGCGGAAGAATATTCAACGACCAAACGAATATTTTATAACCACTTTATTATTTGAAATATTTATGTATTTTACCCATAACTATCCACATTAATCAAATCAACCCTTACTATTTCAAAATAATAAATGGAGAAAATTTAATTTTATTTATAATAAGTTGGGGTCTTACAATGTGACTCAATAGTTCTAACCATGTGAAAAAATTAATTACAATATAAGACTCCCATCTATACCTCTATTTTTAACTTAGTCACGCAAGTATCATCAATCTTGCACCAACTCCCTAATAGTATAAGAATGTGATTCAAGAGTACACACATGTGAACAAATAGTTATATGAAAGATGTGAATTAGTAGCAATTAATTGCTCATTTACCCGATTAATTACCCGGTTGGTCAATATAACTTCCAGACATCAATTACTATCGAAATAAATATCGATTTCCACTAACACTAACAATCCCAACACAATGGAAATATTTTTCTCAAAAATTTTATTTTTGAAATTTCGAAGTTTGATTTTTTTCGAAAAAGTCAACTATTTACTTTTTTGACCAAAAAGTCAACCTCGGAAAATTTTGTGTTTATAGTCTATTTCTACTAATTTCATCGTTTCGGACTCAAATATCACGTCCGCGTCTCCAAATTCAACTCCGAACTCAAATTCAATTATAATAACATTCATCATTAATATCATAACTCACAATATTTAACAACCTGTGTCGTTCCCGAGCAGGGGGCTTTCCAATAAGGATTTCTCCTGTCATAGCGCCTTGATTAGGTGACCAAACCTCTCCTCGATGTAACTTCTGACATTGTAAATATTGCAATTTAATAATATGAATAACTTTGTCGTCTCAATTATTGATTTAATAATATAACATATAATGCGGATGATCTTCGTGACAATAATCGAATCAATAATATGAGAGATGTGATCACAACAATTCTTTGTAATAATAATTGAGTATAATTGGTGACTTATTACGTAAGCATCAATAACCAATACCGGTGTCTTCTACTGCAACCACGTGTATTATCGTATTTTTACTACTGAGTAGTTCAATGGGCTTTTAACGGTAAAACTTCCGCGGTTATTTTCATAAAAATAATTATGTCATTTTATTACTACTGACAATACTTCCATTGTGGGTTAACTAATGATTGTGCTTGAGTAAATTTAATATTCCCCTGTTAAAACGAATATTCCCAACCAATCGAATATTATATAACAACTTGCGTACTTTTTGTAAAATTTATAAATATTACCCACAACTATAACGTTATCTCAAATCCATACCAAAATTTTGAAAAAAAATATTTCAAGAAAATTATATCTTTATTAAGTAAAATCAGGGTCTCATGATAGATGTTATTTGTCTATTTTATATATATATATATATATATATAAAAATGACATACATTACAATCAGTTGGACGATGTGGAAAGATATATCACCAATTGAGTTGAGATCTCAACTTAATTGTCTCTCAACTAACGTGGGATGGGACCTCCACGAGAATTAAAATAAACAAACCATGCATGAAACCTAGTAACCACTCCATTCGAGATAGATATGTGCTCATCTTTCACTAAACTTTGTTGTAAAATGATGGACCACTTATATGGAAACCTTGTTGGCTTTTTCTCACACTAGTACAAAACCATAAAAAGACTACTTAAAAGATGACGTTTTTATAAAAAACGTTGTAGTATTTTTTTTTCACAACGCTTTTTAAAAAATATTGTAGATATATATGAAAAAAAACGCGTTATCTATTTATAAAGGCAATTTTGATTTTAAATAGATAACGCTTTTTTTTAAAAAAGGATCTCTCTTACTTGTAGCATGATTAGATTACCTAACATCTCCTTAGACATAACTTTCTAGACATTGCCAATAATGTTATCCAATAATATTATTCAGATAATATGAATTATTGTCTGATAATAAAAAATACCAGTAGTGACAATTATCAAAACAAGAATAATATAAAATACCAACGCAAAGAATTATTGAATCAATAAAATAAAATAATTTGAACAAGAATTATTGTAACAATTATTGAGTAAGTGCCTTCTTACGTAAGAATCAATAATTGGTGTAATATCGTGTATTTCTTGTGTTTTAATCACCGGTATTCTAACAAGATTAATACTGTGATAACTACTGTAGAAGTTATTTATAACCAACTTATTCTCGCTGCTTTCTTCATCCAATCGCTTTCCGTTATGGAGCCCACACATAAATTTATGCTGTAAATGCGAATATTCCCCGACAGTAAGAATATTCAACGACCAAACGAATATTTTATAACCACTTGCTTATTTGAAATATTTGCGTATTTTACCCATAACTATCCACATTAATCAAATCAACCCTTACTATTTCAAAATAATAAATGGAGAAAATTTAATTTTATTTATAATAAGTTGGGGTCTTACAATGTGACTCAATAGTTCTAACCATGTGAAAAAATTAATTACAATATAGTACCTCCATCTATACCTCTATTTTTAACTTAGTCATGCAAGTATCATCAATCTTGCACCAACTCCCCTAATAGTATAAGAATGTGATTCAGTAGTACACACATGTGAACAAATAGTTATATGAGCATGTGAATTAGTAGCAATTAATTGCTCATTTACCCGATTAATTACCCGGTTGGTCAATATAACTTCCAGACATCAATTACTATCGAAATAAATATCGATTTCCACTAACACTAACAATCCCAACACAATGGAAATATTTTCTCAAAATTTTATTTTTGAAATTTCAAGTTTGATTTTTTCGAAAAAGTCAACTATTTACTTTTTTTCACCAAAAAGTCAACCTCGGAAAATTTTGTGTTTATAGTCTATTTCTACTAATTTCATCGTTTGGGACTCAAATATCACGTCCAGCGTCTCCAAATTCAACTCCAGAACTCAAATTCAATTATAATAACATTCATCATTAATATCATAACTCACAATATTTAACAACCAGTGTCGCTTCCTGTGAAAGAGGGCTTTCCAATAAGGATTTCTCCTGTTATAGCGCCGATTAGGTGACCAAACCTCTCCTCGATGTAACTTCTGACATTGTAAATATTGCAATTTAATAATATGAATAACTTTGTCGCCTCAATTATTGATTTAATAATATAACATATAATGCGGATGATCTTGTGACAATAATCGAATCAATAATATGAGAGATGTGATCTGACAATTATCGTAATAATAATTGAGTATAACCGGTGACTTATTACGTAAAGATCGATAACCAATACCGTGCTTACTACGCTGTGACCACGTGTATTCTCGTACTTTTACTACTGAGTAGTTCAATAGCTTTAACGGTAAAACTTCCGCCAGTTATTTTCATAAAAATAATTATGTCATTTTATTACTACGATAATACTTCCGTTGTGGGTTAACTAATGATTGTGCGTGCATTTAATATTCCCCGTTAAAACGAATATTCCCAGGCCAATCGAATATTATATAACAACTTTGCGTACTTTGTAAAATTTATAAATATTACCCACAACTATAACGTTATCTCAAATCCATACCAAAATTTTGAAAAAAATATTTCAAGAAAATTATATCTTTATTCGTAAAAATCTGGGTCTCATGATAGATGTTATTTGTCTATTTTTTTATATATATATATATATATAAAATGACATACATTACAATCAGTTGGACAGGGAAAGATATATCACCAATTGAGTTGAGATCTCAACTTAATTGTCTCTCAACTCATGGGATGGGACCTCCTGAGAATTAAAATAAACAAACCATGCATGAAACCTAGTAACCACTCCATTCGAGATAGATATGTGCTCATCTTTCACTAAACTTTGTTGTAAAATGATGGACCACTTATATGGAAACCTTGTTGGCTTTTTCTCACACTAGTACAAAACCATAAAAAGACTACTTAAAAGATGACGTTTTTATAAAAAACGTTGTAGTATTTTTTTTTCACAACGTTTTTTAAAAAAATATTGTAGATACATATGAAAAAACGTTATCTATTTATAAAGGCAATTTTTGATTTTAAATAGATAACGTTTTTTTAAAAAAAAAGCGTTATCTATGAATACGGAGCAAAAAACGCGCTTAAATGAAAACTTAAAATTAAAACACGATGATGCTGAAAGAGAACATCACATTCTCAAGATAAGAGAAGAAACTCGAAAATCCTATGGGATCAAATTTTTAGGGTCTAAAATAAATACCGATGAGGCAAACTACGGGATCAAAACTCAAAAATCCTAAAGGAAAGAGTTTATGTAAGTGAGTGAATTAGGGCTTCTTTTACTTTTCTTTCTATTTATTACTCTCTCGCGAGATCTATAGTTACAGATTGGTTCTACAAGAGGTTGGATTAGGGTCTGGATCATTAATGGCGGAGGAGAATATCAGATCTTGAGGTGTGGTGGTTCGGTTTAATGAGCAGAAGGGTTACAGATTCATAAAACCCGACGACGACGATGACGATCTAATGAGGACATGGCATGCGTGGACTCAAACAAGACTAAAGGGACGTGGGGATCAAGCAAGGCTAGAACTAAAAGGTTCAAACAAGATCTCAATGGATTGATCCAAGATGTTTGGGCTAAAGCTAACACAAGGAAACCCAAAGAGAAGGATGTAAGACCCCAACTTATTATAAATAAAATTGAATTTTTTTCAATATTCTAAATTAATAAGGTGTTAATTTGATATAATGTTTTGGTTATGGGTGAAATGTGCAAATTTTGCAAAATAAACAAGTGGTTATAAAATATTCATTTATGTCGGGAAATATTCGTTTGGTCGTGGAATATTCTTGTTGTCGGGAATATTAAATGCTCACCAGTAGCGACCAGGGGCCCCGTAAATAAAAAAAAATATTTGGATTAAGGAAAACGACAAAGTATGAGTTTTTATGAATAACGGCGTAATTGTTACCAATTAACAATTTGTTTAGTTACACAGTGGTTAAAATCTGAAGAAGACGCGTGGTTAGCAATACAATAAAGACACTGCAGATTAAGCATAAGATTGTTGAATTATTGATTTGTATGTAAAGAAAGCCTTTACTTATTAATTGTTACAAATGATTAATTACTTCAATATTTTATTTTATTGATTCAATAATTCTTGTGTTTGTATTTTATATTATTTTTGTTTCAATAATTGTCAACGCACAAGATTCCATTATCGGATCAATAATTCATATTATTTGAATAATATTATTAGGTAGTATTATTGGCAATGTCTAGAAAGTTCATCGATGAGAGGTTTGGTCACCGATTGGCCGCAAGAAGGAGAAATCCTTATTGAAAGCCCTCTTTCCTGGGAACTACCTAGTTGTCATAATTGTGATTCTGTAATATTATTTGTGAATAATTAATTATTGATTTATATGATAAGAAAATATTTATTTGATGTGGTTATAAATGATGGATTTATTTATTTTATGTGGTTATTAATGAAAGAATTAATCTTTGAGGTGTTTTATCGAGATTTTATCGGAGTGGAGGTATTAAAAATCACCCGTTTGTGGATTTCAGATATTTTTTGTTTGGAATTTGGAAAAACTCAAAGCTACAAAGTGGTAGAGAATTCGATTTCGTGTAGAATGGACATAAAATTCGTATTTTTCTGAAAAACGGGATATTTTCTATGAATTACTGAAGTTTTAAAAAATAAAATGATTTTTATTAAATTATGGGTGGGACCCACTTGTGTTAAAAACATGTGGGCTGCTGGGAATTTTCAGATTTGGCATGCTTGAATTTGTTTTCCAAGGTGTGCGTAGAAATTTGTTTCAAATAATAATATTTTATTATTTTAGTCTTCTATGACGTTCTAGCATTTTCCTATAAATAGACGCTTAGGTTAGAATTAAAAATCACACCAGAAACAAATTTTCTTTCTCTCTATATTGTCGAGCATATTTTTGTGAGTATTTAGATACTTTGAGAGTTGCTGTTCGATACAAGTTTCTTTCGGCTTTCTATCCGATATTCCGATCTGAAGTACTGTTTCTTTGAGGTAAGGGATGTTATTTTTTTTTGTAATGATGTTATTCTTTTAATATCATTATACCAAAATATTGGTATGGATTTTATTGTGGAATTTTTACCTTTTTGTGTCGGAGTTACTATTCACGTATACGGCACTATTCATGAATACAACACTATTCACCGAAAAATAAAATTTTTTCTTTTTGTCCAAGATGTCTATTATGGTTACTATCTTTGATTGTATCCATGTTTTGATCTTTATTTTTAAATTCTGCTTCACAATTGGTTATTATGAAGTATTATTGATATTAGATAAACTGTTATACGAATCCCTAATATTTATCCTTCTGTCTCACTTGAGATTCATTTTTTTAAAATATTTTCATCATCCTCGGTCTTAAATGATGATGTTACGTAATATCTTTGGCACAGAGTGCAAAGATGAATGATTAATTGATGAATATCTTTGGCCGTAGTGCAAAGATGAGCAGTGTTGAGATGAACATGACTAACCCAGGTGATATGAATGAATATCTTTGGCCCGTAGTGCAAAGATGAATATTTGATTAAAGATGTATTTTGATTGATGTTACAGGGATAATATATTGATGATGAACTTTTAAATCTTAGAAGATAGTAGAATTCATTCTCTACGTGACTCTTCTAATGAATTGTTATTTTCGCTGCATTTGTTGATCTAAAACTTGTTGTCTAGTATATTTTTTGACGCCCCCAAAATAGGTATACATCACTTATTCTGAGTCGCCAAATATATGGTACAGAATACAAATACAATCTTTAATATACAATAAGAAAGCTGTAAGTTTTAATACAAATATTGTCTTCTAGATAATATCCACTGTCAAAATAAGTCCTCATTATATTTATTGTCACACTATTTAACAGAATAGTGAGGACTACTAATACTATCATCTGGATCGTCACTCCGCTCCCCATTAGTCTCGCCACGTTCTCATTTCCTAAAGAAAACAAAGGAAAAAAGGGAGAGCTCAACTAGCCCAGTAGGAAATATTATGACTAAGATAATGCAGAATAAATTATCATTAGTCTTCAACGATGTTAAACCGATAAAATACAATAGACATCAAGTTTAATCAACGAAACATGCAATCCATTAAAAGAGTCAAGTAGAGAATAAAATCTACTATCTTTTATGATTTAAAGGTTTTTCATCACTTTTATCATTTGGGACTCGACTTAATAAATAATCCACATCATCTCCACACTACTACCAAAGATATTCATTAAGATCCCAACCACAAATTATCCATTACACTACGGGCCGAGGATATTCATGTATTCATCAATGTTCACGATCATGTCAACAACTCGTCCCATCAATGCACTACGGGGCGATGAGGACTTTTACCACATCATTTGTAACATTACGGTAATGATTACACCGAATAATCCTCAATATAATCATACCAAGTCCATCCATCCACTACAGGCCACAGATGACTTTCATAAAAAATATAAACATGAGGATGATGACAATGATATAAGAATTCAATAAAACAAGTTCAAGAATTAATTTATTCAAGAACTAATAAGTCCAAATTGTCAACATGATACTTCTTTGTAGAGTAAAATTCAAGAATGCTCAGAAGAATATTTCCATGAAAGATACTGGATGAAACGCAAATATCAAGGATATTCTACTAATTTAATGGAGTATGAAGTCAAAACTTGAACCAACTGAGTATAATAAAGAATGGAATAACAAAAAAATCACCACGCATGCGGTATTTGATAGACAAGTTATTCAATGAATAATAAATAATCTAACCAAGTCCCAACTTTAAAACGCATGCACGTGATATTCCAATGTAATAATAAAGATGTAATTCAGTCCGACGTAAAACGCATGCATGTGATATTCCAATGTAATAATAAAGACGGAATCGGTCCCGCGTAAAACGCATGAAAAAGAATATTCCAACAGAATAATAAAGATTTTAACCAGTCCGCAGCATGATAACGCATGCATGAGGATGTTCCAAAGTGAGAATAATAATGAATGGAATAACAACAAAATGACCAAGTATAGGGTAGGTATCACGATACATATTATTCCAACGAAATAATAAAGAATGGAATAACAAAAGTTCTCTTCATAAATCTGAAAGAAATAATACCCTTACGAAGTACAACAAATAATATCTCTTACTAGTAAAAGAAACTTGATATCGGAGTAGTGAAGTAGGAATACTTTTCTTCTTTCTCTATAATTTCTCTCTCTGTAGTTTCAAAGAATTAAAGAAATAATGAAGGAATGAACTTCTATTTATAGAAAGAATGGACCGCATAAGTAACTATTTTATGAATGGTCCGATTGATTTACTTTTAATCGGACGGTCCATATTTAAAGAAAAATCTTTTAAATATAATATATTATATATATATATATATATATATATATAACATATGTTTAAAAAAAATTGTCACGGGTTATGCTCCGGTGAATTCCACCCGTCCAAAATCATCATCATAATATATATATATATATATATATATAATACTTCTATATTTATACATATAAAACAAACCTATAATAATAATAAACTTAATAATTGTACCTTTCCTTTCTCAGCATCCAACCACCCGTGACAAACACAAATTTCATCCCATTCCATTTTTCAACATGTGGTCCCCACATGTGGCCCCCACATTTATTATATTAAATAATTTTTTATTGATTATTTTGAAAAATTGGTAAATGGGGGTACATAAAGTAAGCAAAATTTCATAAAAATCACCTTAATAATTTTAACAACATTTATCATCATTATTATAATTCACAATATTAACGACCAGGTCGTTCCCAGGAAAGAGGGGACTTTCCAATAAGGATTTCTCCCTATTGACCCGCAATTAGGTGACCAAACCTCTCCTTGACAGAACTTCTAGACATCGTTAATATTGCAAATAATAATATCAACAACTTTGTTATCTCAATTATTAATTTAATAATATATAAAATATTGACAATAATTGAATCAAATAACGTGAGATACTATGCAGCAATTATTGTAGCAATAATTGAACAAAACTAAGTGACTTCTCACGTAAGCATCAATAATCAATACCGTGTCTTCTTACTACGCAACCACGGATTCTTCGTACTTTTACTAATACCGAGTAGTTCAACAAGATGATAGCAGTAAAACTTCTTGTTATTTTCATAAAATATTTTTATCGTTTTCTCGATCCGATGAATAATTCAGGTTGTGGGGTCCACCATGTTGTATTAAATCGTCACGAATATTCCCATTTAAAAGAATATTTCCCGACCAATCGAATATTATATAACAGCTTGCGTACTTTGCAGAATTTATAAATACTACCCACAACTATAACATTATATCAAATTTATTCCATAATATTCAAAAATGATAATTATAAAAAATTCATCTTTATTCATAAAAGTTGGGGTCTTACATATTTTATCAGATTTTTTCCCTGTTGAAGACTAATGATAATTTGTTGTATATTATCTTAGTCATAATATTCTTTACTGGGCTAGTTGAGCTCACCCTTTTTTTTTGTTCCATTTTTCTTCTCAGGAGGTGAGAACATAGCAGGATCTAGTAAGGGTATAGAGTGATGGTTCTAGAAAGATGTTTTAGCAGTCCTCACTATTTCTGTAAAATAGTGTATGAATAATTGTAATGAGGACTTATTTGGGTGTGGATACTAGAAGACAATATTTGTATTTAAACTCACATTATGTGTTGTCGTATTTAAACTCAACTAGCCAAGAGATACAAGGTAAAAATGAACAACCTTCTTTTGGGCGTAATTGGGATATTATATGCTTCAAGTGTCAAGGCGGCGGGACATATTTCTAGCCATGTCCAAATCGGAGGAAAATGTTGTTACTTGATAATAGAGATGTGGAGGCCGGGGAGGGGAGAGAAATTACATTCTATGCCACCATTAGAGGAGATAGGTGAGGATGCGATACATGGTGAAATTCGTTACAAGAAGAAGAGCACTTAAGACGCAGGTTAAGGAGGAGAAAGCGAGTGAGCAATGGGAAAATCTATTCCATACTCGATGTCTTGTGAATGGGAAAATCTGTTGTGTAGTCATAGATGGATGCAGCTGTACAAATGTGACAAACACTACGATGGTGGAGAAATTGGGGTTATCTACTACCAAACATCCACAGCCATATCGTTTGCGGTGGCTCAATGATAATGCAGACATTAAAGTAATCAAACAGGTGTTAGTTCCATTTGCTATTGGTCGGTATGTTGATGAGGTATTGTGTGATGTGGTGCCTATGCAGGCGGGGCATATGTTATTGGGAAGACCATGGCAGTTTGATAGGAGGGTTCAACATGATGGGTTTACCAATGTATATTCCTTTGTTTACGACAAAAAGAAATTTGTTTTGCGTCCTTTGTCACCACAACAAGTACATGAGGATCAAATTCATTTGCAGAAAGATTATGTACAAAGAAAAGAGAGTGAAGAAAAGAAAAATCAAGAAGAAAAAAAGAGAGAAAAAGAAAGAGAAAAGGAAAGATGAGAGAAAAATAAATATACTAGCAAAAAAGAGTGATGTGAGAAGAGCTTTGATTTCTAAACAGCCTATGATTTTACTTCAATATAAAGAGGCGCTTTTGAATACTAACGCTAATGAATCTTTGCCTAATGTTGTTTCATTTCTCTTACGGGAATTCAAAGATGTATTTCCCGAAAAGCTTCCTCATGGACTACCACCTATTCGGGGAATTGAGCATCAAATTGATTTGGTTCCCGGTGCGACGATTCCAAACCACCCACCTAATCGGAGTAATCCCGAGCAGACGAAGGAGTTACAAAGGCAAGTTGACGAGTTGATGGGAAAAGGATTCGTGAGAGAAAATATGAGCCCGTGTGCAGTTCCGGTGATTCTAGTGCCAAAAAAGGATGGAAAATGGAGGATGTGCATCGATTGTCAAGCGGTAAATAACATTATGGTAAAATATCGACATCTCATTCCTCGTTTAGATGACATGTTAGATGAATTACATGGGTCTTGCATATTTTCAAAAATTGATTTAAAAAGTGGTTATCATCAAATTAGAATGCAAGAGGGTTGGGAATGAAAAATAGCGTTTAAAACTAAATATGGTCTTTATGAGTGGTTGGTATTACCTTTTGGTTTAACTAATGCACCCAGCACTTTTATGAGATTAATGAACCATGTTTTGCGTCCATTCATTGGAAAATTTGTCATAGTTTATTTTGATGATATCTTGATTTATAGCAAAAACTTGGAAGATCATGCATTGCATTTAAAATATGTTTTAGATGTACATAGGAAAGAAAAGTTATTTGCTAACATGGAAAAATGCACGTTTTGTTCGGATAGAATTGTTTTTCTTGGCTTTGTTGTGAGTTCACAGGGAGTCCAAGTTGATGAGGAAAAAGTACGTGCGATCCGGGATTGGCCGAGTCCAACCAATGTGAGTCAAGTACGAAGCTTTCATGGACTCGCAAGTTTCTACCAACGTTTTGTTCGAAATTTGGTGAGATTACAAAGACCATTGGTAGGAGGTCATCAAGAAAAGTGTGGGCTTTAAGTGGGGTGATGAATAGGAAAAAGCATTTAACTTGATAAAGGATAAACTAACAAATTCTCCTTTACTTATTTTGCCTAACTTTGCTAAAACTTTTGAGATTGAGTGTGATCTTGAGTTTAGGGATTGAGCCGTGTTGATGCGAAGGGAAACCCGGTAGGCGTCTTGAATGAAAAGTTGAGTGAAGGCGACTTTGAATTATCCTACATATGACAAAGAGATGTACGATTTGGTTAGAACTTTGGAGACATGGCAACATTACTTGTGGCTCAAGGAGTTTTGTGATCCACACCGATCATGAATCATTGAAATATTTGAAGGGGTCAAGGCCTGACTTGAACAAAAGGCATGCGCGATGGATGGAGTTTATCGAGACATTTCCCTATGTCATTCGATATAAGCAAGGTAAAGAGAATGTCGTTGCAGATGCTTTATCTCGAAGGTATGTTTTGTTAAATACTCTTGATACGAAATTGCTTGGGTTTGAACGAATTAAAGAGTTATATGATAATGACCTTGATTTCGGTGAAGAGTTTAAAACTTGTGAAAAGAATGTTGTGGGTAAATACTTTAGACTTGATGGATTCTTGTTTCATGAAAATAAATTATGTATTCCTGCATGTTCTTTGTGTGAGTTGTTGGTTAGGAAATCATATGGGGGTGGTTTAATGGGACATTTTGGCGTTGATAAAACTTTTGCTATTTTGAAAGAACATTTTTATTGGCCTCATATGAAACGAGATGTGGAAAGAATATGTGATAGATGTATTACTTGTCGCCAAGCTAAATCTTGTGTTCAACCCCATGGACTGTATACACCATTGCCTATTCCTAATGAACCTTGGATTGATCTTTCTATGGACTTTGTGTTGGGCTTACCTAGGTCTAAGCATGGTCATGATTCGATATTTGTGGTCGTGGATAGATTTTCAAAAATGGCACATTTTATTCCATGTCATAAAACTGATGATGTATCTCTTGTTGCTGATTTGTTCTTTAGGGAGATTGTGCGTTTGCATGGTATGCCTAAAACTGTTGTTTCTGATAGGGATACCGAGTTCTTAAGTTACTTTTGGAAGACTTTGTGGCGTAAATTGGGTACTAAACTGTTATTTTCAACTACTTGTCATCCACAAACCGACTAATCAAACCGAAGTAGTAAATAGGACTTTATTCGGCATTATTACGCTATCATTAAAAAGAATATCAAACAATAGGAAGAATGTTTACCATATGTTGAGTTTAAGATATAACCGCTTCATTCATTCTTCGCTACTAATTTTTTTCCATTTGAAATTGTATATGATTTTAATCCTCGACACCGTTGGATTTATCACCATTACCTGTTTCTGAATATACTAACATGGATGGAAAGAAAAAGGCTGATCTTGTTAAGCAGATTCATGAAAAAGCCGACTAAACATTGAATCGGAGGATTTAAATAATTACATTAAGCACGCGAACAAAGGACGACATCAAGTGATCTTTGAACCCGGAGATTGGGTGTGGTTACATATGCGGAAAGAAAGACTCCTCGTTCAAAGACGTTCGAAATTGCTTCCGAGGGGAGATGGTCCATTTCAAGTTCTCGAGCGTATCAATGACAATGCCTATAAATTGGATTTGCCAGGTGAGTATAATGTTAGTGCCACATTTAACGTTACTGATCTAAGTCCTTTTGATGTAGGTGATGATTTGAGGAAAAATCATTTTCAAGAGGAGAGGAATGATAAGGACATGACATGCGTGGACTCAAACAAGACTAAAGGGACGTGGGGATCAAGCAAGGTTAGAACTAAAAGGTTCAAACAAGATCTCAATGGATTGATCCAAGATGTTTGGGCTGAAGCTAACACAAAGAAACCCAAAGAGAAGGATGAGACACAAATTTGGGTCAATTTAATACAAGCCCAATTCTGCTTTTACTAAGCCTGCGAATTATATATTCAGCAAGGATTTTTAGATTTTTATAATTCTATTGTAATTAGGACTTCTTCTTTTTTAATTAGAATTCTTTTCCAAATTGACTTCTATTAGGGTTATAGTTTATTCCTATTAGGATTTGGATTGTTTTGAGTAGTATAAATAGAGGTCTAAGTTGATGTAATCAAACACATTATTTATTATTCAATATATTTGTGAGTTTATTCTCTACTTTTGGTTCTTTGAAGAATTCCTAATAAATTAGTAGTTTCTTAGTTATTTCTTTAAGATTCAATTTGACTTATCATACAACAATTCATAGTTGTGTGTGGCGTCTTCTACCGCATCAATCGTCGATTGTACCGAGATTACCGCTTCAATATAAGCGAGGGGTCAAGTTGTCATTAGTGTCCATTCAACGCAGATTCCGAACGCGAGCAATTGTACCAAGATTACCGTCTAAAATATAGATGAGGGGTTAAGGTGTTGCAAGCAATTCACCCAACAACTATGCTAGAGACGATCCGGGCGACGACCACCTCACGCAAGCGTGTCGTGGAGTCTATCACGATCTCTTTGTTTATCATACGGAGATCAAATCCGGTGGCGCCCGTGGTGGGACTGGTTATGGCTTTGGCAGTGGCGAAGGAGGGAGGTATGCTGGGTTCGGTGGATATCGCGGTGGGGGTGGGGGTGGAGGGGGAGGGGAGTGTTATAGCTGCGGGGGATATGGACATATGGTCAAGGAATGTGAACGGCAAGGAAATGACTAGAGTGAATTTCAGATAAAGTGTTCATTTATCTTTGCTTTTGTGTTTTAAAGGTTTGATGTTCTGCTTCAGCTTCTTATCGTGTATGAGCATAGAGTGTTATAATCGAAGAGGGCTAAACAGGATTTTTACACCCAATACCCAATTTGTTCTACATTTCATTAGTTTAGCTGGATTTTTTATTTTTTCTCTGTCAAATTCAATGCTCTGTTGACGTATGTTAATTCTCCAATGCCGACGGTTGTTCTCTAGAAATGTTTTAAGCTTTGAGTACCCATCTTGTTCTCTTTATCGTTTTACTTGTTTCATATTTGTAAAGATTTGGGTACATTATGTTTTCTGACTTCACAACTTCTTACTACCTACATTCTATTACAACAGGGCTACAATGTAGAACAACTTACTTCTTGGTAATTTTGCTAATAGCCATTGAAACGGATGCATGACATGGTTGCAGGGCTGTTAACGGAGAAATTTATTAGCTTGATCCAGGAGGCTAAGGATGGCATCCTTGATTTGAACAAGACTGCAGACATGTTAGATTGTATGCTTTCCATGTTTCCAAATATTTTCCTTAATAATACATATAGTATTTATAGATGAATTTCATGAGGAATTTGAGTTGAGAGTTTTTTTTCACGGGCCTGCATTTAGCATGATAATTAGTATAAGAATTGTGATTTAGTACTTTAGTTTCATATTTATTCTTTTATTTCGTCCTTGATATCTGACTTACTTCCTATTGTTGAACAGGTCAAAAAGAGGAGAATCTATGATATTACCAATGTTCTTGAAGGGATAGGCTTGATTGAGAAAATAGCAAAAAACCAGATCCGTTGGAAGTAAAGTTGTTGATTTTCTGTTAGGTAATGTCTTGTATTTTGTTATTGTCTGATGATAAATATAAGCTGCACTAACAGGGGATTCGTTTGACTGTGGTGAGAATATGGATTGATTTCATTTTGGTATAATATCTGAATATGGATTGGAATCTGAATCTTTTTTTAATATGGTTAAGGCTACCTATCACTCTATTATCCTACATGTTTGCCAAACCAGTTCATAAGAAAAATCACATAAAGTGAATGTAGAAACTGCATTGTAAATGATAAACAAAACCTGAGATGAAAGTTTTTGCTACTAGTTCAAAACTTCAAATAAAGGTATCTCATGTTAGCAGATCGTATAATATAGACTGAACTTGAAAATTTATATGCCGAAGATAATAGACTGGAGGATCGCATAAGGTTTGATTTACTGCAATGGGAGGGGGTCTTAGTAGTTGAATTGTGCATAATTCAGGCTAATTTCTGGTCCTTATTTTCAGGGAAACACATGAGCGGCTAAGGGCCATGCAATGTGATGAAAATTATCAGAAGTATATTCAAATGTCTAGAAGTCTGCATATATTTAATGTTCATAAAGGAAAATTTAGAAATGCATATATTTAATGTTTATCATCTCGGGGGGGAGGGGGGATTTACTGACTTAAGCTTCGAAGGGGATTACCAAGGCACCCCTTGAGAGTCCTGATAACCTCCCTTGGTTTTGCAGCATAGGTGACACGCTCTCACTAGTCTGGTCTAGCCTCGAGGCTCACTCCTACTAGACCATCCCAGCCCCACAGCTCACTTCATCAGGACCACCCTAGTCATGAGCCATGCTCGGACTCCGTTCCGGATTCTTTCTTAAAAACACAAAAACTGCTAATTATCTTAGAGATTCTTCAAATAATTTCTACAGTCAGAAAACTCGAGCACTCAGGAACTTCTATAGGAATGTTAGAAAATACATTGTTGCTATCATAAGTTTACACTTTTAGTGTTTCGGACTATATGAAGCTTCTAATATTCAAATGTCTAAAGTCTGCATATATTTAATGTTTGTCGAGGAAAATTTAGAAATGCAAAAATATATTATAAAACCATGATCCTTTTGAAAGTAAAAAAGAAAAGGATGTTTCCTATTCAAGAAAACACTGCTGCAATGAATGTTAATTTTATTGGGTATATTCAACAGTTGCGTATTTAATTTTTAGACAGTAATAACTAATAAACTTACCTGAAGAATTTGTTGGCTGCTCCGTATACAATTCCTTCCAATTACACAAATCGTTCCTCCAGATCCTCCTCCAGTAATTTTCGCACCATATAGAGTTCCATCTCCAGATTTGGACAATTTACTGGGCTGAGTTTCTTGCACCAGTTGGACAAGCTTATCTGTGCCATCCGAACCAAGTCCACAAGCACTATAACTGTAGTGGCACTGCATAAGAACGTAGTGGATGAAAAACAATCCATCTTCAACTGTTTTTTCCATCTATTTGTTTTTTCGTTTATCATCTCATTTTGCATAACATTTAATACTCTGCCAATAATCCATAATCAGGTTGAAATTGCTTACTTTATTGTGTATTTAAGGACATTAAATGGAATTGATCCATTTACATGCCTTGTGATATAAAAATCATTTGACCCTATTGAGGTGTGACTCCCTGATTTGCTCATAAAAATCTCTGATTGTTTACAGCTTTTCACTAACCAAATTTTGGAATTCCTGAAGGAGCTTGGTGAATTAGCTTTTAGTTTCGGAGTTTGTTTATATCTATATGCTTTTATGTTACTATGCTAAAAATTACATGATACAAGTATAAGTTTAGGCAAGTTTTAAAATTTTTAAATGATTTCATATTGAGTAAGCCAGCCTTGTAAATTTTGTGCAGAACAAGGGTCCAGATTATCATGACTAGTATGGGGATCTTGATTTAACTCATCATCAACTCGACCATCAGTGGGCTTCAAATTGATCTTGATTTGCACACTAGGCTTCAAATTGATTTAGAGAATGATTTAGTGGGTATCTTCTATATCTATCATCTTTGCTATTTATTATTATTATAAGAAATATACATTCAAAGGCTGACATTACATTGGTACGTGGATATACATGCTTGGTATTACAGAACATACAACAATAAACGCAAGCTTGGTAACAGGAGAAAGATATTGGTGCATTACAAATCAAGAGGTTAAAAAATCATGTTGTTTACTCCCGCTCTATACAGATGCAACTTAGATGCAGCAGTTACACTGATCTCGGTGCTTGCCGGAGCAAATAGGACATCTCCTTCAGAAACTATATGTTCAGCAGCAGAATGCATTGTTTCATCTCCCGCTGCGACCTAAAAAATGGAGGGACCAGGGATTGCGGGGAATACAATTGAGTAGGTAGTGCACCACAGCTCAATTTTATGTATAGTGGTATATTTTGTGGATGTAGTCAAATTCACAATTCAATATAGTAGTAATTATATTGAAAAGTGAATTTGAGATGTATGGATAGTTTGGTACTATTGGGATGTAACGTATTGTATGGTATTACTATTCTTTGTAATTGGTATATTTTGAATTTGAGATGTATGGATAGTAATATTATTTGTAATTGGTATATTTTGAATGTTTGATACATTTTGGCTTTAAATAGATGACACCTTCTAAACGTTGTATAAATGTGTCTAAACGTTGTCTGATGTACCAAACCACAACATTTTAAGCTAGAAAACGTTGTGGAATCATATCATCTACAACGTTTTCAAGTATCCAAGAATTTATGGAAAACAAATATACAACGTTTTTTAAGAAAAAAATGTTGTGTAATGTGTCAAACTACAACGTTTTAAAAACGTTGTATAAAGGTGTCAAATAGATGACACCCTTAACCACGACGTTTCTGTAAGACCTTCTACAACGTTTTTTACGCGTTATCTATTTACTGTTTTGTAGTAATGGATCCCCCAAACTTGAATAATTCCATACAGCAGGAGTGGATTATTTAGAAAGAATTACCTGGTTATGTTATATACATGCAAACAGGAGAATTTAAAGCATTGATTTGCTAAGAAGTGACCTGGATTTCATGTTTCTTCACTCTTCACTGGTGTCCACTTATTGCCTGATGCAGCTTCTCTCCTAGCATGTGATAAGAACCCAAGAACAAATCCAATAAAGACTCCAACCACAAGGACACTGGTAAACTTAACATACCATGAAAACAAAGACTGCCCCTCAACCCTTGCTTTAGCAACAACACCATTTACATTTCCATTTAGAACTTGACTCGTTTCTGGCGCCTGAATCCTTGCTTTAGCAACAACACCGTCACCATTTACATTACCATTTAAAACTTGACCCGATGCCAGAATCTCGACCATATCATGTACCTCCCCATCATGGTTTCCCACATAAGAAAGTGTTAGCTTTTCTTTTGTAGCAAAAAGCCTAGTGTACCCAAACTCACCTCCGCGATACATAGACTGCTTGGCTTGTGGGAAAACAGGGTCCGATGGATGGTCTGGTCTCGGTCTCCATATTGGTTGCCAGTCTTGACCCGCCATGCTAATAACAATATGCACGGGAAATGCTTCCCAAGCTTTCCCTGGATAACCCAAGCTTCCACAAGTGAAATTATTTAGTGGGCAAAACCTCTCGTACCTATGGACATGACCCCAAAATGCAAGGGTTACCTTGTATTTCACAAACAGAGGCTCTAGGTGCTCAAGCAGTTTTTTCCTCAATGGGGTATCTCTGTTTTCATTGCTTGTAGTGTACATTGGTCTGTGCCCTTGGACGACCACGAAAGGGGTCTTGTTTCTATCAACTGATTCCAAATCATGTTTTATAAAATTATTTTGGCTACTCCCCTGTAGGAAATTGGTTTCAGTAGAAATATAAACAAAGTGCACAGAGCCCACATCAAATGAATAGTAAAGGTTTCGTGTGGCTGGGGCATTAGTTGCTGTTGGTTCTGATGAGTTTCCAGGCATGTTGAACCTGAGACTATAGGGAACCCCACATTCACCTCCCCCATCTGTTCCATAACTAGACCAGTCAGGTTTCCAAGGCTGTAAGGGCCAATCATATTCGTGATTACCAATGCACACATGGTATGGGACTTTGGAGGCAACGGGCTCAATCTGATTAAAAAAAGTGTCCCACAACCATGAGTAGCCTCTTGCATAGCTAATATCTCCGATATGTGAGATGAAGGCAGGGTGGTCACCAAGAGCTTCAATATCACGGCTGATCCACTTCATGGTCGCTATGCTTTCTTCTTGTGTACAATGAAATGTTGAGTACGGTGTTGCAGTACCCATGTCACCAAATAAGAAAGCTATTGTTTCATTTGAATCTCCGTTGTGTGATACAAAGTTGTATGTGATGCTCCAACCCCCAGAATCACTACCCACCTGTCATAGGAAAACATCACATAAATATTAATTCAAACAAGTGCTATTAGAAAATATACTTTCTCAGACACTTTCCTTGGCACTTACATGGACTCCTATACGTTCAAAAAACATGTCTAGAAAAGTGCTCTAAGCTTTATTGTATTCACTTGAGAAAATATTGACAAAAGTAAAACAGAGGATATTCTCATGGAAATATATTTATGTACATGGTGTACAAATAAATAATGATGATTTTGTTTAAGTAATTAACAAATCATATATTGTTCCTTAAGAGTCTTGGTCAAAGATGGTGAAAAGGGAAGAACAAGAAGACACATAAAGTGAGTTCTATGCCAGTGAATGTCGGAGGGGAGTGGGGAAAGATGTGAATCTTAAATCAATATATCCTCCTCCAATATTTTCCCTACAAAACTCTGAAAAAAGTAGATCCTGAAGGACGTACACTCAAAGAATTTTGTTTTCTTTATATAAATGTAAATGAATAAAACAAAAGCAAGAGAGGAGAGAGTTTATAGGAAGAGAAGTTCCATACTCTCTTATGCGTCTCACTCAGAAAAGTTGGCGAAGTAGATATCTCCCCAAAAAGGAAAAAGCAACAACAATATAGCTAGCTAACTAATGGAACTTAATAAAGGTTATGATAGTCATAATACCTTAACATACTGTCTCTTCTTATGGTTCGCAGATTGTTATGGATACGTCATAGGCATAATGCAACAGCTAACATAACAATAATTTCCCGCTTATCAGTCCAATAGCCAAACAACACATGGAAAACTGAGAGCTAATAACAATGTGGAACCAACTATTTTGATTAAGCAAACTACTAACAACTTCAACCAGAGTAAAATGTATACTCCCACAGTTCCAGAAAATGTCTCAACTACAGTTTTCAAACAAATGATCATTAGCCAGAAATTTTTTACATTCCTCTAAATTAACCAACAATAAGGCCTTTCATTACAATTATCATGCATATATTTTATATAGATTATAACTTAGCCACAAATACAAATAAGCTTAAGTAAACACTGATTAATAAGTCCTTATCTGTAGATGAATACAAAACCACAGACAGTCGCATGCCTATGTACATACGAAAATTTTTATTTTATTTTTTCTGATCAGTAGATATAAATATATGTCAAAAGATGCATATATAATATTTGAAAGTAAAAGATTAATAAAATAATGACCTTGTAATAATACTTCCTCGCTTTCTTCAAATTTTTCATAACCCCGTCATGTATGTATCCAGGATCCCTCCATCCAACGCTACGATTTGCTGGGGAATCACACATATGTTCCCTCTCATACCTAGCAACCTGTGTTCCCGCAACCATGTCCATCCGATCACGATCCGAGCCGTACCGCACAAAGCTCTCTTTCCCATTATGGGTCACAAACATGACCCTCATCTCATCCGCCTGACCCGTCAATGCCAAATGGACCTGTTCGGGTCCACGACCCGACTCGAATTCCAGCTCCACCGATTTTCCCAGAAGGTGCTTTGTCCCAGGTAATGGGTTGAGGTCATGATCATGGCGCTTGGGGTGGATTTCCGATTCGGTCCATCGGAAGATCTGGAATTGATAGCTGGAGCGGAGGTTAACAAGTGGGACGGCAATGGAGCCAGACCCGGATTGCCAGGTGGTTGAGCTGGAGAGGTAGAAGTAGCCAATAAAATGGTGGGAAGAGGAGTTGGCTGGTGAGTAGATGCCGAGCCAGTCGAGCTTAGAGGGCGAGTCAATGCCGGACCATTTGATGGTTACCTGGTCGCCCGATTTTGAGAGGATTGGTGGGGAGAGAGAGATGGAGACATGGGATGAAGATGATGGGAGGATGAAGAGGGAGAGAAGAGTAAAGATTAATGGAATCATTTCATTTCCTTTTGTCTTTTTGTTTATGATGTTCAGAATTTTCATTTTTGTGAGATCCAATCCAAGGAGGAGGAGGACGGGGTAAAAGTTAAACCAAGTGTGTGTACTTGTGGACCTGGACTAGTCCAGCAATCCATTCCGTCCTATCCTAATATCTGAGCAAATAGGAAGAAATCCATACACTATACTACTCCCTACATATCTAGGATTGGGGGGAGGACCGGTACTTAATGTACCGGTCATTATTACGGTTATCTGTCTAGAGTGTTTTTCTTCTGACTTTTTATCTTTTCATGGTTGATTATCCACTTGGCAAATCTTGGCTTGGCAATTTAATGCTCTCTCCGTTATTTTTTATTTGATATTTTAAGAAAAGATGCAAAAATTAATAAATATAATTAATATTTTATTTAATTATTTAAAATGAGTATACAATCTTAATATTATTTTTTAAAATTTATTAAAAAATATGAAAAATCAATAATTTACCTTTATTTATATTTATTTGATATATAGTAGTAGTAATTTAAATTTTGCAGCACGGAAAGAGGAGAGAGAATAAAGAAAAGGGAGAAGAGGAGAGAGAATAAAGAAAAGGGAGAAGAGCACTAGGCTAAGGACATGACAGGTAATTTGTTGTAGATATAAAATAACCGTACTAATGACCGGTACATTAAGTACCGGTCCTCCCCCCAATCCACATATCTATCAAAAATTCAAATAACTGTATTAACTGTCATTTTCTCTTTTCACACGCATCAAACAAAAAAACAAACCCATCAAGATATCCAACTAACTATTAAACCACAATAATATTAAAATCTTGTTCTAGTGTCTTTATTATGCACAAAATTTTAAAAAAATATAGTTCAAAAGTTATAGTAACAATTAATTACATGCAGGGGCCTTGAGTTTTTAAGAGCCTAAAACAATAACAAAAAAATAGGTTTTTTGCGAATTATTATTAAGATAGATATAAAAAAAACTAAGAATTTTTCCTGAACAAAATAGTATAAATACGGAAGAATACAAGTCTGCCATTGAGATTTGGACCTATTTTACTGGATAAATTTTTGTGAGCTTTTAAAACTTAAACCCAGCGTGAGTTAGACTTTTTGTTTTGGTTATATATATATATATATATATATATATATATATATATATATATATATATATATATATATATATATATATATATAAACAAATACTCTTGGGACCCTAAAATTTTTAAATTTTAGTAGGCCTAAAAGTCCAAGAGCACATTAGGTTTTAAGCTGGAAATAAGTCTTTGAAGTACATGTAAAAAGATATATATATAAATATATATATTTCGATAAATAATTTGGTCTAAAATCTTCTTTTGGCAGGTTTCATTCATTCGATTATTTTTTGGATTGGATAAATTATGGTATATTGTTCCAAGAAATGTACAAATAATTACTACTATAGACCATTTTTGTTCGGTCCAATATATAATAATTATGTACCTGGCCTTTACATTTTACTTCATATATACACATGTGTTTCAGTTGTCATGCAAAACATAGTTAACTTTTTCAGCCCTCAAAATCATTTTTCTTAAAATTTATCAAGATTTTGCATTGTGAAGAGTTAAATCTTATTTAATCATACGTACGTTCTTTCATTTTTATTTTCCTTCCCTTCATTTTACTTTTAAATTCTTGAATTATATACACTTGTGTAAAAAATTTAAATTAGGATAATTTTAGGGCGGGTCTCAATGAACGTAATAATACAAAAAAAATAAATTTGAGATCCTTAGAATTATTCTTTTACTTAATATGAAAAGAAAATGTGAGATGGAGTTTTTGAAATCTAAAAAATGATAAAACAATTGTTGGGTGAGCAAATTAAGTCCGTAGTTTCACATGAAACTTCTAAGATGTAGTAGTAATTAATTGAATAATTAATGATATATCTTCATATAATAAATAAATAAATGCGTTCAAATGGATTCAAATTTCTATATTACTTCTACCAATAGTGGAGTAGCTAAAGAATAGTACAAGTTGTTATGGTCACAAGACAAAGAATAGAAATTGATCCAAACAATTAAAGACGATAGAGACTGGCTATGTAAATTTACTACTAAACATTATTTAATGTAGTGATAAAATTATGTCATCATTTATAACCTGCTTAAACATAACCTAATTTGAAAATTATACAAAACATTTTATTTTATTTTAATTCGCTGTGTGAATAAGCTATAGATATATAATTACGTATTAGTATCACCGTTATAATTTCTTAAAAAGAACAAATTTATTTATTAAATTTAAAATTTTGTATGTATATATATATATATATATATATATATATATATATATATATATACTCTCTATAGAAAGAGTATTTAGTTTAATATTAATGAGGTCTTGGCTGGCTGGCTGGCTGGCTGGCTGGCTGGTAGGCTATTACTATTTCTCATCATCACCGATCAGTATTGACGTCAAAGGTGTGGTAATAGTAAAAGTTATTTAGCTAAGAACCTTTTATGAGTAGTTAATAAGTTATTTCTGCATACTTGCATCATTCATTTTCCCCACAATCTTAAGTATAGGTAGCTTCATGTCATTATTAATCTCCTTTCCACTAATCTAGCCTCTACCAACCTAACAAGTAACAACCTAATCTATCCGAGCTGGTAAGTACTATCTTAGTTTTAAAATTTGGAATATTATTTTTAAGTTTGTTTTAAAAATAATTATTAACTTCTATATTAGAAAATTATATCAAGTTCTTATAACATTTCACAACAGTTTTCTCAATAAATTCTCTATCTCCAACTTTCAATAATACATCAACATATCATTATCAACCATATTCATTATTCTTATCTAACTCTATTTAAATTCTATATAGCATTTTACTTTTTAGAGTGAGGGAATCAAAAAACTATTCTCTATATATGCAAAATGACATTTTACATTCTCATTTAAGTAGGCACGTCAGCTTTAGAAAGAAGCTAAAGGAATTCAGCGTCATTTGCAACATGCGAATCTCGTCTTCTCCAAAACTTTTTCAACTGACAATTTTCTTCTCTAAAATTATTTCGATGATATTCATCACCGATTGTCCCCTTCACTGACTGTCTTCTTCTCCAAAATTTTATTTGTGGCATTTTTAATCATTTAATTCGAAGGTATTTTTTTAGAAAAACAAAATCTAGGGTTCCAATTTCGATCTTTTTTTTTTGATTTTGACCTTTGTTTGTTTCGGGATTTTGAACTTTGTTTGTCTCATGATTTTGACCTCTATTAGTTTTATTATTTGTTTGATCTCAACATTTTATCTATCGATGGGTATCTGATTTTGTGACTATTTTGATTTAAGAAAGCGTGTATGTATTGTAGTTTACTGAATGTCTTTATTGAAGATTGCGAATTTGTTTGTTGTTTGTCATATTATGTTTCTTAATTTTCTACTATGACACTTTGTTGTTTTGTTTCATTATTTAAAGAATCAATATAAGGAACATGTTGGATATATAGTCAAAAAATAGAATCTTTATTTTGCACAATAACCCGATAGCACTGCAAAGTACGGATAGAGATAAAGAAACAATTGTGAATGCTCTTAGGGTTGAGGGATGACTTATTTTAAAATAACTTATAAGTTCAAATTTAAAATGATTTATAAGTCATTTATAGTGGTGATTTATAAATAAAAGTGTTTTGACACTATTTTCACTTATAAGTTGGAAATAAAGTTAAAATAAAATGTGAAGTTATTTGGCTAAAATAACTTATAAGTTAAAATAAGATATAAAGACTACTAAAATAAGGGCAAATGAGTCCTTAAATTTGGTCAAATCTACTTATTTTAAAATTTATAAGTTATTTTTTGATAAGTAAAATATTACTACTTTTCAAAAACTACTTATAAGTCCATTTATAAGTTAAAAATAAGTTACAACAAAATACTTAAATAGTAAAAAATAATTTATAAGTTGATTTGACCAACTTATAAGTTGTAACTAAACAAACCCTTAGCATATCATTAAGGTTAATATATATATATATATATATATATATATATATATATATAGTATACTATATAAAAAAACAAATAGATGAAAATATAAATCACTCATATATAATAATAATAATCATGTCCACGTAGAAGAATTATTTGTATTTTGACCCCCAATAAATGTAAAAATATAAAAAATTCTTCTAAATAAATATAAAAATTAAACATAAATATATTTAAAATTTATTTATTTATATTTTGACCTCATATAAAACACTCATATCTAAATAGAAAAACTTATTGATATAGTCAACCAATATACTAGTGACACATAAAACTAAATCTAAACTAATAAATTTGTTAGTTAATTTTTATAATTGAAAAGTCAATATATGATAAAAATGGATTGTATGCAACGAAAGACGGAGTATATACAGTGATAGGCCAGTGAGTCCAGAGAGTACGCGTGCATATGCGTGACTAATTTGATGAAGATGATGACCATTGCCTAATGCCTATATAACTATACGTATACACTCCTACTTAGAGGTGACCACAGTTTTCTTGGTATTCAGCTTTATATATTCTCTCTTTCCCTCTTTTACATATAACTCCTCCCCACCGTTGCCGCCGCCGTTGCCCAATAAAACCATCACCAATTCGTCATTCGAATTATCTCTCGCATATCTCTCTCTCTCTCTAACCATAATACAGACTTCACCATGAAGAGTTCCCCCTCTTCTAACCACCTTCTTCGACTGGTCTTGGTACTTCTCCTCCTCCTCACCGTCATTTCAACTCCCGGCCAATTGATCATTAACCGCCGATATCTCCTTCTCCACCGTCTCCACCACCGTTCTTGCAGCAGCGCCACCACTACAACTGCAATCTCCGCCAAAAACCCACCTCCTCCTCTGTTCTGCTTTCACCCCAAAAAAGTTCACAATATTTCTCCACCGCCGCCGCCAATTGTTGACGGCGACGACGAGATTGATCCAAGATACGGCGTAGAAAAGAGACTAGTCCCCTCCGGACCCAACCCACTCCACAATTAACCGATCCATCATTTCAAATATTATGAACCCCCACCCCACACCCATTTCTGATTAATTTCTCTCTCAATGTCGTCAGTACGTAGCTGTCCTCTTTAATTTCCTGAATAATCTCGTCATCTTCTTTCCCTTTTAACTTTCTTGAACCAACACCATTAATCTCTAATTAATGGCGACCGTTACTTTTCAACCACTTATAACCCTATCATGCGTCATCATCACAGAGTTCTTAATTTGTTTGTTAGTTTTTTTTTTGTCTAGCGGAGCATACTGCTATTTCCAAGCTTGTTTTTGAGTTTGTGTTCTTCTGTTCTTCTAAGCGGAATTGGCCAGAGAATAACAGCACGAAGAGGAGACGGAGATGTGTTGGCCCCAGTGCATTGGAAACAGCAAAAACAAGCCTGGAAATAGTCAAATGTAGTCCTAGTATAAGTTTGTATTTTTATTTTTTTTCTTGATTGATATTTTTGGGTGGGAGGTGGAAATAGTACGTACACTATCAAAAGAAATCCATTAGTTTAATCAATTTTGGAGCTGTCATTCATTAGGAAGGAAGATGCTCTGCCAATTTAATGAATGGGGTTGGTTATATGTAGAGGGTAAAATGGTCCTTTTGTATGGCCTACCACATCTGCGTTAAGTAAGTATTCATGTAAATATAGTTCTCGGTGATATTTCTTTCTAGAATATATATATATATATATATATATATATATATATATATATATTCCCTATAGTTACTTCTTGTTGTTGCAGCAATTAATGATAATTAAATGGATCCATTTTCTTTCTTGCAAGGTGCTACTGCCTTAAATAAATTTACATCAATTTAAAATTTAAAATTTAATAATCTAAAAATCAAATTATGTATTTAATTTTGAAATCAAGAATTACGAATTTAATGAGAGAGCATGAATCCCATGCAGTAGTATGATTCCATTCATTATGGGGGAGTAATTTGATGCTTGGGACAAACACTTTACTACCATTTACCAATGCTACGACCTTAATAGGGAACAAGTAACGACTTTATGCGTGAATCCTTTTAAAATGAACTTTTTGGCAGGGAAAAAAAGAGAGTTTCTTATTCGAACATGCATGCATGCATATGCATGTTCTATTCCAAAAACACAAGCTGAAATTAGAGGTGACAGACTCACGGATGCCTGTCTTGGTTTCATTAAGTCGGCATTTAACAAAAATATGGAGTAGAATTGAAGAATGATAGTACTAGGGAGTAGGAAGTGGTTAGTATGAAGTTTATTTTGGGATAAGTTGGTCTAGAATACTGACACGCAGGTGAGGTTATATGCGTGTTAGTATTTTATTAGCCAATTGATTAACTTACTAAAAATATAACTTCATACTAACCGGATCCATAGTACTAATATATAAATAAGGTAAATTAATGATCACTAACCTAGCCTGCCTTTTTCTTAATTTCTATACTAAAAATATTAACTAAATGTGCATGCCTTCACTTTATAATTGTTCACATGTCGATCGATTTAGAATATGCCACTGGGCATACATATGACTTTCTCGTGGCGGGAACATAACAAATACTACTCACTAGTATTTCTTCTGTTCTTTAATATAGATCATTTTAGAGTTGTACACAAATATTAAGAAAATAATTATAAAATATTAAATATACTCCATCCGTCCTTAATTATTTGACGTTTTAGAAGTGGACACAAGAATTAAGATAATGATTGGAAAACATTAAATATAGTTTTCAATTGTCTATAATACCCTTAAATCTTTTGTTGGGATAAAGAGAATTTTATTAGGATAAAGATAGAGAAAGAGTTTAAAGTATCAAAAAATAGGCAGAGTAATGAGGGATAATTTTAGAAAAATTGTCATTGATTCTCCTAGATTTGAACAAAAAATTATAAAGTGAAGTATAAAAATTGTGAATTTTATTAGGATAAAGATAGAGAAAGAGTTTAAAGTATCAAAAAATTGGCAATTAATGCTTACTTGAAATTCTCATATGACTTATATTTAAGAACAAATATATTTTTCTAAAATGACTTATATTAAGGAACAGATGGAGTATCTCTCTCCCCAAAAAAAAATATGTGTTTTTTTACCCATGCATGCTTGATGTGTTAAAATTATGTACTGCAAGTGCACATTGTCTATTGTAGATTTGGCAAGTGCAGGTCGAACCACAGAGACTAGATCAATTCTTTAATATATCCTTAATTAATATTTTAGGCAAATTAGAAACAAAAATAGTGGAGAAGATTTATTAACTAGAATGTGAAAACAATTAATGAGAAAACAATCTAGGAATCTGAATCTATTAAATAATAAACATAACATATAATTCAATCTCTTCTATTTTTATAACTCAAATTATGATTTTGATCTCCCTTCCCTTTAATTTCGTAATTTACAATTAATGTGGGTAAGCATAGACTATGAAAATTTAAAAATTAACTATAACCCATCAAAACTTCTTTGAGCAAGCATGGATTATGAAAAACTCATATCTTAACAATAATCTATCAAAACCTTTTAATTAATTTAAAATCACATAAGACTATAAAACGAAGGTATTTCAATAACGAAACATGAAGGCGAAATCAATTAAGCATAAAAGCATAAATAATAAAAGAGACGAAAAACATTATCACGAATAATTATTTAATTTCATTTTCATCCTAGATTAAAGAAATTAACTAGACATGAAAATAAATAAATTAACTAAAATAAAGAAGAAGTAGAAGATTGAAAATAAATAAGAAAACTCCATTTATTCACGATCCTCCAACAAGCGTATAATGAAACGTAATTTAATTTATTCCTACTCCTAACCTAAAATAATACAATACCTCCCCCTTCTCTCTAAAACAAGAGACCTATTTATAGGGAAAATAACTTTGAACTCTAATTTAGATTCATTGAACTTGGACACTTTTGTTTCCTTTCCATGTAGGTTTCAACTTCCTAGTGGCAATCAACTTCTCAAAAAGATCTTCTAGATAAAGAGATCTTCTAGATTGACTTTTCTTTCTCTTGTTGGATTTGACTTGCATACTAAGATTGTTCAACCTCTTTCCTTCTCCTTGTCAGATTCTTCTTGGACATTCCTTATATGAATAAGAGCGTTAAATATCGCTTGATCACCAAGATTTTGACTTTATTGCAACAAATATTAAATCCTACAAAATAAAATAAAACATATTAATTTAATAAACTAATATAATTAAAAGGAAAAAATTAGGAATAATTAAATGTATGAATTACGTGTCTATCAAATACCCCATACCTAGCTTTTGCTCGTCCTCGAGTAAAATAAAAATAAAATAAAATAAAAATTACACTACCCCATTTTCGTAGGAAACACGATTGCACTTAGTATGTGCAACAAGCCTTTAAACCCCAAGGTTACCCCAAGTGGACGAGTTGTGTCACGTGAGGGTTTGCAGTGAATATACCCACAAAATTTAAAAATATTTTTTGATTCAACAAATTATGAAATTGAAAGAAAGCTTCTAAATATTTATGGGCATTATACATAAGCAAGATTAAATTCAAAATCACACTTTCACCTTATCAAAAATATTCGATCTTCATTTTAGACACCATCCTTCATTAAATCAATTTCATGTGATGCATGCATGTGTATGTGATGTAACTCTTAGTAGGGATTTTTACCATGAAAATCAAACAAACTCTTTTTTCTTTGTCTTTCTTTTTTTTTTTTCTTTTTTTCTCCATTTTTTCAATTTTGATTCTTGACTGCGTGCAATGTCTCATTTTCTTAGGCTTTTCGAGTTACCCATGTATGTAGAAGCGGCGTTGGACCAATGACTCCCAAACCAAATGACTTTAGGGCACTGGGTGTAGAGACACCCCTAAGGAGTTCTACTAACTTCGAGTAACAAAGGCCACAAAATTAGACTAGTCAAGTTGCTTTTATCCATCATACTTTTCAAATATGAATATCGATGCTTCCCGAGGCTTGAATACCCACTTATTTCGTTTAATGGACATTGAAGCAGTTATTTATTTCTTCTTTTTTTTCAACTTTTCTCAACTTCATTTTTTTCATTATTTCTTCTTCTTTTTTTCCTTTTTTTTTTTTAAAATTACTCGAATCATGGTTTATACCCCACAACTAAGAATTAGTACAAACATGAAGTGCAAAAATGCTTGTGAAATCAATTTTAAATTCAAATGGTGTTTTGAACTAAGATTTCGTATCTTATCAAAAATTCAAGAGTTCTAAATCTTTCAATCTCACTCATGCATTTTGCTCCACAAACACTTATTAGAATTAACTCAATTCATAAAAAGTCAAAACAAAATTTTTTATTTTTTTATTTTTTTTATTTTTTCGTAAAAAGAAAAAAAATCTAATACAAACAAACTCCCCCCATACCTAAATCATGCGTTGTCCTCAATGTATGCAAATGAAGAAAAGAGAACAAAGATGTGAAAGAATTATACCTTGTATGCGGGGCATTTGTTCTGCAAGAAGATGTGGTGAGAAAGAAAACAAATGTACATATCTACGAATTTTATAAATCCTAAAAATTATGTGACAAAATGAATGTTACACATGGATAAGTGAGTGTGAACTTTTCATTAGTTTCAGGAGGTCTAGGAAATTGAAAATAGTCAGAATTTTCATCATAATTATGCTTAAAATTTACCTCAAGAAAACTTTCGCTAACATGTTCAAATGATGGAAGAATTGGTTCAAAAACATGTTCTAGTTTAGTTGAATTTTTTGTAGTGGATCTCAACAGCTCATTAACCTTATCTAAATATTCAGATTCATTCCAATTTTGGTCAAGGTGATTTAAAAAAAAATCAATTGGATTTTTTTCAATCAAGAGTCTATTTTCAATTATTTCTTGGGTCATTGACAACTCTTTGATCATGTTTACTTTAATGGGTTGGTCCAAAAAATCACTAAGTGATTTTTTAGAAATAAGTCTTTCAGGGTATGGAGTTTTAGGCTTATAGACTTTTTCAACAGACTCATAAAATGCAACATGATCAATTTTAGGCATAGACTCATAATTTGAAGACTCCTCAAATACGTTTGACTCAAATTGGGCAGAATTGAATATAAAATTTTCACTTTCCTCATCATTTTCACAACCATCAAGATTTTCAAAATTAATCTCAGAGTTACTAGAAAATTCACCCACCTCTTGTTCATTTATTATGGTGGCTAATCGACTCATTTGAATTTCTAGACGAGATATAACTTGATCCATGCTAAATTGATTTTACATTAAAACTTCCATTGTTTTCTCCAGGGCATTAAGTCTTTCGTCTACTTCATTTGATAATTCTTGTGGATATTGAGGTTCTGGATCCGAATATGGATATGGATATGGATATGGATTTAGATAAGGATTTTCATAAGTTGAAAAAAATTGATTTACTTGGTGTGCATTAAAATTTTCATAGGGTTCTTGATTCCAAGTAAAATTATTATTCCAACTATAATAGGAATCCATTTTTCCATAAATCCCAAAACAAATAAACAATTAACCACGAAAGTCACACAAAAAAAAATAATAATAAAAATCCTAATTCTACAGTTAACCTAAATAAAATCTAGACAGCTCCTAACTGTTCCAAGTTATACCGTAAAGTCCACCAAATTCAAAATTAATCACACCACTAGCTAGGTAAGTGTAAGAAAGGCGGGAGTCTCTCCGTAGATACGGTGACTAATTAAATAACCACACAATCTTTAGGCGTTTACCTTTTGAACCACTTGCCTAGACACCAGTAGTTTGATTAATTTAAAATTCAACCTCCTCTTGGAGTTTCTTGTCCTAATTGAGCTCGAGAGTCCTAGGGGCCAACGTCTACTTGATTTTATTAGGTCATGGTTATACAAAATGTAAATTGAGTTATTTGTGGGCCAATGAAGGGTGATGAAATCCCCACCTTATCTTGTTACAGGTTGTGCCCTTAATGTTAGATTAAAGAAGAAAATGCAAAAAAAAAAAATTATAAACAAATAAAATGTCTTAAAACTATGTGAATTACAAAAGAAGAGAAATTTTGACGTACCTCAATCCTCCAGCAATCACCACAGTTTATATTTGACAAAAAATAAAAAAATAAGAAAAACCCTAACAAGATGTGCTCTACGTGAGTGAATGAATGAATGCGGCAAATAAAAAAAAATATTTTAAAAAAATTAATTACTTATTTTTTTTCAAAAAAAAAATATGGAGATACGAAGTACCGAAGAAAGCGCATCAACAAAATCTTTATCTTTTCGCTTCTTCGATCCTCTTCAATAATCCTGAAAAAAAAATGAGTTAAAACTATGTACTATGTAGAGCAACCTTCAAGGCAATTTACAGTAGACAATAATAAGAGGGTTCGCACACAAGTAAACAAGGAAGATTATTGGATGCAACTACAATATACTATTGTACTGCAAGTGCACAGTGTTTATTGTAGATTTGGCAAGTGCAGGTCAAACCACAGAGACTAGATCAATTCTTTAATATATCCTTAATTAATATTTTAGGCAAATTAGAAATAAAAATGGTGGAGAAGATTTATTAACTAGAATGTGAAAACAATTAATGAGAAAACAATCTAGGAATCTGAATCCATTAAATAATAAACATAACATATAATTCAATGCAACATGATCAATTTTAGGCATAGACTCATAATTTGAAGACTCCTCACATACGTTTGACTCAAATTGGGCAGAATTGAATATAAAATTTTCACTTTCCTCATCATTTTCACAACCATCAAGATTTTCAAAATTAACCTCAGAGTTACTAGAAAATTCACCCACCTCTTGTTCATTTATTATGGTGGCTAATCGACTCATTTGAATTTCTAGACGAGATATAATGTGACGCCCCCAAAATAGGTATACATCACCCATCTTGAGTCGCCAAATACATGGTACTAAATTCAAATATATACAACAATGTAAAATATCGACAAAATACATCTTTGTGAGTTTTAATACAAATATTGTCATCTGACAATATCCACACTCAATTTAGTCCTCATTACATTTATTATCACACTATTTAACGTAATAGTGAGGACTACTAAGACACCATCTCTGGACCATCACTCCGCTTCCCGACTAGTCTCCCGACTACGTTCTCATTTCACGAAGAATAAACGGTGAAAGAAAAGGTGAGCTCAACTAGCCCAATAAGAAATATTATGACTAAGATAATGCGAATAAATTATCATTAGTCCTCAACGATGTTAAACCGATAAAATACAATAGACATCAAGTTTAACTGCAATTTGAACATGCAATCCATTAAAAGAGTCAAGTAGAGAATAAAATCTACTATTTTTATGATTTAAAAGGTTTTTCATCACTTTTATCATTTGAGACTCGACAATAAATAATCCACATCATCCTTTTGACTACTACCAAGGATATTCATTAGGTCACGACCACAAATTATCCATGCACTACGGCCAATGATATTTGTGTATTAATCAATGGTCATGATCATGTCAACAACTATCCATCAATGCACTACGGGCCAACGAGGACTTTTACCACATCATTTGTAACATTACTACCATAATTACAATCGAATAATCCCGAATTAATCATAATCATACCAAGTCAATCATGCACTACGAAAACCACAGATGACTTTCAACAAAATATAAATATGAGGATGATGACAATGATATAAGAATTCAATAAAACAAGTTCAAGAATTAATTTATTCAGGAACTAATAACGTCCAAATTGTCAACATGATACTTCTTTGTAAACTAAAATTCAAGAATGTTCAGAAGAATATTTCCATAAAAAGATACTGGATGAAGCGCAAATATCAAGAATATTCCACTAATTTCATGGAGTGTAGAAGTCAAAACTTTAACCAACTGAGTATAATAAAGAATGGAATAACAAAAGAAATCACCATGCATACGGTACTTTGCATGTATGTGTTATTCCATCGAATAATAAATAACGAATCCGTGTCAAAGTAATGTCACGCACCGGCGGGATATTCCAAATGAATAATAAAGAATAGAATAACAACAAAATCACCATGCATGCGGTGCTTGCATGCATGTGCGAGTTATTCCAATGAAATAATAAATAACGGAATCGGTCCCATGTAAAAGCGCATGAGCATGTGATTTTCCAATGAGAATAATAAAGACGGAACCAGTCCCACCAGAAAATGCACAAACAGGATATTCCAACGAGAATAATAAAGATTTTAACCAGTCCAAATAAAATGCATGCACAAGAGATGTTCCAACAAAATAATGAAGAATGTAATAACAATGAAATCACCAAGTATAGGGTGGGCACACAGCGTATAAAAGTTATTCCAATGTAGAATAATAAAGATGGAATAATGTAAGTTCTCTTCATGAATACAAAAAAATAATACCCTTACAAAAAAAAAACTTGATATCTACAGTAGTAAAGTAGCGGCGTAATTTTCTTCTTCTTTCTCTATAGTTTCTCTCTCTATAGTTTCAAAGAATTAAGTGAAATAATGAAGGAATGAGCTTCATTTATAGAAGAATGAAATGAATAAGAATCAATCCATGAAAGCGGTCCAGATTGATTTACGTTAATCGGACGGTCCATATTTAAAGCAAAATCTTTTAAATAAAATAAAATATATTCTATTTATAATCTAATAAAACGAATAACTTTTAAAAGATTTTACTATGTAAATACTATCAGTAACCTTATCTGAAACACTATCGTAATAAAATATAATATATTCTAATTATTATACAATAAAACGAATAACTTTATAAAAGTATTTTGTTTTATATAAAAAGTTTTACATTTTATTACGTTAATAATACTGAATAAAACAAAACTTCATCATCATTATTATTATTCACACTATTAATCGACCAAGTCGTTCCCAGGAAAGAGGGGGCTTTCCAATAAGGATTTCTCCATATTGGCGTGCAATTAGGTGACCAAACCTCTCCTTGACAGAACTTCTAAACATCGTTAATAATGCAAATAATAATATTAACAACTTCGTCATCTCAATTATTGATTTAATAACATATAAAATATCGACAATAATTGAATCAAACAGAAGTGACTTCTCACATAAGCATTAATAATCAATACCGTATTAACTACTTATGCAACTAATGCCAGATTCGTGATTTTTTTACTACCGAAGTAGTTCAACAAAGATCAACCAGTAAAACTTTCGTAGTTATTTTCATAAAAATATTTTTTCGCTTTCTCAATCCGACAATAATTTCATTATGGGGTCCACTAATGATTGTCAGTGTCAGTCATTTAATATTCCCCACCAATCGAATATTATATAACAACTTGCGTACTTTGCAAAATTTATAAATGTTACCCACAACTATAACATTATATCAAATTTATTCCAAAAATAATAATTATAGAAAATTCATCTTTATTCATAAAAGTTGGGGTCTTACATATAACTTGATCCATGCTAAATTGATTTTCCATTAAAACTTCCATTGTTTTCTCCAGGGCACTAAGTCTTTCGTCTACTTCATTTGATAATTCTTGTGGATATTGAGGTTCTGGATCCAAATATGGATATGGATATGGATATGGATATGGATTTAGATAAGGATTTTCATAAGTTGGAAAAAATTGATTTACTTGGTGTGCATTAAAATTTTCATAGGGTTCTTGATTCCAAGTAAAATTATTATTCCAACTATAATAGGAATCATTTTTCCACAAATCCCAAAACAAATAAACAACTAACCACGAAAGTCACAAACAAAAAAATAATAATAAAAATTCTAATTCTACAGTTAACCTAAATAAAATCTAGACAGCTCCTAACTGTTCCAAGTTACACCGCAAAGTCCACCAAATTCGAAATTAATCACACCACTATCCAGGTAAGTGTAAGAAAGGCAGGAGTCTCTCCGTAGATACGGTGACTAATTAAATAACCACACAATCTTTAGGCGTTTACCTTTTGAACCACTTGCCTAGACACCAGTAGTTTGATTAATTTAAAATTCAACCTCCTCTTAGAGTTTCTTATCCTAATTGAGCTCGAGAGTCCTAGGGGCCAACGTCTACTTGATTTTATTAGGTCATGGTTATACAAAATGTAAATTGAGTTATTTGTGGGCCAAGGAAGGGTGATGAAATCTCCACCTTATCTTGTTACAGGTTGTGCCCTTAATGTTAGATTAAAGAAGAAAATGCAAAAAAAAAATAAAAATTTATAAACAAATAAAATGTCTTAAAACTATGTGAATTACGAAAGAAGGAGAAATTTTGACGTACCTCAATCCTCCAGCAATCACCACAGTTTATATTTGACAAAAAATAAAAAAAATAAGAAAAACCCTAACAAGATGTGCTCTACGTGAGTGAATGAATGAATGCGGCAAATAAAAAAAATATCTTAAAAAAATTAATTACTATTTTTTTTTTAAAAAAAATATGGAGATACGAAGTACCGAAGAAAGCGCATCAACAAAATCTTTATCTTTTCGCTTCTTCGATCCTCTTCAATAATCTTGAAATCAAAAAATGATTTAAAACTATGTACTATGTAGAGCAACCTTCAAGGCGATTTACAGTAGACAATAATAAGAGGGTTCGCACACAAGTAAATAAGGAAGATTATTGGATGCAACTACAATATACTATTGTACTGCAAGTGCACAGTGTCTATTGTAGATTTGGCAAGTGCAGGTCGAACCATAGAGACTAGATCAATTCTTTAATATATCCTTAATTAATATTTTAGGCAAATTAGAAACAAAAATGGCGGAGAAGATTTATTAACTAGAATGTGAAAACAATTAATGAGAAAACAATCTAGGAATCTGAATCCATTAAATAATACACATAACATATAATTCAATCTCTTCTATTTTTATAACTCAAATTATGATTTTGATCTCCCTTCCCTTTAATTTCGTAATTTACAATTAATGTGGGCAGACATAGACTATGAAAATTTAAAAATTAACTATAACCCATCAAAACTTCTTTGAGCAAGCATGGATTATTAAAAACTCATATCTTAACAATAATCTATCAAAACCTCTTAATTAATTTAAAATCACATAAGAACTATAAAACGAAGGTATTTCAATAACGAAACATGAAGGCAAAATTAATTAAGCATAAAAGCATAAATAATAAAAGAGATGAAAAATATTATCACGAATAATTATTTAATTTCATCTTCATCCTAGATTAAAGAAATTAACTAGACATGAAAATAAATAAATTAACTAAAATAAAGAAGAAGTAGAAGATTGAAAATAAATAAGAAAACTCCCTTTATTCACGATCCTCCAACAAGCGTATAATAAAACGTAATTTAATTTATTCCTACTCCTAACCTAAAGTAATACAATACCTCCCCCTTCTCTCTAAAACAAGAGACCTATTTATAGGAAAAATAACTCTGAACCCTAATTTAGATTCATTGAACTTGGACACTTTTTGTTCCCTTTTCATGTAGGTTTCAACTTCCTAGTGGCAATCAATTTCTCAAAAAGATCTTCTAGATAAAGAGATCTTCTAGATTGACTTTTCTTTCTCTTGTTGGATTTGACTTGCACACTAAGATTGTTCAACCTCTTTCCTTCTCCTTGTCAGATTCTTTTTGAACATTCCTTATATGAATAAGAGCATTAAATATCGCTTGATCACCAAAATTTTGACTTTATTGCAACAAATATTAAATCTTACAAAATAAAATAAAATATATTAATTTAATAAACTAATATAATTAAAAGGAAAAAATTAGGGATAATTAAATGTATGAATTACGTGTCTATCAATGCTTGTGCAATTAGGACTGAAAATTATCATTCATTTTACTTAGACCTGACAATATAGTTAGTTAACTGTTGGGTCAAACCATATTAACTGGAACCAAATGGGTTGGTTAACCATTTTTATTTATTCAGGTTGGTTAAAGTTTGGACCCATATTTTTTTAAAATAAATATAGTTCTGAACCGATTAACCATTTTTCAACCCACATACCATTCAATCACACTCCGTGCTGCCCCAACTACTACTACTACTACCCATATTTCAATTTAAAATTTAAATATTGAAGTGTATTAATAATTTCAATTTAAAATTTTATTAGTATAGTTTTTTAGCATTTTATTATTTATATTAATAATTTTTATATCATATTATTACTTAATTAATTTAATTGTGACGGTCACAATTTTATTTTTCAAAAATTTTGTTTAAAAGTCAAAACATCTCAAAATGATTAATATGGTTTTGAACCATAACCATATAGTTCCAACCCACATAACCCATATTAAAAATGGTTAATATAATTTTAATTCTTAAATGAAACTATAACCATATTTTGAAAACCAAAATCAACCCATAACTATATTTTGTCAGGTCTAATTTTACTTTTACCCCACCCCCAATCCCAATTTATTGACAACTAGTGAGAATGTACGAAAATGTCCAACTTTTTGAATCGTCAACATTTCTTTTTTGTTTTAAAGTATTTTTTTTCTTTTTGATAAAAAAAATCAACACTACAAAGTGAAAAACATATTTCTATTTACTAAAGTAAATACTTAAACCATATTAGAATGTAGTTGAGTGCGTTCCGAATGGGCCTAAACTTTGATGAAAAGCCCAAATTAAAAATCAAGGCAAAATCGCCATGCAATATACGGACCACGGCGATTTCCAGCCCAAGGATAGTATAAATTAAAATAGGAAATAGTGCACGCACCGACGAGCGAGTCATTTCCTCTCTCTGCTCTCTCCGGTCTGGTTTAGTGGAGAGATCTTACTGTTATCTCTCTCTCGTGGATTTATAGTTACATAAATGTTTAATTTGTGCCTCTGAATTTGAAGGCTGAAAGAAATCATTTCTTCAATCAATTAAACACCAATCAAGGACTAATTAATCGGTGTGTTCAAAAATGGCGCGTCAAAGTCCACTTTTAGAATTTACACTGCTTCTCATACTGCCATTGCTTCTCATCGGCCTCGTGAACTGCAAAACACTCAAAAGAGATGGTAATTACTGTCCTTTCCATTTCGTCTATTTATTTCTATTTCTGTTCAATATATGAAAATCATCTTGTTTTTTTAGATCTCATCACTGAATATTTGGATTTTGTTGACATAATTTTTTGCACTTTGATCTATTAATTATTAAAGCTAATCAAAGTTCAATACTTCAATTTACTACACTTTCCTTCTAATTTAGTCGTATTTAAAATTTTCTGCTGAATAGGAGCCGTTCTGTATTTACTTTTGTTTTTAAGTATTACCTAACAGCATTTAATTTGTTAATTTAAGATCTAATGCAACTCAAGAATGGAAAGAATAAGATATCTCCATTCCAAAATTACAGATAAGAGACTTTTTGTCAAATCCTAAAATTCAAATTTGATTTTAATTTTTGAAAGCTACAAATACGGTAACTACTTTTTTTTTTTTTTATAAAAAAAAGTTAATTTACAATAGCTATAATTGTTTACAATAAAATTAAAAATTTTAAGATAAGCAGGAGTACTTGTTTACTTTTCTTACTATTTAGCTAAAAATATAAATGTAATAGAAAGAAAAACAAAATTATACTTGAGAAAATGTTCTGCTTTTTTATTGATATTCTACATTTTTTATAATTGCAGTTAAAGCTCTTAATGAAATTAAGGCATCTCTTGGGTGGAGGGTAGTTTATTCCTGGGTTGGAGATGATCCTTGTGGGGATGGCGATTTACCTCCTTGGTCCGGTGTCACATGCACTACTCAGGGTGATTATAGAGTGGTTACTGTCTTGTAAGTGTAAATTAACTTAAATGTTGATTGCACGCTGATCATCTCTTAATCCATTTTCCATTGTTATGTTATGCGCTTTCATGTCATGAAGGCTGAAGCTGATAATAATGGACTTCATTTTATATGTGTAATTGCAGGGAAGTTTATGCAGTGTCCATTGTCGGGCCTTTTCCTACTGCTGTGACTAATCTGTTGGATCTTACTAGGCTGTAAGACTTGCTGGCATATTATTGTCATTCCCCATAATGTTGTTGAGTTATTTCCACAGTTTCTCTAGTTGTTTCTTAAAAGTGGTACTCATTATGTTGAATCTTTTCATCTTAATTTTTGTTATTTTCGCGTCAATCATGAAAAGAGCTAGTTGGCACAAATAGTATTGTTGATTATAAATAAACTTAGGGAATTGATATTTCCACAAGCTAATTTGATATTTCCACAAGTGGATCCCATTTTTAATTAAACCAACTCTTTGTACAGTAAACTAACTATAGGATTTAGTTTTTATGTTCAAATTACCCCTACTTGATAAATAATTAAACATCTGGTTGCTTAACTTTATTTGATTAGTAGCGTTACTCAATGGAAAACAACTTTTACTTATTTAATTTTATGATAGTAATAATATTAATAATAATTAGAAAACTGTTAGGAAATAAGTGAGAAAAATTATTTACACAAAAATTAGGATTTAAGGCTTTCTCCCACCAAGAAAAAAAAATATTTTCAGAATTTCTATTATCATATCATATTACTAAAAAGTCTAAACTTTTTAGTAATATAATTTAGTAAATTATATAACTAGTTTAAATTATATTACTAAAACTAGTTAAGTAATAGTATTTGAATAAAACTTGTTAGTTATAAATCCTAAAATCTTCTACACCAACTAAACCCCATCCTGATTTTGATTAGCTTGTTTCTTTTTAATTTTCTTTTATCATGTCTAAATAAAATAATATATATATATATATATATATACATATATGTATATGTGTGTGTGTGTGTGTGTGTGTATATATATATATATATATACTATAAGATCTTGTCAAATTATTACCCTCCTCCCTGCTTTCCTCTCTTGAGATACTTGAGTCGATTAAGCAATGAAAGTATTAGTACATGAATAACATCACTCTCACTTAAATTTGTGTGTAAATTTTAGGATTAGTATTTATTATTTTTTTTAATTCCAAGTTTTGTTGTGACATCCGTTGCTTATCGTACGTCCTCAGTCATATGAACTTCTCGATTCTCTCTTGTTCTTATGTGTGTGTATATATATACAGTGTTATGTCTACACTTCTTTTTTGTTTATATATATCTTTACACAGTACATGTGCATTTAATAAGAAAGAGAATGTGAATAGATTTTTGAGCAACAGTTAAAATATATTAGAATTCAAGTTTTACTAAATAAGGGCAAATTGGAGATAAAAACTAAATCCTATAGTTAGTCTACTCTGATTAGTTGATTCAAATTTGAACTAGAAGCTTCAAAAGGTATATGCTCTAAATATAGTATATTTTGAACAAACCATATCTTTCGTATCCCTTCAGATCAGATGATTGATATCATATCTTTTCGGTTGAGCTTATCAAGGAAACAATATATCTATCGATTTGGCGCTGATTTCTTGTGACTAAGGATTTCATGGAATCAACCTTCTCATAGCCGTTGGAAGCTCTACTATATATATCTCTCTTGCTCGGCTATTGGAAGACGGAACTTGGAAAAGCTTTAATTAGTCTCATACGTTCTATTCAATAGCGATTCTGAGTTTCTTTCCAAAGAACCCTTTTGTATTGTTCTTAAATTGTATTATCTTTGGAAACTTGATAATGATAATCAATATCCTTGTTCTTAGTTTAAGCCGTGTATCGGCTTGGTCTATCTAGAGTTGATAGGATCTGTTTGTAGACAAGCTTTCAAGGTGCAGATGGTCTGAGAGGTCTCGATGGGTGAGAAAGGATTGCAGAGGTGCGAAGAAGGCGCGTCGTGTCCAACTGGAAAGCTTTCTCAAACAGGGAGTTATTTTGTATTTAACTAAGTTAAATTGAAATAAATAGAGTCTCCAATACTAATTGGTATTGGGCGTGGATTAGCCACTTAGATAGAGGATAGGTCAGAACCACGTAAAAAATCTTGGTGTGATTTTTACTTGGTTTATCTCTTTAACTGTCATTCACGTTCGCACTTCTTTGTATTCACGCCACTATCCGGATACTTCAAAGCGCATGTGTTTAGCTATCTCGATAATAAGAAACGAAGAACATAAGCTAAAACAGATTAAAGCGGTGTGTGTATTTATGCAATTATACCATGTGCGAAAAATTTCAAAAAGTTTTCACTATTTATCACTTTAAGCTTAAACACCTATTCACCCCCCTACAGGTGTGCACATACATAGAATTACATTTGGTATCAAAGCAAGGCTCTACTAATATTGATCGTTGCAGGACGTAGGGGAAGATCCTATGGCACACCTAAACTTTCAAGAAGGTCACTCCACAAGTAGGTCACCGTTGTTGCTCGGAAGTGAAAACTTCAATTTTGGAAGTTCAAATGAAGATCTATCTCGAACCGTGACCCATGGAATGGTGGGTAGTCGAAAATGGACCACTATTCCGCGACACGATGATGGCAAGCCAAAGAATCTTATGGAAATGGACTCGAATGAATTGTATATGGTATCTTATAATTCCAAGGCCATGAATACACTTTTTAAGTAGCATGGTTCATCGAGAGATAGATAAAGTATCTTCTTGTACTACTGCTAAGGAAATTTGGGACACGGTCATCGCATGAGCCATGAAGGTACTACTAAAGTGAAGGAGGTCAAGTTTGAGCATGCTAATGCATCTAATCTGAACTATTCAAATTAGAGAAAATGAATCAATTAGAGATTCACAAGCAAGGTTCCTTACTCTAATGAATTCTCTAAGCATGCTCGGAAGAAAGATTGATCAAAAGGAAATCAATCGAAAGCTTCTCAGAGTCATGCCAAAGCGATTCGCTCCAAAGGTTACTACACTTCAAGACTTAGTCACAATTAGCACAATGGAAACTCTTACCTCATTTGGAGAACTTGAAGAGTTTGAAAACCAATTAAAATTGTACGATGAAGAAGATGAGGCACCTAAGAAGAAGACCTTGGCTCTACAGGCTGAAAGCTACATAGAAGGCAATGATGAAGATTTTGATGAAGAAATTGAAATGCTCTCAAGAAAACTCGAGAGACTACTTCAAAGAAAGAAACAAAGGAAGAATCAAGAAGGTATTTCAACTCCAATGAACAAGTCCAAAACAGAACAAGATGAAGAAATTGGCCAATTATGTTTCATGGGAGTAGAAGATGATGATCAACTTGAGGTAAATCAATTTTCATGAAAATTTTGAAATATCTATGCCTGATTATATTGCTTTACAAAATGAAAATCAAAGGCTTAAAAAGAAAACTGCTTATTTTAAGAACTGCGTAAATGAGCTAATGAATGGAGTTAAGTCACTTATTGAAGAAAGAAAAGAAAATGAATATCTTAAAAATGAAAATCAAATTTTAAAAGAAAAATTAAAAATGAGAGATGTATGCATAGATGCTTTTAATGATGGAAAAATTATGAATATACGCAACATGATGATAATGTAATAAATGCGTAAATAGCATCTTTAAAAAATGATCTTGCTAAATTTGTGCGAGGAGAGAACCTAAATGTTATGTTAGGTGCACAAAGGTCCATCTTGATAAACAAGGGATTGGGTATAATCTTATTAAAATGTGGAAAATAGGACTAATAATAATATTAGAATGATTAATAGTAAATCAAGGCATAAACCACTTTATTGTTCACCATTTGTTACTTGTAAAAAATGTGGTTTTAAAGGTCATTTTGATTCTAATTGCAATAAAATTAGAATAAAACAAATTTGGGTAAAGAAAAGTGATTTATATCTTACTTAACCCAAAAGGACCCAAGAAGATTTGGGTACCAAAAAGATAGAGACTATTTGTTTGTAGGTGTCTCAAGATCAAAAAGGAGATGGATGATTCTTTACTTTGAGAGAATAAGTTACCTATAAATTATTTGGTAGAATATGTAAGTACCTCATGTTGTTGTTTAAATAGAGTTTTAATTAGATATATTATTATAAAAACTCTATGGATTTCAAGGGTTCATAACATCATTTATTATGTCAAATGCTCCATATTTAATACACGTGATAATCTTGATAAAAGGTTGATATAGAGGTAACAAATTTCAAAGGTATGATTATATTGTTTACTTGCTATATGTGATTTTGTTATAACCTTGTTCTATTGTCATTCTTTATGCTTATTTTTTAATTTGGCAAATGGGGTGAGATAACTATCTTCAACTTAATTGATATGAATTATTTTTTGTTGATGACAAAGGGGGAGAGATATAACTTGATGATTTATTTCTTTTTGATAATGACAAAGGGGGAGAGATATTTGGGTATATTTAAATTGGTTTGAATTGGTATTCATGTTGATATTGAGATACTATATTATACTGGAATATGCAATGATGTTTTTTTTGGATAAAGTAATTTTGTCCTTAATATGCATAAATTTAGGGGGAGCCATATACTTAGGGGGAGCATGTTGGTGCATAAATTGTCATCATCAAAAAAGGGGAGAATGTTGGTTTTTGATTTTATGATGTTTTGAATGATGACTAATTTAAGTATATTAGACATGTCGCATGGTTCATGGTTTGTTATAATATTATAATTAATATGCATGGATTATGGTTGTAATTATGATAATATAATATGCATGAATATTGGCGTTATATAATATTTATTATATGCATGAATTGTGGGTGGACATTATGGTAACATATAACGATCCATATAAATCTATATTGCATGTTTCTTTGTAATCTCATCTCAATTGATTGACAGGGAATGAAATTTGGTCAACTCGATTAGTTGATTCAAATTTGAACTAAAGCTTCAAAAGGTATATGCTCTAAATATAGTATATTTTTAACAAACCATATCTTTCGTATCCCTTCGGATCGGATGATTGATATCATATCTTTTCGGTTGAGCTTATCAAGAAAACAATATATCTATCGATTTGGTGTCGATTTTCTTGTGATCGAGGATTTCATGGAATCAACCTCTCATATAGTAGTTGGAAGCTCTACTATATATATCTTTCCTGCTCGGTTATTGGAAGACGGAACTTGGAAAAGCTTTAATTAGTCTCATACGTTCTACTCAATAGCGATTTTGAGTTTCTTTCCAGCAACCCTTTTGTATTGTTCATAAATTGTATTATGCTGGAAACTTGATAGTCGGTAATCAATATCCTTGTTCTTAGTTTAAGCCGTGTATCGGCTTGGTCTATCTAGAGTTGATAGGATCTGTTTGTAGACAAGCTTTCAAGGCTGCAGTAGTGCAGAGGTCTCAGTGGTGAGAAGGATTGCAGAGGTGCAAGAAGGGGCAGTCGTGTCCAACGGAAAGCTTTCTCAAACAGGGAGTTATTTTGTATTTAACTAAGTTAAATTGAAATAAATAGAGTCTCCAATACCAATTGGTATTGGGCGTGAATTAGGCCACTAGATAGAGGATGAAATTTGAACCACGTAAAAATCTTGGTGTGATTTTTACTCCGCTTATCTCTTTAACTGTCATTCACGCTCACGCACTTCTTTTGTTATTCACGCCATTATCCGGACACTAAAAGCAGAATGTGTCTAGTCATGCGATAATAAGAAACGAAAGAACATAAGCTAAAGCGACATGTGTGTAGTCAATGCTCTAATTATACCATGTGAGAAAATTTCAAAAAGTTTTCACTATTTATCACTTTAAGCTTAAACACGTATTCACCCCCCCTCTAGGTGTGCACATACATAGAATTACATCTACTGCATAAAGGGTTGGTTTAGTTAAAAATGGGACTCACTTGTGGAAATATTAATTCCCTACACTTAATACTCAGTATATTAGAAAAACGAAAAATCACAACTGTTTATCCACTTTTATAAGTGTGAAAATTGAAGCCATTTTAATACTGACTAGCATATTATTAATCAAATCTCACTTAAAAGTAATTTTATTTATTTCGTTCTTCTTGCAGGGATCTTCATAACAACAAGTTGATTGGACCAATTCCACCTCAAATTGGGCGTTTAAAACGTCTTAAGATACTGTATGTTCTTCCAAGCTATTAGTATATATTTATTGCTTTTGTATCTGCTATTAATTTTTTTTTATATCCTCATCGTAAAATATGTAAGCAAAGCACTCCATATTGTACAATGGCTCTTATTAGTGATGTATGCAACCAACCATGAATAGAAAGTCTTAGTGGCAATGGCTTTGTTTCAACATCATATATATTAATAAGAAATTATGTACTTTAGAGTCCCTTGTTTTTTATGTTTTTGTGTTTGTTACTTATACAGAATCCATATCCATGTTTCTGTTGAGAAAATTGCAATGTTTTAAAAGGCGCTAGGCGGGAGGACATTTAATATTATTAATTATGAAATTATTTTAATTTGCGTAATTTTCAAAATTGAGGACTTGAAGAAAATGACAAATACCATATACTAAGTATGACTAACATGTCTTTGACGTATTAGTTTTATTCATAAACAAAATTGGTATTAAATAATAAAATTTAAAATTTTAAGAATTCAATTCAATATTAAAACTTAAGAAACTAAACATAAATTCAAGAATTATATTGAATTAAACTAAATATTACAAATGTATCATCATTTATAGAATTTCAAGTTGTTACAAGTTCAAAAAATTACAACTATAATAAAATTATCCATTTTGACTTTATCTTGTTCACTTCTTGTTGTGATTTGATATGCTATAACTTGCATTAAGAATATGGTAAATCATTAAAAAAATAAATATATCAAGATTTGGTTTTGGTAGTAATTTAAAAAAAAAACTCCGCCTAGCGCCTAGCTCGCTTTTTTTACCGATTTGGCCTTAGGCACGGCGTCAGGCCCCCGCCTAGCGCCGCCTAGGCCGATTTTTAGAACAGATGAAAATTGTGAAGGGGCCCTGAGTCCTGATTAAAATGATACGGAAGATGCTGTATTATTTTGTACCTTGAAAACTTCAATCTAGATGCAAAATTTTAAATATAACACAATCATATATAAAAGATTTTTTGCATCCTTAACTTTCCCGATTTTTACTTGTGATTGGAGATCTGGTGAAACTTGGGACCGGGCAGTAGTGCACATGGCATCTTCGAAATTATAGCAATGCCGATTAGTTTAAATGGCACGACTACTTTGTCTTAAGTTATCTACTAGTTAGCGCCTAGAGCCGTGCTAGTTTTCTCAAAAGAAGATGGCCGACTGAAGTTTGCTTTCATCAGTAGCGTTTCTTTTAAGGCTATGTGTGAATCAAAAGTATTTCTATCTAGGAAAGCATACCAAGCTTTCGATTGTAGAAGGCATGTTTACCATATGAATAATGGAAAAAAGTTGGTAGAAAAATAGTTCACCCCAAAATATTTAATATTTAACTTGCTAGTAGACCATAAAATATGTACTTACAGAATATAATACAAAGTTGGTTTTCAAGGAGCTGAATTTTGATTAGATCCCAGCTATTCTGGAATCTGAATTATAGATAATTTCTCTTCAAAAATAGTGAAAGATCAGCTGAGAAGAATTTTCCAAATCAACTTAAGTCTCTGCATAGAGTGACACAGCGTGCTAATTTCTTTAGTTAGTTCATTCAAACCCTTGCCTCTTAGTAGCAAAAAAGACTAGCTACAGCTCAAAAGGCCATTAGTTCTAAATCTGATAAATCCAATCATTCAGTTGTCTTTTGTTTGTTTTTTTTTTGTAAAGAAAAAAAATGCTATTAATACAATTTTATTTGGTCATGGATATTAAGATTTTGCCACTTGTATCTGCTTTGTTAATTAGGTTTTCTTAAAATCATCAACATGGCATTGAGTTATTTAGACATAGTCCAAGCAAGTGAATATCAAGATTTTATTTACCAATTTATGTTGTTGATAAGGTCTATTCAGGCTAATTTGATATGGTTATATATTCAGAATGGCATGCATCATCAAGTTTATATTCTAAAATTGGGCCTGCTCCGCTGAATGTTGTGTCTTTTATTGATGCATCATTACGGATATGTCCTGTTATCTGATTCTAGAATTTTCCTGTTAGATTAGTACTTTTTGCCTTTCAAGATTTTTTTTATTTTACTTAAATTTGATTCGAGTTTATACAATTTACATTTACCAATGTATCTTTTAATTTTTATTCCTATATACTAATTTGTTGCTTGTTCTCAGTAATTTGAGATGGAATAAGCTGCAAGATGTCATTCCTCCTGAAATAGGTGAATTAAAGAGACTAACACATCTGTGAGTAATTTGAGTGTTTTGAGGTTATTTGGTTATGTTCGGTAATCTGTTCATATTACTTAGATATAACATTAACCCTAAAACTTCTGCAGCTACTTGAGTTTCAATAACTTTAAAGGGGAAATTCCCAAGGAGCTTGCGAATCTTCCTGAACTTCAGTACCTTCATCTACATGAAAATCGTTTCATTGGGCGGATTCCACCAGAATTGGGCACTTTACAAAACCTCCGGCACTTGTAACATTCTGTGTTCTCTGCTTGTCTCTAGCAAATTATTAGGTAGGTGTTCACTTTTATCTTTTTAGGGATAATGTAATTTTGACTCCATCTATTTCTAGGGATGTTGGTAACAATCATCTGGTTGGTACTATAAGGGAACTCATTCGCATTGAGGGGTGCTTTCCAGTTCTGCGAAACCTGTAAGTCAACCACTTTGAAGAAATTTGAACTACCTAGGACGATAATTCTTTTGTCTAATTATATGAGCCTTAATTCTAACTTCCAAGCTTGCCTTTTCTCTTCAATTCAAATATGCAGTTATCTAAATAATAATTATCTTACGGGAGGAATTCCATCACAGCTTGCAAACTTGACAAATTTGGAAATTTTGTAAGTACTGCATATCTGTGTAAAATATTTTCCGTTATTATACTCTTACTGAATTTTAGTTGGTTGTTTATCTTACAATTTGTTAATTTGATTGCTACAGGTATCTATCATTCAATAAAATGTCTGGAATAATCCCACCTGGGCTTGCTCATATTCCTAGATTGACATACTTGTAAGTGTTTTTTCCAGCTTTCTGTTGTGTTACTGCTTAGGGAATGCTTTCCATAAGCATAGACCTCAAGTTGGCATTTAAGACTTTTGATGCATGTGTATTGGAATAAAACAAGATCTACTTGGCTGACCTGATCCACATAGTCATATAAGCTCAAGGACAAGAGTTGAACAATTGGCCAAGCAAGTAAACTATTTTTAGCAAATTCAACCCAACTAGATTTCCAAAATTCTACTAATATCAAATAATAGACCTGGCTCCAAGATTTATATATTCTTTGACAGAGAATATATAACTGATGCTTCATTATGTCGAGAAAGCGAGAATTTCCTCTGGCATTATAGATATATTCTCTTTAACTTCTCTTAAATTTATAATTGGACATATATTTGACTTGCTTATCAATGTCACCAAAGTTGATGCAGTTTTATGGAGTTTTACAGTCCGGCATCTTGCTCCATTATATTTTGGTTGATTCATTCCTTGACCAGCTAAGAGTTTGAAACAAGCGGAACAACTTGTTTACCTGAATAATCAATTATCATCAGCAGAAACTTTTTATAGCAAACATGACCATTATCTATATGACATTGCCAGTGTTTTAATCTTATGGATTATGGTTGATTATGTTGTTACTGATGCCATTATGACTTGTTTAAATTGGAATTTGAGTCCTGCACGATCAAGTTCACCGCCTACATCTATATACGCATTTGATTAGTAGTTAATGGCACTTCCACAGGTTGTAAGCTGTTGTTGTATGTGGGATATGATAATTTAATATATTATAAGCCGGCTTTAACTGAATTTCAGGTACCTGGATCACAATCAGTTCAGTGGGAGGATTCCTGATGCCTTCTATAAGCACCCTTTTCTGAAAGAATTGTGAGTTTCTTCTCTCTTTTTCATTGGTTTCGGGGAGAAATTTGTTTTCAGAATTTTGTCTCCGATGTTATTGTTGCAGGTACATCGAAGCAAATGCTTTCCGACCAGGTGTAAACCCAATCGGGGTTCACCAAGTTCTTGAAGTTTCTGATACAGATTTCCTGTTTTAGTTAACATTTTTAACCAAATTTTTATTTGTTGGCGGCAAAGTAAATTTTGTTCATCTAGTTATCAAATCAGTTGTTGAACTCCGAAGGAGTTGATTGTACCTGTATTGTATTGTACGTAATATATTTCTTTATCTCGATTAATTCTCCAACAAAACAGAGCGTCTCAAAATGTAAATTCCACTAACAAATGCCTCAGTATAAATATAAAAAGCCTTGCAAATTTTAAATTAGATAACAAAGGCCAATAACATCCTGAGTCTCAAATTTATATTCCTCTGATGGTAAACATGATAGCAAGAAGATTTATACCGTGTAAAAGAAACAGAGAGAGAGAGAATCGCATAATTAATCTTCCTCCTACATATCACATAGAATCAAAGGGAAATCCCAAAACTGAAATATAACAAACCAACAGTAATATTTATAGTAAAATTACTATTACTATTATTAAATATATTACTAACAATTTAAGATGAAGATGTAAAACCGAGGCGAGGGATAACAAAATACCCGGTGGTTGCAGCTCTGTTGAGTTGAGATTAATGTCGTCCTTGTTCATGAGTTGTGAAAACCATCACCTACATATATAACATATAGCAACAGACAACATATAATAACGGATCAGACTGAATATATATATAAAACTAACTAACATGTCAAAAGTTTTTAAGTGTTATTATGGTAGGTGAAAGATATTTAGTAGTAAAGTAATCGTTAAGATTGATTTATTAAAATTATGGCACATGATCAGCACCACTTTTACCCAATTCCATTTTAAATAAGAGATATAAGTCCCTTATCCTTATCCTTTAAAAGGAAGCAAAGATTTTCTGGTAGGAGTTTAGGTAATCAGATGAACCCAAAATCTTAATAAATCCAACCAAAAATTTTTAAAGTTCTATTTCTATTTAAATTATAAACCCTATACTATACCCTACTAGGCCATAAACAGGACCCTATTTAACTTTGGACTCTTTTTTCTCGCACTCTACTTATAAAAAAGATTTTAGATATAATTTTTATTTTATTTTTTTATATAAAAAAATAGTTGAAGACTAAAATTTGTTACTAAAAAGATAATTAAAAAAATTGTGTGTATGGGTCCCTACCAAACTACCAATACAAACTTTAATGTTCAAAGGGTGAGGGAAAAAAAGTCAACAAAAAAAATATAACCCATCTTTAATTTGAGTTGCCGTATGAATTTATGTCTATATTAAATATGAAAGAGTGTGAGATAAGAAAATATAAGAATAAATGAATGGTAGATACATAAGATATTATGTGATAAGATTTTACAACTATTCGAATTCGAATAAAATAGATGAATGTGAATATACATAAGATAAATAGTGAATAAAAAGAGACCTACGCATATAAGAATTTAATTGTTGAATTTTTAGAGAGGGAGGGAGAGAGAGAGTAGTATTTTTCTCGAGTCTAACCAACAAATAATTAAGTTGAGTTGTAATCGAATAGAAGATGAGTTCACTGAAGAGGGCTCAAACTCGTGCCGTGCTATATATATATATATAACCCTAACTTAACTTCCAGTAATCATAAAAAAAAACTTAAAAACAATGGATTCATACGTTAAAGCAGTGGTATTATTTGTTGTTATTTTATCATGGCTTACATTGTCTATGGCGGAAGATGTGAAGGTGAGTGTAAAGAGTGTAACATCAATTGCAAAAACCGATGATAATTTTATATGCGCCACATTAGATTACTGGCCTATAAATAAATGCGACTACAATCAGTGTCCATGGGAAAAAGCTTGCCTCTTCAATCTGGTATATATGTTTTTTCTCACTCAATCTTCATTAAAATTTTACTAGTACTTAATATACACACACGTAGATATGTAGATTTAATAATAATAATGAAAATATCTCTAATGGAGTGGAGTCCGTGAAACTTAATTTCAGGATTTGGGCAACAAGATTCTTGCTAATGCTATCAAAGGTATGTATGTATGTATGTATGTTGTGTTCATATATAATAATATTATTATAAAAGAGTACATGTGTTTTTGATATTTCATTCTTTATTGTTTAAGTTTATTATTACATGTTGTGAAAATGGATCACATGCAGCATTCGGTTCCCTTCGGCTGAGACTTGGGGGGTCATTGCAAGATCAGGTTGTATATAAAGTTGGATCGATCAAAAAATGTCCACATTTCAGAAAGAAAAAAGATGGGCTTTTTGGTTTTTCCCACGGTTGCTTCCACATGGAGAGATGGGATCAGCTCAACGACTTATTCAATAAAACAGGGTATTTTTAATATACTAACTAGTACCCACCCACTCACCCACCCACCCACCCACCCACCCACTCACCCACAATTTTTTATAGTTTTGTATATATTTTTTTTAAAAGTAGTTTACAGTTGACATGAGTGAGTGAACTCAAGGAAACGAGTGTTTCTCATAAGTTTTAGTATTAATAATGATGATATGTGCCTGCAGAGCTCTAGTGACATTTAGCTTGAATGCCCTTCGAGGGAAGAAAAAAGCAGACGATGGTAGCAGTCTTTGGGTAGGAAACTGGGACGCAAGTAATGCTCGTGATTTCATGAATTACACCGCCACAAAGGGTTACAAGATCGATTCAGATGAATTCGGTAAAATTAATTTAGTGTTGCTGTATATACATACATACATAAAATAGATGATATAGATAGATAGGATAAAAGATTATAAAGAAAAGGGACCCACAAATTACTATTTTATTATTCAAAATAAGCTGACTTATTTCTATTTTTCCAAATTGTTAACGCCAAGATCTTTCTCCACGTCCCAATCACGTAAGACGTCTTGATCCTCGCATGATAAAACACACAACAACACCGAAGCTTGACGACGGTTCCGTCGAGGATAGCTCAGGCGTGGGAATTAAATGCGTGTTCACGAGGTTAACAATGGAGGAATATATGGTTACAGTGTATTGAGAGAATTAAAATCTCTGTCGTGTGTATGGGAGAATATGAGTAATCGGATATGAGAGAACATACCTCATACGATGGCTTCCTTCTTCTAAGTTATATTACTTTTGCTTGGATTATTGTGCCACCCACTACTACCACGACACCCCCTCCGATCCGATGGACCTCATTTATATCGGGTTTATCTCTCGCTTTTGGCTTTGTTTTCTCCGTGGTAGGTTATGATCCCATCCACATTAATGCATGGCGGAGGAGGATTGGTCAACTGTCATGCTTTTTTCATCATCACAAGTCAAAGTAATGAGATATTAAAATATCTAATGGGTCGATCCACCGGTCCGACCCTTTATCCAATAAATTAAATAAAGTTGACACAATAAATAAATAGCTCAAAAGTCCCATGGCTTAATAATAAAAGCCCAATAGATTATCTTGATAAATGGGCCCAATCTATCCTACCAAGATAGGAGAAATATTATGACCCAACATTACCCCCTAGTTTTTTAGTTAAACAAAATGTTTAATGGAAAACTATATAAGATTCATGATATTTAGAATTTAATAAAGGCTCAAAATAGGAAATAAGTGGATCATACCCACTTTTATCATAATGAAGTGGAATAAGGGAGGATCGGATAGTGGATACCCGAAGCAATAAGCCCAATTTGATAAAGGATCTGAATCTGAGCGGCATGGGCGAATAAGATAGAGATCCAACAATCGAACCCATCGGACAAGATATTCAAAGGTCATCCAAACGTATTCCACTTTAATTCCCATTATTACTTACGACATTAAATCACATTTACCTCATTCACGTATAATGATCGATATAAAAGGTAAACCTCACCAAAATTGACGGTTTTACCTCTCTCGATTTGAAATTCGAACCTTTGAGCTTTCTTCCTTCTCTCGAAAAACCTCTCTTTAACTTTCACAAACTTAACAATAGTGAATCCAAGCCAAAACCCTTCAAGTTCTTCTCGTTCAAACCCCAACCAAGGGGTTCAAGTGCCAATCCACCATCTCCCATTTGATTTCTTCAAGGATGGGGAACAATTTCCTCATGCCAACATCACCTCCACCGCTTTAAATCTGAATCGCAAACTCTCCTGGATTCGGTTGTCATATTAGGATAACTTTACTATGAGGGCTCCATCTGTGAGGAAGCGAATGTACCAAATGACAGACGGATGGGTCGCCATCTTAACTACTCTCTGCTTTGAAAAGGGGGTTCGCCTTACCCTCCACGCCTTCATGGTTACCTCCTAGGGTTTATTGGAGTAAACCATGCATGTTTGTGCCCAACTCCTATATCCATATCTTTGGCGTTCATCGCTTACATCATGAACTAGGGATACCCTCTGTTGATCTTTCTTTACCTCTTCTACCATTTGGCGAGATCCCGAGAACGAGGGTTCAAAATCTTGAGCAAATAAGTCCCCCACGCCCAAACTTCGAAATTCGAGAAGAGGCCCTCGATGAGCACCCTCGAGCAACAAAGGATGGCACGAGAAATGGTTCTTCGTCATTTGGTCACAGGAATCTCTTCCTTCCCGATTGGACCACTTGAAGCGTATCTCTCTGCCGACTTGGTGACATCCCCGAGGCGCGCGTGAGGGAGATGGGCGACTTCATGAATAAAATCCCTTCTCAAGAGTGGAGCTTCACTCTACTGATCAAGCAAGCATGGTTGTATGACCATAAACGTAAGTCTTGGACCATTCTGTGATATAATTTTTTGAAATGTTTATGTGGTACGGATTTTAACTTGTGATTATTTGCAGTGTCTTTGATCAAACCAACTTCCTCGGAGGTAAAAGACTTGGAAGATTTCTTGGCGGGGAGGATTGCTGATGCAAATGAAGAACTCCCTAATGAGGAGCCTTCCAATCAGACCCCCGCCTTTAGAGCCAACACTAACTCCCCTTCGGACGATGACCTGAAGGCGACAATCCTATCATCCCCGGCGGTCCTCCGACCTCATAGAAGGAAGAAGGCGCCAAAGGGCGAGGACTCTCATGAGATAAATCCTGAAAGCGGCGAGGAGGTACTTCCGAGGTAAACCCACAAACAATTCCTTCAATCGAACCCACAACAACCTCCGAACCAACTCCACCAACCTCTCAACCAAATCTAAGAAAGAGAGTCTCCTTGACATTCCTCCACACGATCGGGCGAAAGTCCTTCGTCTTAAAAAATTGAAAGCAAAATAATTCCTCTTCTGCCTCAGCGAATGCCAGCTCGTTCCCCTCCTTCAACATCCAAATTTCTTAAATGAAACCCCAACACCTAGCGGCTTGGCGGTCGAAGCCAACCCTTCTCCGTCCCGAAAAAAAAAATTTTTGGACGGTCAAATTTTGGCTCGACTTACGAACCTTCTTCAACTCCCGAGCCAATGCCACTCGATCACCTTCTCCAGAGGCAATGCATGCGGATCCTTCACGGTTCGCGATCGACTATGCCTCCTCCTCGAGGACCAATGACATCCGAATTTCAGCATGATGCCATGGGTTCACCGACTATGTGGCCTCGGTTCAATGCCAATTTCCCCTTTCAACTGTTTGAGGCCTTTGTTCGTGAGACCGATGACCATCGGTTCGGGAACAGTTCAACGGGATTTGCTCGTGAAGGCGTGAGCTACTTGCTAAGGTAAATGACTCTTCTCTTCCTTTGCTTACTTACTTTCATATTCATACATCTGTAGCTGATTGAATAACACTGAACATGAACAGGCAAATGCTATCTTCGGACGTCTGCGTCCCAGATCTCTCCAAGCTGAATCCGAGGAGGAAGCGTTGAAGAAGGAAAATTCCTCCCGAAATCACTTTTGGCTCGGAAAGGGACTCATCGTGAAGGCCTTCTTCATACTAATGAAGGTCTTGAAAAAGAGTTAGCCCAAGCTAAGGGAGAAGTGAAGGCTTCCAAGGAAGAACTAAAGTCGACTAAGGCTCAAGATCTTTGAAATTGTCAACATGAACGTCGACTTAGTTCGGAGAAGTGAACCGAGGATGCATAAGATAAAGGAGTTGAAGTCCGACGCTAAAATCTTGACCGGGACGATCCATAAGTTTGAAAGCGGGATGAAAAGCTTCAATGAATATCTGGCGAAAGAATTCGAGCAAAGAGATCCGAGAACTCAAGGCTCTTGGGACCTTGGGCCTCCTCTAATCGATGCTCTTCATGAAAAATTTGTGAAGAGTATAGAACTTCAGACGAAATAAATGAAGAAATCATGAGAATTCACAAAAAAAAAGCTACGAGCTCTGCCAAGTCTTGGCAAGGAAAAGTTGATCAAGGCTAACTTAGATCCTTACTTTTTTGGACTCTTCTTGATGATGATGGAGCTACACAAAGCACCGAATTATGGGTTGTCTTAGGTCTTATTATGAATATTTGTAGAAATTTTATGTTATTTCCTTACTTGTAAATGAACTTAAATATTAATGAGAAATGATTTTCTTCCTTATGACTTCAGTGTACTTTTTATTTTATGTCAATACTTCAATATGAATTTATATGGACAAGTATACAAAAAACCCTTTCGAGGATTTAACTTCAAATGATTAAGCATGTCATATAACAGATAAGCATGTCATATAACAGATAAAGTGATGTTAAGGGACGAGGCCTTCCGAACTTAACACTTAAATAAAATAAAGTATCAAATACTCATCGGCTCCGAAGTGTGAGATCAGTCATTTGTTTACCACTCGGGATGAAACAATTATACGAAAACCAAGATATAAGGATCAAGACATAAGGACCAAGATATAAGGATCGAGACTTAAGGACCAAGATATAAGGATCGAGATATAAGGACCAAGATATAAGGATCGAGATATAAGGACCAAGATATAAGGATCGAGACTTAAGGACCAATTGTGACCATTGACTTACCACCCTGGTAAAATCAATATAGGATCCTTCGCTCTACCACTCGGGGTAGAATCGACATAAATTTCGCCATCGAATGGCCAAATGAGTCCTACCATACCTCCTTACACCATAGTGACCATAGGACAAAATAGGACCGGGACCAATAGTGACCATTGATTTCATACCTGGTAAAATCAATATAGGATCCTTCGCTCACCACTCGGGGGGTAGAAACGACAAATGGGTTTGCCATCGAATGGCCAAATGAGTCCTACCATACCTCCTTACACCATAGTGACCATAGGACAAAATAGGACCGGACTAAATAGTGACCATTGATTTACCGCCTGGTAAAATCAATATAGGATCCTTCGCTCACCACTCGGGGTAGAACGACAAATGGTAAATTTGCCATCGAATGGCGGTGAGTCCTACCATACCTCCTTACACCATAGTGACCCATAGGACAAAATAGGGCGGGATCAATAGTGAAAAAGTGTCTTTTTATTGATAATGAACAATAATATACGCTTAGATGAATTAACTTGATCTTTATTGAAAGTATTTAGAAGCTTTGCCAACGTGCCAAGTGTTTTGATTTGGAACCATCTAATGCCCTTCACCTAGGTAAGTGCCTTGTTTGGATACTTGATCACCTCATATGGTCCCTCCCAGGTTTGGCATTAACTTCCCAGATTTTGAGGTGTAGAAGCTTGGCTTCTCTGAGGATCAAGTCTCCTACTTGAATCTGCAAGTTTGACTCCTTTGTTGTAATGCTTATTCTCTCCGTTGATAAGCGACCAATTTAAGTAGAAAGCAACCTCTCTAGCTTCTTTTAGTAGATCTAAATTGGCCTTGATCCTTCGTCATTGTATATTTTTTGTATTGGTGACGAAAGACTTGGAGATCCGATTTCGACAGGGACTAAGGCATCGATACCATAGGCGGTCGAAAGAAAGCGAATCCCGATGGTAGTCCTTGGTGTAGTCCTAAGCCCACAACACACGAGAAGCTCCTCTCCGCCATCTTCCTTTAGCTTCATCTAGTCTGCGCTTGATCCCGATTCGTGACATCCCGTTGGTCACCTCAACTTGGCCATTTGACCGTGGATGAGCCACAGAAGTCTTCTTATGTTGAATCTGAACTCCTTTAAAAATGCTTCAAATTTTGATCCCACAAACCGCGTCCGGTTGTCCGATATTAATACTCTGGGATCCCGCGAAACACTACTGGATTCTTTTATGAACTTCAAGCATTCTTGTCTCATTAATTAAGCTGGCTTCGCTCTACCCACTTAGTCATGTAATCAATAAAGAACTATGACAAAACTAACTTGACCTTTAGCTTTAGGCAATGGACCCAATATATCTACCCCCAGACGGTGAAGGGTATAGGAGATAAAATCGATATAGCTTCTTCCGGTTGGTGATAATGATCGGATTTATTGAGTTGGCACTTTTCACATTTCTTAACATACTCTGTAGCTTCCTTGAAAATTGTAGGCCAATAGTATCCTTGTCGAAGTACTTTGTAAGCCAAAGATTTAGCGACCATATATGATCTCCGCAAAATGCCTCGTGAACTTCCCCAAGAAGCATATTCACTTTCGGATGGGACCGAGCACTTGATAATGGTGAAGAAAAGGTCGATCGGTAAAGATCGCCATCAATAAGAGTAAAGTTAGGCGCTCTTGTATTTGATCTTCTTTGCTAACATCCGATCCGGGAAGGAAGGACGCCATCCGCCAAATATTCGATGTAGGGGTCATCCAAAGATTAGTTAGATTCGATACATCATCGACTTCATCTTGAACACTTACCATTATTCTGAAACTTCCAAGTAAATCGATCCGTTAAAAACATCTCGCATCCGTAGTAGCCAATTTTCGACAATGCATCGGCGATAGAATTGTCATTACGCTCTATGCCCCGAAATTAAATACGAAGCGAAATCTCGAAGTCATTCTTTAACTCCGCCAAATACTTGATCATTCGATTCCCACGAGCTTCATAGTCCCCTGATAGCTGCTTGACAACCAACTGAGAGTCACTGTAGATGATAAGGTTCCGGACCTCTAGACTCTTTGCCAATCGAACACCCGCTAGCACTGCTTCATATTCGACCTCGTTGTTTGTCGCTTTAAATCCAAATCTGATGGCTGTTGAACTTTGAACCCGTCCGGACTCGTCAAGATAATTCACCTTACTAACTAGTTAGGGTAGAAGAACCATCTGCATATAGGGTCCAAACATTACGATCCTCGTTGAAGAATCAAATCGCTTTCGATCGGAGGATTCGACTTAGGTAACTTCGGCATCTGCTTCTGTGAACGAACATTCTACTATGAAAAACTTGGCCTTTGATAGCGGTTCGTGGATGATATTCGATGAAAAAGCGTGACAACTCCATTGTCCACGCCGTTAACCTTCCTCGAAACTTCCGACGCCCATCACCTTCTTCAATGGTTGATCGGTGTAGACAACGGAGAGCCAACCTTGAAAATATCGCCAAAGCTTCCTACTAGCAATTATCAAAGCGAAGGCAAATTTTTCAATATTTGGATACCTGGTTTCAGCATCTCGCAGGACGTGACTAACATAATAGACTGGATGCTTTGTTTTCCACCGATCTCCCGAACCAAAGACAGCCCAACTCGGCCATTAACTTGAACTTGCGCAGAGATATAGATATAAGGTCTCTCTTGGAATGGGCTTCACCAATAAAGGAGCCGAGGAAAGATCGCCTTTATGCTCTGGAATGCGTCTTCACACTCTGAAGTCCACTGGAACGTCTTCGCATTCTTGGCCCTTTTAAAGTATCGAAGAAAGAAGGCACCTCTCTGCAGATTTGCGATTTAACCTCCTTAATCTTTGCATCTCGCGATCGACGTTGGGCGTCTTTGAATGACCGAGAGTCTTCATATCAAGAATGGCTGAATCTTCTCTCGGGTTGGCCTCGATACCCTTTGACTAACAAGATAACCCGAAACTTCCCCGCACCGAGGCCGTAGAAAGTGCATTTGGTAGGATTAAGCCTTAGTTGACGATGGCGAGACGATGCCCGAAAGCATTCCTCTAGATCGTCTAAATGACTCGAACGTGCATGCTTTTCACAATCATGTCATCAACGTATACCTCCATGTTCCTTCCTAAATGCCGCCATCGAAGATGAAGTTCATCATTCTCTGGGTAAGTGGCTCCGGCATTTATAAGGCCAAAAGTCATCTTCTTGTGGGCGTGCATAATCGAGCGGTGTGTAATAAACGCCATCTTTGGGATGTCCTCTCTACGCATGGATATTTGGTAATAACACGAAAAAGCATCCATAAAGCTTAGTAATGCGTACCGAAGTGGCATCGATAAAATTTGATCAATATGGGGTAGGAGGATAAAGTCCTTCTGACAAGCTTTATTGAGATCGGTGTAGTCGATGCAAACCCGCCATTTTCCATTCTCGCTACACTTTTGACACACCACATTCGCCATCCACTTTCGGGATAATCAATTTCATAGATGAAGTCGGCGACCAAATGACTTTCTTTATTTCCTCATCAATGATTTTACGTCATTCGGCAAAGATCCGCCTTTTCTCCGCCGAAACTGGTTTCTTCGAGGATCTACATTCAGTACATGCTTTCGGTATCTTCCCATTAACTCCGGGCATGTCCTTCTTCCTCTATGCAAAAATATCCGCATAGCATATGATGAATGTTTATATAAGGTTTGTCAAGAAGGGTTACTCGTAAACTGAGCCGATCTTCACGTCTTGTCGGGCTTTCCAATGATCAACTCGACCTCCTCGTCTCTCCGGCGAGAATCACCATCGGTTCGAACTACTTTCGATAAAGGGCTCAATCTCAATTATCATCGCTTTCTTTTGCTTCTTTGACCCCACTCCGGAGGAAATAACAAAGATTCCGATAGCATCGTCGGGCGGATCCAAGTCCCCGCCACCTCTCTACTCCATGGCCGTGGGAACTTGATTTTGAAATGAGGATGGAGGTCACGGCTTGAGAAAGCGATTAAAGTAGTCTTCCCAAGTATAAGCGTTGTAAAGTGAATCAACGTCATAACATAGAATTTACACACTATTTCGACTTCTTTGGTATTGTCAGTGTCAAGACAACCGGGAGTTCAATAGTGCTCTGCTTTACTACGGGATCATTCTTTGAAGCCGTGATAAAGGAGCTTCTGCCCGACCTCCATTTTACGCGTCAAAGTGCATCCTACGATAGGCGTGGGCATACAGGATATCTCATCAAGATCCATTGTCTATCATCATGCGCTTCATGTCCACCGTGCCCACTTGCGCTGTGATCACCAAGGCCCCCTCATGCGGCTCGATGGGCTCAGAAGGAGAGTCAGCGTCGGTGAATGATATGACAGTCCCGGGGAATGGTCTATCTCTGCTTTTAGGTGAGCATCTGTCGTAGTCATGGCCAAAATTCGAATAAGCCCTTCTCTTCTTCCCTATCAACTTCCCCGTGGACCCACCGGTTATCACATCGATAACATGCCTTGGCGGCGATCAGAGCCCTCGAATCCGTCTGCGAATAAAGACGGTTAACGTTCTGCTAATTATTTACGGCCACATACTGCACCAACAAGCCGTCTTTTAATCTTCCTCTCCACAAAGTCTTTCAAATTGCAACACTCGTTAGTGTCGTGGCCAGCGGCCTGATGATAGCCACAATACTTACGAGAGTTACCCTGCCCAGTTCGGTAATTATCACGGGGTGGCTCAAAGAAAGGTTGGTTTCTGATCTGATCCAAAATTATCGATCTATCAGTGTTTTTAGTTTGGTGTAGATCTTATTCACCTTCGGTAGGAGCGGAGGATGACCGCTTCCTCGCCGCCAGAATTGTTATACTTTTTTGAATCGCCTATGTCCGATCATTATACCCCCGCTTCTCCTGTTCAACTTCGGCTTAGGAGCCACCGACTCTTTCCCCTGACGAAAAGGAGGATTTTTCAGTCGTTCATAGCTTCTTCCACAACGATGTAGCCTTCCTTTGTCAAAGGCTTGACGAAGCTCTTCGGATGATTGAACATCAACTTCTTCACCAACTTTTCGGACTTGACCGGATCCAATCCATTCGGAACAAACCTACGACTGGAGGTCATTAAGATCGGACACTGACCGATCGCTTCTTCTCGAACCTCTTCATCATCGCCCAAAGATTACTTGGCAAGCTGCCAAATCGTGCTAAAAGAACCCGTGGGCTTTCTCTTCTTCTATTGTTCTCGAACGAGCATGGAACTTATCACAAAGTTCGGTCCACGAGGATATGGAATCAAGGCAAAGTTCTCGACCACCGTCTCGCATCTTTTCGGCGTTATAACAAAGGTGTGGCACTTGGCGAAGATCGGTGAAGTCGTAATAGTCCATTAGTCAATTGACGCTCGCTGCTATGGTCATAAGGATCTCCGGTTCCATCGTAACTTTCCATGCGAGGCATTTTTTAGTGATATCCGCTTTTCCTTGAGAATAGGCGAGGAAAAAGGGGATCTTTCTTTCGAGGCGTCCTTCACTTTCTTTGGACCTCAGCCAGTTGTTTTCTAAGCTCTTTAAGCTCCTTTACTAGAAAATCAACGCCTTCAGGCTGCGGAGAAGCCTCTTTCTCATGAACAATATTATGTCTCTGAGAGGATCGACCCCCTCCTGCCGATCCTACTGCCCTAGAGGGACTTCTTGATCTGCTTCGGTACACAACTCTTTCCTTGTGGTGAGAATGATCACGTTGATAGTCCATTACCCGGACTTCGGGTATGACCTCATTCGACCTACTCCTTTGATGATGATCATCTCGATCTTTGAAAATGCGGCCATTATCGCCTTCTTCGAGGCCATGGGAGTTCTAACTTTCTCGATCTTCTCTACTTGAGAATGATCCTTAGAAACCCGCGAGGACCTCTTGACTCCTTACCCCTTCGTCGAGTCTCCTCCTTATGCCCATCTGCGTCTTTCAGATTGATCATGGTTTGGATGCTTCGTCTTGTAATTCCGCCACCAAAGCATCTGTTTTTTTATATCTTCTCTTTGCTTTAATAGGATCGCCACGGCTCTGTCTCGCTTCGTCCGCCATCTTCGCCAACTTGGCGACTCTCTATCTCCTTGCTATTTCTTACATGATGAATCTTGGTTGGCGAGCCTTCCACTTTGTCCTCGACCATGACCTCGCTCTCATTCGCATCGAAACCAATCTTCGTCATGCCCGCCTTTAATCTTGGACGGAGATCCTCGAATTATGCTTAGAAGCCGTCTTTCTCGTGAAACACTCTTGGAAGGACCAGACGATCCTTCATCAAACACGAGGCGGTGACGTATAGCCAATGACCATCGCCTTTGCCTTCACGGTGTACCATTCCTACTCCTCCTCATCTTCTCAAGTAGGTTAAACGATTGTGATTGAAAATTTTTATGACCTAGAACTCAAAAAGCCCTCCTTCTAATGGCGCTTCAATGTTAACGCCAAGATCTTTCTCCACGTCCCCAATCACGTAAGACGTCCTAATCCTCCTTACGATAAACACGATCGACAAAAGCTTGGCGGTTTTTCGGTTCCGTCGGGGATAGCTTCGGCGTGGGAATTAATGCGTGTTCCTGAAGGTTAACAATGGAGGAATATATGGTCTAGTGTATTGAGAGAATTAAAATCTCAAATCGTGTGTATGGGAGAATATGAGTAATCGGTATATGAGAGAACATACCTCCATACGATGGCTTCCTTGCTAAGTTATATTACTTTTGCTTGGATTATTGTGCCACCCACTACTACCCGACACCACGATCGATGGACCTCTTGTTATATCGGGTTTATCTACTTGCTTTTGGCCATTTTTTTTCTCCGTACGTAGGTTATGATCCCATCCACATTAATGCATGGCGGGAGGATTGGTCAACTGTCATGCTTTTTCATCATCACAGTCAAAATGTGAGATATTAAAATATCTAATGGGTCGATCCAATTTGTGCGACCCGGTCAAATAGAATTAAATAAAGTTGACACAATAAATAGAACGAAAAGTCCCATGGCTTAATAATAAAAGCCCAATAGATTATCTTGATAAATGGGCCCAATCTATCCTGGCCAAGTAGAGATGGGAGAAATATTATGGCCCAACACAAATATTACTCCATTATTTTATGCAAGCCCACAAAATTTGAATAAATCTATGATTTATGTTATTCAGGAAATGAGCTGTGCGGAACTGGGGTTTCAGCAAAGATAGGGGCTGAACAATACGGGAAAGATATGATTGTACTCAAAAATCTCGTGAAAGATTTGTACCCTAATTCTACCCATCAACCAAAGGTCTTGGGTCCTAGTGGCTTCTATGATGAAAAATGGTTCAATACCTTTCTTCAAGTTACAGGCCCAGGAGTTATTGATGGTTTAACCCACCATATATACAATCTTGGTGCAGGTATATATATATATATATATATATATATATATATACACTCCTTTTTTAAGTCCCATTTGAATTCGAGTCTTGAAATCTTAAAATTTAAATCATGTTGTGAATTTATTTTAATTATGGAAATAACAATTTTCTACTTATTATTACTTTTTTTAATTAGCTTACCATATTAACAACATTGCATGAATTCCTTTTTTTTTATTTTGCAATAGTTTGCCATTTTTATAAATTTATTCATTTGTGCAGGTGTTGATCCCGACCTTATATACAAAGTACAAGACCCCTATTTCCTAGACCAAATAGCTCAAACGTATAAAGACGTTTCAACAAGTGGAAAACTGTTTGGGCCATGGACAGGAGCATGGGTTGGGGAAGCTGGTGGTGCTTATAACAGTGGTGGCAAAGATGTCTAACATACCTTTGCTGATGGCTTCTGGTTTGAATAGAATTATTATATTTGTATATATATATATATATATATATATATATATATATATATATATTATTGGGATTCTTTTATAATAATATAATATATATTTGTAAAACGGCATGCGTTGCAGGTATTTGGATCAACTAGGCTTGACATCGACCTTCGACCATAAGGTATTCTGCAGACAAGCCTTAATTGGAGGAAACTATGCTCTCCTTAATACCACAACATTCATCCCCAATCCAGATTACTATGGGTCAGTTATTCATATCTAAACCCAGCTCTCACTCTTTCATTTAAATCATAACCATTTTTTAAATTACAGTGCACTCTTGTGGCACCGGCTAATGGGAAACAGAGTTCTTTCCGTCAATCATAACGGATCGCCTTATTTGCGTGCATATTCTCATTGTTCCAAGAACACGGTGAGTATACGTTTGTTAACTTTGGAATTAGAACTGAAGGCTATCTATATTCATTAAAACCTTTGATTTGGATTTGGATTATGCAGACGGGTATTACAGTGTTTCTGATCAACATGTCAAATTCATTGAGAATGACCCAAATTTGTACTCAGAGTTGAATGAAGGGGAAGGGGAAGGGGGCCAACAACAAAGAGAAGAATACCATTTGACACCCAAAGACGGGAACATTCAAAGAGATGTATTGTTGTTAAATGGGAGTCTCTTAAATCTGACGGAATCATTGGATATCCCAACACTCACCCCTAAACTTGTTGATCCTGCTAAACCTATCAGTGTTGCACCTGATTCCTTCGTCTTTGTAACCCTTAAAGATTTTCAAGCTCCTGCTTGTGCTTAACTGACTAGTAGTTAGAATTTATTTTTAGATAGGAAAGAGAGACGGACCTTCATTATCAAGGATATTTGGTTTTGTTGATAAATTAGGAGAATAATAATAATTTGCATAGTTGTAATGTGTGGCGGAACTAATTATTAAGTGCTTCTTTTTGGCTTATTTGTCCGTTTCTGTTTTTTTCTTATTTTTGAATGGAGAAATTAGCTGAGATGGCTAAGATCAGTGAACTGTACTACTGTACTTGTTCTTTCAAGAGGCACTTATCTAATTTACATTCATCTGCATTAATTATTTCATTCGAATCTGTCTAGCACTCGGTAATATTGGAGATTCAGTTGTTACTCTCCCTCTCTCTCTCTCTCTCTATATATATATATATATATGATTAGGATCAATCATCTGCTTTATCTTTACTCACTCGTCTCACCCCTTTAGCGACGGACCCGATACAACCGTACAACCGTCGTCTATACTTTAGCGATCTTATATGTTATCCGTCGCTAAAAAGTATAGCTTTGATTATCTGACTCTCCATCGCTAAAAGGGGTGAGCACGGATGAATAAAATAAAGGGTATGCGATCCTTGCTATCTCTCTCTCTATATATATATATTGCATTGTATCTATGTATTATGCTCTGTTGAAGGTTGTCCCCTTGAGCTTAAAAAACATAATTCAGGAACCATTAAACTAATATGCCGTGTGTTTCATAGTGTTCGCTAATCGTGTATATGTTAATCTCACTAACAAGAACGGAAGTTTCAGGTATGAGAAATTGAGTGCAACAATATTTCACTGGGAGAATAAATAATAAGACTAGAGCAAGAGCCAAACACACCAGGGATAAAAGAAATCGAGCTACATGATAGATCAGACTGCAAGCAGGGCAAGAGCACAAACGCAGGAAAATCAAAGAAATGAAGAGGTTCAGGTGAAAGAGAAGGCAAATAAAATCAGGTCAACCGAAGAAATTAAGAGGTTCAGGTGAAAGCCAGGCAAATAAAAATCAGGTCATCGGGAAAACCTCCAGCTACATGTTTCTGCTTTTGACTGCCATTAATGACAAGCCTCCTCACAGCATAGAGGCAACATGTAAATATCGCAAAGATATAATATAATTATTTAAAAATTTTAATGCACATAATCTTTTCTAATCTGGTGACTAACTAAATTCTCTTCATCCTATCATTACAAAACTTGAGACACTAAAGTCTTCAAGAACTAAACACGGATTTTAAACTTTATGAATCCTATAAAGCAGTGTGAAACAAACACTTAATAATATCCACTCGCATCACAAAGCATGAAAATACATAAAAAATCTCAGCACCAAATATTATCCCAGAAAAGGTATCAGACATTTCAAATATATGGAAGAGAATTTATCATTAAAAGTAGAGATCACTCAGATACATCATTACCAGAATCTAGATTCATGGTGGGGCTACATCTCTTACCAATTTAACAAGAAACAAATCATGTGGCAAACTCTCTAGCCAGCCAGTCCAACGCGGGATATGCAAAGTACAATACCAGGAAAGATGGGAGTGCAAATAGAACTGTGATTAGCAAATACAGAGCTAAGATGGCAGCACTGGCAGGGATTGCAAAAAGAACAATTAGAAGAAGCAAGATGATCAACAGGATCTTGGCTGTAAAGTGGATGAAGAAATCTAAGGATTTATGAAAGGAATGGGGCCTCTCCAGACTAAGACAACTCCTGATGTTGTTACTGTCATTACCATTTGACCCCGAGTGTCCTAGACAATGAGACCTCCTGGAATTAACGATGGTAGAGTGACTTCCAATACATGAAGTGCTTCTTGGAGACCAAAGTGGTTGGCAATCCCCACCGGTTAATGAAGGGGACTTCACCCTGTCACCGTTCAAGCTCTCTACCATCCAGAGGAGAAAGTAATTCTTGCACGGAAATTTGAGGTTTCCCTTATAGACCAGTCGCAAAGTTAACAAGTTGCACCAAGGGCAGGAAATAAAGAATGGGATCTGTATTTTCTGATTGGAGACCTTAAAGGCAGCCAGCTGAAGCCCTAGGAGACAATTTTGGCAGAGTGTGTGGCCACACCATAAGACATAGGGCACATTCTCAACGATATTAAAGGATTCCCAGCATATTGGGCATTCCATTCCTTCCTCAGAACTGGCATTTGAGCAGGTCTCATCGTCAGAGAATTCCAAATTAGCCTGTTTTTGTTCAGTAGAATTTTTGTTGAGTCCAATGCTTCCAATGGCCTTTGAGATAAAACCCCACATGGTGGCCGGGAAGTAATTTTAATCAAATAGAAAAACGATAACCGCTAAGATTCTGCAGCTTGAATCGTAAAAGTATTCGACTCAATGGTGATACATAACATATCATTAGCACTCTTGGTGGTGAACATGATCTCTACTGGGAAACTTCTGACTTCAATGGTCAAGGCACTCATTCCTCATATAGAATCTGAAGCAAAGGCTACATAGTTAGTAAGTGACACCAAATATTTCATGAAAGAGCAAGATATATAACTAAAAACAAATTTTAGATAATCATTTGATTCATTTCCGATATGCTAGTATGACAGATGGGGAGTTAATTTGTAGTCTTGTAGATTATATGAACTCCTATACTTAATTTAGCAGAAATTTTTAAGTGTTTCATGTTGCTTTGAATAAATATCAGTACAGGTATGCTTTTTCTTTTTGGTTATTGTTGATAAAATACAGGCATGCATTTCTACAATCAGTAACAAGTTGCAGTCAAGTGAATCTTCTTAAACAGATTACAGAAATTATTTTTCAGTAAAATGCTTACACATCAACCTCAATGATTCTATCAACCAAAATAACCTTAATTATGCATATACCTTAAATCCCAGGCAGTTCTAAAATTCAGAATTCCTAATCCATAGTTACTCCGTCAGATATTATACATTATAATTCATATCAGACGAGCAACATAAATAGTTGAAATGGTAAATCGAAACTATGAACGAATTAAATCCAACACCTTCTATTCGACTTACCATTAGCAATATAATATTATGACATAAAGAAAACAGGAAGAAAAAAAATTAAAACAAATAGCTACATTATTCTGAGATGAAACATTAAAATTTATACCACTCCACAAAATATACGAAGAAAAGAATGGAAGAATTTCAATCTATGAAATAAATACGATATGCGGAGAAATCAAAGGACAGTGCATAATTAAAAATTGCTGAGATTGTTTCCTCCACTCCACAAAATATACGAAGAAAAGAATGGAAGAATTTCAATCTATGAAATAAATACGATATGCGGAGAAATCAAAGGACAATGCATAATTCAAAAATTGCAAAAGATATGAAGAATCTAGAACTGCATTCACAGATAGATTAGGATCACAAATGGAATCTTACCTGAATAAGTAGAAGAAGAATCTGGAGAGAGTGGAAGCATTGGAGAAGAGATCAGAAGAGGAAGAAGGGATCTTTTTCTCTCTTTCCACTTTCCCCTCTCTTTCCGTGTTTCCGACTACGTACAAGTACAACCAGATCTTTTTATTGAAATAATACTACTATTAAATGCAGACAAATATAGTTGCCGACAACGACGTAGTTTTACTAACAGTGGAACTTCTTTTAAAATAAAAAAGAATCTCATTTGTCAAATTTTTACTATATTCAAAAAAACTTATATTTTTCTATCCACGTTAATTAAAAATGGCATAATATTTAAAGGATGTTTATTACAAAACAGGGTGGAACCTAAACACAAATTACTAGGTATTTGATTACTAATAATAGAAAAGGGTCGTGTTGTGTTATTTCTGTTTAATAGAATATATGTAATTATTTATAATTGTTATTGTGAGTGTATGTTATGAATTCGATATTACGGGTATGTTTTTTATAATATTGATTTTTTATTAAAATATCATTATATTAATTTTAGTTGTATGAATCTTCTATATAATTATTGTCAAATATAATAAATAATCATCAATGTATTATCGAACTAATTAATTTTATATTACTTAATAGATCGTATTACTTTTTTTTAATATGTTTATAAAATAACAATTTATAATTTATTCAATTATTAAGCACAAAATTTTCAAGCATATCGTTAATAATAAATTACAAACAAGATCACATATTTGGTATGAACAATGAGTTATTTTTAGTTAAATTAAACATGTCTGTCGACTAACGAAAAACAAACAATTAAAAAAATTAAAATTATGTGACTAATAATGATATACAATTTTGACAATTTATTAGGTATTTTGACAATACCAATTATTTAAGATAACCACTTTAGATAACTTGTAACAAACACTCTCAATTAATGTGTAAGCGAAAACTTGACTAAGATTACTTAACAAAAAAACGACGTAATTTTACCATTGAAGTTAACTTTTTATTTTTGGGTTTTATAAATAAAAATATTTAATTTTAAATTTTATACCAAATTAAGTCGTTTTATTATAAAACATTAGCTAAAATTATTAAAACATGTGTTAGATTACCTTTTATTTTTTATACTGATAGATCTCACTAAATAATATATTTATCTTTTATTTTATGTCTTATTTTTTTTTTAAGGATAAAGAGAATATGTATATTTTGAATAATTATAAATTTTGTCGATAAAAGTAATGGAATACTACTACCTACCATTTCCAAGAAACAAATAAGAGATGATGTCAACATTCTATGGTCCAATGACCCACACCACACGAGAGACCATGTCAACATTAGTTGCTTGGATGAGCACATAGTGAGTGGCACACACAGTCTCTGGCTCTCTGCTTCATTAATTATAAAGAGAAGAAGCAGTCTACATTTCACAACATACATTGAATTTAAAAAACAACAAGGGCATATCCCTGCCCGACAACACTGGTGCCTTTTGGATGCATGCTTGGTTCAAATTCAACCTCTATCTAATAACTACACTTCATCCGCAAATACACTACCCTGTTTCATCCGATACATTTCATTTTATATTCACTTTTCTGTAACCATATTTTGTCAGTATGAATCATTATTAGAATAATTTTACATTAATAAAAAGAAAATACAAATCACAATAATGTCAAATTAAAAAAAAATCAAAAGCCCATAAACCCCTGAAATTCATAGCCAGCTGATATCAATAACAAACAAAATGGAGATTAGGACTACATTGTATTTGCCTTTTGGTCTGCTGTTGCTGTTTGGCTAATTTTTCTGCTGCTGCTGCTGTTGCTGTTGCTGCTCTCTTCAAAAAGTATGGCTGGAATAGCTTAGCTGCTGCTGCTGCTGCTGTTGTTGTGTCTTTGGGTCTGGCTAGTTTTGAGTTAGGACTACATTGTATTTGCCTGGAGATTTCCCATGTGTTTTGGATTTTTTGTATAGTCTTATGAGTTTTGGCAACACATTTTCTTGTTGCCATCTGATACTGCACTTTGAGTTGTTTACTGCTGACATTATAGGGGCTGCCCTATGTATGGGGTATGCCCCCATAAATCTCTCCTTTTATTTCAGTTTAAATTTAGCAAAAAAAGAGCCGCTGAATCAGGCGACTTTTCGGTCTTCCAATCCCTCCCTCAACAGCAGCTTCTCAATATTCTCTCTCTCCGCAACGAAGACCAACGTTCCCTCCTTCACGTCGCCGCCTCCTCTGGCCACACCGAGGTACTTCTTCCCCCGAAGTTATTATTCCTCTGGTTGCCTATCCAGAAAGTTCACAATACTCTGAATTCTTTATATGATTTGCTGTTGTGAAGAAAGCTCGATTAACTGAGATCAAGTGGTCATAATAATTTAAAATTTCTGATTTTTAGTTGTGTTTTCTTCTTATTATTTTGTTCTGCATCATGGTACTTTAATATGTAATTACAAAGTTGAACGTCACTACTACAATAGCACCAACTGCTTTTAATGTGATTCTCAAATGTGGAAAGTTTAGCATATCAGTTGTATGGTTTTTTGAACAGGTCACTTTTAAGCTATTTGGCCTTTTGTTGTTTGATTTATTTGTGGGTAAATGTTGGTTTTCAGCATTATTGGAAAGCTAGTTTTAGCCATGTCTCATCCAGTTTATGGGGGACAGAATTCAACGTGTAATGAGTAGTAGTTTTATTTGAGTTGGTTAATGAATCAGGTGGTCAAGATATTTTCAGCCGCTGATCCATTAATTAGTGGTATAAAGTATAAACAGTGCTGATGAAGAAGGCTGGGCGCCATTGCATTCTGCAGCAAGCAGTGGGCATGTTGAAATTGTGGAGATTCTGCTTAGCAGAGGTGAGGATTTGATGGCTTCCAAACGATTTTTTTTGAGATTTTGCAAAAAAATCAGTGGCACCATCCAGCATGTAGCGTATCTAGTTCCCATCCCGCAACCTCCTATGGATTCTAAGTGGTGGGATTTCGGGGTAGAAGGTTCATGGTAGGTAGCTCCAATGCGGCGATTAACATCTTTCTAGTATGTAGCGAGATCCATCCTCCAACCAAAGGGATCGATATAACATAACTAAGGCAGCTAGCCCGCTGGTAGTAGAAGAAAGCAGAGATTCAGGCAGCTTGGCATCAGTTTGAGTTCAAGATCGAGACCTCGCTGCCTGCCATGTTGCTGGGACCAAAGCTGAGGTTCGCACCTGGTCCAATAACTTGATTTGAAAAACATAATGGAGGTTGTAGGTAGACAACCTTATCATTGGTGTCGTGTCGTATCCGCTATTGTTTTCTATCAAATTCTGTGTCCGTCCAACAAAAAAAATACTAACTTGCTAAAAATGTAAAAACTAAGGGATAGCTTATCCTCTTGTGAAATGAAACCCTCACTTGTATATTTATACTTCCAAAAGTCATTTTAATAATTTATTTTGGAACAAACCTAAAAGTCAATTTGATCTTATACTTTGGAACAAAGGGAGTACTATAAAACATGATCCTTTATACAGAGTTTTTGTCTTGAGTAATGTGGATGCAAAAAATTTGGAGTCGTGGCATTCATCTGTGGTGCCTTATTTTGAAATACGTGATCCGAAGGCCAGTATTCTGTGTGGACACCCTGTATAAAGTTCGGATTAATAGTTACTCTTCTTTAATGTTCAATTATTTTTGATGAAGTTTTTTGTAAGTTTGTTACTTCAACAAAAGTAATTGATATTCAATGGTGGTACATTATTTTGGAATTTGAAGTAACCAATGAGCCAACATTTAGTTTGGACACTGGTATACAAATTATGCTAATACACAGTTGTTAAATCGTGAATTGGAAATCCCTGATTTGCGAATTGTCAGATTCAATACACATTGCAAATTATAAATACTATTTGAAAAATGTAGAAATATGAAGTATAAAGAACAAGAACTACTAGGATAGCACGATCATGGTAATTTGCTAGTGATTTTGGGTTATTGATACTGATATGGACAACTCTACTTGTCCCTTAATATAGAGCGTTACCAATCTTTTCTTTCCTCACGGAGGATGTATACAGGATTGAAGCATACATCGTAACAATCCATAGCTGATGGTACTTGGTTTGTGGGTATTCCTTACCCTGGACTAAAATAAAATTACTGACGATCAGGAGCTGATTTAATTTGAAAAATGATGGTGGTCGCACTGCTCTTCATTATGGGGCAAGCAAGGGTAGGTTGGTTGAAAATTTCTGAACTTCTGATTGCACATGATGCGAAGCTGAATACGAAGGATAAGGTTAGCCTTCCTCTACAAGGAATGGAAGTGTTGTAACATCATGACTGAGCTTTTTACTTATATGGACATCTAATTTTCATTATTTTATTGATGCTTCTCTCAGCAAGTTTATTTTATCAATCTCGAATCCTCTCTTCCATAGATGAACGTGTGATGTTAATTTCGTTCAGGTTGGATTCACTCCACATGGTTGTGTGTACTGAAATGAGATCTACCAAAACAAAAGTCTAAGCTATACTGTCTATTATGATATATGTATATATACTTTTACTATCCAGGTTAAACTCATGTTGCAAGTCGGACACATCTTTTCTTCTTTGTTAGTTGGGTCATTGGTCGCTCGGTTAACTTGTACAGTTGTACCACCAAAATTTACGTTTTTGGGTACAATGAGGGACTTTGGGTCTGGACTTGCGTGCAAGGAGAACATTGGGATTCTTAATTCTGAAGTCTGCAATTTCAATTTTTTGTGAGAACTACCTTACCTGACCATTGTCAATCATCTTTTTAAACTTCTGCCAAGTTCATTGCAACCACTTATGTTGCCGCCACTGATGTAAGGGCGGTGACTACAACTTGGTGTTGGTAGTGTAGAGCAATTGTGATAGCAGTGCCTTTAGGCTGGTGTCTCGTATTTGCTTTGGAACTTTAATATTCTTTTCTAAGCAGTGGAATCCTGATACAAAGAGAATTTGGTGCCATTCTCTATAGATCTCATATGAAACTTCTTGCAAATGCAAGTTCCCAAACTTGATTGATTGGACCTGGAAAGTATATACATCATTTATGATAACAAAAATCTCTGCACTTGGCCTTGTCAAAGCAGGTTAACGGAAGTTTTCTTGTTGATTTTACTCGTAGATGTAGTATTGTAGGAGTTGCATTTGTTATCTTCTCAACTTTTCATATAACCAGTTATGAGTAGGAAATAAATAGTTTAAAGAACAATAGGCATCGTGAAACTTATTTTTATGCAGTATTAAAAGAGAAGTTGAGACATTTTCAAATCTGTTGTTTTTTGTCTGGTTAACAGGTGGCTCTACTTCTGATAAGACATGGAGCAGATGTAGACGTAGAGGACAAAGAGGGGTACACTCTGCTTGGTCGTGCTTCAAATGATCCAAGACCGCTATTAATTGCTGCTGCCAAGGCCATGCTTGAAGGATGAATATGTTATGGGGTTGTTAATGGTAATCCGAAAGGAGCCTTGGTGGGAATCATTATGCTGTGGGCTTCCATGAAAATTTGCCTTTTCAAACTTCTGGGCCTCCTTGTTAAAGCGTTTGAAGAATGCACAAACTCTGTATTAAGGATGAAAGTCGGTTCTGTTGGTCCGACTCTGATCTAATTCTGGTAGAAGTATGTAGATCAATTGAAAAAAACAGTGCCTGTTACTTAATTTTTTCATTTCTCAGAAGAAAATGTATATCCCTACTTACTCTCGGTAGAATAAAGTGGCATAGCAGCCAAAAGTAAAAGTTTGATCTTGGTTCCCATATAATTGATGGTTGTAATGACTTAATTTAGTTACCTGTCTGGGTGGTGTTCTTGGCAAATTTGAGCATTCCATTGCAAGTGAAAGCCTTCATTTGAACTATCAGCAAAAAGAGTAAGCTACTATTTGAAATTGACATATGAAATACATTTACGTGGCTAGTACATTAAAACAGGTCATTGCACCACAGTAAGTTTGGCAGTAAAATTAAGATTTCTTAGTCAACTCCTAAAGAGGAGCAGGGCAATATTAAGGTGTTGCTGGGTTTAGTGTTAGTAGATTTGCTTAGGCTTCATTTGTTAACTGGAAATTACTATAATCTGGATTGGGTAGTGATTTGAGAATATAGTAGAAAAATGTAGTAGACCACCCTCTGATTCACAAATTACTTGGCATTGGCAAGGGTAAAATTGAACGAACGACTAAAGGGGTAGGATATGCGGTATAATAAATACCAGCCGTACGTTGGTCCATCTTCACTTCCTATCGTCTCTCTCTCTCTCCTTCCTTTTCCTCTTGTTATTTCCTCTCTTTAGTAGAGAGAGAAGGAAGGACCATGGCTTGTTCTTCGTTACTGGGTACGTGTTTCAGGACATCAGCAGTTAAATTTAAAGCCGGTTATAACAACGAACACTCTGATCCTTCTCACCCTAAAACTAATTTCCAACAAATTGGTCTTCATCTATCTTCTTCTTCTTCTTCCCCAGCATGTAAACAAGGTTTTCTTCACAAGTCTCTTGTTCCTTTAGCTGCTTCCATTGCTGTTCTTCTCTGCTCGACTCCTGCAGGTAACATTTCATTTATTTCTCTCTTTGGTACATACTTTTGGATATGCAAGCATTAACACACATATTTTCTGCCTCATACGTGCATGTATGTATTCCTGAACTGTTCTTGAGAATACTAGGAAAAGATAGTTCTAGATTTATTGCAAGTACTTGATTTTACTACTGAAAAGATACTTCTCTTTATAAATTCTTTCTTTTCTTGTATGTAAACAGGCTATAAATATTAGGGTTGAGTTAATATTTAAGCTATGGGTAATTGCAGCTAATGCTGGATTACTCTCGGGTTCAACTGGAATAGAATCAGTCCCTGGTCCTGAGTTACCTAAAATTGATTTTCTTAATCGCTTCAATGGTATGTATATATGGTCCTCACAATCTCTCAAATATTTTTACTTGGGATGATATTGACCCCTTAATTTGCAGAAGAAAACCAGAAAAAGTATGCAGAAAATGATGCAAGATTCAAAGACTCTCCCGTGCTTAAGCAGTTGCTCGAGCGATCCAAGTTGAATAAAGAGAAGTAAGTAATTCTTTCGTACCCTTAATTTTTTATATAGCCCCAAGTCTCAAATATAGCTTTAAATGAATTAAGCTTGGAAGTAAAATAAAATTTGATCAATTTAACAACAAAAGAATAGGGAATAGGGAATAGGGAATTAGGAAGAGATGATGCTCACCTACTACAAGTCTTCTACTGAGTACAGATGTCTGAATGGTGAATTAGTTTGTTGCATATCTGATATACATAATACATTGTGAATTTAATTTGGGAACTTATATTTCCACGTGTAAGAATGAACAATGTAGAAATATGAAAAACACACATGGACATAGTGCTCCCCTTTAATATACGTTGTGGGGATTTTCAGGAACCGTCAAGCAATCCTAGACAAATACTGCTTACGTGGTGCAGAGTGGGGCGTTGGAGATTGTTCAACGGAAGGAATGACACCAGCCGAAAGAGATACTTTCATTGCTATGTTGAAGAAGAACAAGGCCGGAGTAGAATGAGTGAGTAGTTTTAGCATGTAGTAGTGAATGTTTTACATGTCAATACCCCCAACTAGTTCGGGATAAAAGGAGTGGAGTACTTCAGGTAAATCAGCAGTGCTAGTGCTACACATTTGTTTCTTCCAGTAAGTCATTCATTCATAGTAGACAACTATTAAGAGGGTTGGGTTCCTCTTTGATATCAAACACATGGATGATGAATGTATAATTGTATCTTATGCTTGGCATATTATTCTAGACATCAAGCTTTTAACATTTCTGGATTGTAGTTTGATTGTACAGATTTTTAACAAAAATTTATACAGATTAAAAGAGCAGAAATTTTATGAAAAAGTCTTGGTAAGCCGGAATACAGATTGAAAAAAAATGTATAATATTTATTTCAATGAAAACAAAATTTATAATTTAGATACATATATAAGTATTTAGTGATAAAATTACACTTAAAAGACTGTATTTTGTAAAAATTCATGTTGGAATAAATACTATACATTTTTTGGGAGTCACAAGCAAAAAAAAAAATCAAAAATATCCAATTTTCCTATACCAATTTCGGGTCTGTGTAGAAGTTCTCAAATTTTATACATTAGTGATAAGACAGCAACTTGACCTTTGAATTTATATCAACTTATTCCGATAATTGATAACTCAAGTACATCCCCGTACTTGGAAACAGAATTGAGAAAACCCTTAAAACTGTTCAAGAACTAGAGAATTTGTTCATAGAGTTTAGGCTTCATTTAGTACACAAAAATGGAGAGAGTAATTTATAAATTCATTTTTTCGTACTACGAAGATTATTGAAATAAAATAAAAAAAATTTACTCTCCAATCAAGATAGTTACATATTCTATACTGCCAAGTTTTTTCCAAATAAAACAAATTGGTCATCATAACTTATAATTTGATACTATTATTCTCTTTAGTATTAATTAATTGTAAGACTAAAATTAATTATTATGTTCAAATATAATATAAGAACAGCAAAATTATCCTACCCATTTCATATGTATTTCATATATTTTGATTAATTGCAAATTATGTAGAGTATATACCTTTTTTTTATCTATGCTGGTTAATGGGTACAAACTAGACTCGTTATTTTAATGAGGTAAGTTTTGTTGTCTCTTTGCATATCAGCATTGTATTGATCAATTGACCAACTTACCATGAAGTTAACTTCATGGTAACCAGATCCGTTTAAATAATACAATAAACTCACAAAAATTGTTAAATCCACAAAAAGTGTCCCTAAATTATTATTTTGATGTGGATAAAAACTCTACTAAAACTCGATTATATATCAAGTTCAAAACACACTAATTAATTTATTGCAAATAGATGTACTATTAAATAACATTTTTATGAATGATATATTTTTAGCAATTTCCTTAACTCTACTAAAAAAAAGATTATCATATCAATTTCAAAATGCACACTAATTAATTTATTCCAAATAGATGTACTATTAAAAATAACCCCATTCCAATTTATTTATGGTTTAAAACTGATAGGATAATTTGTACTTTTCTATATTATCTCTTTCTTTTTCCTTTAGTTTTTATTTTAAAAAAAAATTTTAAATTTTAACTTATGCATTTCACAATGCCTAGCACGAGTCTCTAAAATAGTAATTAACATAACGACAGATAAAAGAAGGTGAAAAGAGAAAAGGTGCAAACCTTAAAAGTTAAAAAGTAAAAAGTATGGTCAGTTAGGGTTGTCTATGTAATTCACGAAGAGGCGGAGGACTGATTCGGTTATTAACAGTTATAAAAAACTGGCATATTACAAATAATATTAATATTAAAATTAAATTATGGGCCAAATGAGTAGTATTTGTCTCGCAAGCTCATCAGGTCCGGCAAAATAATATTGTCGTCTAGTCCTACGAGATCATTTCGAGTTGCGCCCCAAATCTCACACCGCTTCACAGGTATATACAACTATGCATATACAAATATACATCTCCGTCTCTGTCCTCATAAATTTCAATTTATTTCTTTTCCAAGGTTAGTAAATCTATGATGTTTCCATATGCGTTGTAATACATACATACATATGTATTCTGTTTTATGGATACAAATATTAGTGCAATTGTTTAATTTACTTATCATTACTTCTAAAGTATTAAAATTCGAAAGTATTCTGGTTTTCCAATTGTATATATTCTTTTGAATCTTTAATTTGAGAGGATGATGCCTAATTTTATGAAATTCAGCTTGAATTATGTAATGTGCAATTTTTGTCTTACTCTCTAATATGTAGGTTCAGTTTTGATGGCAAATCTTGTTTTCTTGTTGAAACATCTAGCTTAATATGATTTTAAGGTAGTTATAATAATAATTATTGTTGTTTGCCTTAATTTTGTTTTAATTTTGTTTCCCAGGATAATAACCGGTAAGGTTTGGTTTGCTAGTTTTTTTGGTCAGTTGAATGAAGTAGGTTTTTATAATTTCGGATAAGTTGAGGGATAGAAGGAGTAGAAGTCTTTTTAGACGCAAAAGGGAGGTGAATATTTGATAGGGAGACAACAACAATGTATCGGCCTCTGCCAACTACCACTACTCGTGGTGGATTAGCTACAGATAGTGGGGATTCTTTGGTGGCACTAGATCAAGTTCCACGTTGGAGTGATGCAGAGTTCAGGTTATCATATGAAATTGAGGATCCCAGCTTTCCAACTTCATATTTTCCAGACCCTTTAACGACTTCTTCTGGAGCTGTGAGTGGTGGAAATGTTATGGTTTCCAGGTTTCCTGTTGATCATGAAATTAACTCAAAGATATATCTATGGAGGGGAAACCCTTGGAATCTTGAGGTAGACGCTGTCGTTAACTCCACAAATGAGGTTAGCTACGAACTATTTCTCGTTGGTGTTTTTCTGAGCTATTTGTCAGGTTGCAAGTAATTATTCTTTATGGGAACGGTTGCCTTTGCAGTAGTTGTTTCTCCCTGTGTTTACCATGTATTTAATTTTTGTAGCTCTATGGTGAAAAAGAAACGAGTTAACATTTGTAAAGCATGCTCGCACATGTGGCTTGAGTTTAAAATTGATTCTGTTTGTTGTTACATAATCAATATTTTTAATAATTTACCAATTTTTTTGTTTCACAACATGTTATCATACTATTTTCACCCTAGACTAGAAGTATTTTAACTTACTTTACATTTCTTCTATTTTAGATAATATATTGAAACTTTATTGTCTTTGTCTGAATTGTTCACCCAAAAGATTAATTGGGCTTTATGATTCCCCTATCTTTTGAGAAAATTAACAAGACCCATTACAATGCATCAAATCTTGTCATGGAATTCTAGTATGCAACTGTTTTTATTTTGAACAGAGGAACTTTGATGTCATATTTCATTTACTACATGTGATCTCAAGTAGATTTTAAGGGTTTGGTTTCTTTTTAACCAAATGCAACAAGTGAGCCCCAGGTACGACCCTTTGGATATGATTCAAACCCATAAAGCTCCTCCAAGAATATGTTGCCCAATCTTATGCAATCTTGACACTCTCATTGTTATAAGTATCCATACATTCTCCCTTCCTCTCATAAAAGATGTCTTTAAGTACACTTTTCGCACTAATTAAGAAATTTAAAGTAGAGGAGAGAGTATAAAATTAGTTCCATTTTTATCCATGATGGACCCCACATATATTATACCAGTGACTCTTTTTCTTTCTTAAAATTAGTGGACCTCCCACTTAAGTACTGTAGAGGGTAAAGTAGTCTTTATATAACTTTTGGCATTTGACTTGTGTACTTAAGGCGTCGTTTGGAGGACTGTTTTTTTTTGGGTACTAGAGACATCTTTTGTGGGATAGCATGAGTATTTGGAATTTAGTCTGAATCTCGCAGTATTCTGTCTAGTGCACCTTAATTCCCATTAACTGCATCCTTGAGCTTGTATTCTTGCTTTCCATCATACCATACTTTAGGAATCCTTTCATTAACCGCAACATTGCATATATCCATCTCGTATTGCTGACAAAATGACCACTCCAACAGCTCAGTTTCATCTGAGAATCACATTTTTAATTTGGTGGTTAACAGAACTTGGACGAGTCACATAGCAGCACTGGGTTGCATGCGGCAGCGGGACCTGGTCTTGCTGAAGAATGTGAAACATTGGTAAGCTATCTGCAGACTGCAAATAGAATATGCATTTTGTTTCAAGGTTTGCTATTGTTTCGATAGTGTTAAATGATTGTGTTATTGAAGCATGTTTTGACCCGATCCACTTTAGTAGGCGTTGTATTTTTAGTAGGTGTAGTATTTAAGAAGGCAGTTATATGGAAATAATTAAATATCCATAATTCAAGTGTTGTGATCTAGAAATTTTATTTTTCCCACAGGGTGGCTGTCGCACGGGTATGGCAAAAGTTACTAATGCATATGACCTTCCCGCAAGGTGGGTATATTAGTGGTATTGCTACATCATTTTCTTTTTCAATTTATCTATTTCAATACTACGTACGTTAAGAATGGAGAAAAAAAAATCTAAAAATGTATCTTTTAAATCATTTCTGCACCATGCTCATGTCCATTGGGAACAAATATTTTCTATAAATTATAAATATTCAACCTTGGAAGTTGGACCAATTGGTCCACTTCTCAATTCAGTATTTTTCTAATTTCCGTGCATGTCCCTGCCTTGCTTCATCTCCAAAAACCAGAGGAGGGCGTGCCATCTGGTGTTGTTCCTGGGAGTAATGAATAGCGAACTGAAGTATTTTTTGGAAATAGAAGCTCATTTTCAAGCCTTTGGCTATATTTCCAGTAGGCAAGATAACGATGAATTATCACCTCAAATTTGTTGTGTATTGCATATTTTGTCTTTTGAGAACACACAGCGTGGTCTATATTGCCTCACATCTTCATATATGACTCATGGGAGTGTTATCTCTAATACACAGTATTTTTTTAAAAATCAGAATTCATTCACAAAAGGGCACCTAAGAGGCCTTAAGAATCATTCGTGATTGTAGCAAAAGAAACAATCCAAGACAGACACACAAGTCCCAGGCCCCTCCCTCCAACCCACGAGTCAATCCATCAAGGAATGGTTTCCACTTCTTGGTATCCAAGATCCAAGAGCACTAGGGCCTTCACCTACAAAACAAAATTTCCCCTCCAAATTATTTTTCGCTACCTGTTACATCCTGTTCGCGTGTCTAGAAATACGATGCTATAATATTATTCAATCATTTTGAATTGGAACCGCAGGTATTATAAGTTGGTTTCCTAAAATTCATCTATGGCTATCACAAGTCCTACTGAATGAGGTACACCATTCAATATCAATCTATGTTGTATACCACCAAACTTGAAGCAATTTGAGCTATTATAGTTGAATGTAAGACATTATCATGTTATGAAATTTTATCAATTGAACTTGCTAAGCAAAAAAGCATATTGAATTTGGCTTTGCCTGTTATTCTCTGTGCTAATTTGTTGCTGCTTTTAAGTACCTTTGGCTACATGCCGTGTACTCCAAACTTTGCTATTTTGTTCATAGTTCTTGGCTAACACTGAATGTTGTGTCTTGTACTTTTTTAGGAGGGTTATTCATACTGTTGGTCCAAAGTATGCAGTGAGATATCATACTGCAGCAGAGAATGCTCTCAGTCATTGCTACCGGTCTTGCCTTGAACTTCTCATCGAAAATGGGCTTCAAAGGTATTCTTCGGCATGTTACCACTTTCTTCATCTATTGTTAAATAAAATATCTGTTATTAAAAACCTGGGACTTACTATCTTTAACATGTGGCAGTATTGCGATGGGATGTATATATACAGAAGCCAAAAATTACCCACGTGAATCAGCTGCTCATGTGGCAATAAGTGAGAATTCCTTTTGTTCTGTTTTTCTTTAAAAAAAAGGGGGAAAAAGTAATCCTTCAATGCAATTATTGCTTCATTGGGCTGCTTTAGCTGACTTTCACACACACATGCGTGAATTCTTGTCGTAACTTTTCACATACTGGTTGATTAAGATAATTCAATTTGGTATCTCCATACTTATGGTTGTTTTTTATTAGAAAATATACTAGTGTAGGACTTATAAATGATCCTCTCTTCTTCTTTTTTTTTTTTTGCATTTAATCAGGAACTGTACGACGATTTCTCGAGAAACAGAAAGACAAAGTAGCAGCCGTTTTTTTTTGCACAATAACTTCATCCGACACTGAGATTTATAAGAGGTATGTCAGTGAACCTGTTTGTTACTTTGTTTTCCTAATTAAGGTGATGAAATATTTCACTATCTCATATAATCCAAGATGACAGCTTTCAGCATCTTATCAATTGTTCATAATGTATGATGAAAGTTCTATGCTATTCACATCCTCTTACCTTTTCATAATGCAGGTTGCTACCACTCTACTTCCCTCGTGATAAACATGAGGAGGAGTTAGCCATTTCCAAGCTTCCTGCAGATGTTGGGGATGAAAATGGTGAGACTACCTTGGATGAGCGAAAAATCAGAATAAAGCCTTTGCCCAAAGTGAAGAAGACCGTTCCTAAATCTTCCCATTCCTAAATCTTTCCAATCTGGGGAGTGGATCCTCCTGTCAGTGAGGTTGGATTTGGGGAGAATTTAAGGATTGTTTTCGAGTCACCTAATATTTTGATGGATCAGTTATTTTTCGAGGTTTTTCTCAATCACTGTCTACAGTAATGATGGGAGTGGGAACTAATTTTTGTGTAAGATAGATTGATATTTATTTCAGTAAGATACCTAATTGTCATGATCTCAATATGATTAGACTTAATTTTTTTTTGTGAGATAAGGAGTTCATTAGTGAGAGTATAGATGGCTATTGAATTCTCTATGAAAGATCTTTTGTAGTTCAATGAGAAAAATAATATAATGGGTTCACCTAGAAACTGTCTTGACCAAATTATCAATCTAGTTTCTGTGATTCCCTATAGGAATTTGGAACCAATGGTAGAAGTACTACTTTTCTTCTAGGCTCAATAATGAAATTGGCAACGGCAAACACAAACTTCTGGAACTAATTGTCAAAAAAGAATAACATACCAGCCACTGGACAATTCTATCAAACTACATGTAGATCATTTGGTGATTAATATGTGTAAAAGGATAGAATCTCTTCCTCCTCGGAGTGTGTTATTACTGGTAAATGTAAAGGATGTTGGAGTTCTTATATTTTGCTGTGATGGAATTCTGTTCTTTTTTGGTGAAAATTGAAAATTCTTGATAGTATGGCTGTGAGAAATTTTAGAGGTATTATTGACTGTAGAAAAATAGTTTATGTTCAAAAAGAATAAGATCATCTCAAGATTTGATGCCAGATCGTCGCACTTTACTATCTATTTAAAGGTGGTCAAGATTTAATGCTCTGCCTTTTGTGGTAATTGACTTATTCTACCAGCCGATAGTTCTTTTAGGATTTTGTTGATGTACTATTAATAGACGCTATGCTTCATGATCATCAGTTTAACAGAGGAAGTGGAGAATCAGTTAGAGGTATGCTCATGTTTTGATAAATGTTATATTTTCTGTTGGCTGGATCACTTGTGTGAGTGCTGATTTCTGGAAAATATATGCACTCCCCATGGACTGAATGATTTGACGGTCAGAAGGATCTCTGTTTTCAAGAGAAGTAATGGACCAGTTTTTTTTTTGTTGAAAAATAAACTTGATCTGTCTTGATATGGTGCTTACAGATGTAGTCCTATGTGTGTATATTCAATGCCTTCGTTGTCTTTCCATTAATCCAAGAACTACAGTTTTGAATATATGCTTAGATCTCAAAAACTTCATTTTTTCCTGCACATGTCCTTGAGTTTTCATATATAATGTGGGTGGTTATGGTGCCATGTTGTTCTATTTTATTGGTGTGTTTCGATAAAGTGCCATGTTGCTCTATTTTTTCATGTGTTCCATGAATTTTATGGTTCCTTTCTATAATGACTAATTGAACAGAAGATTATTCTCTCTCTTTTTTCAGGAGCTCAACATATTTGGATTCTTATCTGGATCCTGCTTTCATGTCCCTAATTAAGGACCCCGATCAGAGACGCAAGGAACAATGGGAGAAAACAGCTCAAGCGCAAAGTGGGTGGAATTTTACTAAAATGCTTGGATATGGTGACGTTGGAGGAACTCTCTTATCTGCTGCCGAAGAATATTCACTCCATTCGAGATATCTTTCAAAAGCAAATTCACTTAATCTTTCTGAGATTGCAGAAATGAAAATTGTGTGAGCAATTCTGAGCTTTTGATACGGTTGATATAATATTCTTGTATATGGTCTATCTAAATATATGATATTACTGAATATTCTAGACCCATTACTAATTTTCTACCCTTATCTATTTAACTTGCTCTTCGTGTTATATAGCTAATCCCGAGGAATTTAATGTCTTTCATATATAATCCACTGTTTCTTCAAAAATGTGTTTATGTTGGAGCATTACATATTTAATCTTGGATTTATGAGCTCTTTCTTTCTCTCGTAGTTACCGAGGTGGGGTGGACAGTGAGGGTAGGCCAGTAATGGTTGTTGTGGGAGCACATTTTCTTCTACGGTGTCTCGATCTGGAGCGATTTGTGCTCTATGTAGTAAAGGTAGTTTTAATCTTGTTTCGCTACGATCGTCGTTAACTTATGTAGATTTACTGCTGATTATGTAATTCCAGTGAGATTTGTTGCTTATGGATATTTAATAGCTTCTCATCATCAGAACATGCACACGGTAGGCATTGTTCTTGTACTTCACTTTGGATGTTAGAACTTGGATAAACTCTATCTATATGTTATATTTCAGGAGTTTGAGCCCTTGATGCAGAAGCCTTTTTCTATAGTTTACTTCCATTCTGCTGCATCTCTACAGACGTGAGTACTACTCTCCCTTGTACTAGACCTGGCAATATAGTTAGTTAGCTGTTTGGTCAAACCATATTAGCTGGAACCAAATGAGTTGGTTAACCATTTTTATTTATTCAGGTTGGTTAAAGTTTGGACCCATATTTTTTAAAACAAATATAGTTCTGAACCGGTTAACCATTTTTCAACCCATATTTCATTTCATTTTTCAACCCATAGTTCTACAACTTGTAGAATTTCACTCTTGCTCATAAAGTGAAAACAGAATTTACGATCACACTTACGGACACTAATGATCACAGGTGCTTGATTGTTTCGTTTTTTCAATGAAAATTGCTACAGGGTTGTATTCTAATTGACAATTTACAGTACTTTAGTGTGTATTTTTGTACATTCTCTTGCTAAATACTCCCTCCGTCCCATGATAAAAGTCCTTATTACTATTTTGGGTTGTCTCATGTTAAATGTCTACTTTCCTTTAATAATCAAATTTTTATACATTTTTTCCTATTATACCCGTAGTATTAAATTTCTCATATTTTTCTTATTCTAATTCTTTCCATAATTAATGACATTATTATGGGCAATTTTGTTATTTCATTCCTCTTCTTAATATGCGTGAAAAGTTCACCAAGACTTTTATCCTGGGACGGAGTGAGTAATTACCATAGTATATTTTTGTATAGCAAAAATAGATGTACTTTCAAAAACTAGATAATAAACATTAAAATCTCTCTATGTTGAATTATTTCACTTCAACTTAAAATGGTGTATTTTGGATTCCAACCTTTCTATTAATGAAGTTAATAATAATTTTGAAAAATTATTTAAATATGGAAGGGTATTAATAATTTCAATTTACAATTTTATTAGTATAGTTTTTAGCATTTTATTATTTATATTAATAATTTTTATATCATATTATCACTTAATTAATTTAATTGTGACGGTCACAATTTCATTTTTTAAAAGTTATGTTTAAAAGTCAAAACATCTTAAAATGGTTAATATGGTTTTGAACCATAACCATATAGTTCCAACCCACACAACCTATATTAAAAATGATTAATATGGTTTTAGTTCTTAAATGGAACCATAACCATATTTTGAAAACCAAAACCAACCCATAATGCCAGGCCTACCTTGTACTATTGTTTAATTGCACTATGCGGCTTCTCCTGGATAACTTGCCATGAATTAACAGTTTCTTTTATCTGTTCATATTGTATAGACATTTTTAACACTGATGTATATTTCATTTGCAAATTTACAAACTTCTTAAAAAAATATCAGCTTTCAAACTTTTATATGTGATTTAAACATGCTCAATATATAGTCTGTCTCATCTCTGCACATCCTTCTCGAATTTAATCTACTGCTGCGCTACTTCTATTGCTCATTATCTTTTGGGCATCATTTATTAGTAAAAAATATGTATCCTTGTAAATATTTGGTTAAATAGAATAATTATACTTGGTTTAGGGAATACAAAGAACTAAAAGTCTTTTCATCTTCCGCTAGTATGTTATATCTATGTGAAAATTGTGAATTTTTTTTTGCTTACTTTTCAAGTAATGTTTTTTTCTGGAGTAAATAGGCAACCAGATCTGGTATGGATGAACAGATTACAACAAATACTTGGTCGGAAGCACCAGCGTAACCTTCATGTATGCAGGCCTTCTTTTCTTTTTAAATAAGCATATACGTCTTCTTTGTGAAACCTAATTTCATCTTTACTTTATACGCAATATATGTGCTTCACCCAACCTTTGGACTGAAAGCTGCAATTTTCGCATTGCAGTTGTTTGTAGATGGTGTGGTATGCTTGACCTTCCTTGAACTAATTACTAAAATCTGAACATCACTTTCCTCTGAAAGCTTATTCAATTCTTGGAAATTGATTTTAGGTGTGGAAAAAGGTGGCATATGTCGATAGGCTTCTGCAGCTATTCAAATATGTTCCGCGAGAGCAGCTAACCATCCCGGACTTTGTGTTCCAGTTGAGTTATCTGTGCTTGATTTTGGAAAATTATTATTTTTTGTTCGTAAATTATCATGATCGGGACCACCCGGCATTCTTCATAAATGGTCCCTCTAAATGAAAAGGATACATGAAGGCAGTGAGATTTTTTAGTGACCATATTTACCACCTTTGCATTCCACTTCTGGCTTTGATGATTATTGAAATTTGGACAATCTTGTGAGTTTTTCCTAGTTTTTGATGAATCCATCTATTAATGCAGGCATGATTTAGAAGTTAATGGAGGGAGGGGCCTCATTGTGGACCCCAGAACGAAATATGTATATCATCGACCGTAGCTATCCTGTTCTAAACTAAGCATGTGATTACGTTTTGGTATTTAATTTGTTCATTTGTTACCTAGCCTGTATAGGTGGGTGGGGTTCCTAATTTGGTTGTAAACATGGCATTGTCTGTCATTCTTTTTAAATTTCTTGATAGTTCTGTTATTTGTATTCAAATTGGAATTAAGTAATTCTTTCATTGTTTAATTCCTTATTTTTAGATGGGTTATCAAATACATTAACTTTATATGAGTGGAATTATATTATGTATGATGTTGCATAATCTGGTCCATGAAATACAAATCAGATGATTTTCAGTCCCTCGTGGAACTGGGTAGTGTCTGTTGCCTAATACTACTTAATAAAAAGATATAATTTTATTTTTAAAATAACATTATATCATTTTATTAAGCAGAGTCATATTTAAAGTAATACATGCATTAGATTATCTTTATCTTTTACCTTAATTAAGGTAAAATATACTTTCACTTTAGACACTATTTCTTAATTTTGAACAGAAAAGAAAAGAATAGAAAATTTAAATTATAACAGAAAAGAAAAGAATATAAAACTTAAAGTTTTCCTTTGTGTTGTTTCTGAGTTTTTAATAGAAAAGAATAGAAAATTTAAAATTGAGGACATGAGTTGTAATTTAAAATTTATTATATTAAAAGTTAAAGATAATTTGGGAATTATAAAAATATTATTTATTTCATTTTCTCTGTCCAAATCAGACCAATTTTGGACGGAAAACTTTGGCATGAAAAGTGGTCAAATTTTCTATCCATTTCTTTTCTTTTTCGTTTATTAAAAAATCCAGAAATATAAGAATTGAAAAGAAAATTTAATTTTTTTGTCCATTTTTTTTCTTTTTTGTCCATTTTAAAACTCAGAAACAGAGCGTTAAAGAAGACAAAATAGGTTGATGCTTTAAAAGTCGAACTAAAATTTAATGTTTCAAGCCGCTCGAATCAAAGTTTTCAATCTCGATTCTTTTTTGAAAAAGTAATTGTACAAGCACCGCTTGTATGTAGCGACACTTTTGTTGTGAAAATAATAAAAAGTATTGTGGATTTAACAATTATCTTTTTTTTAATGTATTATAAATATATTTTGTTTATTCTTTTGAGAATAGATGAAATAATTTAAGTATGTTTAAATAAGTTTATGCAAAACTACTTAATAAAATGAGATAATTTTACCCTTTAATGGTTAAGGGCTAAGGCTAAGTTTTTTATTTTAGAATTTATAGAATTTTTTCTTAAGGCTAAGAATTTTAATGGTTAAGGGAGTATAAATTTTATACAAAAATATGTGATTTTATTATATAATTTTAGTTAAGGCGAATCTTAAATTACTTTTCGCCTTATCCATAAAAGTATAGTGCCAATGCAATTCATACTTGAGAGGGAGAGATGGCGACGGCGCCACGGCCCACCCAAAGAAGATTAGTAATTTGAGAGCATTCCACGTGTCAAATTAATCTACTATTACTATTTGAGAACAATATAAGCGGATTCGCATACCCACGCCACACATTACAGAAAAGATTCAATTACTTCCGCTCCACTGTCTGCAATCCGTATCAATTACCTGGTGAGATCAAATTCCAAGTATTATCCATGTACGATTATGATGCATACGTTTTAAAAAGCATCACATGTATGTCACCGCATTTCAATCTAGTATTATTCTAGGGTTTTCAATTTAAGATCCTTTGCCTGATCAGTGCATATTCTTTTATGGATTACTGTGTGTCATCAGATTGAAACCATGCGGTAGAACTATTTTTGGTCAATATTTCAATTAAACTGTGCTGTGTGAAAAAGAACTTTAATTGACAAGTTCCCGATTCTTTAGTACCTCCATTTTCTTAAAAAGTTTTCATCTTTATTGATTTGGTGGGTTTATCTGTATGTCATCTAATCATCTTCTTGAGAAACAATATCCTTCGCGGATGTGTGTTAGTACTTTTTTTTTGCTATGATTTTGTTGTTGTAGTAGGTGGCATTTTCCCCCTTCTCAAATGTGATTTCATTGCTGCTTGAAGTGACAACGGATTTATATTTGAATGATTAACCTTCTATTTCATTGAATTCAGTTCTCTTTTCTTTGTGCGTATTTTTGTTAAATGAGCTGATAATTGCTATTATGCATCAATTAATACCAAGTGTAGAGGCAACTATATAAAAGGCTAGAAGAGTATTCTTTAAAGGGAATTTCGTGGAAGGAATGGAACAATGTATGTCGGTGAGCACCCTCACCGCCTCTAGTAGTCGTAGTATACATGGATCCAATCATGTTTGGAGGAATTTCAGACTTATGAAGAAAAGCAACAAAATCTTTGGAGTTGAAAGACAATGCCTCTGGCTGCAGTGTTTGCAGAGCTTATCCTGTACGGGTCACTCAGATATACTGAGACAACGAGATTTGAGAGTTAAAGCTGGATGGATTTTTAAAGGAGGCGATCAGGAGTCAGAAGCAAGTATAGAGCGTAGTGATAGTGCCATGGAGGATATAATGTTTTTCTTTTACCAGCTGGACTTGGGGACTCGTGTACAGGTTGGGCATGATTTTTTTGACTATTGGTTTTAGAGGTTATATGTGTCTAAAAAAGAAAGGAATGATTTAGCATATGTATTCATTTCTATTGGCAGTATGCACTGAATCTGGAGCAGTATGAAATTGCACAGCAACTGAGAAACAAGCTTACTGAGGTTAGATCTATAACTGTTGTCTAAGTAAGTGAAGGTTAATTTCTCATTAGTTTTCCTATTCGGAGTACCATTACCAAAATTTATTGATTTTCTTATGTACTTGAAGAGTTGAAGTTTCCATTCAGGTTGTCAATACTCAATATATTCTATAAAACAACATTAGTATCCCTTTCCAACACAAAAAGCATTTCATATTTACATTCAAAGTAAGGTTTGTACTTCGTAGTAAATAGTGTATTCAAGAGAATCACGCATATTAATTAAGTGTTCCTGTTGGAAGGTTGACGCTGAAGTTATCAAGCAGCAGGACGCGAAAAGGGGATCAGCCTCAAAGAGTGAAGCTCAAGACAAGGCTATAAGCATCTTACGTCTCCGGTTAGTCTCACAGAACTATGCACTTATTACTTAATATCTGCTTTGTGTTCATTTCCATGTAATGCATGACATGTTAGTTTTATGGTTCCATTTCTCAGTCTTCAATTTTTTGATCTCCTATTTTTTACAATATTAATTCCACCTTCACACCTTATTGGATTACTCTGCTTCTTTCCTTCAGTGCAGACCTGCAGAATGCAATTCAGAGTGAGAATTATGATAAAGCTGCTTTGGTACGGGATGAAATTTCCAAGCTTGAGACAGAGTCTCTAGCTGTATCAATTAAAGCTCAAGCATACATAAATACTCAATTTGCATTTCGTTTGGGCCAGAAAATGAAGCATAAGAAATTTGGTAAGTATTGGCCATGGCTTCAAATTGCCTATCTTTGGATTTGTCATAAACCTCAAACAAATTAAGGCAGATAGTTCTTACTTTTTCCTGATCGTAATAAGGGTTGTCAAAAATTTGATTCTCACTTTGCAGTATCGTGTTATGCAATCATTTCTTTAACGATATAGAATATATGGCTACTATCGCTAGCAAAAGAATTAATCATGTTAGCAGTTTTAGTCAAATATATGAGATTTGTCCATGTAGGAAAACCCTAGATGGCTAGAATCCACATGATATGTTAGTTTTCAGTTTTGACCCCAGCCAGGACAGTTAAACTGCTGACCAGTACCAATGACATGGCCTATTCACTCAATAGGATCAGATAATTTGGTTTTTAAAATTTGATTTCATTCCAGGAGCTCAACTTGTTACTGCTTATTTAGGCTAAAAATTATGTAAACACCTCTAGTTTAACGATATAATTTAGATAGTAGCTCTTCCAATCATCTACTTGGGTGCATGCGGCCTGATTGATTCCTTGTACAATGAATCTGTCATGTCTATTGTAAATGAAATTTAACAAAAGATTTTGAAGTGTTGTCAATCTTATGTGCACAACTTTTCTAGTTTGTGGAGAGGAGTTTACTTGATCAGAAATCTCATTTATGATTATTCTGTATGGTTTCTCAATTATATGATCATGTGATTTTAGGATATCGAGCTGTGATTTGTGGGATGGATCCTGTTTGCTCTGAATCGAGTTCATGGATGGAAATTGCACATGTTGCAAAGTTGACTCGTGGTCCTAATCAGCCATTTTATCAGGTCTGAAATGACTTAGCATGCATTGTACAATTGTAATGCAGTTCATTTAATCTACTTGATCTGTTTTCTGCATGCCTTTTATGATCTCGTTTTCACAATTTAATAACATAGCATCCCTTGCATAGCAATAACAACCAAAAAATCCCTCTTTAAGTTATTTCATTGTTTTACAGGTACTGGTTGATGTTCATGCAGACCCGAACATGTTAGTAGCATATGGTAATTAACTTAATTCATCTAACTCCTTCCAGTTTAATTATCTTCACCCAACATGGTTAAAATCCTATTTTCCAGTGTTTTTATTATTTGCGCAAATTCACTTTATTAGAATATTTTGGTTGGTCACCTTTAGAAGCATAATTTCTTGTGCTTTGATTTGAATTTCCTCTCATATGATGCTTTTGATGCTTTTTCCTTTTTTCTATGGAACATTTAGTAGTTGGATTCTTCCTGATTTATAGGCTCGTGTTGCTCTGTGCTTATCTTGTGACCTCACTAACTCTTCAAATGGTTACTTGGGTTATAGTGGCTGAGGAAAATTTACTGGCCCCAGACCAACCAGACACGGTGAGTAGAATTGGATCCAATTCAATTACGCCAGACTATTCTCAATCTTACTGCTGTTGGTTGGAATTTATTTTACCATGTACAGGAAAGGTTTGAACATCCCTATGCTCCCTTCTTATTCTATGGGACTGATGCAGCTGGGGACTTCATCCCAATCAAGCAGCTGCGCGAGAAGTACAACAGGCCCAGGCATGAAGTGCCATATGGTCCACAGGATGGTCAAAATGGAGAAGATGCTTAAGTTGGTCTACATGAACTTTGAATAGATAAGAAACCTTATGCAGTCAATAATTCCACAGTTTTGGTTCTGAGTAAGTTTGTTGTTGGTGATCAAGTTGATATAAATCCAAGCTGCAAAACCACAATACTCAGATTGCATATGACCTTGTTCATGTATATATTTATTTTAATCGGGGGAGTAATATTTAATGGCAAAATCCAAATTAGGCAGAACGAATAAATTTCTGGATTAGTTTGATAATCTACACTGCATACATAATACATTCTATCCTAGATTCTTGGCTGAACTTTGCTTTTACACAGAAATAATTTGTACATCAATTATGATCGAGATATGATGGCACTTTAGAGCCAGTTCAAAGTTCAACTGTCTTGACAGGGGGATATTTAACAATTTACAATTCAGGTGGAGGAATCAAGTCTTCTTTCAAACTAATAAATCCGTGGACAGTATGCAAGGGTTTAGTTGTTATTTACATTTTCGAAGGAGATGTTGCTTATTTGTCTTCCTTCACAAAAGTAATAGATAAAGATCATATAACATTTTAAATTGAAATTAAATTATTTAAAAACTTTGTTTTACACTGTTCAATAATTAAATTAACAAATCTAGAAAAAGATTAAAAAAATGAATTCTATTAATGCTATTTACAATAATACCTTCTTTAAAGTATTTATTTTATTTATTTATTAATATTACCAAATTATGTCTCCACTTTAGTTATACTCCTTAGTCCAAAAATTAAAATCTCTGTTTGGTTTTTTTACACGCATAAGAGTATTAAATTGATTTAGATAATTTTAATATTCCTTTTAGTATTAAATTTCTTAACTCTATGATTTATTACTAAAACTTCTTTTTATATATAGTTTTGATCATGGCTCTTATTTATTACTCATCATTTTTTACATTCTGACAAATATGTAAACGATAATCTTAAAAGACATATTTTACAGGGAAGGGTAAAATGTAATATTTTAATTTATATACTAATTCATTTAAGGACAAGTTGGTGGAAATATCACTATACATATTTAATTGTTAATTTTTATCGTATTCTTAATCTTAATTTTTTTAAATATATTATTCAAAAAACATATTGCCATAGTTCAACACAATTTCTAAATCCGCCCGACTAAATTGAGTAGATCTAGGAGATATACATCTTTGGAAAATGATGTGACACATACATCTAACTGAAAATATGAGGATTTGAATTGTCACACGTATATTTTATTATTGATAAAATTTATAAATATTTTTAACTAGATAATTATATTGTGGACTTGAATCGATACTCATTTTTTTATTATTAATAAATTTTATAAATATTTTTAATTAGATAATTATATTATGGACACTTTGAGTTAATTAATCACCTGTGGAACGAAATGTAGTTTGTTTTGAACTACTACAAGCTTAGTAATGATAAATTCTTCAAAAAGCTCGAGTCTTTGACCATTTGAGAGAAGATTGATGAAGGATTAATTACCAGGTGGCTGGACTTGTTATATGATCTGGAAATAGCTTTTTATTAGATTGATCACTCTTCACTTCACAAAATGACTATGACACTCTACATGCCTTTGTTCAGATCCTGCTCAACCTCAAGAACTCTATGCCAACTTCATGCTCACCTTATAGTCAGCGGGCTCCAAAAAAACAAGCTTGCTTCAACCAAACTCATTGATTCATATTCCAAAATGGGTCCTGTTGAATCTGCTAAAATTATCTTTGAGACCTTCGCAAAACCAGATTCTTTCATGTGCGGTGTACTGATCAAGTGCTATGTTTGGAATGGGTTCTTTGAAGAAGCTATCTCACTGTACCAGAATATGCTGGGAAAACTGACCCATATAAGTAGCTTCATATTTCCATCCATTTTAAGAGCTTGTTCTGGTTTTGGTGATCTGGGTATTGGCCAAATAGTCCATGGAAGAATAATTAAATGTGGGTTTGAGTTTGATCCTATAATTCAGACTTCATTACTTAGTCTGTATGGTGAAACTTCTTGCTTAGGATATGCTCGTAACGTATTCGAGGAAATGTCTGTTAGGGACCTTGTTTCATGGAGTTCAATTATATCCACTCATGTTCAGAAATGGAAACGCAAGTGAAGGGTTGGTTTTATTTTGTAAGATGGTTGCAGAAGGTGTTGAACCTGATTCAGTGATTATGCTTAGTGTGGCTGAGGCATGTGGAGAATTGGGTTTATGGAGACAAGCAAAGTCGGTCCATGGCTATGCAGTGAGAAAAGAGATTCAAAGCGATGGATCATTAGATAATTCTCTTATTACAATGTATGGTAAATTTGGTGAGTTGCATAGTGCAGAGGGGCTTTTCATCAATGTTGTTCATCACTCTACAGCTACTTGGACCTCAATGATTACATGCTATAATCAATGTGGGTGCTATACAGAAGTTTTAGACATTTTGCTAGAGATGCAATTGTCTGATGCAGAACCCAATGCAGTTACCATGATGGGTGTTCTATGCTCTTGTGTTAGGTTGGGTAGGTTAAAAGAAGGCAAGTCTGTTCATGGTTTTATTATTAGAAAAATTATAGACCTTGAATATAATTATTTGGAACCAGCTTTAATTGATTTATATGCTACTTGTGGTAATCTAAGAGATTGCCACAAGATTCTTTGTGCAACTAGAGATGGACATATTGTATCCTGGAATATGCTCATATCAAGTTATGTTAGGAAGGGATGTCAGAAGAGGCTTTGGCTCTCTTTATGCAAATGCAGAATGAAAAACATTGCCAGATTCATTTACTCTGACCAGTGTTCTTTCTGCCTGCGGAAAGTTTGGTCTTTCTCAATTTGGACGTCAGATACATGGTCATGTTATAAGAACAAGCTTTTCAAGTGAGTTTGTCGTGAATTCACTTATTGACATGTACTCTAAATGTGGGTTTGTGGATTCAGCATACTTGATATTTATGAACCATCAACAGGGAAGTATTGTAACATGGAATTCGATGATATGTGGATTTTGTCAGAATGGTTACTCTGTGGAAGCTATCAGTCTTTTGATCGGATGTATTCAAATAATCTTAAAATGGATGAAGTGACCTTTTTGACTGCAATCCAAGCTTGCTCAAATTTGGGATATCTAGAAAAGGGGAAATGGATTCACCACAAGCTCATTATCTATGGTATTAGGAAGGGTACATACATTGATACAGCTTTAACTGACATGTATGCCAAGTGTGCAGACCTTCCAATGGCTCAGGGTGTTTTCGAAAGCATGTTAGAAAGGAACGTTGTGTCGTGGAGTGCCATGATTGGTGGCTATGGGATGCATGGTCAGATTGACACTGCCATATCACTCTTCAATATAATGGTAGAATCTGGGGTAAAACCAAATGATGTTACCTTCATGAATATTTTATCTGCATGCAGCCATGCAGGATATGTGGAAGAAGGAAAGTCATACTTCAACTCAATGAGAGATTTTGGCATTGAGCCCAAGTCAGAACATTTTGCCTGTCTGATTGATCTTCTAAGCCGAGGTGGTGATCTAGATACCGCATATGGGATCATAAACTCAATGCCATTCCAAGCTGATGCTAGCAATTGGGGTGCTCTGCTGAACGGATGTCGAATTCACAGGAGAATGGACATGATAAAAAACATTCAACAAAACCTTGTCGGAACAGATATGGATGATACTGGATATTATACTCTACTATCCAATATACATGCTGAAGGTGGGGACTGGGATGAATTTAGGATGGTGAGATCATTGATGAAAGGTTTAGGTCTGAAAAGGGTATTGGATACAGTACAATTGACATTGATAAGAGGGTTTATAAATTCAGCGCAAATGTTATGTCTCATTCACAAAGAAAGGAAATTTACAGTTTACTGGAAGAGTTTCAAATTTTGGCTTAAGAATGTGGATTTCTTGTAGAATATGATTATTCTGTTTATTGATAGTAATGATTTGAAAAAACGTCGGAGAAGTTCTCATCAATCTGTGTTACTTTCGAAAGTGGGTGTCGGTGGGAGAGCACGCAATTTAGGTGTCGAACACGTCAAAAAATAGAGGATCGCGGATATGGATCCGAATTTGAACATGGGTACGGGGATACGGTAAGTTATGATTTTTTAACAATAATATTTCTAATTGTATTACCAAGTTTTTTTTGTTTTAGGGACTGAAGTGCAAATATATAAAGAAACAGAGGCAAAAATGAAACTTCAGGGGCTGAAATGGAAGAAAACAAAACTAAAGAGACTGATATGTAATTTTTCCATGTGTTATTTTGAACTTTCAAAAAATCTGAAAAACTAAATTAAAACATAATAAAAACTTTGAGGTACTTAACTGTAATTTTATAGGGGATATTTCTTCTCATGGGTAAGGAACAGCAGCGCTTGGGGGATGAAAAATTATCAAGTTTGATATTTTTGATCTCTTCCTCTTCATCAGTCGATCTCTTCTTCTTCAATCAATCCTTCACCAGTATCCTGGATTGAAAGTGTCGCACTCGTGTGTCGGATCGTAATTCGACACGTGTATTCCATCATAAAGGCTAGTTCGAGTAACACAGTTGTTAGTGTGAAATTTAGAATTTACAAATAAAATCTACCTAAAAATGTAGGATTATTATTAATTTTTTGTAATTCATTTGAGATATCTTTAAAATTGATATGAATTTGATTTAATTTTGAATAATATAATTATAAAAATTGAAAACAATCCAAATAATTATATTAATTACTAGATTTATTATTTTTTAAATTAACTAAATTTCATCGATTTTAAATTTAAAAATATTACAAATTGACTTCGAAAAGAAAGCCTTGATCACATACTTTGTTTTGGGTTTTGAAAATAAGGGAATGCAATCAGCCATAAGTTGCATGAATATATGTTTGTGCACATTCAAACTTACACCCAAATATATTTCAGGGGTGTGTTTATAAATTTGAGACCAAAATTTTAATTACTCTTAGATTGAAGGAATAGAATAAAAGATGAAATGATTCATTCTATTATAATTGGAATGAGTTATTTTATATAATTTCTCCCCAATAAATAAAATTCATAAATTTGGAAAAAATAAGAATAATTTTAATCGCAACCAAACACAATTTTTTTCATTCTACCGCTCTGTATGAAAAAAATTAATATTAACATTAATATTAATATTAATAATTAATAATTAATTTTAATATGGTGATAAAATTTAATTAAGAATAAAGAAAAAGGACCATTCCAATTGTAATTGCTAGTTAGGAAGAAAAAAAGTTGATATTAATATTACTAATATTAGTAAGCAAAATGGGAACCCAATTATTAATATTAATATCAACCTTTTTTCTTCATAACTAGTAATATTGATATGAAAAAAATAATCTACAATTTTAATTGGAATGATCTTTTTCTTTATTCTTAATTAAATTTTAGCACCATATTAATTTTAATTTTAATATTAATTATTATTATTAATATTAATATTAATATTAGTAAGCAAAAGGAGAACCCAATTATTAATATTAATATCAACTCTTTTTCATCCTAACTAGTAATATTAATATTCACCTTTTTTTTCTTAATTAAATAATTAAAACATATAATCGAGGAGCGAACTAAGAAACGAACCGATTATAACGACGCTTTTTTTTCCGTCATTATATAGCATAGATAATCGATTTTTTATGTTATAGTGACGAAAAATTGTCATCATAACTTGGGTTAGTTCGTTTTCTTGGTTCACTCCTTCCAGTTATTTGGAGAAAGTTGAGCCTTAATTAAATATTACACCATATTAATATTAGTAAGCAAATAGGGATGCACTAGGGAAAACAAAGGGAAGGCTTGCACAACATATATATAGCACCGAAAGCAAAAGGAAAAGGGGGCTTGCCACTACAACATATATATATACGGAAAAGCAAAGGGAAGGCTTGCATGCTACATATAATGACAAGGAATAAATTTTTCACACGCATAAAGGACAAGGAGGGGTATTCTTATAATTTTGGTTGTCGTTACAAGTTATTGTACTACCGTTACAGCCTGTAGCGACAGGTGAGAAATTGTCTTTAATCCATGCCATCCAATATTGAGATTAATGATGTAGATTATGGTGTAAATAGCACCCGTGGCATCCGATTACTACAAATAGAACCCATATATAATATAGTCTCGATCTTAAGCTCACCCTTATCCAACTCACTCGAGCTCACCCCTTTTAGCGATGGACCATGACGATTCGGTCGTAAAAAACCGTCGTCGTCTATACTTTTAGCGACGTATATGTTGTCCGTCACTAAAAGTATAGACGACGATTGTATAGATGACCAACCGTCACGTCCCGCTCACTAAAAGGGTGAGTTTGAGTGAGTTGGATAAGGGTGAGCTTAAGATCCTGCTTATATATATATATATATATATATATATATATATATATATATATATATATATATATATATATATATATATATACACAATAACGTATTATACGATCGGTTATAGCGGCGATTTTTTTTTTTGGGCTGCCCAAAACACTTGTCATCATAACCTGGCTATGGCGACGGGTGAACCATCGCATAGCTAAAACATATATATATATATCATTCATATATATATATATATATTTTTGTATCCAATATTTATTTTTATCCAATATTTATTTAAGTTTACACATTTTTTTTAAGTTTTACACAGTTCTTTACAATAATTTTTATCCAATAATTTTTTGTCTCAAGATTTTAATATTTTAAATGCTTTAAAATTATATAAAGAATGCATATGGCGGTGGGAGAGTTATAATCATAAAAACAAATACTCAAAAGTACAAATCTGTTGAACCAAATTCAGGATGAAGATTGGAAAGATTAAAAATTTATGGGGTGAAGAAAAACATGACAATAGTCTAACTTGACATGGTTTGTTTCTTCAGTCTTGACATAAAACATAGTTAAGATACTACTAATACTACATCTACGCAATTAATCTCGTACCACAAGAACAAACTCGAAAAAAAGGCTATCAAACATACAAAAGCTACAATAGATATCCAGAAGAAACCATGCAATCATTATTTCTGAATAATACAAAGTTTTAACCCAAAGACCGGATGATCGTTTGGGGACACCCAAATTATGGGAACAAAGACATGTACAGAGGCAATCCCCATAATCAACAACCTCACTCCGAAAAGTCATAAAAATCAGCTGCCTAATTACTTAAAATTCCCTCTATAAAATTCTGGTTCATAAATTAAAGCCTTCAACTCACAATTATGTTAATGCCACAGCAAGATTATTACCTGCAGGGCATCTTTGTCGACGAGGGCGTCTAGTTGTCTTCCCCCACCCAGTTAGGCTTCTATCCTCCAGTCCCACTTCAATACTGTTAAGCTGCTCCATCAGTGGAGTGCAAACTGGAGTCGCCACCACAGCAGGGGTGGTATCGACCACACACCGCCTCCTTCCCCTTGCGGCACCACTTCTAGTGCCATTCCTTCTCGTCAGTCCTACATTCCATTGATGGCCGGTAGCTCGCATCAGACTTCCAAATGTCTGAAGATCTTCAGTCACCTCGTGCCTTGACAAAGAAACAAGGCCTGGGAGGATATCCCTTTGGAAGTCCCTTCGCTGCCTCCCTCTCCTTGCCTGGCCTTTTCGGGTTCGACTTGGTAATGAAGTTGTGCCTATTTCTTCTTCTTCTTGGATTTCAGGTACAAAAGGCTTGGGCATGTAGTCTTCTTCCCCAGTCTCCTTCAGTTGCAATGTCATGGCCTCAAAATAATCCAACTCCTCAAAGGTCTCATTGTCTCCACCATTATTGCCTCTAGATCCTTTGCAAAGCTTGCTCTCAAGATCTTCTGCTGAAGAAGAAATTACATCTGACAACCACAGGAGGGAGTCTGTCAAAGAAGCTTCAGAAGGGTCAAAACGGGTGCACTCCAGATGATGGTCCTGACCATACGAGTAGATTGCAACTATTGCTTCTGCTGCAATTCTAACTTCATCTTTCTCATCTTTAGAACGTGGTGATTGCAAGGATGCCTCATTTTGATTATGTTCCTCCACAGGTAAAATAACTTCCTCAGTCTCTAAAACAACAGGAGCCTCCAGATCTATCTCCAATGCGATCTTCACCTGGGCACTGGTGCTTGCAAGGGATGATCCTAATATATCCTCATCCTCGCTTATACAAGAGTTCAAATCAAAGTTTCTGCAGTTGTTCAATTTTGTATCCATTCCCTTCTCAACTATCAAAGCTTCTGCAGCAAACTGTTTGCCAGACTCGGCATCCATTAAATTACAAGCTACGTTGATATCAATTCCTCTATGTCTCCCTTCTTTTTTTCGGTTTTCGTCTTTAGCGGGAAATTGAACGGACTCAGAGGTAGAGACAAGCGATGAAGAGTCATTTTTATAGGTCCAAAATTTTCCAAAAATGGGAAACCCAAGTATTTTTCCATTGCTCAGACAGTCACCTGACTCCTTCTTTGTCCCAACATCGCGGCCACTTGAAGCAGATGAAACATTCCGAGTAATCAAAAGATTAGGATCTTTCACAGTTTCATTTTTGAGTAACTGATTACAGGAGGCTTTGAGGAAACCTGATTCTGCCAAGTATAGGTCTTTTCTGGTTACAGAGACTGCATTCTTACATACTGGCTTCTCTCCAAGCCAAGGTAACACTGCTACATGGTCTTCACACTTCCCTTTTTTGTCTAAAATTTCAAGAACTTGAGGGGGAGATGCCTCATTAAATGAATTTTTCGGAAGGACATTTAAGTTCACATCCTTTCCAGACTTCAGATCCATCACATCTGAGCCCTTGAAGAAGTTTCTGGAACCATGATTAATTAAGTGTTCTGATGCTACAAAATCAATCTTGTTGCAGTTCAGATTATCATAACCAACCGAGGATAAGTGAACAGATAGTTCCTTGTACCCCGATGATGACCCATTGTAAAATCCATTCCAAGTAGTAAAATCACTTTCCAAACCTGGGCTCAACCTAGAATTTCCATTAGCATGCCACTTGTTTCCAGAAATCTCATGGGTCTGAGTATTAAAAGTTTCAGAAGACATAAGAGATGGGCGTGTGTGAACTGATGATGTCAACTTCTGAGTCAAGCTAGCATTTGTCTTTCCCCAAGATGTGATAGACTGAGACCATGAATTGGCCGCATCCAATGAATTAACAAATGAATATGGATTGGAAATATGGGAAGCCACAACTGTATCTGGATGGTTATAATTAGAATGGTCACGACTTCGCTCTATCCATAATTCTTCCTTCCTACAATCAGTTGGAAAAATACTGGAAGGTTGATGAGCCTTACCCAACATAAATTGTGTTGGATGGGAAGGAATAGGCAACTGCTCTGGTTGAAGAAATTGAGGAATACAATTTGGGTCCCTTCCATTGTTCCCTGCAAAGAGAGTAAGCATTCACATATAACCATAAGCAAAGAAGAAGGAAGAGGAGAAGATTATGATCAGATATGATGGCTACAATTGCAATACTACAAACTATATCTTGATAACTATGGGTATTCCTTAAATCCAAATTTTAGTCCCTTAAATATGACTCATATGAGGAGTAAGGTTGCATTGATGTCTTTGTTAGAAATGTAGTGAAAAAGACAAAAGAGACTTTTCTTAGAAAGAAAAATAATCACTCGTACAATTTGTACATCCTACATATGCCCACTTCTCATAAATTATGTTTACCACAGAATTTTATTTTTTCCTTCGGATTTTTTATATTAGTAATATACTACTTCATTTAGATACATGTTTATAATCTTGGCATATAGAGAACAAGCATACTAAAAAGATTCCGAGATTAAAAAGATTTAGGTAAAAGCTGAGGGACTAAAATTTGTCTGTATAGAATTTGAAGAGAAATTGTAAATAGCTGGAGATTAGAGAAAATCCAAAAAAATCAGAAACAATACTCCTCTGGAAAAAGTCCTTATTACATTTTGGGTAATGTTAAATGTCTTTTCCTTTAATAATTTTACACATATTTTCCTATTATACCCGTGGAAATATCAAACTTTTCTTATTCTAATTCTCTCAAAATGAATTATGAATTTTGTCAATTCATCTTCTTAAAAAAAAACTGTGATGGGAAAAATATGGAAACAAAATACCAAATGAAATGACCTAAATGGGAAAAAGTAAGCCTTCATACATATATAGGATAACCACCTCTCCTGTTGCCTTTATTCACTAGAGAGTGATCGTTCAGATTCCCATTACTACTTCCATGATGAGAGTTCTGCGATAAATCTTGGGATAAATCTACAAACTGTGAGTTCGGTTTAGCAGAGAAATCCTTGCATATAATCTCTCCATGGACGGCAGAACGACTATGAAAATCTACAGATATGGGGCAAGTGGCTTCCTCAGCCTGAATTGGTTCATTCAGATCGGCCAACCCATGAGAGCTCTTTAAAGGTGAATCAGATGAAGCATTTCTATGGTATTCAGTCTTCCCACCACCAAGAAACAACTTTACACTGTTCTCAGGTGCAAGTGTATGATTTGCATTTGGACGATAACTTGAAACATCTGATATCTTAGTGTCCCAGATCTGTTCCCCTTCTTCGGTATCAATGTACTCATCAGCTGGTAGTTGAAGGTCAAACAACTTTTTCCTAACCTTCGAGGGTCTGGACTCTGATAACCCACAATCCTTTGAGCTACAACCAGCTTGAGTACTATTTCCTTTTGTACAACTCAAAGGAGAATCAATGACTTCAGAGCCCAATATAGACGGTCTAACACAACCATGGTGAGCTAATGGAAAGCTGGGGATATGCCAATTCCTAGGTTCATCAGATGGCATTTGCAATGGTAAGAGGCTTGATGACGATGATGCCTCAATTGAAATCTGATGTTTATATAGTTCCTTCCTTTTAACTTCTTCCATCATGTCCCTTTGTACTCTGTAAAGGCGGTGGAGTTCAAACACCTGGATTACAACAGGAAGTCATGTAATCAAGCACCCAAAATATATTACTGAAGTAAATATAAGATGTACTCCATTTCACCCATGCCAAACAAGAACCTTCTTCATAAAACAGTAACACACCAGTCTCATGTACAAGTAAACAAATGGTGAAAAATATAGAAGAGCACAGACATTTAAGAATGTACATACCTGATTCTTAAAAGTGGCTTCATGCTCAAGCATTTTTTGTTTTAATGTGTCCTTCTCATACCCTGGATATACATCTGTGACGGTCCTAGGCATGAAGCCATTATAGTACTCCCCATTTAACAAGGTCTTATCTCCAAAAAACAGAGACCAGCTACTACTATTAGAATCCTCGTTAATATCCCTCATGGAGTAATATCCAGGCACGTGGTTTTTACAGTGCACTTCTGTTCCCATTCCTGCCAACAATTTAAAGACCGTCTCAAGCCTTAACACATACCAACTACCAAAAGCAGTAGAAGCTGATTTATTTTTCTTTCTTCCATGTTTTTTTCTTCCTTTTCTTCAGGCCAAGTAGAAGTTACTTCCAGTAGTTAAGGTATTCTTTACTCAATAGAAGCTGCTCAAAATTACTTTGCAATATATTAAGAGAAAGCAGTGGTGAAATCAAAAAAATAATAAGCAGTTTATACTTCCATGATAAAGATTGAGCCTTAATGAACTACAACATACAATAAGATTTTTAATGTGTCAGAATTGTTATAATACCACATTGACAGAACTTGGGTCATGGGCAACGTAAAAGTTACATCATGCTGAACAAAATAGGCATAAATGAAGAGTTACTCCATGTTGCAAAGTCACGAGCTAAAAAATATGAGTTCAAAAGAGGGGAAGGGGGAACACCTACTGGTGCACTAGTACTTATGCGGAGAGATCTGGAGAGCAGCATATCAATCATGTTATGTTACTTTACCTTGAATATAACCTTACTTGTTTAGTCTCATGTTATATCAATTACTTTCAACATCTAAAAGATATTCAGTATTATGCATAATAACTCCTTAAGGTAAACTTCGTAAAGCAAATTGATATATAACATTAATCAAGGTGTCAACACACAACTTCAAAAAAATATAATTTCATATAATGCATTAAATAAACCAGAAATTACCCATGAAAAATGATGAAGATATTACCCATACTTGCAGAGGTTCAACATTCTATCTATACTCTATAGATTATCTTTTGCCCATGTCTAACATCTTTTAGGCCATAACTTCTAAACGTAGTTCATATTAATCAAATTAAATGTTACATATACCTTTGGTAAAATAGGTATGGTTACAGATTTAAAATTCACAATCAATGTAAAGGCTATCAATAGATGATGTTTGATTCAAAGAAACCTAAAGAGGATAATTCATTATAAGAGGCAAAAGTATAAGCACAGAGAGAAGACACGGTATGGAGAGAGGGGCACATGTTGAAAATCCTAATAGAACAAAATGCACCAGAAAGAAGGCTCAAAAGGAGTGATTAGTGGCTCAAAAATTGAAATCATCTCTTGACAAAACTGTTAACCTCAACAATGAGTGGATACTCCATCATCAACAAGTTGCTACTTTAGTTTCATTAGCCCCAGGAATATATGAATCACACTGCTCTTTCCAGTGTCGGTGTTCCACGGTAAAATTTTTGGATAGAAGGTGTTCCACAGTAAATTGAACTCAAAAACAAAAAATGCTGTGTAAAGACGCTAAACCTTGGTGAATATTAAACAGGGTAAATTTTAAAGTGAAAATCATGCTACTCTACCGTCCACCAAATGTTATACTTCATGGAGGGATAAAACTAATTTAAGATTGTATACCAGAAAAATGGATATTGTCCTATTTCTGATCCCCTCACATCTTGTTATAAAAATGGAGAAACACATTACTAAATTCAACACAATGCAGTTCAAGATACTATAAGTTCCTTATAGAATTGGGTATTCATTAACTGGGAATACAACTGTCTAGTCTGCCTATATCATCTTTACCTTGAGAAAATGAAAAGTATATAAGCAGGAAAACAATTGCTGAGTAGACAGCTGGCCATGATACTTAAGGACTTCACTAAAGATTGTATGACCAAACTGAAACATGGGCATGAAAGACAGAACGCAGATGTAAGGTAATTTATATCTTTATACCTCGGAATCTCGGATGATGATATTGATCACAGAATACTTACTTACTAATGCAAGCAGATGGCTTATGTTGTGTAGCAATAGCAATGATATCTCACAGAATGCCTGAATAAAATGTCTATGCGCCTGGAAAAAGGAATCTAAAATGCTTGTTCTGGCCTGGGAGGTTCACAAAAAACTCAGGAATAAAAGGAACTCAAAATTCTTGTTGATGTGAGATTTAAATTAATTTAAAAGTCAATTGAGTAATTCCTTGTATTTGGAAGAAATGTGCCCTTTAAGTTAATTCAATTTGAGGTTGAGCACTAAAAATTGAGGTGTCTTAACCACAATGGAATAATCAACAAATAACCAGATAAAATTTGAGATAAGAAATTCTAGATAACAGGGTCAACACTGATAAACCCTTCCAATCTCAAAATAAATAAATAAAAAGTGTATCAATTTGGCATGATATACTGGAACTCCAAGAATTTTATCATCAGCAAGGAAAGTCATAATTTTTATTTCTTTGCTAGTGTCAAACAAGGAGAATCTAACTGAAAAGGAAACTAGAACAGTATACTAATCAATCATCAAATCCATATTCAATAAAACAAAATAAAAACTTTAATACATGAGCTACTAGAAGAAAGGCAAATGCATAAACCCGATTAAAGCCGTTCAAAAAAATTAATAATCCTCAAATTAGAGAAAGTATTAACTCTATAAGCCCCTATAAAATTGGGAAATGAAAACCCATAAATCTGATCACACAGAAAGGGAAAATAAAATTTACCTCAGACCCATGTAAATTCGTCTCCTTAAGAATCAATCCCCGTGGATTAAATCATTAAACAGTATCTCCAGGACCCAATAACTCGGAATCATAAAAATTCAGACTAGAGGCAAAAAAGAGAAAAGAACCAAGTAATAATTATTAATACAAACAAAGCAGGAATAAAGACAGTGGTTTGGCAACACCATTGAATGAGCTTAGATCGTGGTCCGGCAGAAGAAAAGAAGCAGATTTCGATCTGCTGGGCCAGCCAGTCTCTGAAAGAAAGGTGAAGTTTTTAGAGAGGGAAAGGAGTTTTTTTGGAGAGAGAGAGATCCCAGATAAGAAATCTTCACACAAACAAACGACCTTCTAAGAACAGTGACATGAAATTTGTCAACATCCGGTCTCTTTTTATTCTCTGCTTTTTCTTCACTTCTCTCTCTACATGATTTCATTTCCTAATAAATACTAATTTCTGGGTTTTGGAGGAAATGAAAAAAGAAATGGGCATTTCTAGATTCTCTCCACCTTCCTTGCTTTTGGTACAGATATTAATGAAAATTAAATACCATATATAACACTGTCCAACTATACATATAGATAATAGATATACTGATGATATAGTACATATCATATATATATATATATATATATATACACACACTAAATAACACTATCTATCTACACGCCTGCAATGCATTACTCTTAACAACAAACTTGTCAATCTTCTAATCTAGTTGTTAATCTATAAACAAATACTATCATTACCACTAGTAATTAATTACCTTTATTGCCTAATACTACATCAGATAATTGTGGGGTCCCCTAGGTTGGCTGTGAGAAGGATGAGGTTTTGGATTAAAATATAGTGCCTCCCTAAAATTCTGACATACTTTTTGGGAGTATTAAAAAATAATTATAAATATATTTATATTTAAATTCTCATCTAATTATATAATTTTTATTTTTACGTACTTTATGAATATACATTAAAAATAAAAATATAATATAGTAATATTTAATATTAAGAGTATTATAAATAAATTATTATAAAAGAAATAAATTATTTAAAGTAAGTAGTATAAAGTAAAAAGTTCCCTTTAATCGAGATGAATTTACAAGAATGGGTATACTTCCATACTTTTGATTGGCTGGCTGTTGATTTGATACTGTCCCTCCCTTCCCTTCCCTTCCCTTCTGTCAAATACAGAGAGAGAGGCCATATTCTGTGAGGGAGTAGTACTACTGTGACAAGGGGCATAAATGTAGACTACATATATAATTGTTACACGTGGCTTTCCTTTGCAGCACATCAAGACCACATAGTATGATTTGATTTGGTGGTGGGGTCCAGTTGAGAAAAAATGTATTGCATTTCATAAATGGAAAATATATAATTACTACTCCAAATGAAATTATATATACTTTACAATTTTTTTTTAAGGGAAATATAATTAATTGGTCCATGATCATCCTACTTTTTGAAAGAAATCAAGATGCTCTGCAAACAAACATTTTGTAAAACCAATTTCAGCAATATTAAGGAACCATAGCTCTTCTCTCTTTTTTATTGGGCAACATATATATGTTTTTAACTATTCTTTTGCTGTAAAACTGCTCAAATCAAGTAGGTCTACAGTCTACGGCTCTACTAACTAAAAATAGTAAGTATATACTACTCCACTACTAAAGAAAAAATAAACAGAAATAGGATAGCTTAAGCACAAGTCAAAATTTGTTGGAATGACTTTTCTTCTATTGTACCAAGTGCCCCAACAATTTATTATTTCTTAGTACATATTTATGGAAATTATATTTTTACTGTCAAAGAAAATAAAAATAAAATTATAATTTTCAAATTTTTTATCACATAAATAGTAAATGAGTTCTATATTCATAAGAAATGGCTATTATAAATAGTGAATGGATCTTATATTTTGTTCTTTAACTTATCTTTCGTATCAATAAGTATATCTTTGACTCTAAGTTAAAAAGATATGAATTAATTTAATTTAAAAGTAAAACTTAAAACTCAACAATTGCATTTATTAAAATATTTTAACCCGTCGCAAGTCAAAATCAAGATATAATACAGTGTCCTAATAACGTCATGAAATATTTATTTTCATAAATAAAAAATGATATTTTTATAAAAATTTACTTACATTCATGTGAGAGTAGTTTTGCAAAAATATCAGCTTATTTTGCATAATTTTATCCTCCATTTATTTTTTATTTTTTATTTTTAGGTAAATTGAGGCACAATTCGTTGTCCCAAAGTTACTTCTTTTTATTTCAAATTACTCCATTTACATGGCCTGATACTGGCTGGCATTAAATTAAATGAAGTGGTCTCTGATTTCTTAACCATTAATTTGGTTTCCATATTCACGTAGGTAGGAAATTACATATTACTCCCTCCGTTCTTTAATATAGATCGTTTTAGAGTTGTGCATAAGTATTAAGAAAATGATTGTATAGCATTAATTATAATATCAATTGTCTATATTATCCTTGTATTAGAAGAAGAGATTGTTATTTATTGGACAGAAAATAGTGAGAGAACCAAAGTTATATTTAATACTTGGAGTAAATTGGAAACTAAGTAATTAATGCTTACTTGAAATTCTAAAACGACTTATATTAAGGAACAAAAATATTTTTCTAAAATGACTTATATTAAAGAATGGAGGGAGTACTTGTATATGTTGGGTAATTAACCCTTTTGTTAACGCTAGAGAAACCAACAAGGTACTACTTCCTCCATTCTTTAATAATATAGGTCGTTTTAGAGTTGTGCACAAATATTAAGAAAATGATTGTATAACATTAATTATAATATTAATTGTCTATTTTGCCCTTGTATTGGAAGAAAAGAGTGTTATTTATTGGACAGAAAATAGTGAAAGAACCAAAGTTATATTTAATACTTGGGGTAATATTGTAAACTAAGTAATTAATATTTACTTGAAATTCTAAAATGACTTATATTAAAGAACAAAAATATTTTTTTAAAACGATTTATATTAAAGAACGGAGAGAGTATAAGATATTTAGATTAGATCCAATCCAATAATAATAATGAAAACACAAGGACTTTTGTGTGGGCCTCTTTGTGTGTTTGAGAGAGAGAAAGAGAGAATTGTTAGGTAATGCCATCAAGGCTCTATGGGGTATATTAGGGATGGAAATAAATAAAGAAAACTGATATTTATGACATTTTATATATATAATATGATGAAGGATAAGGTGTTTAGGAGAATTATATATAGTCAATCAGATGCATTTTTGTCCATTTAATTCTGGCATGAATATAACTTATTCTGATAACTCTTTTATTAATTTTAATTTGAAGAGAAATTTGTATTGTCAATATAATTTTAACTGTGAAGAGAAATTTTCTAATGTTGGGACAAAATAAGTATAGCTAAATGGAAAAAGAAACTGTCTTGCATACCATTTCTTGGCTATAAAGATGTTGATATATCATTGATAAGATTAACTTTTCGATTAAGAGACAAATTCTTTTCATTTTGGCTAATTCATTTATTTCCTCTCCTCCTTCCTGTCTAATGTCTATGCCAAACATAGAAAAAATAAAGCACTAATTAACTCAAACATCAAATCCCATCTTTAATGTTGATCGAGCCCCATCACCCTTTTCTTTTTTCGCCCAAAAATGAATTTATTCTTTTTTCTTTTTAGATTAACGATAAAAGTCACAAATAGTTCCATCATAGGGTGATTTTAATTTAGGGGTGTCAATTTTTTTATCTTAAAAATCGTCTCAAATGATGTGTCATTATAATATTTATTAAATTTATTCTTTAATGATAGTTTATGATAGAGTCTTTCTAGGGGGATTTTTTTTTAGTGACATTCTAGTGACTTTTTTTTCTTTTCTTTTTTTTTTGGTTTTTCTTTGTAGTATCCTCTAAAAAATGTATAGAATTTATTCCAATTTGAATTTTTATAAAAAACAGTGTTTTAGGTATAATTTGGATACATACAAGAAATTCAAATTGTATGTATCCAAATTACACCTAAAACACTGTTTTCTTTAAAAATTCAAATTGGAATAAATTTTATATATTTTTTTGGAGGTACTACAAAAAAAAAAGAAAAAGGGGTCACTAGAATGTCACTAGAAAAATATCCCCCTAGACTTATTGTTTATGATATAACCAATCGTATGAGATCTACTCAACTAATATTACGATGATATATGATTTGAGACATTTTTTTAAATAAAAAAACTCAGACTCCTAACATCACCTTTCTTTTGATTCTCAAAAAATTATACTACATCTCCATGGTTAAGAAAAATAAATGCTCTTCCAATAAATATATTTGTTGGGCCGACACTAATCCAATATTAATTGATTAACCAGGGCACCTATTTTGTGGGTTTTTCCTTCATGTTTTCCTTGTACTCCCTCCTAGTCCCTTCCTTTTTATTTGTCTTATTTTTAGAAAGTAAAATTTATTCTTTTTTATTTATTATTTGTACATTTTTTAAAAAGTATTAATAATTTAATTTATCCTAGAGGATCTTCAATGACCAAATAAAAAGCGAACCAATGAATGCATAAAGACAAATAAACACGCGCGGGTTAAACCATGTGTTTTTACTGAGTTCAATCCACCAATGCGTGTCCGTTAGTTTATCATATTATCTTTATATTAAATATTAACGTATTTATTTTTTTAAAAAATTTGAAATATAATATTGAAATTTATATTTATTTTAATTAACCAGATAAAATATTAATTATATTTTGTATTTTTTTTCTAAAATATTAATTAAAAAAAGGGGGGGAGATCGAGTATTAACATGAAAAACAGGACCCCTGCTATTGCTAGTGCCAGAGAACATGTGTAGTGCAAGAAGGAGGGCCGAGTAAGTAATTAAATTAGATCTGAAACTGTACTAAAAATTACACAGATCGTACAAATTAAAATTGTTCTGCGTATATGGCGATTTTAGGTGGGTTCAAAAATCAAATTTATAGTTTCGATTTGGTTATTAGTCAAAACCGCATGCATAAAACCGAAACCACACCAAATAATCATCAAGTTTTCTAAATTTTGCTACGAGTATATATAATTTCTCTACTGTAACATATTCTCCTCATTTTATTTTAGAAGACAGATATTGCAGGGTTGAATGAAAAATTAGCATCATCAATTATGTTTGCAAATCAAGAGTGACTTGCTATTTTCTAAATCAAATGTGATAACATAGTATTAATCAACCATATAATTATTGATACCTGAAACTATTTTGCTAAGTTAGGTCCATGATTGTGTTCACTGTGTAATATGTTTGCAGATTCTTAAATTCATCAAGTCCATGAGTTGTGGCCATCACATTAAACAGATTCTGCATGAAAATTTGGTGGTTTAAAGCTTAGAGGTGATTGTGAGATTTAAAAAAGTATTGAAAAGCTTCCAAATTTATTGTCCAGATTAAATTGTGGTCACAAGAGAATGATCAAACTAAAGTTGGTATGTAGCTTGTAACTAAATTTTGATTTTGTTATTTTAATTGGTTTTCAAACTGAAATTATTTCAAATGAAATTGCATTGCACGGTTTAAAATCGCACCGCATCAATAACAAATAATTTTATGTACAATTTTAAATTTGTCAAATCATACCTAAATAATATTGAATACGATTTAAATTTTAAATCACACCGTAATCACCCCTAGCGAGAAGAGCAGACGATAAAGATAAGTTACGGGTATGAGCCTTAAATAGTAAGACGTACAATATCTACTTTATTCATCTAATTAAGCGCGGACTGCTCCTGCCCTCACGTTTTTCAATGTTAAATTTCCTCTACTGTTAAATTATTTTTGTTTCATTTTAAAAAAAATAAATTGGAGAAAGATAATAATAATAAATAAAAAAAATAGAAGAAGAAGTGAGGTTAATTATTTATGATGATGATCGCTAGTATTAGTTAAACAATTCTTTAGTTTTTTGTTTTATATTTTTTTAGTCGTAACTTTTTTAAGTTGTCCCAAAAAATAATCCCTTTTTATTTTATTATATTATGTTATTTTTGAATCTATTAATTCAATACAACCAGGGCTCTTATTTTAGAAAACAAAATATAACTCTTATTCTATAATAAAAATGTCATTAAATCAATTCGAGCATTTTCAGCTATTGAGCCACACATGGATGTAGTTTTTAACAAACTTATTACTATCAATCAGCTTCTTTTTTATTTGATTGATTGATTGATTTTATTTAAGGGGTTGAGAATTTTCGACCAAGGCATATCTAAGAATTTCCATTCACAACTAGTACATATTAATTTTGATGCATTTATTTATTAAAGAACTTCATTTTAAAATACATTTTTATTGGATTTGAAATGAATTCCATAAAAAAAGATTTTTCCCTTATGGTTGAAAAAAGTTTATGATTTTATACTTGCATTATTTTACATATATATATATATATATATATATATATATATATAATCTGAATTGATACATAAATAAAAGGAAAAATGTCATGAATTTCATACCAGGAGGAAAGGGTGGCCCATTTATTGAAAACAGTCGTTATGTTAATGCTTATGCTTATGCTTATGCTTATGGTTGTGCTTATGCAGTTATGCTTATGCATGGTCTCTCATCTGTGTGGGGTCATGGTTTAATTATTTGGGAATGACAGATAAAAGCATTTGTCGTTACCAGTTTTACTAGTAATTAAGATGGGAACGGCTCTGTATATATATATATATATGTGGCTCATTAGGTTGCCAGTCAATTAAGTTTTAATCATTCCAGATATTTTTAATCTTTCTTGTGCTTCTGAAACTTAACCTTAAATCTAAATGCATGCATGTGGTCCCCGTCCAAAGATATACTACTTACATACACATACATAGTCACTATCATGGAAAATTGTGTGGAAGTTTCTAAACTAGCTAGTGGAAGATTTTGTTAAACTTGAAACGGTCGACCCCTTCTTAATTTCTGTGTGTAGATATCAGATATGATTAATTAATTATAAATGGTTTCACTTTTGGATTTTTGTCTCAACAATTCTTTTTCTTTGCTTCTTTTTATCCAATTGTCATCTTTAATATATATATATATATATATATATATATATATATATATTAAAATTTGTTACTCACTGCAGTTACTCATTTTAACGACATAAATAAAATTTATTTTAATTTTAATATTTTATTATCATGATCAACGGATGAGAAGGTGGTTACTGAAATAATGTCTCTGACAACCGATTATTACGAATGAAAAACTATATATATATATATATATATATATATAAAACACTTCTCTAAAAGGTTATAAAATTTGATCTACAACGGGTTGGTAACAACTAAATAAATTACCAATTTTCATTTTTCCCGTCATTCATTAAATTGCACTTCTTGCTTTTTAGTCGTTATTAAATAATCTAACAGCCGTCCAATTTGAAAAAAATAAGATAAGTGTAAGGACTTGTTTGACAATATATAATTCATAGATGATAGACCCAAATTTTAAAAAAAAAAAGAAAAAAAAAAGCTGCTGGTGGTAGTACCTTCTTTCTTTTCAAGCCTAAAAAAAATATCTAATACTCCATCCGTTAACCAAACTAAAAAAGAAGTCCTAGTTTTCTTTTTCACAAATATATTTGTATTCTTCCCTTCTTTTTTCTTTTTTGCTGGGCAAAAAAGAAAATATTAACTCATTTTCAAAAAAATAATAATTTGAATCCCGGTACATAAGTAATTTAATAGCAATTTGTATAACATGTATATTGGATAATATTAACTCAATTTGTTTTATTATATGATATATTGAATAAAATTAGAAAGAATGTAGCATAATAGTATACCATTTTCAAAATGTAAAAATAAACTGTGTGCGTATACAAGTGACAACACAACCCATTTGCCTTAATTTTAGAATAAGTTGTTTGGGCCTCATTTATCAGTCCAAGCCCAAAAAAGCTTCTTATGTTAGCTAATAGTCGTCTTCTTTCTCTCCCTTATTTTTATGAGTACTGCTGCATAACACATAAAATTGCGCACATACCGCTAACATACATATTAGTATAACTCATATGACTTATTCTGCACGTGAACTATATTAATATGGTGAATGTATGTGAGCGTGTTAGAATATAAAGTCACACACGCACACAAACGATAGAGAATTAAGAAAAAACACAAGAAATTTACGTGGTTCTAATTTGGGTACTCCACAGGCGGCTGATTATTTATTGATGATTCCTTAAAGCTTTACAATAGATAATATTTAATTCTATTCACCCTACTTCCTATTTTAATCCTACGTCATATTATGTCTCAATTATCATAATATCCTTTTAATAAACAACCTGTACGGAGGGGATTTACCGTTAAAAAGAAGGGTTCAGTCATTTGCTTCTTCCTCATTCTCTCAACCTTATACCTTGCCAAACCTTATACCTCTCCACCCTAACCCATTCTACATCTAATCCTTTTCATCTCTCTGCCGCCTCCTGTCATGCTCCACAACTCCTCTGCCATTACCACCTCGCGGTTCAAACTTCCGGAAGGTTGGGAAGTCGAAGAGGTGACCCACGCCAACTCTCGACTCGACAACATCAAATCTGTGAGTTTGTGTATTTAATTTATCAAACTAATTTCGTTATTTGCGGGAGGCGAGAGCAATGGACCTCCTAATTTCCCTCTTTCGTTTTAGGTCTTCAATTTCCCTTTTGTACTCTTTGTTGCTGAGGTCCTCTGTGTTTTGTTTTAATAGATTTATCCCTAAATCCCTTTCCTTTCCCGCTCAAGCCTCTGTGTTTTGTTTTGTATAGATAGATTTATCCGTCCTCTTGATTCAAGTGACATTTTAACTGCCATTTTGCACGGTGTAATTTTTATAAACTATAGTGTTTTAGGTGTAATTTGGATACATATACAATAACAGGGTTATACAGAGTGTATAACCTTATTCTTGTATATGTATCTAAATTACACCTAAAACACTATATTTTGTAAAAATTCCTATTAAAATAAATACTATACATTTTTTGAGAGTCACAAGCAAAAAAATAAAAATTAAAAATATCCAATACTCCGGTATAATTTTCCGGTCTGCCGAGACTTATTGTATTCATAAGCAACATTTTGACAACAACTACGTCTACGTGCAAGCACGATAAACAGACGCATGCATGGAGGTGAAGGCGCGTGTAGAGACAATGCTTAAGTCGTAAGATATAAGTATTACTAGGGTTAACCCGTGCCTCCGGCACTACTAATACTCGTGTAATTATTTAATACCTACAGATGAATCTAAATGAAAAATTCATTTAGTGAAGGTGCTTAAGCTTAAGCTTCTCTAAATGAAAAACATTTAGAAAATTCATTTCTAAATGACAAATGCTTAAGCTTCTCTATGTTGGCTGAGCTATAATATGCTTATTATCTATTTCTCTAGCTGTGTAGAAATCTTATTAAATATTTGGAATTATTTAACTATATTATAGTATAACATTATCAGTTCAATAACAATAAAAATCACAATCGGACCATTAATTTCAGGTTAAACAGTCCAAGTCTCGAAACATTACTTTAAATATCAAAATGCTAAGCCCAGCTCACATAGCCCAAGTTTTAGCTACCATCCGTCAGTCGACACTAAGATAGCGTCTTGATGAAGCAGAGGCGAGCTCATCCCATCCCAGTTCCTTGCGTGTAATAATATATAGTATAAAATTACAACCTGTAAACTCCCTTTTACACCTTCACTTCCACATTTTCAACTGTTACGGTTACTCTTGAAGCTTCTCCATCTTTCCTTTCGCCTTTAATCGGCAAGTTATTCCGCCTAATTGGAACTTTGAATTTTATACTTCCTGTACCCGTCTAATATATGCTTGTCTACTCATTTGTATGTCTTGATTCTTTTTATTGACGTATCAAATCTGCAGGTGTTGATATAACTTCAGTTTTTCCTTTGTATATATTTGTTCCTTTGATGTTATGTATACTCGTATATTTGTTTTGATTTTTAGACTGAATTGTGATACTGGTTGTGAGAAGCGTTATTGGTTTTTTCTAGGTTCCCCTCAAAATGTCAGAAGATTACCATACAAACCGGCCATTGTTTGGTGGTGCTATTGCCAGCACGTTCCCTCACAGGTTTCAGGTTAGTTTCCGTTATTTGTTGATAATTTTTATTTGTTTGTGTACATTTGATGTTTTAATTGAACTAAAAAATTATAGCATTTGAGCTTTTAACTGTAGGATGTGAGCAATGTTCGCCAAGTCCCAGATCACCAGGTTGGTTGGATGATGTATTGTTTTTAAAATTAAAACTTTGATTTTTTCTGCTTCAAATTTCTGGGAAACTAGTGTTTTTTAATTACATTGAAATATTTATTGTAATTTGGAATTGTCTTGTTTTTAAAGGAGGCATTTGTGGACCCTGGACGTGATGAAAGTTTGATATTTGAGCTCTTGGATTTGAAACATGATGTTTCTGATAATGGAAGTGCCACATGGTTCTTTCAAGACCTTGCCTCAGAACAAGATGCAGAGGGAAGCACGGTAAACTCACTTTCATGTTCTTATTCTCTCCCTTTTGTGGAGTGGATATGTTAGTAAAATTTGGCAGTGTAAATTCAAGTATATCTGTACGGACATGTTTTGACACTATATACTGAGTTTTTATTTATTGGAGACTAAAGGTATTACTAATAAGTAACCCTGAATAATTGAGAAGAAAACATTTAAAAAAAATTCTTTTGTGAGTGTTACACAATCAATTTCCTTACATTTAATCCTGTTTATCCTGTAAAGGATGATTTCCCCCAAAAGCAGAACCTGGCATTATTTCCTTACATTCCTTATTATAGTTGTTTATAAATCCTTTTTTGTTGGTTACCCTTGGTCTTTTAGATTAATGCTGCGAGCATATGAAATGATTAAATGGTCTGAATGATGATTAACCGAGGCTGCGTTTGATTACATCTAAATGAATGTGTCTCTGATTCGGTGTGTTTGGTTAATTTTTTTTTTTTTTTTTTTGTCATTTATTGCCTCTTAATTGGTAGGAGATAAATATAATTTTAAACCATTCGGAGGTACATCTGATCGAGTTTATATTTTTTTGGGACAAAAATAATCATTTCAATATTATAAAATTTTTCTTTTATTCCTCAATAAAATTTTAACCCTAATTATAGTCGCCCTGAGGTCTAAATCCCAAGTCTCGAGCAAACATACAGAAATCGTCCTTGAATTGCGCAGAATCGTAGGGACGGGGGAAAAGAAGTTGGACTAAAATTAATCAAGTAAAGTTTGTTTTCAATTTTCTTGGACTGCAGATTTGTAGTTGTTGTTTTCAGTTTTCTTCTTTCCTTTTCCATGTTCTTTTCTTCTTCCCCTTCGTGTTTGCCCTCTCTATCTTATCCATTCCTGTATATTTTACCGTTCAAATGAAGCAAGACAATTTGTATAAGTTCGTGTTATACAGTTCTGAGGACTGCAAATTTTTACTTCACTTTTCGAGTTGATCAAGGAATAAAATTTATGTTAACAAATTATACTTCAACTCTTACCAGCTATTTGAAGTTAATTTAATTTGTACGATTGAATTATTATATTATGTCTTGATACATTTTGTTTAATCATAATGTGATAAAAAATATTATAAATATGTATTTAAAATAGTTCTTTCTTTTACTTAAACTATTCAAAAGATAAAATGATAAAATATTATTATTCAAATATTTTGAAAAGATTAATTTTAAACAAAGCCTCTACATTATTCATAAATACATTAATTTTAAAATATGGAACGGATGATACGGTGCTACCTCCACTCTTTATCTTTCTTTGGAGTATGTGGTAAGGAGTAGTAACAACTATTAACAAGGGCAAGGGGTGTTCCTTTTTGATCAGGCGGCAGCTAGCTTCAATTAGGACTGAAAATGTTAAATGATATATATATATATATATATATATATATATATATATATATATATATATATATATATATATATATAATAGGATTGGTTTTGAAAAAAAATAAAGGATGAATTACATATTCTATTATATTTTTAAAAATAATTACAACAATAGTGCACTCATAAAATTTTTACACAACTAATACACTTTCATATTTATTTATAATACTAGTGCAATTAGGATTCCTTAATTTAGGGAATTAGTATTCAATTAAAATTTTTTTATTTAAGGATTAGTTATATCCATGACTTCTTCTCTCTCCTCATCTATAACAACTACCGCTAAAGAACTACCTTCTTCTTCATCCTCCTTCTCCATTCAACGTAGTTGAGAAGAACTACCGCTGTGCAGCCCCTCCCACCTTCTTCTCCCTCCTGCTGCATATTAAAATGTCGTCTTTAGCACTGAAGAAGAACTACCGATGCACTCAGTCTTTGCAGCAATTCTACAGCGGTGAACCCTACGCCGTCTCCGGTGACGGATCTTTCATCGTCTGCGCCTGCGACGACACTATTAAAATCGTCGATACTTCAAATGCTTCAAGAAAGATTTGGATCAAAATAATTTCATAGATAGAACTCCCGAGGTTAGGGCTTCAGTGGAGAATATGTGTTTGCTGCTAGAACATGCGATGGCATATGAAGGCTCTGTTGAGTTGCATGCTAATGCGTCCAAGGCAATAATTGAAATTGGAGCTCATTTTCCAAAGGTTGATTCCATATGTTTCTGAACTCATGAATTAGTTTGCACATCCTATTTCTATATTCCTTTTGACATATGTTTTCTATCCACAGATGGTAGCACGGAGCGATATGAATACTGGATGATGGTAACTAAACCTTCATACCAAGGTAACCAAACTGTCATATCAAAGTAATCAATCAACCTCTACACTTTAAATTTTTTTTAGTACAGTTGGTTACCAAACCTTCAGATCAAGGTAAACAAACCTTCGTACCAAGGTAACAAAACCTTCATACCAAAGTAACTAATTCACATCCACACCTGTAAATTTTTCGTAGTGCAGTTGGTACAGGATACTATATTCATATTGGTACTGTTAATTTAATATTTTAGGTGAATAATAAGCATGTAGAGAATTTTGATGGACAAGTACATAATGAGCATGTAGATATTGGAGCTGTCAATTTAATGTTTTAAGTAAATAATGAGCATGTAGCGAATTTTGATCGATAAATAAATAATGAGCATGTAGATACAATTTGTGGCAAAATTCTTGACTTCTTTACTTTTTTGGGGGGTGTATTAGAAATTTTTTTATTTATAACAAATAATTACGAAATTTTTTATTTTTTATTAAATATATATTCTTTTCACATTATCAACTTATATTTTTTATTTAGATTTATTTTTAAGTATTATATAATTATACGAGTATTAACGGTGCATTCGGGTTTATCCTAGTATATATATATATATATATAGAGAGAGAGAGAAATTGCACTATATACATAAAAAAAGAGCACACCACATGCATCTTTCTTATCAACTTTTGAGCTGGAATGTGCTCCACTTTTAATCTTAATTTTATAGTCCACTACCCACCCATGTTCAATGAGGTCCGTTCAGACGTCAATTTGACGAATATATTTTCCTTTTTCTCTCACAAATGCAAATTTTTTTCGTTATGGTATAAAAGATGATTACATATAGCGAAAAAAAAAAATTATTCCATCCGTATATTTTTTTAAAAGTCAAATTATTAATCGATTATATATATATATATAACAAAAGATTCATTTATTACTAATCCTAATCATTATATTATGGATAAAATTAACATTTAGTAATCTGTTAATTTGGGACGTTTTATTTACCAACAGTTTAGTTTATTTACCATATAATTGAAAATTTAATTATGAGTTGGCTGATTGTTTTTAAAAACATAAGTTGTTATTAAAACATAAACATGAGCTGCTGGTTGTTTTTAAAAACACAAACTGTTATTAAAACATGAACACAAGTTGCTGGCAGTTTTTAAAAACGGCTATTTTTAAAAATATAAGTTGTTATTAGAACATGAACATAAACTGTTGGGTATAACATAGGAAGTAGTCCGCTGGTCATTATAGCGGAACATTTAAAAATCCTGATTTTGCTTCCTTGACTTGGGCTTAATTTTAAACCAGTCCGCTAGTTATAGTATAACTAGCGGACGACGTGGTCTGATTTTAAATTTCATCCGTTGCTCTTTGATTTGGAAGTTTAGAATGTTATTAATCAAATTTTGATCTATAACAAATAGATACTATGAATTATTGTCTTATATATATATATAAATATATATATATATATATATATCTTTATTTTAGATTCCAATCCTTGTTATGAAGTTTTTTATTCGGTTTAAATTTCCCACTTATTATTTCACAAATCAACCAAAGTTTCGTTTCGAAATAACTGAAGAATGTGAATGGGCAAATTTAATTTGTTTTACATTTTCCTCTTCAAACCATAAAAATAAAAACCCACCATATCAGTTTTAATGTGATTTATATTGATTTGATGCATAGTTATGGGTATAAGTTGGATATTAAGTGTTATAATTAAGTTAATTTTTCTTATTTGTGAAATATTATAATAATAATAATAATAATAACTTAAAATAAGGACATAGGAAGTACTCCCTTCATCGTGACTGACTGAAGGTATAATTTTTATTGCACTAAAAAAAAAGTATATAAAGTGAAGAGTAAATATGTCGATTAATATAAAAAAATAATAATATTCATCAATTTATGTAATCTTGTGGATTACTAAGAATAAATTTAATTTATATTTTTACTTTCTTTTTTTAATATTTATGAAAAAATATACTTTATTTATTTTTTTGTAAATTGAGGGAATATATTTTGTAGGACTCAAATTTACTTATTTTATAAATCAAATAAAAATTTAAACATTACCATGTCCCTACTCGTAAATACCTTTATTGGGAAGTGTGCGAGCCGATTTTCATTCAGTACAGGCGTACAGCTGCAACACAGTAAAATATTTCTCAATTTCAATCTATATATACACACACATCATTCCGTATGTGATTATTTGGCGGTGACAAACAGTCCCCTGCTGTTCAGTTCTCTCTGAGAGGCGAGAGCGACAGAGTTGGAGAGTGAGAATGGAGAAAGCTCAAGCTCTGGTGAAAGTTGGGAGCATCAAAGTTGGAAGCTTTTGGCTTTCAAAGAAAGCAAAGGAAGAATTCTCCAACATAACTGAAGACCTTTCTGTATGTACAACATTCTTCTTTTCTCATTTTTAGTCTTCTTGTTGATAATTAATTTCCTCATTAATAATAAGTAATGTTGCTTGATTCAACTTTACCCACTTGAAGATTCCCTCAAAATCATCCTTTCGCCCATATGATTTTTTGCTGATAGTGGGATCTATTGGATCCTCCCCCCCTCCTCCTCTTTTCTGGGTTTTGATTAAATTTAGAGGATATAAAAATGTCTGCATAAATTTCTTGTTCATTCAGGATAATTTGAACATTTTCTGGTTTTGCTTAGCTGCAGTATCTGGGTCTGGATGACATTCTAGGAATACTTGCTAGATGTAACCAAATTTAAGTGGTTTTGCTTAGTTAGGTTATGCTTGTTATTAAGTTACTGACAGAAGATTTAAGTAGTGTTTGTACATTCACTTTTATGATCAGAAGATAACTGAAGTACAAAAGAAAATGAACCTAATTTATAGGTCTTATTTCATGAACCTAATTTATAGGTCTTATTTCCGTTCAGAAGAATACCGTGTTGATTAAAAATTTTGTTGGATCTCTTCTTTTTAATGTGCATATTTGTATTTATTAGGCATTTAACTTTCCATATTCATATATTCTACAAGAGGAAGGAAGATGTTAATGATTATCAAAAATTAAGTTATTTGATCTTATCTGTAGGTAAGTGCAGCAATCAGGAAATTTTGAAATAGAGGTGGATTTAATGCATCTCCAGTTCTCAATCAACACTATAGGATAATGTGCATAGTTTAGATTCGAAAACTGCAATGTTCTGAGATATTTGTGACAAACTTAAACTGTCTCTATATAACTACCAGCCTACCAGATATTCTCTATCCTTTCAATTTTATGGAATCAGGGATAATTTATGATGGAAAAGGTGTTCAAATCTCATAATTCTCTCAATTTATAACAATGGTTTGTTCACTTCTGCATGAGAAAGTCTTCACTGACAGCATATATAGTTTTACTTTTATTGATAAGTTAGGCAACTATGAAAATTACCACAACCAGCGAATGCCAAATATGTACAGACTTACAAAATTAGATTGAGCCTTGAGACTAAAATCTTAAGCAACCAAAATTTCTACTAATAGAGCTAATCAGATACATCTGATTGCAGAGAATCTTAACCAAAAGTTTGCAAGTCAAGGCTTTTTAATGTGTTCAGAGATCTCCTACATCTTTCTATGCATAAACTCCACACTGGGCTAAGGTTGCCTCGTGTTATCCCTTCTGAATTCTGTTCCAGCATTACTCTCTCACCTGCCGCACATTGAAACCTCAATAGATCTAGGAACAACCGAACACCAACGAAGCAAATTGAATTTCATAACCGCAACCCATGGCAACTTCAATTGGACTTTTTGCTGGATCCAATCTCTGTTAGATTACTATCTAGTCAGATGAAGAATCATCCGTTGATAAATTTATAATTATGACCTGAATGTTGCAGAAGCATTGAAGCAGAATCCTTAATTTATGATAATCAGCGAAAGTCCTACAAAGTAAAAGTTGTCTAGGATACCACTTATTACCTTGATCGGTGATGCTCTTATTTGTGCTCTGTAAATATTATTGCATATCTGCATCTAAGTTTGCATTGGTTGCTCCTATAGTGTTGAGCATACCCCAAAAGCAGATAATTTGTTTGGAAGATAATAATTGTGAACATTATTTCACATTCTTCTGTACTGAAAGTTGATATCTTTCTAATTTTATCTTTGTAATACTGAAAGGTTGCTTATTCTGCAGACATTCTCAAATACTGTTGAGGAGAAGGCAAAATGGGTCTTTAACAAGCTTAAAGGTATGGAATATACTATAGTAGTATGTGTATATTCTAGAGGTTGCTTGTTTTTGTATGTCCACATGCATGCTACCCGAAAGATGGTTGCCTATTATAATATTATTTACTTATTTTTAACTGTGCCAGGAAAGCCACTAAAAACCTTGCCGGATCTCCTTCGAGAATACAACTTACCACCAGGCCTTTTTCCCCAGAACATCACATGCTATGAATTTGATGATGCAAAGGCCAAGCTAGTTGTATACTTACCCTCTGCCTGTGAGGTTAGCTTCAAGGACTCCTCCGTGATAAGGTATGCCACTCGGGTTAAGTGCACTCTGCTGAGAGGTAAGCTTACAGGCATAGAAGGAATGAAGACAAAGGTCATGGTGTGGGTTAAGGTCACAAGTGTGACAGTTGAGGGCTACAAGTCCGATAAGGTCTGGTTTACAGCCGGTGTGAAAAAAATCAAGGCCTAGGGATGCTTATGACATGCCTCATGATGATGCTATTAGAGTTAAAGAATTCTGAGATTCTAACATTCTATATCAGTGAGGTTGAAGGAGGATGACCCTTACTATACCTTATAGTCTTCCTCCCTTTTCTCTCTCTTGTTTTGAAACAAGCTGGTGGGCAGTTTTATGATTAGAATTGAATGCTGTGTTTTTGCATCTTGTGGCCTCACTTAGTAGTATCGGTAATACTTTGGCTTAATGGTACTGGCATTTTTTTGTGTTGATGGTATATCAAAAACTAGTTAGCTAATTATAATAGATGGTATTATAATTAAATTTTACTAGTTAGCTAATTAATATTGTTAATCTTAATAATGGTAAGGAAGGGTCCAAAATATCTATTGTAGAATATATTTCAAAAAAAAAAAAAAGCTACAAATATTATTTTGAAATATATATTCTTTTCATAAGTTATAAGCACTCCACATTTAATTGAGAAGACAAAAATATCCTTTAAATTTTTCCTTATTTCCGTGAAAAATATAAAATATCAATTATGTTTTAAAGTCTGTTTTTTAAGCAGATATATGGAGAATTGTGTCGAGTGCCAACAAAAGATGAAATGGATATAGTGGTGGGCATTGCTCGATTTGCTTTGAAAAATGAATTTAGACAACCATCTTTGCTATCAAAGCACTTCTCTTTATTTCATACCTTTGTTTTGTTTCTTACTGCTGACAAGTCTGTGATATCAAATAACTCTACGTCATCTAGAAACACGGGGGTAAATGATTTGCTTGTCATTATGAAACCTATTCCTGGTGTTGTACGCAAAAAATTATGTAAAATGGCTGTTATATATCATGTGAAACTGAAGCAATCATTGCTTCTACATCTCAACGTGAAGGAAAACGATAGGCTAATTTTAATAACAGTCTCCCTGTCCAACAAAAAATATAACAAAGCTTATTCATCTGAGGTCCAGGAAATGAATTTCACTAGTAAGGCACTCCCTTCAGCTATTCTGAAGAAAAAAATAAGTAGAAGAGAAGAATCTATATGATGCTGAATAATAAATTACAATTGATACTTATTAGCTCGCTATATGATCATATCCTAGCTATGGAATTTTAATAGCTGATAAAGAAATTTCTTCTATAACCCCTGTTTCAAAGAGGACCTGCAGTTGATTCACGAACAATCTCGTATATTCCTATAACATTCTCGATACTCAACAACAATATAATGCACCATTCCAACAAATCCGACTTCCGGTTTTGCAGGACTTCTTGAAGAAAGTGAATGTTGTGCTGTGGAAAATAATAATCCAATTCAATGATCCATCAGTAGTCATCACTTAACACACATCGTATATGGCCTCTAATTATAAGGAAATGCAAACAAATACCCTAGCATTTAACTATTTATCGTGCTCCAAATCTGTTTTTTAAAATGTTAGCAAGTGTTGCCATGGGAATCTGTAAAAGACCATAAAATGTAGTTAATTTTTAGGAAGTGTAGTTATGTGAACTTCTTAAAATGTGTTGTATTGAATAAGCAGACATAATTCTATTAGTGAGATTTCCTACAGTGTACGTAAATGCTTAACCAGTGCCCTAAGGGCACTAGTTAGCAGGACCCTAATTTATATTTATAACATATTTATCAAAATAAAAATAAAAATGGTTTTTAAACTTTGATGAAATTGAAAAAAAACATTGATGACCATCATTCCATCATTCCACAGCTTTATATACCAGAACACTTGTTAGTTTTTATTTATTGACTAGCTGCAAAATGCCAGCGTAGAACTGTAGAAGTATGAGCTACATTGATTGACATGTAAAAGTTTTGAACAATTAGAAGCCACTAAAATTATCAGGATGCTGTTAATAGCTTCTACGAATCTGTTGTAATACTGAGGGACACAGATTTCTTATAGAATTTTCAAGAATGTTAATTCTTCCTCAAATATCATCCAGAGCGAAACCTCTTTCTTATTGCTAAATAGATTGAAGCTAACCATCTTCCCTCCTCAGCCTCTCAACTATGCATTGCACAAAAAAAAAATAATCAAGAAATTTAAATTTCAGAGGTAACCGACCTAAAACAAAATGTATCATGAACGAATGACGGGATATGAAATACCTCGACGAATTTCAATTTGAAATCAAGGTTTCCAAAGCGTTGTGTGACCTCGTACTCCTCCCGGAGGTACTCAAAAATTTGAGCATATTTTGCATCTCTCCATGCGATATCTGATCTGAACAATGGAAATCATAACATTAAGAAGGTTGCAAAGTGAATGTTAAGACCTAAACTCAGGCAGTAGAAGTTCATTCACATGAAGGTGCATAGGACAAACAAAATCATATTTGCAATAAGGTTATGTACATTCATATTAATTATGTGGGCCCTTATGCTTTACATATAGCTTATCATACGAGGAACACATCACTTCTTATAGTGTTGTACACGGTAAGCATTTGCATTTATACAAGTATTACCTCTCAAAAAGACCAACTCTGAGAATCACATCCGCGAGGTTTGAATTAGCCTTTCCAACTAGTTGGAAAAGCTTCTTCCTGTCCATTGTAAAAGTGCCAGTTTTCTCCATCCCACGATTAATGTCGGTGAATTCTTCAACCATACCATCAACCTATGGTGTGTGTGAGAGAGAAAGAGAGAGTAAAACCACCCAAAACTATATTTACTTATGCCAAAATCTAACTTGCCAAATAGCATGTCAAACAATACCGATAAAATTCTAAATAGTGGTGGAAACATCAGATATTATGATATTATGAATACTTGTGTTACAGTCAGTTCAAACTTAAGAAACCAAAATTAATTTTATACCCTGCCCTTTTTTCTCCACTACACAGCTAAGAAAATTGTTGTTATGAATATTTTCTCAGATATCTTAAAAACAATACCTGTGAAACAAAATAATCCAGAGCAATACTTTGTCCAAGCACACTACCAATAATGCGTATACTATCAATGTCCAGATTTTTCAGAACAATGTAGTCTGCGCCTCCCTGCATATCCTCAGTTAATTGTGGATTCTCTCTTGCAGCATAATCTGTCGATAAGAGGACAAGGGTAAAGAAAAGATAGCTTTTTTATATATATATATATGAGAGAGAGAGAGAGAGATTGGCAGACTAAATTTTAAACTCCTTCAAAACTCTGTGTGTGTGTCTAATTGGAAAATTTGATAGTACCATGTCAGCAATCTATATTTTTTGAATAAGAAGGGAAGAGTAAGGTGACGGGCAAACTAAGAAAATGCAGTTCATCATACAACTTCAGAATCAACAACATGCATGCTTTGAGCACATGACTTAATATTATTGATTTTTAAATTCAGTAATTCGTTATATATGCTATATCACACCTCGATTGGGCGTCCTTTCAAGTTCAGTATTTCCTAAGCGCAATGAAAAAATTAAACTTGCATGACAAGGACTAAGCAACAATATACACACCAATCCTAATAACTGTTTACATTACAACTTAAGGAGGCTTATTAAAACAGCAACAGCAGCACAGAGGATTTCCTAGTTCCTACAGTATTTGTATAAATGAATCATGACCTGCAGGTCATTCAGATATGATGGCTTTATAGTCTTTTGTCTACAGAGAGTACAAGGTGATTAAACAACCTAGTGAACCAAATTTGAATTTGACATATGCGAATTTGACATATGCTAAACGTTATGTTCATCCATCTTAAGCATAGTTATCAAGGCGACAAGTCAAGGCGAGTCAACAGCCGAGAGCTTATAACAATGTAAATTTTATACGAATAAAAATATATATTTAATATTTATATGAATATTGATATATTTATTTTTCTAATGATTTACTATATTCATAATGTATGTTGTAGCATATCAACTCACAACAAGAAGTGAACAAGATCAAGTCAAAATGGATAATTTTATTATAGTTGTAAACTTGTAATTTTTTAAACTTGTACCAACTTCAAATTATATAAATGGTGATACATTTGCAATATTTAGTTTAATTCAATATAATTTTAAATTTATGTTTAGTTTTTAAGTTTTAATATTATATATATAGAATACCATAAATTTATAATTAAGCATCCTATTATAATTTTACATTAAGATGTTACATTAATTTTACAAAAGGACATAATTATGTTATGTACTATATATATATATATAGCAAATATAAAGCGTGACAAAATGAAGTGATAACTTGTATTATAGATAATATAATACAGTACAAATTACAATAAAATATAGTACAAATTATAATATAATATAGTACAGACAAGTAATAAAGTTATGCACTATATAAAGTAATAAAGTTATGTAATAAAGTAAAAATAGTATATAGGCAGTAGCACATGCCTCCAACTCAAGTAATAAAGTTATTACTACTTCATTTTAATTCAATTTTGCAATAAGCAATTAATGCTTCATGCATGCGTATAATAGGACCATAAGATTGCCACGTGTACGATGGTCTAAGCATAAGCATAGAATACAGTCAACAAACCAAACCATATTATATCATATAAAAAAAATTAAAAGAAGTCAGAATACCCCAACCCCAAAAAGAAGTCAGGGACTCAAATACCCACAAAAAAAAAAAGCAGAACAATCACTCAACGAAGCAGAGCACTCCCTCTTTCTGAAGAACAGAAACAGAGAAAAACAGAAGCAGAAGTCGCCGAAGTCAATTGAGTCGCCGGAGTTGGTCGTCGAAGTTGTCAGTCGCTATGGCCTCTTTTCGTTTCTCCTCTCTGATGAACTAAAGCTCCAAAGTTGTGACTCGTGAGGGATCAATTATGTTTCGAACTTTAGGCTTCTTTTTTTACCCTGTTAACAGCTTCGGCTCAGACAAACCCACTCCAGAAAGTCGACCGCAATATAGTAGTCCAAGTCGATCGTCTTTCGTCTAAGTTGTCCAGGTCGGCGACTGAGCGCGCACCTTTCTGCTCTCCCACTATGTCGTCCTGACGCCTCAAAAATTATTACCGACTAGACGCCTAGTCGTCGCCTAGTCGACGACTTGACAAGCATGATCTTAAGTTGCTGACCAAATGCATTCATCATACTTATGGGCCTTCTCCATATTAACCTCCTCAAGGTCTACCATGTCAGTCCTTGTAGAGGAAAAAGGCAGAGCACCTTGACCTTAGACATACAAATGGATTGTCATCGAGGCCCTCAATCTCCATCTGTGAGTTTGTTTCCATTAACTCAACCCGGCATAGCCACATCCTGACTCATGCACTGTTATGCATTGATGTTTAGGGAGAGAGCAAAATACTGCGAATGAGCACCCATGATATGACCTTAGAGTTGCGTCTCAAATTAGCGACAGAGTGAAATTAGAACTTATTGCATTAGTGATATGTTCTCTTTTTTTTCTTTTATCTTTTTTTGAAGTGTTGAAGTCGTAATAGGATTTTAGGGATTTCATCAAGGGCTATCAGACTCCTACTGACATGTTCAATTCCTTGACACTTTCTGGTGGAACACAGTTTTGTTCTCAGGTGTCCTCAAGACATTCCAAATATTTGTTCATCTCTTTCTCTCTCTCTCACAGACAAACACACTTTTTCAGATGATTAACAAACACACAATTGTATAATATAATTTTTTATGGGAATTGATATTTCTGCACGGCTCCCCTCACATGAATAGTAAATGGACCCACATTTGATGGAAATATCAATTTTTCCTTGTTGAAATAACAATTACCTTGTTTACATTTTTTATAGAAAAGCCTTCAAATGCAAACTAAGCACAGGCATGATGACGTGACGTCAATGTCAGTTTCAGAAAAACATGATGAAAGAAAAGGTTTTCAGAAAGACACTAACCATCTTTCCTATTCTCTTGAAGTAATCCAGAAGCATGTCTTCTAACAATCTCAAGGTAAGAGTCAACTTCATGATCCTCCATGTTGAACAAGATAACAGACCCATATTGGTAAACAACCATGTATCGGCAACAGCTCACATTATCTTCTGCTCCAGTTTCCTGTATTCAAAAGCTTCAAGTCATCAGGGAAGTGTGAAAAGCATAGTTTTCAACCAAAACTATTGCCAGATTCACCCATTATCTGAGGGCAATAAGGTCGTATGTGGGTGCAATATCTTCAATTTAACAACCACATAGTTCAAGCCTCGTACACCATATAGACATATATTTAACATGACTTTATATATGCACAAGTAAATAATTTTGATAGACAAGTTTTAATCTTGGCAGCTGAGGCCAAGGTGGTAACGGTTTGGAACAAAACTTTCCAGGTCAGAGTAGAAACTAACCACAATGTGTTCCATTCAGTCAGTAAGCACAATAAATCTATCGAATAATAAGGTGAACAAAGGAGAGGTATGTTGACAAGAAACCCTTAAACTTTATGCTGCATAATTTTGTCACCATGAGGGCCAAGTATTCAAACAGTCAAAACAAGGCTAGGCTGCATTGAAAACTATTGAATTAAGCATTGGGACTGTGGTCCTCTCTATCTTTTCTGTTCTGTTTTTTTCTGTTTCAATTTTATTTTCAGGTGCATGGAGTGAACTTAAATTTTGCATTATAGTTCTTATCTTTATTCTATAACTGCTTATAAGAGTAAAACTGAATGAACTACCAGAAATTATTATTGCAAAGCAGCCTAATGATCAATATACAGCAAACTGATCGAAATGAACAGAAGAACATTAATATCTAGAATTTATCCTCTCAAAAAAATAACTTCTAGAAGAAAAATACTAGAATTATGAAACACGTACACGAAGACATAAAATTTTCTCTCTTCTTACCTTAGAATCTGAAGAGAAATTGCAAAATCTGAGGGCAATATAGTTTGATGAGCGGGAGCTAGGAGGAACAACATAACTTGAATTTTCAGCTTGCATGCTCTTCAAATCAATACTGTCAAAATTATGAATCTGAGAAAACCAAATCATAGAAAACAAAATAGCGAAAAGGAAAGGTGAGTGAGGGAGTGAGTGAGTCCCATACTGTAAAACATGCAGAGGTAAAAACATGCACCGTTGTTGACTTGCACAACTATTCTACATTAAAAGAAAATATGATTACTTTTCAGAAACAGACAGGAAAGATATTCACCTTCTAAAAAGAAAAACTACAAGATTACTCTGTCAATATATGTTGAATGTATGCACCTAATTGGTACAATACAAAAGGAGAAACCTTTTATTTTGGATGATAAACTGTTTTATTCGATAATCTGAGGATAATTTTACACGGAGTTACACAAAACACTCATTACTAGAAGGTTCCCGTCCTTAAAAGTACTCTCACTGGCTTTAACGAGAAATCCTCATATTCTTTTGCCCCAAGAGAGTAAAATAAGGAGTCAAAATTAGCAAGATGGTATTGAATCTTTTGCACCTACATAAGTGGTGCATCGCCTTATTCATCCTATAGAATTCCAGTTATCATCTATTTCTTTAATAAAGGGTCTTGTTAATCTAGGAGAAAACACCAATCAAGCTCAGCCATGATTTAATGGGATTTGGTCTTCCTTGAGGTGTTAGAACAAATTGGCTGGCTAGCCCCTAAAAGTTTCTTTTTTCAGAAAATTTCATCAAAATCTAATCGATCAGATTTTGATCGATACACCATTTTCTAGAGAAGAAAGGACGGATGCTTTTCCTAAAGAAGTGCATAGAGAATTGAGAAAGGACAGATATATAGAACCTTAGATATAGTATTTTACAACTTTCTCATGGTATTGAGTAGACAATGGGGTTCCAAGGGATTTGGCATCTTTGAAAGGTTGGAGTTGAAGGCTTGTAACTATCATCATAGAATTAAATTTTATCAAGTTCACAATTTGTGAGAATCAACTTGAGCATATATACTGACCTATGGGGTAGACTTGACCCTCATAAACTACCTCCAAATTCCAACACATTGTACTAAGAGGATTCAGAGATGAGAAAACCCAAAGTTTCACACTTTCACATCTTCATCTGGATACTTGGGAAATCCTACTATTCCACTGAATTTTGAAAAAAAGAAGCATAAACTTATGGTTATTACATTACCCCATTACTCCTCCCCTGATTTTAATTCTTGCCAGATGCCCATTTGGATGGAATATAATGGACTATGGTACTTACGTCCCTGATATCATTTAACATAACAACACCCTTATAAAGTAATTTCAGCTTAACAACAATAGCAATTGTTCTATGGATTAGGCATTATCAAGTAGCAAACAAATTGTAAATACAACACACCAGCAACTCTTTATTCACACCCATTATTAGCATATAATAACTGTCATCAGTCAATGCATTAATTCCAGCAGAACAAAATTAAACTCTTAAAAACACATAAGCTAAAACCAGCAAGCAGAAACCTACATGCCAAAAACCGAAATAACATCAAAGAATAAAGATTTAATCTTGTTATAAGGAAAAATACCTGGTGCATAGAAAGAAAGCTCGGATGGGGATAGTTCCAGATTCTTCATCATCCTTTGGGTCCACCACATAGTTCTGATCAAAATTATTATCATATTCATCGCCATAGATGGTGGACGGACAAGGGACCGCAGAAAATGACCTGAAATTGAGAAAATGGAATCTGGGTATTGAAACAGGTGAAATATAGGGAGGTTTTATAGGATGATAAATGCTTGAGATTTTGTTAGGCTTTATGGATTTAGATATTCTGGCGATGCCTGAGCAAATTAGGGAAGCTTTCCATCTCCCCATTCACTGGACGGCTTTTTGCTTCGGTTTTTTGGATTTCTCCTTTTGATTCAGCTGGTCGCCTTTTATGCAGCTACAGTATTAAACTCTCCTTTGAAAAAAAGAAAAAAAAATGTTACATTTATATATATAAAAAATGGGCAAAATTCCAAAAATACCCTTGATGTTTATCCCGATATTCCACTTATATTTTATATTTTTTTTCTTTTAAAAGTACCCTTAACGTTATAAATTTAAGATCAATTGTGTCCCTCCTGTTAAAAAAAATACAGCTAGACAAACGGATGACACGTGGTAAAAATAAAATTAAATACTCCCTCCGTTCCTAAATAAGTAACGTTTTAAAAGAAAAAATGTGTTCCAATTTATTTGTCGTTTATAACTTTCTAGGAGAATAAATTATTTATTTTCTTATATCACTTTTACCTTCTCTCGTTGTCCCAAGAAATTCTCACATTTAGTATTAATAATTTTCAATTTTCCATAAAGGGGTAGTGATAGAATTTTATACATATTTTAATTATTAAATGATAATATTAAATAATTTTTTTAATATATATATACAAATCTTAAACGACACTTATTTATGAACGAAGGGAGTAATTACTTTTTATTCTTTTCTATTTTTTCTCTCTTTTTTCTATTCCTTTCTAACCTCTTTTGTCTCTCTCTCTCATTTCTTCTTGTCTGTTCTAAAATATTTTTTTGCCCTTGATCTTGGCTCAAGCTTCGGATCTCCGCTCCAAAATCACCAATTGCATCCAAAAATCCTCAACACACCTCAACACAACAAAAGAAGATAGAAATAATGAAGAAAATCCCCAATTTTTCTTTACTAAAAGACTTGTTCTTGCTGGGACTTATACAATTCGCAACTGCAATTAGGGCTGCAAAGCCAGAATTGGAAAAGTTAGAGTTTACAATTTTTATGACGGATGGGAGGTTTCATTTGGAAGTTTTTATGATTGCGAATCTGGGGATTAAGGTGTTTAGATATGACCTATATATTGGGATTTTGTTTTTGGAGGAATATGATCACAAGGGTAATGAAAGAGTCAATAAGAAATGCAATAGTGAAGGCAAGGGAGGCGAAGAATTGGGGGATTGTGCTACGGACATTGGGGAGGCAAGGGAATCCAAGGATTTTAGACCGATTGTAGAAGAATATGAGAGATAAAGGTTTAGATTGGAATGTGATGTTGATATCAAAAATGTCTCCAACAAGGATTGTTCTATTTGGTGACTCTGTGGATGCTTGGATTCAAATTACGTGTCCGAGGTTGTCAATTGATTGGGGGATGCGTTTGTTAAGCCACTTTTAAACACATTTGAGGTTGAAATTGCTCTTGGGGATCTACCTGGTTGGTGGGAGAGAGTCTGGGTTGGAGATTGTAAGGAAGAAGCTCCTTAACAGTTTAATTCCCAAACTCAATAATCAGAAATGAAAAGAAATGAAAGGAAGTTCAGACAGAAATGTGAGAAGAAGAAGAAGATAGATAGGGAGAATTAGGAGAGAAATAGATAAGGAATAGAGTTAATTGGGGAAGAAGAAAGTATATTCATTTCATTCATACCTCTTTACATCACAAATCTCATCTAAATACTCTTACCTCATCTACGAATCCAACAGAAAATGAATAACAGATGAGCATGTGAATGGCACAAGCTACATCATGTTGAAAACATGACCCTAAATTAGAAATTAAAGACATTTCCTACTCTACCCTTGCTTTATTCTGGCAAATTACTAAGACACCCAACAACTGATAGCTAATGCAGAATAAATGCAGCTCCCCTTTCTTACAATCCCTCCTCCTTCAGATAAACCTTGTCCTCAAGGTTTGAAATTAGAAATTTCTTGACCAATTCATCCCAGTCTTCCCAAGAAGTTTCACTGGGTAAAGTGTTCGTCCATTGTACCAATACCTCCTCCCCTGCTTTGCTTTTTTTTTTTTCACCATTCTTACGTCGAAACGACCACCGTTCCACCAGAAAATTGTCCAAGTGAGTCCAAAGGTGGTAAAGATGGAGAAGTAATGTCAGTCTTTGGCCCACCTTCTTCTTAAGTAAGGAAACATGAAAAAACTGGATGAACTTTGGCATAAGTTGGCAGTAATTGCAATTTGTAAGCCTCTCGCTTCTACTTTGCTTTCCACCGAGAAAAGGACCATAGTATTTGGGCGTAATTTCCTTGATTCAATCCAGATAAGGAAAGAAAGCACTTGTATGGTCTAACCTTAAGATAAACCATATCCTCGAGCCAAAGACTCTTTTCTCGCTGCATCTTTCTGCGTAGTGTTTTATCCTTGATTGGGCTTCGATCGAATGTTGTTTCATCGGTCTCAAAGAATTGGGCTCTATCTTGTGAGCTCGCTTGCAGTAATAGGGTGTAGACTTTCCCCAAACTAATGGAAATTTAGGTGTGGGGTTTATATCCATATTGCATCTCAAAGGGTGTGGCCTTGATCCAGGTGTGAAAATGGGTATTGTACTGGCTTCGGCCGGAGGAAGCGAAGACCCGATTGTGTGGATTTTGTGCAACCATGCACCGAGATAACATTCTAATACTTGATTCACCTCTCGGTTTGGCCATCTGACCGAGGGTGATAGATGATGTACTCATATGTAACTTAGTCCCCTTATCCCGAAAGTGATCGCCAAAACAAACTAACAAACACCCTATCTTTATCGAGATACTATGGTAGCGAGTAAACCATGTAGTTTGTAAATGTGTGAGATAAAAACTTGGGCTAATCTAGCGAAGCGAGAAAAAGGGTGTTTGAGTGCCACAAAATGCCCATATTTAGTTAATCATCCCACCACTACCCATATCACCGTATTGCGCTTCGATTTGGGGAGTGCCTCAATGAAATCCATAGATATCGATACCATGGTGTCTCGTGTGCGGGTAGAAAACATGACAGAATAGGAGAAAGCTAATGTTTCATGTTTCTGTTGTTGACACACATCACACTCCCTAACAAATGTAGTAACATCATGTCTGAGTGTTGGCCACCAAAGGAAGCTGTGAATCCTCTCAAAAGTCCCCCTTATTCTAGAGTGTCCTCCAATAGGAGAAGTGTGGAATTCTGTCAGAAATTTCCTTCTTAGATCATCATCTGGACCCACTACTATTTTGCCTTGAAATTTAAGCCTGCCATGTTGGAAAGTATATCCTGGGAGCATCATCCTTGAGTTGTAATTGAAGGATGATCTCCCTTAAACCATCATCTTTTTCCCAAGTTTGAGCTATTTCAGCTATCCATGATGGAATTGTTGTAGTTAACATATAGCAGCCTTCTGAGGATGTAGTAGAAACTCTTTGCAAACCAGCAGATTCTGGAATGAACCCTTCAGCAGATTCCATCTTTCTAGATAAACTATCTGCAACAACATTTTCCTTCCCCTTCTTGTAAGAAATTTCATAATCTAATCCCATAAGTTTTGTGATCCATTTCTGTTGGTTAGTGGTTGTTATCCTTTGATCCAGAAGATACCTTAAGCTGTGATGATCTGTTTTGATTAGGACTTTATTTCCTAACAGGTAATGTCTCCATTTATTGGCTGCAAACACCACTGCCATGAGTTCTTTTTCATAAGTAGAATACCCTAGATGTTTAGAGGGAATAGCCTTATTGAGAAAGGCTATTAGTGCGATACATTGCATAAGGACTTCCCCAATACCCCATCTGATGCATCTGTTTATCATCACAAAAGGTTCTTCAAAATTAGGCATAGCTAATCTGAGGAGCACAGGGACATAGCTTGCTTGAGTTCTTTGAAAAGCATGTGCGACTTGATCATTCCATCCAAAATTCCCTTTCTTCAAGAGATCAGTAAGTGGTGCCTTTCACGGCCCCATAATTTCGATGAATCTCCTATAATACCCAGTAAGTCCCAGAAATCCTCTCAGTCCTTTAATGGTTGTAGGAGTAGGCCATTTAAACATACATTCAATCTTATCTTGGTCTGTAGACACCCCATCAGGATTAATGACATGACCCAAGTAATGAATCTGCTGGGTACCAAACTCACACTTACTTTTTTTGGCAAACAAACAATGGTTTTGTAACAACTGGAGTACCATTTTTAACTGCTTCAAATGGTCTTTATAGGTCTTGCTATAGATTAGGATATCATCAAAAAAACCAACACAAATTTCCTTAAGTAAGGCTGGAATACATCATTCATTAGGGACTGGAATGTGGCAGGTGCATTGGTGAGCCCAAAAGGCATCACCAAAAATTCAAAATGGCCAAAGTGGGTTCTAAAAAAATTTGTTTTTAGGAATGTCGCAGAGATTAACCCTTATTTGGTGATATCCCCGACCTTAAGTCCAACTTAGAAAACCAGTTAGACCCATGAAGTTCATCTAGCAGCTCATCTATAGCAGGAATTGAGAACTTATCTTTAACAGTTGCACTGTTTAAAGCCCTATAATCGACACACATTCTCCACGTGCCATCATGTTTTTTTACCAATAACACAGGAAAGGCATAAGGACTGTTACTTGCCCTAATGATACCATTGCTTAGCATCTCTTTGACAATTTTTTCAATCTCTTCTTTTTGTACATAGGGGTATCTATAGGGCCTGATATTCATTGGCTGACTCCCTTATTTGAGCTTAATGTGATGATCTTGATTTCTGAATGGAGGTAACTCCTGAGGTTCTTGGAATACTGAAGCAAATTGCTGCAAAATCTTCTATATCTGTTCATCCTCTTTAACCTCTGTGAGGTTTGAGTCCCCGTGTAAGCCACTGCTGATCTGCTGCTGTGTTAATTGGTCCTCATTATCCCCTTGACATGCCCCAAAAAGGTATCCAAAAATATCCATGGGTTGCAGAATTTAGAACCTGCTTAAACTCCCCAGAATCCATCATTTGAATGGTAGGAGATACCTGATCTGATTCCCCCTGTAACACAATGGTCCTTCTTTCATGCATTAAAGTCAGCTGCAACTCATGAAAGTCAAAGGTAACAAGATTAAAGAGTCGAAGCCATTGGACTCCTAAAACTGCATCTATACCTCCTGAAGGCGAACTCTAAAGTCATGCAAACTCTTCTCCTTTACCACGAGACCATGATACCTTGGGGCAAGCTTGATAGCTAGAAACCTTAAACCCATCTGCCACAATGACATTAAGAGGATTAGCATCCTTAATCACAACTCTAATCTTCTTAGCAGCTTGAGGATCCATGAAATTGTTGGTACTCCCACTATCCACCAGTATCCTTAAGAATTCTCCATGAACCATACCCAGCAATCTAATGGTATTATTAGTACTGTGACCAGACAGTGCATGCAGTGTTATTTGGGCTTCCTGCTCTTCACATTCACCATTTAAATCCTCCTCATTATTCTCGTCCCCATAATCAGGGTGATCCTTTTCCATACCTTCTGATGGCAGCATTATGAACAACTTGGGTTTCTTGCAGACATTCCCTGGAGTAAAGGGCTCATCACATGAAAAACACAACCTCAATCTCCTTTTTTCATTGATTTGTTCTCTGGTAAGGCCTCTGATAGGTAGAGCCCTGATAGCTTCCTCACTGTTCCTTTCCATTGGCTTGCTTGAGAAAGCAGGTATCACCTTATTTTGAACAGCACTTCCCCCAGGTTTGCTGACCATCCTACTCCTCTTAAGCCATGCTTCTAACTTGGCCTCCTCCACTGTAACGACCCCAAAATAGGTCCATTCCATCTAACCCATTCTGAGTCGCCAAATACATAGTACAAAAATAACTACAACTTTATTACAACAATTGTCGTGCAAAATACAACAACACATATCTTTGTGAGTTTGAATACAAATATATATCAATCTGTGACTCATGTCCCAACCGTGGACAAAGACTTTTCATAATGACACCTTACATAAAGGTATAGTCGAAAACTGCTTTTAGAAATTAGAATCTTTGGGAAGTGCTCAAGAAACCTTCGTGCATGGGAGGCCATGCGTATAGGTTATGATAGATATCATATAGGCCACAAATTATCCTTGGTTGACCCAATAGATCCCAAAAGAAAAACGAGAAGATTACTATCATATTCTTCCCAATGGTGAGTTTTCTCTTGACACATCATTATCTCTCTTGTCTCTAATTGAGAGTTAAATTTCAAATAGACTCCAAGATCATATAGGTAGTGCTTGTAGATATACTCGTCGAAGAAGTGGATGAGCACAATCTGTCTTATGATGACTTTCGAGGTTGTATGTCATTAAACATCTTGTATAATAGTGACAAAACACCCTTCCAAAGTTGAATTCACCTCACCCTCAACATCTATAGACCACCGTTTTATTCCCTGTTATTCCCATTGTCCCAAATGTGGCGACCCAAATCCAGTACTTGAAACCCGAACTTCGGTTCTCCACGATACCATTTCTTTAAAATTTGAATAATACTAAATAATAATAATATAATTGAACTTAATTCATATACATCAAAGTTTACTTTCCTGTGTACGTGACCTTCAAATACATTCCTTATAATACGACAATAGATTCCATTGTCTTCTTAACTATAACCATTAACTCATACTAAATCTCATTCGAATGACTTTTCTTTTCCTTTGTTAGGTACACTGAGCCTTCAATCGATCGTGCGAATCGAAAACATTTAGTTTAAGCAAGGATGAGCATTTGAGTGCCCGATAAAGTAATAGCAATTATATATATATAATTTGAAAGAATATAAGTATTCTCTTTCCATAACACTTCTACAAGAAATCGAAAGTTGTGAAGTAATATGTCTTGATAAAACATTCACATAACAACTCTCTTCCAAATTATTTAAATTTGGCTCGCTCTACCCATGAATAGGGTTTAAGAAACATACTATGAACATTCTTTTCATTTTCGAAAAGGTTTAGCGAGAATTCATCCATAAATCGTCATAACTTACTACGCACGGAGGGTGATCACCCCAGATTGTACCTGTGATTGATCATCACTACTACATAACTTGAACGAAATTCATCGCTCACCCTTTGTCCGTCAAGTCGTAAAAATTTTTCCCATTATCGGGATGTTCATACATGCTCGTTCCAAACCCAAGGTTTTAATCTTGCTCAACAATAATATGTAATTCAACATATATGTATACGGGTAATTGAAAAAGTGTATCAACATGTGAATAAATGCCATGATTATCCAGTGGGGACACTTGTATAACCATTTAGAAATCAACTTAACGATATATATATATCTCGAGCTAACATGTTGATAATCAAAGTGTACATAATCTGCATGAATAGAATAATTAAAAAACTTTACTCATGTCCATTGCATAAAGAAAATGCAAAGGTAGGATACTTGCTGATTCATTGATTACAAATCTCAACTTAGGTTTTATCTCTTTATCACAACCTATCAATAATCGGATCATTCGTTCGATTAGAACAATATATCATAACACATAATCTCGTCTATTACGATTAATACATAGTCTAATCACGTCATCACATAATCGCGGTGATCATACTTTCTATTCATATTCTATACTTGAAATATTTTTATACATTTTTCAAATATCTCATCCATGCTCTTCGATAGCCTTTTTTTGCTATTATAGAGTTACGACAGGTTGTTTGGCGTCTGAAACGACTTTATCGGGTAAATCTTGAGTCTAAGACTTTTATCCTATACCTCAACATCATAAATATCAAACATTTTATTTTTAATCATTTTCAATTTTTCGAAATTGAAAAATTTAAAATAATTCAAATCTGTCACTCTAAGGCCTATAGTGATATAAATGTTACTATAGGTGTTCCTCAAAACTTCATAACTTCATAATCGGTTCTCAAGTCAATTTAGTTTGGTAAATTTATAACTTTCAAACATCTAATCATAATTACATGATTTAAACATTAAACAATTCCATTATCATTAATAATTAATTTATATTAAACTATTAATGAAACCATTGCCAAAATATAAAGTTATTTATAATAACTCAAACTATTTTTAAAACATTTATATTACCCTTAAATGATTTTTAAAACAATTAAAATCATTTTAAATAATCACCATTAATATATAAATATTAATGTACTATTCATCAAATATTAAAAGTCATTAATTATAACTTAAAATATTTTTAAATCCTTAATATCCTCTTTAAATGATTTTTAAATAAATAAAACCATTTTTAAACTATTTATTTAATATAAATATTAAATAAACTTAATATCACAAATCATTAACTAAATATCATTAATATATAATTATTAATGAAATTATCTTCTAAATATTAAAAGTTATATTTTATAACTCAAAATATCTATAAATACTTTATTTTCATTTAAAATGATTTTAAAATATTAAAATCATTTTTAAACTAATTATTTAATATAATCAATAAATAACTTTAATATCATTAATATATAATTAATTAATGAAATTCATCACAAAATATTAAAAGTCATGGAAAATAACTCAAAATATTTTCTTATACCATAAAATAATTTTTCATGATTTTTCATGAATTAAAACTATTTTAAATCATTTATTTAATATTATAATTAAATAAATAAATACCTTTTATATTCCAAAAATACTAAATATTTTTGAAATATACTCAAAATAATTAAAAACTATTTTTCGGACTTTAAAATAATTTTTCATAATTTATTTGGTATTTTAATAATTAAAATCTAATTTTTCTAATTTTTAAATTATTTTTGAAAATCAAAATTAAAATAATTAAAAGCGTATTTAAAGGCCCCTATAGTGACAGTAAGTGTCGCTATAGGTGTTCTTGAGCCTACCAGATCTTCATATAAGGCGAGCCAAGTGGCTACTTTGGCCGTGAATAACTCTCTCATCTTAACGAATTTGGACAATCTATAAATTGGGTCTTGTAGAGGAAATACAAGAATACAAGATCCAACAATCATAACCTCTAAACAAACATCGATCTGGGATAAATCACCATCAAAGTAGCTACCAAAGTCATTTTTCACGAAGAAACGATTCGAGGTGCCTACTTTTTGGACCTCTATAACTTGATGATCGTGTAACTTTTATGTGATCTATCAATTCCAATTAGGTAGACAACATGTAGGACTACAACTCCAACACTTAACATCATCATAACAACAATAAATCAAGCATCTAAAGTATGGTCAAACCTTGTAAGAAAAAAGCAACACTTAGAAAATTAAATTCATTTGCCCGAATTTTCACGTCCAATCTTGGTCAACCCACTTTGACCTTAAATAAGTCTTAATCCGTAATATATATGGACCTGCTTCTTTTTGGAGTTAAATACCACATAACAAGCTACACATATCAACCTTTAGAACACAAAACACATTAACTATAACTTGATATAAGGCACGACATTTTCCAAAATAATATTTTACGGACACTTAGAATATTTTACGGGTTTGAAGAAACGGTAGGTCAATCTTAAATAGGGTCAACCCACTTTGACCGCTTATAAATCCCGATCTACAATAGATATGAACTTGATTCCTTTTGGAGGTTAAAGACCACATAACAAGATACACCTAACAACTTTTAAACAACACAAACGATAAATAATCACGAGAGATATAAGTCTTGACATTTGCCCAAAAATCACGAATTTTGTTTTTCCAACTTGCTCAAATCTTCAAATTCGTGCACTTTGATGTTATGGGTCTGTGTTTTTACAACCCAGAACATTAATAGACTCCCTATTACACTAATTTAAACAATCAATTGCATCAATTAACATCGAATCGAAGGATTTCTAGAATTTAGGATTTCCTACCTTTTCAAGCTTGATTTTTGATTTACGGCTTCTTGATGCTTCGATTTGTTATTTGTGATGGTTGGGCTTTGTTTAGGGATGATATGCTACAATAATTAATGAGGTTTTAGAGAGAGAAGCTTAAGATGAGAGTTGGATGAATTTTAGCGTACAAAATATATTATCTCTCTCGATCTATATATAAACCAAGTTAGATGCATTGGATGCTACTCAATGGTTGATTGAATCTGCATAATTGAGTCTTGGATGCTTAATTGGTAGGGTAAGTATGTTTGCCATGCTTTGCTAGCAAGATTCCTCCAATAATACACTAATAATACACTAATAAGCCAAAAAGGGCATTTTGGTAATTTCGCATATAATTTCATGGGCATTTTTGTACATAGCAATTAAATGTAGTATTTAATCACTAGATGGTAATTCTTATCATTTACCAATTATTTTCTTTCCTTTGGTAAATTAAAACATTTATACATTAACATCGTAATTAAACCCAATAATTTTAAATTAGGGTTTTGATTGAAAAATTAGGGTTTTCTAATTAGGGTTTCTTAACGCCATCAATTAGGGTTTCTAATTGACCATTAGGATTCTCTAATTATCTGTGTATGTTCTAAAACAGTCATTACGATCTCTAACTTCAACCGATTAGGGTTGTAATAATTAGGGTTTGTCCTAATTATCGACAAACAACGATAATTAGGGTTTTCTTCTAATTACTGAGCATCTTATACACAAGAACCTTCATATACACAATGAAACTTCATATACACGATCACTACTCACCATTTCTCATAACTAAGTTTAATAATTAGGGTTTCACATGTACGGTAATATCTTTATGACTAATTGGCCATCATTTCTTCAATATTATCTCATCCAAGACATACACACGATTACATAATTATTGTAATGTAAAATCATTATAACAATAATATAATATTATTATTCTCATCTCTTGATCACAATCCCAATTCGGGGTTTGGATCTCATATCGACTTCTCTTTTCGCATATCGGGTTAAAATACTTGATTTAAATATTACGAACAATTCATATAATAAAATATTTATTATATAATTCTAATTATCACTTCATATATTATTTCCAATCATGTTATCATGGAAAATAATTAATAAAAACATTTCATACGCTTCTGAAAATTAATTACCATAAAAATATAATTTGTAGTAATTAATAATTCCAAAATTATTTCTAATTTTTCAAGTAATAAATATATTCATATTTATCGTTCACATTACTAGACACTTATTCTCGTCATTAAATAAATAAAAAAAAAATTATACATAAAATTTCTTATTTATTTTATATAGAAAATCTCGGGTTATTACACAAATTTACACTTTTATTACACGAAAGGAATTGTGAAGCAAAAAAGGGTGAAACACAACTAGCTCAAGAAAATATCATGACTAAAGATAATTAAATTATCAATAGCCTTCATCAATAATAAATCGAGAGATTTAGAACATATATGGTAGATGATAAAAAAATTCAACCATAGTTGCGGTAATGAACGAAGCGATCCATTAGAAGAGTCGAATAGACTATAAAGTCTATTATCTTCTCCATGTTAAAAGTCCACCAACAATGTTTTATCCTGTAACATCAATCAACAATTCCTCCCACAATCACATGTATAACTCATAATCGTAATTGTTGTTCTAAATTCCTTTTCTCATTCGGACGAAGATAATTTTCATCACTTGTCTTTATCTCGAAATATCAAAGATCATGGTTATACCAAATCACGATTCATGTTCATAATCATACTAATAAATTCATCTTTTTGCACTACGGGCCAAAAGATATTCATCAACAGATTCATCTTTGCACTACAGGCCAAAGATATTCATCAATGATTCATCTTTGCACTACAGGCCAAAGATATTCAACTCTGGTCATCTTTGACTACGACCCCAAAGATATTCATCAACAATTCATCTTTTGCACTACGGGCCAAAAAGATTTCATCAACAAGTCATCTTTTGCACTACTGGACCAAAGATATTCATATCTCAAAGAAATACATAATCATTTCGAATTTATATAAACCATAATTATAACCATATATGTTGATCGATTCACCTTTTGCACTTAAGCTAAAGATATTCAATTATAAATTCAATGGTCATGATCATACCAATCAACAACAATTCAACTTTGCACCATCGCCAAGGAGAACCTATAGTCACGATCATACCAATAATCTATCCATCTTTACACTCAAGTCAAAGAAAATATCATCATTAGGGTTATAAGAATGTTATATAAAAACAATATAATCAACATATAGATTTAATCTCAAGAGTAAGATTCATAAATCAATGATTTCATAACAACTTAATCAAAATGTTATAAATCACTTAATAATCTCATAATCTAATATTATTAATACTACCACAATATTTTAATCATTTCTTAAACTTATAAAGAATTTATTTTAATTGTTTACACTTTACTAATAAATGCATTTAATCATCTTAAAATGCCAACCTCATAAGATCTCATCACCAATAGCCAAAACCCTCATCAAAAATCTGCATATATCTCATATATAATTCTCAAGCCATAAAATCATATTTTCCAATTTTCTTAATTCACATACCATATTTAATTCATTTACTCATAACTAGAACATTTTCATGAAAAATACCAAATCAGTTTTAAAAATATTTCTTTTTTGGGATTTAGAAGAATATAGTCCCATATTGAATATATATTTTTCTCAAAATTTTTAAAATTCATTTACTATTTTTCACATGGCCAAAACCACCGAATATTCAGACATTTATCATAAATTATACTTTTATCCAAAAATTCTAAAATTTACACGGTATACTGATATTATATAGATGTAGTCACAATAAAAATTTCATCAATTTTGGAGTTAATCACAAGGAGTTATAAGCAGTTACTTTTAAAATAGTCTTTTCTCATAAAATCCATAACTCCTAATCTATACATCCAAAAATCGCCATTTTTGGACACAATCAACAAAACTCATCAAATTATCATTTCAAATTTTTCCAGAATTTTTGAAGGTTCAGAAGAATTTTGAAATAATAACCCTTAAAATCCCTTATTATCCCTTACCTCAAAAGAGCAGTACCTCTGACTGGAATAACGCTGAACGAACTTGCACCGTATAGCAATACTCAAAGTATACTCAAAATAAACACAAGAATACGCTCGATAATATAGAGAGAAATTTCGATTTAAATGTGATTTTCAATTATAACCTAAAGCACCCTATTTATAGGAAATTCTTAGAACACCAAAGCAAAAATTTATTAAAATAATAATATTATATTTTTTTCCAAGACTTCATATGTATGCTCTCAACATCAGAACTCAGCCCCTAACACATGTTAAATGAGGGAAACAAAATGTAAAAAACGTTTTTGTTATTTAAATTATTTTAAACTTCCAAAAATCAATTATTTCGGAGCTTCGGAACTTCAATAATTCATAATAAATAGCCCTTTTATCCAAAAATTTGAATCTCGTGATTTTTTATAGGAAATTCAATTCTCTACAACTTTGCAGAAGAAAGTTTTTCCAAATTCCAAACAGAAATTGTCCGAAATTCACAAACGGATAATTTTACACGCTATAATCAAATTTCAGTCAAGAAATGGGGTCCACCGACATGTTTAACATGTTTTAAACATTTTTGGTAACAAAAATACTCCTCCTCATATACTCATATATCCCACATTCACTGTAAAAATATCACCATTATTATATTATTAAAAAATATAATAATATATTTAAATGAATTATTTTATCAGAAAAAGATAAAATATTAATTTTCAACAATTGTCACATTAAAAATTTTCTCCATCTATATCCACATAAAATGAATATTTTCCTCATCATAGAAATCAATAATTAATTATTCACAAATAATATTACATAATCACAATATTGACAACCAGGCAGTTCCCAGGAAAGAGGGGGCTTTCCAATAAGAATTTCTCCTTACTGGCGCGCAATTAGGTGACCAAACCTCTCCTTGACAGAACTTTCTAGACATTGCCAATAATGCTATCTAATAATATTATTCAAATAATATGAATTATTGCTCCGATAATGGAAAATACTGTGTAGTGACAATTATTGAAACAACAGTAATATAAAATATCAATGCAGCAATTATTGAATAAAATAAAATACTGAACAGTAATTACTGTAACAATTATTGAGTAGTGTCTTCTTACGTAAGAATCAATAATTGGTGTAATACCGTGTCCTACTGTGCAACAACGCGTATTACTTTACTTTACCCACCGGGTATTCCAACAGTATTGACGATAACAACTACGCCGTTATTTATAAACAACTTATTTTTGTCGTTTTCTTCCTCCAATCGCTTTAGTTATGGGGCCCACAAAAGATCTACCATCGTCATTTAATATTCCCAAAGCGATCTGAATATTCCACGACCAAACGAATATTCTCCGACAACAATGAATATTTTATAACCACTTACGTATTTTTGAAAAAAAATTCATATATCACCCTTAACTTTAACTTTTTATCAATTTAACCATTTACTGAATTGTAATTATAAGAAAAATTGAATACTTTTATTTCATAAAATTCGGGGTCTTACATCCACCCTAGCCAATCTTATCATTTCCTTTAAATTTCCAAGTTTAAGTTCCTGCACCCCCAGTTGGATTTCCAATTTCAAGCCACCCATAAAACAATCCATAAAAAACTCCTCATTGAGGGATGGATTTCTAGCTAGGACCCACCCTTTTAGCTCCTCAAATCTCCTTACAGTATTCATCCACGGTCCCCATTTATTGCAGCCTTTTTCAATTCTCCAATAGGATTTTCATTAGCCTCGAGGCCGAATCAAGCGGTGATTTCTCTCAATTTTTCCCAACTCAACTCCCCGTCCTCCCGACAAAACCCAAAGATACCACAACTCGGCCTCACCCTCCATATTTATGGTTGCCAAGTACACCTTCGAGCTTGGGAACCATATGGTGTGAGAACAACTTATTACACCTTCTAATCCAAGCCCTAGGATTTTGACCATCAATTTTGGGAATTCAAATTTTATGGTCTTAAAAATACTTTCGAACCATCGATTTGAATTTTCCATCATAAGGCCCTAAGATAGATCCGGTGTTGACATCAAGTACTTTCTCTGCGTGATGAATATTGGATTCCTTTTGTCTGACTTCTCTGTGATGAATATTGGATTCCTTTTGTGCAGCAAATAAGAGTGATTGAACCTTTTCATTAGCAGCCTCGACTTCACATCTATCCTCGATCTATAGTAGTAATCAGTTCTACAACCTGAATCCTCACCGTCTTTGTATGTTATTCTTATGCTCTCAAACCTGGTTCTCCAAGTTACTTAGTCTCCGATTATTGGTGGCCATAATCTGCGAGAATCGGTAGCTTTGATACCAATTGTAAGAAGAAGCTCCTTATGAGTTTAATTCCCAAACTCGATGTCGAAAATGAAAGGAAGTTCGAGATGAAATGAGAAGAAGAAGAAGATAGATAGGGAGAATTAGGAGAGAAATAGATAAGGAATGGAGTTAATTGGGAAAGAAGAAAGTATATTCATTTCATTCATACCTCTTTACATCACAAATCTCAAATTAAATACTCTTACCTCGCCTCTGAATCCAACAGAAAAATGAATAATGAGATGAGCATGTGAATGGCACAAGCTACATCATGCTGAAAACATGACCCTAAATCAGAAATTAAAGACATTTCCTACTCTACCCTTGCTTTATTCTGGCAAATTACTAAGACACTCAACAACTGATAGCTAATGCAGAATAAATGCAGCTCCCCTTTCTTACAGAGATGAGTTCAACATGCACTGATTGTATGGATGGTGGGAAGAATGAATCTTGTTGTGCGTGTAACAATAGTGCCACAAAAGATGAAGAAGAGGCTGTTGTGGATTATTCAATTCCAATTTTGTTATTCTTGGAATAAAGGAAGAATAAAGGAGAGAGAAAACAGGGATAAGAGATAGAAGAAAGAGAAAAGGATAAAAAGTAATTATTAAATTTTATTTTTGTTATATGTCAATTGTAAGACCCCGAATTTTATGAAATAATTGTATTCAAATTTTCTTATAATTACTATTCATGAGTTACTATTCACGAGTTACTATTCACAAGTTACTATTCACGAGTTACTATTCATGCGTTACTATTCACGAGTTACTATTCATGAGTTACTATTCATAAGTTACTATTCACAAATACTATTCATGAAGCATGATGATTTTTGTTACAGTAATTACTGTTCAATATTTTATTTTATTGATTCATAATTGCTACATTGATATTTTATATTATTGTTATTTCAATAATTGTCACGGCACATTATTTTTCATTATCGGATCAATAATTCATATTATTTGGATAATATTATTAAATAGCATTGTTGGCAATGTCTAGAAAGTTCTGTCAAGGAGAGGTTTGATCACCTAATTGCGCGCTAGTAAGAAAAATCCTTATTGGAAAGCCCACTCTTTCCTGAGGCGCCTGGTTTATCGATTATTGTGATTACTCGTAATATTATTTGGGAATAATTAATTATTGATTTATATGATAAGGAAAATATTGATTTTATGTGGATATAGATGGAGAAAATTTTTAATGTGACAATTGTTGAAAATTAATATTTTATCTTTTTCTGATAAAATAATTCATTTAAATATATTATTTTAATAATATATTAATGGTGATATTTTTACAATGAATGTGGGATATATGAGTATATGAGGAGGAAGAGTATTTTTGTGACATTAAATGATTAACACATGTTTTGTGTGTCGGTGGACCACAATTCTTGATCGAAATTTGATTATAGCCTGCAAAATTGTCCGTTTGTGAATTTCGGTCAATTTCTGTTTGGAATTTGAAAACACTTTCTTCTGCAAAGTTGTAGATAATGGAATTTCCTATGGAAAACCGTGTGTTTTGAATTTTTCTGATAAAAGGGCTATTTATTGTGAATTATTGAAGTTCCGAAGTTCCGAAATAATTGATTTTTGGAAGTTTTATTTTTTTTTTTGATGAAAAACGTTTATTTTGTTTTGTGAGCCCCATGAAACATGTGTTAATGGCTGAATTCAGATGGTCAAGGTGGGATAAGGAAAATTTTATATATATATTAATATTATATTAAATTTTCTGCTTTGGTGTTCTAAGCAATTTCCTATAAATAAAGTCTTGGGTTAGAATTGAAAATCATACCGTAAACCTGAAGTTTTCTCTATTTCTCTCTCTATATTATCAAGTGTATTCTTGTAAGTATTTTGATATCTTGAGTGTTGCTATACTGATTGCAAGTTAGATTCGATGTTATTCCAATCAAGCTTCTTTCTTTTGAGGTAAGGGATAGTAAGGGATTTTTAAGGGTGATTATGTTTTTCATTTTTGTATTTTTTCGGACCTTAAAAAATTTTGGAAAAATTTCAATTGATATTTTGATGAGTTTTGTAGATTGTGTCCAAAAATGACGATTTTTGGATGTATATATTAGGAGTTATGGATTTTATGAGAAAAGACTATTTTAAAAGTAACCGCTTATAACTCCTTGTGATTAACTCCAAAATTGATGAAGTTTTTATTGGGAGAACATCTATATAATATCAGTATACCGTGTAAATTTCAAAATTTTTGGACAAAAGTTCAATTTATGATAAATGTTTAAATATTCGGCAGTTTTGGCCATATGAAAAATAGTAAATGAATTTTAAAAAATTTGAGAAAAATATATGTTCAATATGGGACTATATTATGATAAATCCAAGAAAAGAAATATTTTTGGAACTGATTTGGTATTTTTCATGAAAATGTTTTAGTTATAAGTAAATGAATTAAATATGTTATATGAAGGAAGAAAATTGGAAAATATAATTTTATGGCTTGAGAATCATATATGAGGTATATGCAGATTATTGATGAGAGTTTTGGTTATTGGTGATGAAATATTATAAGTTTGACATTTTATGGTGATTAAATGCATTAATTAGTAAAGTGTAAACAATTTAATTAAATTGTTTATAAGTTTAAGAAATTATTAAATATTGTAGTAATATTAAGAATATTAAGATTTTGATATAATTAAGTGATTTATAACATTTGGATTAAGGTGTTATAAATATTGATATGGATTTTATTGTGAAATTTTATCTCTTTGTGTTGGGGTTACTATTCACGTATACGGCACTATTCATGAATACGACACTATTCACCGAAAAATGTAATTTTTCTTTTTATCCAAGATGTTTATTATGGTTATTATCTTTGATTGAATTCATATTTTGATAATATTATTTTTATTATCATATATAACATTTTATAATCCTGGTGAAGAAATTTCTCTTTGACTTGAGTGTAAAGATGGGTAGATTATTGGTATGATCGTGACTATGAGTTCTCTTTGGCCATGGTGCAAAGTTGAATTGTTCTTGGTATGATCATGGCCAGTTGAATTTATAATTGAATATCTTTAAATTAAGTGCAAGGTGAATTGATCAACATATATGGTTATAATTATGGTTTATATAAATTCAAAATGATTATGTATTTCTTTGAGATATGAATATCTTTGGCACATAGTGCAAAGATCAATTATTGATGAATATCTTTGTCCCGTAGTCTGCAAAGATGACTTGTTGTTGAATCTCTTTGGCATATAGTGCAAAGATGAATCTGTTGATGAATATCTTTGGCCATGGTGCAAAGATGAATTTATTAGTATGATTATGAGCGAGGAAGCGTGATTTGGTATAACCATGATCTTTGATGTTTCGGTAAAGACAATTGATGAAAAAATTATCTTCGTCTTGGATGCGAAGAGAATTTAGAATCACAATTATGATTATGAGTTATTCATATGGTTGTGGAAAGGAACTGTTGATTGATGTTACAGGGATAAAACATTGTTGGTGGACTTTTAATATGGAGAAGATAATAGACTTTATGGTCTATTTGACTCTTCTAATGGATTGCTCGTTCCGCTGCAACTATGGTTGAAAATTTTATCATCTACCATATGTTCTAAATCTCTGATTTATTATTGACGAATGTTATTGATAATTTAATTATCTTTAGTCATGATATTCTTTACTGGGCTATTTGTGCTCACCCTTTTGCTTCACAATTCTTTTCAGGTAGCAAGAGTGTAGCTGGGTCGAGCGGGGGTAATAGGGAAATAGAACGGTGGTCTATAGTTGTTGAGGTTCTCCCTAAAGAGTATAAAAATAATTTTATTGAGGACTTTAAATAAGTGTGTTGTATTTTATACGTCATTTAATAGTTATATTTGGTGAATCAAATAGGGTGAGGCGAACCCAACTTTAGAAGGGTGTTTTGCCACTATCATAGAAGATGTCTAATGACATACAAACTCGTGTTATCATAAGACAAGGTTGTGCACATCCACTTGCTGAGTATATCTACGAGCACTACCTATATGATCTTGAGTTTATTTGAAATATAATTTTCACTTGGAGCGATTGTAGATAATTATATGTCAAGAGAAGACTCACCACCTTGGAAAGAACATGATATTAATCTTCTTGTTTTTCTTTGGGGTCTATTGGGTCAACCAAAAATAATTACGTGGGCATATGATATCTATCATAACCTGGGCGCACGACCTCCCGTATGAAGGTTTCTTCTCTTGAGCACTTTCCAAATGTTTTAATTTCTAAAAAACAGCTTATTGATTGTAACTTTATGTAATGTATCAATGTGAGGTGTTGTTCATAGTTGGGACATGAGTCATAGTTGGTATTAAAACTCACAGTATATGTGTTGTTGTATTTTGTACGACAATTGTAGTAATAAAGTTGAAGTTATTTTCTGTATCATGTATTTGGCGACTCAAAATAGGTTGGGTGATGTATACCTATTTTGGGGGCGTCACATCAATCACCTAACACGTCCGTTTGTTTAGCTGGATTTTTTTAACGGGAGAGACACAATTAATTTTAAATTTATAACGTTAAGAATAGTTTTGAAAAAAAGAGTATAAGATGTAAGTGGGATATCAGGGAAAATGTCATGGACATTTTTAAACTTTTGTCCTATAAAAAATTGATTGATAAGAAAAAGTCTCTTTTTATTATTATTGATAATATATATAGTATATTTATAAATTTTACAAAAAAAAAAACTCTTTTTTCTGGGACAAGACTTTCTTTTGCTCCTGTATATAGTGTTTTTTCAATTCTAATTCTTATTGAATTCTTGAAAGAATAATAAGTTTGTTGTTGGCGATCTTAATAAATATGTCTTTGAAATAACTATGGAAATTTATGAATGTTTTGAAAATATATTAAGATTGTTTTTATTGCTAAAATATATGTATGGTAATTAATATTATATCCGTTTTTAAAATATTGTCGTTTAAGATTTTTGCACATAAATTAAAAAAGTATCATTTATCAAGTAAAATTTGTTTAAAATTCCATCACTACCCCTTTATAAAAGATTGAAAACTATTAATACAAGGAAGAGAATTTCATGAGACAATGATAGAAGGTAGGGATAATATAGGAAAGTAAATAATTTATTCTCCTCGAAAGTTTTAAACGACAAGTATTTTGGAACAAATTTTTTCTTCTAAAACGACAATCTTTTAAGAACGGAGGGGGTAGTAAGCAGCTTCCACCAAAAAATTTATTTATTATTGTAAGACCCCGAAATTTTTTTAAATAAAAAGAAATTTCCTTTATTTATTATTTTGAAATAGTAAGGGTGGATTTGATTAATGTGGTTAGTTATGGGTAAAATGCGCAAATATTTTAAATAAGCAAGTGGTGATAAAATATTCATTATTGTCGGGGAATATTCGTTTGGTCGTGGAATATTCAATCTTTGTCGGGGAATATTAAATGCGACGGCAGCGACATGTGTGTGGAGGCCCCATAACTGGAAAGCGATTGGAGGAAGAAAATGACAAGAATAAGTTGTTTATAAATAATCTGCAGTAGTTATTACTGAATTATCATGTTGAAATACCCGTGGTTAAAACACACTAATACGCCGTTGTTGAACAAGAAGACACTCAGTATTGCACCAATTATTGATTCTTACGTGAAGACACTACTCAATAATTGTTACGATGAATTCTTATTATCAATATTTTATTTTATTGATTCAATAATTCTTTGCATTGATATTTTATATTCTTTGTTGTTTGATAATTGTCATTACACGATTTTTTTCATTATCGAAGCAATAATTCATATTATCTCTAATAATATTATTAGATAACATTATTGGCAATGTCTAGAAAGTTCTATCTAAGGAGAGGTTTGGTCACATAATTGCGCCGCCAAGAAGGAGAAATCTTTATTGAAAAGCCCCTCTTCCTTTAACCTTGCTGGTTGTCGATATTGTGATTCTCGTAATATTATTTGTGAATAATTAATTATTGATTCATATGATGAGGAAAATATTGATTTTATGTGGATATAGATGGAGAAAATTTTAATGTGACAATTGTTGAAAATTGAAATTTTATCTTTTTCTGATGAAATAATTCATTTAAATATATATATATATATTATTATATTTTAATAATATAATAATGGTGATATTTTTACAACGAATGTGGGATATATGAGTATACGAGGAGGAAGAGTATTTTTGTTGCAATAAATGTTTAAAACATGCTAAACATGTCGGTGGACTCCATTTATTGACTGAAATTTGATTATAAACAATAAAATCGCCTGCTTTTGTGGATTTTGGCCAATTTCTGCTTTGGAATTTGGAAAAACTTTCTTCTCGCAAAGTTGTAGAGAATTGAATTTTCTATAAAAATTCATGAGATTCAATTTTTCTGCAAAAGGGCTATTTATTATGAATTATTGAAGTTTCGAGTTCCAAAATAATTGATTTTTGGAAGTTTTAATTATTTTAAATAATAAAAACGTTTTTTGGTGAGTGTTCCATGTTATAAATGTGTCATGTTGCTGAATTCAGATCTAGGAAGGTTGGCGTAGAAAACTTAATATATATATTATTAATTTATTAAATTTTCCTTTGGGTGTTCTAAGCATTTTCCTATAAATAGGGTCTTGGGTTAGAATTGAAAATCACACCATAAATTGAAGTTTTCTCTCTATATTATCGAGCGTATTCTTGTGAGTATTTTGAGTATACTTTGAGTATTGCTATACTCTGCAAGTTCAAGTCATAGTCTATATCCTGTTTCAACTAAGTCTTGTCTTTCGAGGTAAGGGATGTTATTTTCTTCTCAAATGATATTATTTTTCAATATCATTATCTTTGAAATATTAGTTGGAACTTTTATCAAATTTGAAACTTTTTCATGCTCGGAGTTCTTATTCATGAGTTCTTATTCACGAGTTCTTATTCACGAAAGACTATTCACGAAGCGTGAAGATGTTTTTTTGTGAAATTTCTATCTTTTGGTGTCGAGTTACTGTTCACGTATACGGCACTATTCACGTATACGACACTATTCCCGAATACGGCACTATTCATCGAAAAATAAAATTTCTTCTTTTCATCCAAAATATCTATTTTGGATACTAACTTTGATTATATCCATGTTTTGATCATTCTTGAATTTTACACCACTATGATTATTTTGAGGTATTTTTGGATATGGATAAAACAAAGTACGAATCCTTAATCCTTGTCATTTTGTTTCACTGGATTCGTTTATTTAAAAATATTTTTCATCATCCTCAGTCTTAAATGATGATATTATTGAATATCTTTGGCCTGTAGTGCAAAGATGAATGATTTATGATGAATATCTTTGGCCCGTAATGCAAAGATGAATTATTTCCATGAATATCTTTGGCGCCTGTAGTGCAAAGATGAACAGGTGTTTAGATGAACATGACCAACTGATGAATATCTTTGGCCTGTAGTGCAAAGATGAATATTTGATTCCAGATATATATTGATTGATGTTACAGGGATAAAAGATATACGATGAACTTTAAAATTCATACATAGAAGATAGTAGTTTGCATTATCTACTTAACTCTTCTAATGAATTATTATTTCCGCTGCGAATATTGATTTAAAACTTATTGTCTATTGTATTCTATTAGATTTTTCCCTGTTGAAGACTAACGATAATTTTGTTGTATATTATCTTAGTCATAATATTCTTTACTGGGCTAGTTGAGCTCACCCTTTTCCTTTTTGTTCCATTTTTCTTCTCAGGAGACGAGAATGTAGCGATTACTAGTCGAGGTATGGAATGAAGGTTCTAAAGAGAGTTGTTTAGTAGTCCTCACCATTTTTGTAAAATAATGTATCAATAATTATGATGGAGATTTATTTGCGTGTGGATATTGTCTAGATGGCAATATCTGTATTTAAACTCACAGTTTATATGTTGTAATAATAAAGTTGTAGTTATTTCTGTACCATGTATTTGGCGACTCAGAATGGGTTGGATGGAATGGACCTATTTTGGGGGCGTCACAATTATTATTATTATTTGTTTTCATTTTGTGTAACTACAGGATTAACTTGAAATTAAATTTGGTCAATTGATTAATACAATATTGACACACAAACCGAGAGATGACCTCTCTCTGCGTGTCAACACTATATTAGTCAATTAACTAACTTACCACGAACTTAACTACAACAATTATTAAACCTTGTGAGTGTTTACTATCACATATAACCCAAAGTATTTTTCTATAGATTTTTTTTTAAGGGAATTGATATTTTTACATGTATTTTTGATATTTTACATTATCTTATTTCACAAACATACAACGAGTTATACCTTTATGTGATAATGGGATGCGGATCCTCTATGAGGATTTCTCTGTGAGGATCTTGTGAGAATTTTGACGTGGGGTTGACAACACATTAAAAAAGAGATCCAATGGCTCATAACTCTTTTTTTTGTCTGTGTATCAAAACGACATCGTTTTGATTTAATTTTTTTTTACAAGTTGATAGAAAATTGAAAACCACCAAACGCAGTTTAATTTTACCAAACAAACAAAGTAAAATAAAAAATATATATTTAAAATAGTATTTGACTTGTGATGGTGATTATCTCCACTGAGCAATGAATTAAGAGAGGTAAAGTAAAACGATTATTAATAATAAAAAGATATATAAAGGAATATATAAATAATAATAATTGATAGGTTTAGAATATTTTCTTGGTTGACCCAGACGACTCAATGATTATAGTAAATAATAATAATATTTTAAATGGTGAGAGTAAATTCTTTTTATGAAACAGATAAGTACAAATAATAATAATAATAATAATAATAAATAATATAAATAAACAAACAAGAACAATAATAAACGAATATAACTAAAGTCACATTGAAAATATTAATGATAATTATAAGCGATATATTTATTTAATTTTTTTGAGCCAAGTTTTTAGTTATCCTAATATTAATAAAGAAGCTAAGTTATTAAATATAAAAAAATCATATACAAAATAATCAAGAAATTTAAAATAATTATATATAAAAATAAACGGCGTTTGGTGACTTCTAATTTTTTGTCAAATTGTAAAAAAAAAATCATATAAAAAAGAATTGTGCCATTGGATCTAAAAGGATGTGTTGTCAACCTCATAGCAAAACTCTCACAAGATTCTTACAAAAAAATCCTCATAGAGAATCCTGATACGTGATAATGAATCATATAAAAATATAAAAAACACATAAATAGTGTTCTCCTTTTTTGAAACCACTTTCACATATATTTAAACATGTCACATATATTTGTATGTGTTTTAAGTTTTAAAAAGTGAAAAATAAAGGAAATGAGAGAATTTAAAAATATTTCCTTTCATCTATTATGTTTTCGAAATTTTATAGGGAGAGAAAGTTAAAAAGATAGGTGAAAAACTCTTTACCTGAAAAATACAAAAAAAGAAAAAGAAAAAGAAAAGAAAATTACTAGCTATCTCTCCTTTTAAGTTTTAACTTACAGTGTGGGAAATAACATTACTATAAACTTGATTTGCACGACGACGTCGTTGAGCAATTGGTAAGTGTACTCGGGCCTGCTGCTGTTGAGTGGTGAGCAGCCGAAAGTATCAGCGGTAAAAAGCAAGTGGGCGAAACCCTAGAGAGAACAAAAGATGGCGATTTCTGGAGATTTAAGGGTCTCTGCAGCATTAGGCGCTTATCCCACGAGCCCCATTTGGAGTTCTTTGCCTCCTTCAAAGGTTTTAACTGTTTTACATTTTCTGTTTGTTAATTTTATGTTTTCTACAATTTATTTTTAATTGATTTGGGTATCATCAGTTTATTGGATTCATCTGAAATCTTGCTTCCATATTTGATGATTACGAGTTTTGGGTTTTGCATTTTCTGAGAATTGGTAGGTTAAACGCTAATATATGTAATTTGGCTCAATTTTTGTTGACTATATCCAAGAAATAGACCTATAGAATTTTATATAATTAGCACATAGTCTGTGATTCTAGCCGGTTTAGCAGTGTGGAAAGACGGTTTAGCTATGTGATTCTGTTTAAACTTTGGCTTCTTAATCATCTTTGTGTTTCTTCTGTGTTTCTGCTGTCTTTTTAGTTCTTATCTTCATGCTTTTGCTGTCCTTTGTGTACTCTATGTTTCTTTGGTCCGCCTAAAATGGAAGTTCTGGTTGTTATTTTGATCGACTGAGCTTCTAAGGGTGGCGCTCAATCAGGTTCTAGAGTTGTGATTGGATGATTAAAAGTCTGTCTCATCATGTCAATATTGCTTAATGAAATATTAATCTGACAGTCCTCACTAACAGTGTCATTTTTAGCTTGCATTTGCAATTTTCTGCTGAGTATTCCACATTCCATTGTGAATTGTTATACATTATGTGTCAAGGTGGTTGAGGGGGGTCAAGTATGTTCCTGGTGAATTACGCAAGAATTTGATAGAAATGGACTCAAGTATCTCCATGAGTATGCCATGGTAGTCCAATCATTTGTAGAGTTCTTAGAGAAGTTCATGCTTCACTGTTTTTTTTATTCTTAGCAGGCTATTATAAGTTATAACTATAGAGAAACATATATACATATATAGGTGTTAAAGTATAAATCGGGTTTCACATGGTATTGAAACATCCGGCTAAAAAGTGCTTAATGGGTCCTTGGTATAGCAGCGACTCCTGCATGTATTGGTTTACAAGAAAATTTCACAAATTTTTAGATACCTTTCTTTCTATGCAACTTTGTATGATATGGTAAAAAATTTAAACAAGTTTTTTCTTGTAGAAACCTCTTCATTACAAATTTCTTCTGACAACCAACAGTGGAAATATTAGAGCAGAATAGTTATTTTTCTTCTCCCTTTTCTTTGTTGTTCATTAAAATTCATGTAGGTGTATGCTATAATCATTGAAGTGTGTCCATTACATATAACAGTTTTAGCAGGTGTTATAACTTCTTTTGATATTTAAACCTTGCGGGACAAATGTTATGACTTCTATTGATTCTCCAAATTAGGTCTGTAATTTCAATAGTGTTTTTTAGATAAGATTGTCATTGTTCCAGCATCATCATACCGATAACAATTATGTAATTATCACATTGAGATTGGCAAGTTAGATTTGATTGCAAATTTTATATATCTGAAAATAATTATAACCATGTGGGAATATAATGCTCTTTAAGGTATAAAGATTATTAATTAGGTTTACCAAGATGGGTTGCATTAATAAAATGTTGAGGTTACAAAGTCTATGTGATGTTTAACACTTGTTTGCGCTACGCGTGACTTGGTGCTGCATTACAGGTAGAATTTAGTGGTTTCCTAGATGGAGGATCGAGTGCTTCTGAGGGCACAGCCAAGTGTTCTCGTCTTTCAGTTAATAGCCATGGCATTCGCTGCCATTCTAAACGTCCTCTTAGTTCTGCTGGTGAATATATGTTGTCCTCAAGTTCCATTAGCCAAGAAGCCGAGAGTTTCCTCCTTAATGCCATAAACATGAATTTCTTTGAGCGTTTAAATTTGGCTTGGAGGATAATATTTCCATCACCTACATCAGTAAGGAAGTCTAATGCAAACATTGCTAAACAGCGGCTGAAGATGATTCTCTTTTCTGACCGATGTGCAGTTAGTGATGAGGCAAAACAGAAGATAGTGAGCAATATTGTTAGTGCTCTGTCAGACTTTGTGGAGATAGAATCACAAGACAAAGTTCAGCTGAGTGTCTCTACTGATGCAGCTCTTGGAACCGTTTACTCGGTCACAGTGCCCGTCCGTCGGGTGAGACCAGAATATCAGATTGAGGATGAAACCGGAACAATCACAAATATCGAGTACAAAGATAATGGTGAAAATTCTGGCTCTGTCGATGTCAAATTTGATTTCTATGTTCCTGATGAAAATTTTAATGATTTTAGCATGTGAAATATGAAGATGGCTGAGCCTAAAGGCTAGAAGAGATTATTTCCCTTGAAGTTGTGGCTCACCCTGTTTGATGTTTATTAGTTCTCAGTTTAGAATGAAAATTTTAACTTTGTAAATAAATGACCGTCATCTATTTTATCCAAATTCATGGGACTTGTAGAGATAAATTATATAACCAAATTCACGTGGCTTGTAGAGATCAGTATTATACAACTCATCAACACAACCTGACTGCTCCGATACAGTTACTATCGTTTAATTAGTCTTTCACAACAATTTTTGATCAGCTAATAGAACGCCTGCTCCTACACATGGTCTTTCAGGCTTCCAGCAATAGAGTCAAGTCAATACCAATGCCAAACTCAAAAAAACCTGATGCCGGACAATGGATGAACTGCCAAACAGAATTGATATGCCCATTCATGAATAATATATTTAAACCCAAGCTGCTGACGAGTAAAAATTTATGATCGCCGTGATGCATAACCAACAAACTAAATATACTCTATACATCATCTTTAATATTAATTCATACTGTGCAAGTTGTTTTGCAAGTATCCAACTTTCTAACAGTGGAGTAAAGAACCTAAAAAAATACATAATGATCTATACTACAATAACATTCGTCCATCTTGTTAGCCGAACAAGTGGACAAAATTCAGAGCCGGTACTCAGTCTCTGATGAAAGCAAAATTAGGCCCTTCATTTAAAATTTAATCTGATTCACATGGAGCCGGAACTACCCTCTTCCGGGTAAGAGTCTCTATAGTTGGACACGTCCTTTTCCGACCACCCCTTGGCCGCAAACGAAACAGTTCATCAGCCTCCACAAAATCACCCTGAGCAGAAAAAATTATGTCAAATACTGGCTCATTTTCTTCCCATAGTTAAAATTAGAGTTCCCAAACACGTGTCTGGCAGTTACAGTTAAATAACTCACATGAGTATAAAGATGGCATCCAGATTTCTCATGATTATCTCTCACATGCTTGAATGGAAATCTCATGTCACACCCAGGAACACTACAGGCAAAAGGCTTGTGCTTAAAGTGCACAGCTTTAATGTGCTGACGGAGATTTGATTTCTGCACATCCATATTATAATCAAAATTTTATTAGAACAACACTCCATAATGAGCATAAATAAGTAAATAAAATCCTTCATTACGCTGAATCCAAACTGCTTTTGACCGGATTAAATCAAAACACAGTTGCAATTTGATATTGTCAAGTGCTGTGGAGAATTTACTTGAAAAGCAAGAACTCACCATCATTTTAAATTTAAAAAAATCATATTACGCCAATCATGCACCAGCCTAACAGATCAAAGAGAATATTCTCACGAAACAAGCAGTGCCTTACAGTTGTGAATGTGAGGAGACATCCCTTGAAGCCACAGTTTATCCTCTCGGGAGGCACCTTTGCTTCATGCGTGAGGTGGTGTCGCTTGATGTTCTTTTTTAACTGCTTCGTTCCACAGATCTCACAGGCGATGCGACTGTGGCAAGACTGAAGATGAGCCTTGAGACATTGCTCATTGGTAAAATATTTTAGACATCCAGGTTCTGAACAGAATACTTCCACCGCATTCAACTTAACTGCAAGAGACTGGGTACCATCAGGGCATTCAAAACAGATATCACAACAAACTACTAAAAAGAAGTGCAGCATAAATACACATCTATTATCACGCTTTAGAACATTTATAAGAATTAAAGGTACATGAAAACTAGGTTTTGATATAAATTTTTAATGAAATAATAAAGGCAGCGACAAAGCATTACCATGAGAATCTTCGTGTTTTCGCATTTTTGAAGCATATTTGAAAACTTTCCCACACCCATTTTCTGGACAGATGTACTGCTTCTGAGCATCAATACCACTGGGGGAAGACTCAGCATGAAATTCATTCACATGCCTCTTCATGTTGCCTTGAAAGTAAATTTGCGGTTGCAGTTATTTACAGGACATTCAAAAGTTTCCCTTGGTGCTGCAGAAGGTGACGATTCAAGTGGTCCTTCCTTCGTAGCTGGAGCGGCAGTCATCTATTGGACATGTAAATGGCCTCTGCAATATAGACTTTATACATAACTACCAGAAACATACACTTTAAGTAAATACTTGAACCTAATTCTAATACACAAATGAAGGGATATTTAAACCTTAAAATGGAACAGTGCGTGATAGAGGCTTACTTGATGGAGCTTCTCAGGAGGTCCCCTACCTGATACTAATCCATTCAAGGTAGATGTTGATGCCTCTCGCATTTTGGAGTTCTTTATGTGGGATCCAATGCTTCACGCGATAACATCCAAAATTCTTTTTTAATTAATTCAGTCACTAAAAGTAACTTAATACCCTGCAAAATTTATATAACCTTAACTAATATGAATATTAATTAGAAAAAAATAAGAAGCACATCAAATAAGTCTAGAACCTAGTACTTCAAATAATCATAAACATAAAACACACCATCATGCACAAAGCAAGCAGAGGCTACTGTTAACAGAAATGCTTATTACTTGCCCTTGTTACGTGTACAAAATGCATATAGCATAAAAGGTTATACATATGTACATGTTTATATAGTTAGATAAATAATATATCCACTTAATTGCCACCAATTATGTTTTAAAACACAGTTAGTTGCACAATATTGTCAAGTACACTCTCTTCTTATGCAGAAAGGGATACGATCATGCACAACATTCTAATAGTACACCAGTAGGCTGACACCCATTTTGGGAGGGCTTAGAACTACCCACCCTAATTTTGCATTTCTTTTTTTAATTTTCATTTTAAAACATTTTGGTGCCATGAGATAAAGGAAATAGAAGTTATATTCACTTAATATAGGGAAGATTACATGGCAGATAAGCTAAAAAAAACTAAAAATCAAAATTATTGTTACAAGTCTAGAGCACCAAAATTGTAAAAGAATAAATGGATACATCTGCCAAATGGTTTCCAAAAAAATAATATAAAATACAAATACAAACACAAACATGGTTCAAATATGTACCTCAAGTGAATGGCTTTGCATATGTTGTTTCAAGTGAGCAGACTTTCGGAAACTCACACCACATTCTTCGCAAGTATGCAACTTTACCCCCTCTTTTTCACCATCATCATCAGCCCTTTTCTCTTTGACTTCATCCTAATTAACACAAAAATTATATCACCTATGGTTAATATATGGTGAGGAAACAAAGAACCCGTTTCAGATTCATGAAAAAAACTGGCTTCAATTTAATAAAATTCAATTAACTCAGTTCAATGTTTGTAAAATGTAAGTTGTTTTTACTCTGAGGCTCCAAATTAATAATTAAAAATTCAGCATGTAATTGGCTAGCTAATGCGCAAGAAAAAGTGAGCAGAGCAGAGTCACACACTAGATAAAAGAGCTGCAATCATGGCTTCTAGTATAAACATATCGAATCATCCACTCACACACATTTAGACAATAAAAATAAAGAATTGAGTACCTGGTGGCACGATAAAATATGAGAGGAGATGAGGGACTTCTTCGACCGACAAATGCCACAGTATTCACAATAGTATCGCCTAATATCTCTGAATATTGGCCCATCATCTCCTTCCATTTCTCAACTAACAGCGATGAGAAATGCAAAGTGAAGGTATTTCTCTGTGACCACGCAGGTTCTCCAGCAGAAAAGAACTAGAGTCGAGGAAACAGCTGGTCATTCAAATGTCCATAACCAAAAAACAATTCCAATATACATAAGCACAAGGGAATGAATGTTTCAATAACATACCATGGAAATCAGTAAAGCTAAGCCAATTGACCACATAAAATACATAGTACAGGAAATGAAAGTAAAAATCCTATTCGTGAATAAGAACCCAACTATATATTCCTACAAAATTCTATATTAACTGTAATACTCGATAATAATTTTCTACAAAAAAATGTAGTGCTGCATCATTCAACTATATCTAAATTTCTACAAAACCCAGAACCAATTATAACGCCACAATCAAGTGTAATGTTTAGTTTGCAAGGCTCTATTCTTTATTTAAATTCATTTTCCTTTTCCTCTAGTACGATTAAATCGTAGCAATAAGAATTCGCAGAAGAGACAGCTGAATCAAAAGTGAATATCCTCAATAGAAGTAAATATAAGAAACTATTCAGAGTTATAAACAACCCTAGTGTCTTAAACTCATAAAACTAGTCGAAATTGTAAGCATCAACCGTCAATCGATATACAAGATTGAAGAACTAGAAAGAGCGGAAGATGGAGAGGGAATATTACTCACAAATCCAGCCTCAAATGGTTGCTTAAAGATAATGATTGAGGTTAGATGTTGCTGGGTCTATTGCTTCTTCTAGTCTGAGCACGCGGCTAGCAGAACTATCCTAAATGGAAAGAAACCCTAGATGGATCACATATATAACGCACGATAATAGACCTGACAATATAATTAATAAACTATCGAATCCATCCAAATTAACTAGAACTTAATTATTACTTTTTAACATTTAAGTTGGATAAAATTTGAACTTATATTTTAAAAAATAAAATAAATATAAACTGAATAATTATTTTTAACCAACATTCTTTATGTTTTCCATCAGTATAATATCATATTTTAATATATTTTAAATACAAATAAATTATAAAATAGAAAATTTCTATTTATTTAAAATTGAGCCTCTACATATGTGCACATGTTCCTAATTTATCCTCTTATATTTTTTAAAAAAAAATTATACTTAACAATTTTGCTTGTATCAACCGTGTTGTGCATTTTTAACTTTTTTGTTCTAAATCGTAAAATCATACTAATTTTTAAAATTCAAATTAAAACACTTTAAAAATTTTAAAAATATTTATTGAAGATATAATAAATTTTGTAACTAGTAGAATTTTTAAATAAATATTAATTATTATATTAATTTTGAGATTAAAAATATTTTAAATTAATTTTAAAAAATAAATAATATTAAATCTATAGTATTTATTTTGTCTTATTACTACTAATATTGAACCGGGCCGGGCCGGCCAATAGAGTATAATGAGAGAAAGATAAAGTGTAAAGAATTTAGAGAGAGAGAGAGGGAGAGTACAAAATTTCCGGAGTGTGTAAATTTGTTTAGAGAAACACAAAAAAAATTTAGAGAGAAAATATATTAATCTATTTTAAAAAGATGATGTATTAGAAAAATTAGAGAAAGATAATTAATTAAAAGAGAAAAAGTACATAAATTACAAAAAATAAAATATAAGTCGAATCATTCGGATAGTTTTAGTTCTTATTTGAATTCATAACTATTTTATATAAATCAAAACGCAAACCAAACAAAACCCATATTTTGGCATAAAGTTAGAATATTTCATTTTGGCCCCATAACTTTCTATAATTGTAGTCGAGTCCAAAGTAATCATGTGATGATTTTGAAATTTAAAAGGAAAAATATGTCTAAGCTTTTGTTATTTAAAATTTGATATTCAAGTTATTTATTAAAAAAAATATATATTTGAGAAAATGTAGGAGTCTATTTTCTTACGGGTAAAATCTCTTTAGGAAGAATTGGCGCTGCAATACAGAACATGTATCCCTCTACCTATGTTCATTACGTATAACTATGAATGTTACAAAGGAATTCTAATTTATTTTTATTTTTTTCATAACAAATTAGCCTGCCATTAATTGTCACAGAGTATAGTTTCCATTGTTTATAGAACAAAAGTATTTAATATATACATGCATGGTGCATACAATTTTCAAGTCCTTCTCATTAACCAAGGCACCAAGCATATTTATGAATCACGATAGCTTCACAAAATCAAAACCTACATTGTGTAACAATTGTATAGCATAAATCCACTGCACAACGTGTGTGTGTGTGTGTGTGTGTGTGTGTATATGTATATATATATAAACTTGGGCTGTATGAATGGCTCGTGATCCTTGTTGGTAATATTCCCAGTGTAAGTCTGCGTAGTCCTTCACCTCTTTATATAACTTCGGCCTATCATCACTTATCAAGCCACCTTCTGGCCCAATCTCCTTTGACTCTGGTGTGTAGAACATCGCCACAGAAATCCTCTCCCTTTCCGAATTTGCCACTACTCTATGCACCGGACTCTTGAACATTCCATTGCTCATTATCTGCATGCATGCAAACCACATATAAATAAAACTCAAATGTTTAAAACTCTTGCAGTATTTAGTTATAGCTACAAAACTCGTCATCGTCCTAACCAATCAGGAATAATCCAGAGTCCACTTTATAAATGATAAGTGTAGTCCAGTACTACCGTAATTGACTATAATATTTCAGATTTTGTTATGTCTACTTTAAGCTTTATACCTGTTTTTCGACTTCAATCAGCACATAAATTATCAGAAGGTTAAGGGTCTTGAAATTAAGAGAAATAATTATACTCCCCTCAATTCCACAAAAGAATCTCATTTGTAAATATCAAGGATGTATTTTTTGTTCCATGTTAACCCCTAAAATGATTGACGGTTGAATATGCAGATTCGCATATCTTACAACCGACGCAGTCCTCTATCCTTGGAACAGAAGCAATTTGTTTAGCTTTACATCCATCCCAAGGTATCATTTCTAATACAAGTGGGGCAGGCACATACACATTGAGTACATCCTATACATGTATCATAAATCTTTAACTTAATTTAGTAGTGCTGACATGTAATGATTATGATGGCAATAAAAATTAACTCTTTGTGAAACAAAAAAAAAATTGACAATTATTTTTGTGGAACAGATTAAGTACCTCCATTTGATCACCCATGAGAACCAAAAGAGCTTCAGAAAGTGCAGGAACTGTGAACCAGTTACCATCTTTGAGTATTTGAAGACCTTCAACATCTTGTAGAATAACGGTGTATCCTGATCCATCCGCATGAGGTTTCAGGCCAAGAACACGATCAGATGCCTGACAGCGAGAGTAATAGTTGAATCTCGCTTGCAGCATTCCTCGATCTCAGAATTGATTCAGGAAGCAATTCTCTTCTAGATTCAATGACTTTGCCATGGCCTTTGAGACAATCTCAGTCAATGCTTTTGCCTTCAGAGTGTATTCATCTAAAACATCTCTGCATAGTTGTTGAATTTAGTAATAAAATCAGAGAAATTGAAAATAAAGGTGACAAATGTATTTGATTTATCCATTTAGTTTAGAAAACAATTTTGCTACTGGAAGGGAAAAAAACTACAGGGCGAAAAAATGCACCTGAAAGATTTTGGATTTTCAGGCCAAAACTTTAGCTTTATTGTATCTTGAGGGAATACGTCAAGAAACAAACGATCAGACCAATCGAGGGGCTGGCCATTAGCAGGGACAGGATCACCACCATATCCCTCAAATTCTTTGACACCCTTAGAATATTTCTGTTTCTCTTCCATTGGTTGCTCAAAAAACTCTTTTGTAACCTGTCGAATTTTGTTTAGGAATGAACTTGGTACTCCATGACCAACTGCCTGAATGAAGATCACAGAAAGTCTAATTAGTACGTTGAATAGTGTTTTTCCTTGATCCTTGCTAGTTGAATCTTTTAAAAAAAATATAATTACCAACTGGCTTTGTGTCAGTTGGTACGTCAGGTCATTTGAAAAGCAAGAGGTCCTAAGTTCAACCTCACCACCCCCCCCATTAGAAGAAAAAAAATACAATTCATTGGAGTTTATAAAAATTTTAAAAAAAACATATGCAGTTTATTAAATTAGAATTTTCTTCCAACAGAAACAAGGAAAAATATCCTGAGATTATCAAATTTCTCATGAAGCTGGTGCTTAAAACACTAGAACCTGAAAACAGCCCCAGGATGAGAGCGCAAACTTGAGTTTTTCATGTTCATTTTCTTCTTCTATAGACTTCGAAGATGACAGGAGACTGAGATTTATGATCGGAATTTCAGAATCTTGAGAACCAAGTACATATTCTTGAGTAACCTCAATATTGCTATAAACATATAGCTTGGGTGGTTCCTGGCCGTTTAGGGCCATTTCTTGGACATGCTTTGAGAGGAGAATCTCGGCCGAAAGGGCAGGAGTTTCTGGCATGTTGAGTCAACTGTTTGATTAGGATATATCAGTCTAATTAGGAGGATGCAGGGGACTTGTTTATGGTACTGAGAACTGAGAGTTAATGTAAGAGTTTTGTGATCATTATTGTAATAGGAGCTTTATTGGAGTTTTGTGATCATTATTGTCTCAATGATGTAACGTATTATATGACTCATAATTAAACAATACAAGTATAACTTTGCTCAGATTCTATTCAAATTTTTATTCGAACTATTTTTTATACTGTGATATTATTAACGATTATGAGTCACGCTTGTATTTTTTTGAGTCCTACTCAAATCGAGTCCGAACTATTTAGTTGTATACAACCTTATATATGACAGATGACAAGGACATGTATAAATGTCTTTAGATAATTATACAAGGGAAAAATTAACTTTAAACCCTAAAGTTTCACTTTAAACCTTTTATATCGATGTACCAAAATTTTGGACTTGTTTTCCCACCGTTGAGTCGTTGTCTAAGGGAGGAGCTTTAATGAGCGGTGCAACTATAATTCCTGCACAAAAGGACATGGGAGCAATATTCCCCAAATTATTTAACAACTAATTGTTAGAACAAACTAGGGAAACACATAAATCAACAATGGAAAATAAAGAAGACACAATATTTACGTTAAAATCCAAATCATAGAAAATTACCAGCGAGAGACAGAAGATATTACTATATAAATATGTGGAGAATACAAGTTGTGAATCTCTAAAAGCGGCTAAAATTGCGAAAAAAAAGAGCACCGAAACCCTAACATATAGTTGGGTTTAAAACATAATAAGCTGAAAACATAATCGGCATCAGTTCTCCGCTTCCACCCCTAAACCTTATCTATCTTTTCCTTCAGATCGCCGCACAAAATAATTCGGGTCAGGCCCGAACAAGAATTTGAGACACACATAACACTAATGAATTGCTACGCTATCATGTCATAGTCACCGAAATAATAACTAAAACATCTGCTGTAGAACATCATATTGGTTGCTTTTGTGACATCATGAATTGAGTAGAAATGCATATATTTATTAAAGTTGATGCAACCGGCGGCGGAACCAGAACGTGGTCAAAAAATACATCACTAATTTTTTATTTATTTATTGATGTTTGAACAGTTTTTTTTCATTGTATTTAATCGGTAGAGAATCAACTGCTTTTGTATTATTTGTAAAAAGAAACACCTTTACACAACCAACTAGATTTCAAAATATAAATAAAAAAGAACGAACAGAATCCATATATAATTCTGTGGTGGAACTATATATTTCATAATTATTAGAAAATTCATATGTTATTCAACTTATTCCATAAAAGTGAATTATTAATATTAAGAGAGCAATACAAAAATTTTAAAAAATAATGAAAGTTCAAATTTATATAAGTTTCTCCATAATTATAAACCAAATAAACTTAACTCATTTTATAAAATTGTTACCATAAAAAATTATAAAATAAAATAATCAATGAGTACATATGCAATTCCAATTTACTCTATATAAAATTATAATTATTAATTTTATTGATGCTGTTTTTATTTTTTCATATATTTGACTATTGTGACAATTTACAATTAAAAATCTTTCATTCTTAAAAATATTTAATTGCCCAATATTAACAAATAAGTATTTAAAATAAAGAAAAGAGTAGTCCATTAATACCTAGAACTAGATTAAAAAAAAAAAACCTGAACTGCATGATATCGGTTTAAATGGTGTAAAACCCACCCGTCCGTCCCTTGCCATACCCAGCAGGGTCCTTCATACGATGACATGGCGCAAGTGTGTAGAGTAAATCAATGACCTGTACTGCTGTACATATGTAGCTCCACGCTACCTCGGTTCGTATATAATCAACTTCCCAGATATCTCCACCTTGGGAAACTCAACTCGTCGTGATACTTCCCTATCCTTCGTTCCTCCGACAAATTAAACCACCTGAACTCCGATTTCTACCACCACAAAATCCCCCCTTATTTCGCCTGGAACTCCTCTCCTACCTGGGGCAGATAACCCCCCCTAGTTCCCTTTCTGGATGCAACATATCATTGATGAAAATTTTGTTTAAGCAAAAAATCCAATTTAGTGAAAGGCTTGAAGCGCCCTTGCTTTAAAGAGGAGAGAGAGTCAAAAAAAAAATTCCCTTACTTATTTGGTGTAGGAGGTGATATTGCACGGGCCATCATCATTGTTGTGGTTGTTTTCTTCATCAATCTCTATTGTGTCCATGTTCACATTCCCGCCTGATATTGGCAATGGCCATGGTCTTTTGGTGCTCTAATTTGGGACAATTGTTAGAATTTGAACCTAAATTAATATAAGTGTTATTAATTATTTTTAATGATTCTATATATTAATGTGTTATACTCCATGAGTAGATTAAATTAAGTATTTGGAAGCTTAAATCCATGGAGTAATGAATGAGATATTAACTCCCAAAGATCACGATAAAAGATAATAAATACACGCGGAAAAACCAAAATTCACATGGTGATAGAAATTAAATATTTTATATGTTTATATACTGAAAAAGTGATCTTGGGTTTTGACCCCAAGCGACCCCACTTTTTCATGAAAAGGAGAGGACTGTAGCAAGCGCCAGGTTCGAACCCACACGCGCGTCGCCGTTGTCGTTCGTCCATCCGGCCTGGCTCGGCTCTGGTACGAGGGTCGTGGGTCTGGCCCACACACACACAGTACGCCACATCCACTAAACCCACACGCAACAATTATTGCATCTAGATCATCCCTGGGATTAGTAAGATCAGCCAACATAGGTGGAATCCTTTGTTTTGCTTCTACCAGGAGATATGATGCTTCAAATTAATCCAGGAGCGTTGTCTCAGTCTGGTTATGGTTTATATATATAAATGTCGTCTCTAATCCAGTCCTGTCTTCCCACATTGTCCTGTTCTTACTATCCTATGAACATAGTTTTCTCTCTCTTCTGGCATATCATAATTTATAACAAGCTGGACTGGATATCAGGGAAGTCCAAACCCTAGCTTTGAGACCACGTCAGTTGCAAACAGAACAACTTTCTTGCCTGATAAAGATGAAATGGCATTTCCTCTATCTTGGTCTAACCGTCCATGATTCGCCAGCCACAGTATCAATTCCTACACGGAGGACTGGAGACTCAAATATAATTCAATAATTGTATAGTATAGTATCTGCACCAGCCTTGTTCTTGCAGAATGTCAAGACAGGAGGAGCAGCTTTTATTTAGGCTCTTGAAAAGATGACCAAGTTTGTCCTCTTGTTTTACATATTCCACATCTTGGATTGAGACTTGTCGCACCTGCTCTTCCCACATTTATGGTCACAGGTTTCACCAGGACCAAATTTTTAAATGTTGGCGTGCATAAGGCAGAGAACAACAGGGTTTGTCTTTGACCTTTCAAGTAGTTGACAATATACCCAGGTTTTGTTTTACAATATTATTATTATTATTATTTATCAAAATATTTTGTTTTATTAGGTTTACATTATTTTAAAATTACTAGATATAGATATAACGATTGTTTATGCACTTTTTTACTCTTATTAGTTTAATTGATAATTACTTAAGAAAACTCATTCTGATTGATTTAATCATAAGATTGAAAATGTCTACTAATATTTACTTATCAAAATTAGTGGGAACTATACACTAATGAGGTGCAAAATTTATTAATATGTACATCTCTTAAGAAGAATGAGTGAGATTAAATGAATGGATAAAGATATTTTCTTATTTACTCCTTCCTCTGTTTCACCTAAAAAAATGTTTTATTAGTTAAAAATTCTTGTTTTATAAAAAAAATCTCCTTAAATAGTTATATAACATGTCCTTAAATTTGAAATTATAACTTTATTATTATGTAACTGTTATTGGGAAAAAAATGAATGGGAGGTATTAAACCAATACTTTATTATTTTAAGGACAAAAATGAAGCAAAATTATATCTTTAATATCTTTACTAATTATTTATGTAAAATATAAAAAAGTGACCAAAATTTTTTTTATTTGAAAATGAGGGAATATCCTGAATTCAATAAGTATATTAAACGGGCTATTTTCTTAATTGGTTTACCAACTTATTAAAAAACACACATATCAAATAGTATACAAAATAATTGAGAAATATAATACTCCATATAGTTATGTACTACATTAATTATAATGAATTGATATTTTCATATATATTTTTGATATTTTCACATAATCTTTTCTCACATGAACATATAATGAGTCTCATTTTCATGTGAGAAGTAACTATGTGAAAATATTAAAAACACGTGTGAAAATAGTGCTCTCATAATTACTACATTGTAAGTATTTATGTACTCTCCCCATTACATAATATAACTCGTTTGATAATTTTAAATAAGCATTAATTATTTAGTTTTTAATATTACCCCAAATATTAAATATAACTTTGATTTTTTTACTATTTTTTATCCAATAAATAACAATATCTTTTTTTAATAAAAGAATAATATAAATAATTAATATTATATTTAATTCTATACAATCATTTCTTTAATACTCCCTCTGTGTAAGACCTCGAATTTTATGAAATAAAAGTATTCAATTTTTCTTATAATTATTATTCATTGAATGGTTAAATTGATAAAAGTTTAAAGTTAAGGGTGATATATATAAATTTTTCAAAATAAAGCAAGTAGTTATAAAATATTCATTGTTGTTGTGGGAATATTTGTTTGGTCGTGGAATATTCTTCTTTATCTGAATATTCGTATTTACCACAGTGACCATTTGTAGGGCCCCATAACAAGATAACCGTCTTGATGAAGAAAATGACAAGTTTGAGTTTTTATAAATAATCTACGTAGTTATTACCAAGTAACACTTTGTTGGAATACCCTATGGTGGTTAAAATACAATAATAAGCGTGGTTACACAAGAAAGATTACCAGATTTGCATAGTATTTTTGAATTATTGATTCTTACTTAAGAAAGCACTACTCAATAATTGTTACAGTAGTTACTATTCAATATTTTATTTTATTGATTCAATAATTGTTGCGTTGATAGTTTATATTATTGTTGTTTCAATAATTGTCATTTCACAGTATTTTCCATTATCAGATCAATAATTCATATTATTTGAATAATATTATTAGATAGCATTATTGGCAATGTATAGAAAGTTCACACAGGAGAGGTTTGGTCACCCAATCACTTGGCCAAGTAAGGAGAGAAATCCTTATCTGAAAGCCCTCTTTCCTGAACTACTGGTTGTCATAATTGTGATTCGTAATATTATTTGTGAATAATTAATTACCGATTTATATGATAAGGAAATATTTATTTGATGCGATATAAATGATGGATTTATTTATGTGGTTATAAATGAAGGAATTAATGTTGAGGTGTTTTATCGAGATTTTATCTGGATTGGAGGTATTAAAAGATCAAATCGATTGTTCTTAAAGCTCTATTATGTGAGTTATAATTTTAATCCGAATAGTTAGATCATTGTAATTTTTGGATATGTTATACATATATAAGTTGAGTATATGTCCATAAATTTTGAACCGTTAAAAATGAACGTATGATTTGTTATGAATTTTAAAAGGTGTTAAAAATCATCCGTTTGTGGATTTCGGATATTTTCTGTCTGAAATTTGGAAAAACTTAAAGCTACAAAGTTGTAGAGAATTCAATTTCGTGTGGAATGGACATAAAATTCGTATTTTTCTGATAAACGGACTATTTTCTATGAATTACTGAAATTTTGGAAAATAAAATAATTTTTATTAAATTATGGGTGGGACCCACTTTTGTTTTAAAACACGTGGGCTGCTAATTTTTTAGAATTGGCTGGTCTTGGTTGGCAGCTTTGTTGGTGCGTAAGAAGAAAGGAAAATATTAATAATATTTTATTATTTTAGTCTCCTTTGGTGTTCTAGCATTTTTCTATAAATAGGTGCTTAAGTTAGAATTGAAAATCACACCAGAAACATAAGTTTTCTCTCTCTATATTATCAAACATATTTTTGTGAGTATTTTGATATCTTGAGTGTTGCGATACGGTGCAAGTTTGTGACGCCCCTAAAATAGGTATACATCACCCATTCTCGAAATACAATACATACATAATGCGAAACAACTACGACTTTTATTATTACAACAAGAAATCTGTGAGTTTGAATACAAATATTATCTTCTAGACAATATCTATACTCAAATAAATTCTCATCACATTTATTGATACATTATTTTACAAAAATGGTGAGGACTACTAAACAACTCTCTCTGAACCTTCATTCCATACCCCGACTGTCATTCGCTTATATTCTCGCTTCGAGAAGAAAATGGAACAAAAGAAAAAGGATGAGCTCAACTAGCCCAAGAAAGAATGTTATGACTAAGATAATATACAACAAATTATCGTTAGTCTTCAACAGGAAAAATCTAATAGAATCTGATAGATAACAAGTTTTAAATCAATATTCGCAATGAAATAATAATTCATTAGAAGAGTTAAGTAGAGAATGCAAACTACTATCTTCTATGTATGAATTTAAAAGTTCGTCGCTCATCTTTTATCCTCAGAACATCAATCAATATATATCCGGAAGTAAATATTCATCTTTGCACTCTACAGCCAAAGATATTCATCACTTAATCATGTTCATCTAAACACATGTTCATCTTTGCACTACGGGCCAAAGATATTCATCGAAATCATTCATCTTTGCACTACGAATAAAAGATATTCAATAATATTATCATTTAAGACCGAGGATGATGAAAATATTTTTAAAGAAACGAATCCAAAGTGAAACAAAATGACAAGGATTAAGGATTAAGGATTAAGGATTCATACTTTGTTTTATCCATGTCAAAAAATACCTCAAAAATAATCATAGTGGTGTAAAATTCAAGAATGATCAAAACATGGATACAATCAAAGCTAGTAACCATAATAGACATTTTGAACAAAAAGAAAATTTTTATTTTTCTATTGAATAGGTCAGATACGTGAATAAAGGCCGATATCGTGAATAAGAACTCCCAACACAAAAGTTCTAAATTTGATAAAAGTTCAACCAATATTTTGGCATAATGATATTGAAGAAAATAATACCTTTTCATGAAAGAAATAACATCCCTTACCTCAAAATAACCGTATTTCCATTTGAATTTTGGTATAAGTCTTGTAAACTCGCACCGTATATAGCAACATTCAAAGTATACTCACAAGAATACGCCGATAATATAGAGAGAGAAAGAAAGAAAACTTATTTACGGTGTGATTTTCAATTCTAACTTAGCCTCTATTTATAGGAAAATGCTGTAACGCCAAAGGAGACTAAAATAATAAAATATTAATATTTTAATTCAAACTTTCTACGCATGCTTTGTTAGGCCAAGACCAACCACCACCTTGGAAAATTTCCAAAGAAATTTCACATGTGTAATCACACCAATCAAAGTGGGTCCCACCCATAAATTTAATAAAATTATTTTATTTTCAAAAACTTCAACAATTCATAAAAAATAGACCGTTTATCAGAAAAATACGAATTTTATGTCCATTCTGCCTGAAATCAAATTCTTTACAACTTTGTAGTTTTGAGTTTTTCCAAATTCCAAACCGAAAATATCCGAAATTCACAAACGGATGATTTTTAATACTTCCAGTCCGACCAAAAACTGATAAAACACCTCAGCATTAATTCCTTCAATTATAACCACATAAAATAAATAAATCCATCATTTATATCAAATAAATATTTTATTATCATATAAATCAATAATTAATTATTCACAAATAATATTACAGAATCACAATTATGATAATCGGTAGCTCCTCAGAATGAGGGGCTTTCCAATAAGGATTTCTCCTTCTTGGCGCCATGAATTAGGTGACCAAAACTCTCCTTAGATGTAACTTTATAGACATTGCCAATAATGTTATCTCGATAATATTATTCACATAATATGAATTATTGATCTAATAATGGAAATACTTTGTGCGGTTGACAACAATAATAATATAAATATCAACGCAAAGAATTATGGAATCAATAAAATAAAATAATGAATAATAATTCATCGTAACAATTATTGAGTAGTGCCTTCTTCACGCATTTAATCAATAATTCAACAATCTTGTCTTACCGTAAAGGCTATCGCAAGAACCAATGATATTATCAGTATTTTAACCACCAGTAACCCAACAAAGGTTAATTCGGTAATAATTTACGCCGCTATTTATAAAACTCAATCTTTGTCGCTTTCTTTCATCCAATCGTTTTCAGTTATGGGCCCACTAAATGGTCATTTACTGTCGCATTTAATATACCCCGGCAAAGAAGAATAACCACTTATTTATTTTGCAAAAATTGCACATTTCACCCATAACCAAAGCATTATATCAAATTACCACCTTGTTAATCAAGAATAATAATTAGAGGAAATTCGATTTTATTTATAAAAAGTTGGGGTCTTACAACCTCCCCTCCTTATGAAATTTCGTCCTCGAAATTGACGTACGTACCTGGTGTATCGAAAAGGTGAGGATACCTCATTTTCATTTCTGACTCCAACTCCTACGTCATTTCCTCAATAGCATGGTTCCTCCATAAAATCTTAACTTGTGGTATAATCTTGGTGCGTAGGACATGTTCTTTCCTATCCAAGATCTTAACAGGTACCTCTTCGTACGTTAAATCTTCGGCTATCTCGTCTGGTTCTAACGCAATAATGTGGTTCGGATCTTTCACATATTTACGAAGCATAGATATATGAAAAACATTATGAACACGAGACATGTTTGGAGGTAACGCGAGTCTATAGGCCACGCTTCCTATTCGGGCCAAGAATCTCAAATTAACCAACAAACCTTGATTGAGTTTTCCTTTTTTCCAAATCTTGTAACTCCTTTCCATGGAGCAACACGTAACAATACATGATCTCCAATATTAAACTCCACGTCCTTTCTACGAAGATCAAGATAACTCTTTTGTCGATCTTGTGAGGTTTGAATACGTTGTCGAATCATTTGGATCTTTTACGTAGTAGTCATGCGTCTTAATTCTCGGTCCCAACAACTTTGCTTCTCCCACTTCGGCCCAAAGATACTCGAGAATCGACATTTTCGCCCATACAACGCCTCAAATGGAGCCATGCCTATACTTGCTTGATAACTTGTTGTTGTAAGAGAATTCCACCAAAGGGCAAGTACTTATCCCAACTTCCTTTGAAATCTAGAACACGAGTCTTAATAGATCTTCAGGGCTTGAATAGTCTCTCTCGATTGTCCATCCATTTGAGGATGGTATCTTTGAATCAATCAGAATCTGCGTCCATAGCTTTCTGCAAGCTAACCCAAAATCTTGAAGTGAATCTTGGGTCACGATCCAAAACTATGGATACTTGGCATGCCATGCAATCGCACAATCTCATTCACGTCTATACGAGCAAGACGTTCAAGGGAATAAGTTTCTCGACGACAAGAAATGAAAGCGGAGACTTGGTTAATCTATCAACAATAACCCAAATCGCATCTATGCCTTGAGAAACCTTGGGAAGACACAGAACGAAATCCATTGTAATGTGTTCCCACTTCCATTCCGGAATCTCAAGTGGTTGCAATGGACCTTTGCACTTGATGCTCCGCTTTACTCGCCGACAAGTTAAACACCTCGAGATAAACTCCGCGATCTCTCTCTTCATATTGTTCCACCAAAATGTATGTCCGAATATCATGATACATTTTGGTACTCCCGAGATGGATTGCAAACGAGGTGTTGTGTGCCTCCATCATGATTCTATGCTTGAAGTCGAATCGTTCAAACGCAAAGTCGAGAGTTGAATCAAGTATTCCTTCTTCATCGATTCTTGCTTCGAATAAATCTTCTTGTACTTTCGCCTTCATTTGCATCGATTTCAGTCCGTAGCTTGAAGCAAATTTTAACTTTATCAATTAAAGTCGGTTTCTACTCAGATATTCGCCATCATCATGTGGGACCACAGTCTTTAATTCTACCTCCATCCTTTGTAAGTCATACAAAATGGGCCTTTGCGTGGCAATATCGCACTCGCGTTTCTTGCATACGATCTTCTACTTAATGCGCCACCACTACGCTCGCTTTCGAGATGATATTGAATAGTGTGATCGTAATCTTTCAATAGCCTCAAATTAACGTCGTTCTTGCGCATGTTGAGTTCTTTTGGGTGAAAAATATTTGAGGCTTTTATGGTCCGTATAAATCTCCACTTTCTCTCCATACAAGTAGTGTCTCCAGGATCTTCAACGCTGAATCATCGCCGCTAACTCTAGATCATGAGTAGGATAATTCCTCTCATATTCTTTGAGTTGTCATGAGGCATAAAGCTATGACTTTCCCATGTTGCATGAGAACACATCCTAACCCTTTGCACTCAAGCATCATTGTATATATAACAAATCCATCCGAACCAGGATGGTATTGCTGCATCAGTGCCGAAAATGAGTCTCCTCTTGAGCTCTTGGAAACTCTTCTCACATTCCTCGCTTATATGAATTTTGTATCTTTCCGAGTCACCGAGTTAATGGAGTAGCGATTCTAGAAAATCCTTCCACGAATCTCCGATAATAACCAATTTAAGCCAAGAAAGTCACAGATTTCTTGATCCATCGACTTCGGTTGCTCCCAACTTTGTATTGCTTCAATCTTCGCCGTCAACAGATACTCCTTGTTTTGACACCACGTGCCCAAGGAATGCTACTTCCTCGAAGCCGAACTCGTATTTCTTCACCGGCATAAAGCTTGTGTTCACGAAGTCTTTGTAGTACGAGCCTTCAAATGGTGCTCATGATCTTCACTATTTTGGAATAGATGAGGATGTCATCAATAAAGACAACAACGAATCGATCCAAATATTCCTTGAATACACGGTTCACCATATCCATGAAAGCAGTATGAGCATTGGTCAATCCAAAAGACATGACTAAGAATTCATAATACCGTCATCGAGTCCTCAAGGCGCGCTTTGGAATATCCTCATTTTTAATCTTCAAATTTGATGATATCCGAATCTAAGATCGATCTTTGAAAAGAATTGTGCTCCTTGTAATCGGGTTGAATGTGTCATCAATGCGAGGGTAGCGGATACTATTCTTGATGGTGACATGGTTCAATTCTCTTGAAGTCAATAAAAAGTCGCATACTCCCGTCTTTCTTCTTTACTGAATAAAACAGAGCACCCCAAGGAGATGTACTTGGGACGAATGAAACCGATGTCTAATAACTCCCAGAGTTGGACTTTTAACTCCACGAAGTTCAATAGAGCCATTCAATATGGGTTTTTAGAAATGGGTTTTATACGGTTGCCCAAGGTCAATAAAGAATTCAACATCACGCTCGGGGTAAACCGAAGCTCTTCAGAAATACATCGAGAATTCTCTAACCACGTAAATATTATTCAAATCGACTTGTCTTTATTCAAATCCATAACATGGGCTAAGAAAGCTTGACATCCGCTTTTTCAATAATAGCTTTTGGGGCTTGATATTACAAATGGCTAATTTTAGTGGTTTAGTGGTTTGAATTGCATGATGACGAGTTGGTTAGGAATATGAAAACTAACAACCTTACGAAAACAATCAATTTTGGCATGATGAGTGGTTAACCAATCAATTCCTAAAATCACATCAAAAGCAAGTATCTTTAAAGAGATAAGATCAACAGTAATGTAATGGTGCCAACTTGGATCATGCAAGATTTATAAACCAGTAGATGTAACGAAGGTTTCACCCAACTGAGTTTCAACAGATAAATCAAAATATAATTTCTCCTGAGTCAAGTTTAAACGTTGAGCACAAGCAGGAGAGATAAAAGAATGGGTAGAACCCCAGATATCTAGTAAGGTATAAACTTCGCAAGAATTCAAGATTAGCTTACCCGTGATCACCTCGTTTGGGTTCCTCACGCTTTTGGCGATTCGACAAACGCCTTCCGAGAACCGATTTAGACTTATCCGGATGACCCTTGGAATCACCACTCCTTGAACTTGGTTTAACTATAAGACAATCTCGAGCGATGTGGCCTTCCTTTCCACAACAGTAACATACCTTGGATTGTTGTGGGACGATTTGGAGATATGTCCCTCCTTCCGCATTTGTAACATCTAACCCAGGTCGTTCTCCTTCCCTAGAATTTGTTGTTGGTCTTTGGTCTTTGCTTCATTGATGTCTTCCCATCGTTGTTGAATCTCCTCTTTCAAATTTCCACTTGACTCGCCTCTCCTATTATCATGTCCACGATTACCACCTGAGTGGTTACCGCCTTTGTCCGTATTCTTTCCTCCTCATTGGTTATCATCATTCGATGATCAGCACCCGATATGACCTCGTTGTGGTCCCCATTGAGTATACTCACTATCTCGCCTAATAATTGAGCCTGCTTTACAACATCCTAATACTGAGAAAATTTATGAGATATAAGGTATTGACGAATCTCGGGTTTTAGACCTCTCGAAACATCTCGTCATATAATGCTCCTCATTCTCCACCAAATGAGGTGCAAACCGGATAACTCTGCGAACTTTTCCTCGTCTTTGGGACACCGCCATGTTGTTCGCTCCAGGTCTAATAAACTCTACCTCTTTCATATGACGAATACTTTCAGAAAGTACTTGTCATTGAAAAGTTTCAAATCTTTCCCAAGACATGTTGAGTGCATCTCGGTCAGTACGCTTCACGATTCCCACCAAGAATCCGCTTCACCACGAAAACATAAAGGTGGCAAATGGAACCTTTTGTTCTCCGCATCCCAAGACATCAAATATCTTGGTAATTTGCTTGACCCACGTTTACGCTTTGATCGGATCCGAACTTTCCATGGAAATCTGGTGGTCCCAACTCCTTGAATCGCTTGGGTCATGATGCATCAAGGCTGCTATCATTTCCACCAGTATTTTGTACACGAGTCTCCCTCGCCTAATTTTACATGAACTGCAAAAGTTTCTAAACATCGCATCATTCATCGTTTGCTTTCGGTAGTGTTGTTGCTTACAGGGAGGAATATTGCGCTTCCCGATGCACGCTTCTCTGGTTTGTGACTAAAGGTGTCTCCACAGTCTCATACACTCCATTATCAACGCTCTCACGCCATCTTAAATAACCGCCATAAAACAAGGGTTAATTAAACATGTCACATAATATCCTATATTATGACTGACCAACAAATAAGCTTAGGTAGACACACTAACAAGGATTTACTCTGCTCTCCTCCTAGTTCTATTCCCCATCTCCGCCAGAGATCATATCCCTAAGCTCGATACCAACCATGACGCCCCAAAATAGGTATACATCACCCATTCTCGAAATGTCAATACATGGTAGATGTAAACAACTACAACTTTATTATTACAACAAGAAACTGTGAGTTTGAATACAAATATTATCTTCTGTATAATATCTATACTCAAATAAATTCTCGATCATATTTATTGATACATTATTTTACAAAAATGGTGAGGACTACTAAACAACTCTCTCTAGAACCTTCATTCCATACCCCACTAGTATCGCTTATATTCTCGCTTCACGAGAAGAAAAATGGAACAAAAAGGAAAAGGATGAGCTCAACTAGCCCAAGAAAAGAATGTTATGACTAAGATAATATACAACAAATTATCGTTAGTCTTCAATAGGGAAAAAATCTAATAGAATACAATAGACAACAAGTTTTAAATCAATATTCGCAAATGAAATAGTAATTCATTGTAAGAGTTAAGTAGAGAATACAAACTACTATCTTCTATGTATGAATTTAAAAGTTCGTCGCTCATCTTTTATCCCCGTAACATCAATCAATATATATCCGAAAGCAAATATTCATCTTTGCACTACAAAGCCAAAGATATTCATCACTGGGTCATCATGTTCATCTAAACACTGCTCATCTTCGCACTACGGGCCAAAGATATTCATCGAAATCATTCATCTTTGCACTACAAGCCAAAGATATTCAATAATATCATCATTTAAGATCGAGGATGATGAAAAATATTTTAAAGAAACGAATCCAAAGAAACAAAATGACAAGGATTAAGGATTAAGGATTAAGGATTCATACTTTGTTTTATCCATGTCAAAAAAATACCTCAAAAATAATTATAGTGGTGTAAAATTCAAGAATGATCAAAACATGGATACAATCAAAGCTAGTAACCATAATAGACATTTTTTGGACAAAAAAAAAAAAATTTTTATTTTTCTATTGAATAAAGTCTTGATATCGTGAATAAGAACTCCACACAAAAGTTCCAAATTTGATAAAAAGTTCAACCAATATTTTGGCATAATGATATTGAAGAAAATAATACCATTTATGAAAGAAATAACATCCTTACCTCAAAATAACCGTATTTGATCAATTTTGGTATAGTCTTGATGAAAACTCATAGACCGTATAAAGAACACTCAAAGTATACTCACAAGAATACGCCGATATAATATAGAGAGAAAAGAGAAAAACTTGTTTCGTGTGATTTTCAATTCTAACTTAGCCTCTATTTATAGGAAAATGCTAGAACGCATGAAAGCGAGACTAAAATAATAAAATATTAATATTTTAATTCAAACTTCCTACGCATGCTTTGTTAGGCCAAGACTAGCCACCACCTTGAAAATTTCCAGCAATTTCACATGTGTAATCACACCAACCAAAGTGGGTCCCACCCATAAATTTAATAAAATTATTTTATTTTCCTAAACTTCAACAATTCATAGAAAATAGACCGTTTATCAGAAAAATACGAATTTAATGTCCATTCTGCCTGAAATCGAATTCCCTAAAACTTTTTAGTTTTGAGTTTTTCCAAATTCCAAACCGAAAATATCCGAAATTCATAAACGGATGATTTTTAATACTTCCAGTCTGACCAAAAACTGATAAAACACCTCAGCATTAATTCCTTCAATTATAACCACATAAAATAAATAAATCCATCATTTATATCAAATAAATATTCTATTATCATATAAATCAATAATTAATTATTCAAAAATAATATTACAGAATCACAATTATGACAACTAGGCCGTTCCCAGGAAAGAGGGGGTTTTCCAATAAGGATTTCTCCTTACTCTGGCGGCGAATTAGGTGACCAAACCTCTCCTTAGATGTAACTTTCTAGACATTGCCAATAATGTTATCTCGATAATATTATTCACATAATATGAATTATTGATCCGATAATGGAAATATTGTCAAATGACAATAATAATAATATAAATATCAACGCAAAGAATTATCAATCAATAAAATAAAATAATGAATAGTAATTCTTTGTAATAATTATTGAGTAAAGTGACTTCACGTGCGAATCAATAATTCAAAATGTTGTGCAATCTGGTGTCTTCTTTATGCGAACCACGCGTATTCATATCGTATTTTAACCACCGTGTAACCCAATAAAGTTAATTCGTAATAATTTACGCCATATTTATAAAACTCAATCTTTGTCGTTTTTTTCATCCAATCGCTTTTCAGTTATGGGGCCCACAATGGTCTGCGTCATCATCGCATTTAATATTCCCCGAAAAGAAGAATATTCTACGACCAAACGAATATTCCCAAACAAAAAATGAATATTTTAATAACCATTCGCTTATTTTGCAAAATTGCACATTTCACCCATAACCAAAGCATTATATCAAATTACCACCTTATTAATCAAGAATAATAATTAGAGAAAATTCTATTTTATTTATAAAAAGTTGGGGTCTTACAAAGTTCGTTCAGCATTATATCCGATATTCCAGTTAGAAGTACTGCTCTTTTGAGGTAAGGAATTTTTAAGGGTTATTATGTTTTTCAGTTTCGTACTTTTTTCAGATCTTCAAAAATTCTGAAAAAATTTGAAATGATATTTTGATGAGTTTTATTGATTGTGTCCAAAAATGGCGATTTTTTGATATATAGATTAGGAGTTATGAATTTTATGGGAAAAGACTATTTTTAAAAGTAAACCCTTATAACTCCTTGTGGTTAACTCTAAAATTGGTGAATTTTTATTGGGAGTACATCTATATAACATCAAGATATTCTCAGAAATTTCGAATTTTTGGACAAAAGTACAATTTATGATAAATGTCTAAATATTCTATGAGCTTTGGCCATATGAAAAATAGTAAATGAATTTTAAAATTTCGAGAAAAATATATGTTCAATATGGGACTATGTCTTCGCTAAATCCCGAAAAGAAAAATTTGTTTGTACTGATTTGGTATTTTTCATAAAAAGGGGCTGATTATGAGTAAATGAATTAAATATGTTATGTGATGTAACAAAATTGGAAAATATGATTTTATGGCTTGAAAATCCTATATAATGTATATGCTGATTTTTGATGAGAGTTTTGGTTATTGGTGATGAAATCTTATAAGTTTGGCATTTTAAGATGATTAAATGCATTAATTAGTAAAGTGTAAACAATTAAAATAAATTGTTTATAAGTTTAAGAAATGATTAAAATATTGTTGTAATATTAATAATATTATATTATGAGATTATTAAGTGATTTATAATATTTTGATTAAGGTGTTATGAAATAATTGATTTATGAATCTTACTCTTGAAATTAAATCCATATTTTGATTATATTGTTTTATTATCATGTATAACATTTTATAATTCTAGTGATGAAATTTCTCTTTGACTTGAGTGTAAAGATGGGTAGATTATTGGTATAATCGTGACTATGGGTTCTCTTTGGCCAAGAAGCAAAGTCAATCGTTGATTGGTATGATTATGACCATTGAATTTATAATTGAATATCTTTAGCTTAAGTGTAAAGGTGAATTAATCAACATGGTTATAATTATTGTTTAGATAAATTCTAAATGATTATATATTTCTTTGAGATATTAATATCTTTGCATGATGATTGACAGACGCCCCAAAATAGGTATACATCACCCATTCTCGAGTTACAAATACATGGTACGTAAATAACTACAACTTTATTATTACAACATATAAACCGTGAGTTTAAATACGAGATATTGCCATCTAGATAATATCCACACGCAAATAAATCTCCATCATAATTATTGATACATTATTTTACAAAATGGTGAGGACTACTAAACAACTCTCTTTAGAACCTTTATTCCATACCCCACTAAGACTTTCGCTACATTCTCGCCCCCGAGAAGAAAAATAGAACAAAAAGGAAAAGGGTGAGCTCAACTAGCCCAAGAAGAATATTATGACTAAGATAATATACAATAAATTATCGTTAGTCTTCAACAGAAAAAATCTGAGAGAATACATTAAACAACAAGTTTTATATCAATATTCGCAGCAGAAAAATAATAATTCATAGAAGAGTTACGTAGAGGATGAAATCTACTAATATCTATGAATTTAATATCCATCATCATCATTATTTTATCCTCAGAACATCAATCAATATGCATCTTGAATCAAATATTCATCCTTGCACTATGTGCCAAAAATATTCATCACCAATCATGTTCATCTAAACACTGCTCATCTTTGCACTACGGGCCAAAGATATTCATCAGAAATCATTCATCTTTGCACTACAGGCCAAAGATATTCAATAATATCATCATTTAAGACTGAGGATGATGAAAAATATTTTTAAAGAAACGAATCCAGTGAAACAAAATGACAAGGATTAAGGATTAAGGATTCGTACTTTGTTTTATCCATGTCCAAAAATACCTCAAAATAATCATAGTGGTGTAAAATTCAAGAATGATCAAAACATGGATACAATCAAAGCTAGTATCCACAATAGATATTTTAGACGAAAAGGGAAATTTTTTATTTTTCGATGAATAGTCTTAGTATTCGTGAATAGATCGATATACCCGAATAAAGGCCAGATATCGTGAATAAGAATCTCAGGACACCAAAAGTTCCAAATTTGATAAAAACTTCAGATCAATATTTCAAAGATAATGATATTGAAGAAATAATATCATTACAAAAAAAAATATCCCTTACCTCACAAAAGACAAGATTTCTAGTTGAAACACTTGGATATAAAGCATGACTTGAACTTGCAATCAGATATAACAACACTCAAAGTATACTCACAAGAATACGCCAAAATATCGAGAGAGAAATAGAGAAAACTTCAGTTTACGTGTGATTTTCAACTCTAATCTAAGCACCCTATTTATAGGAAATTGCTTAGAACACCAAAGCAGAAAATTGAATATAATATTAATATAATTATACAAATTTTCCTAAGCCCACCTTTTGGTCAAAAACACCAGCCACACATGTTAATGATGTGCAAAATAATACAAAAAACGTTTTTCTAACAAAAATAATTTAAACTCTAAAAATCAATTCACACCCGATATACCGAAACTTCAATAATTCACAATAAATAGCTCGTTTATCAGAAAATTCGAATCTCGCGAATTTTTATAGGAAATTCAATTCTCTACAACTTTACAGAAGAAAGTTTTTCCAAATTCCAAATAAAAATTGACCAAAATCCACAACCGGACGATTTTACAGGCTATGATCAAATTTCGGTCAATAATTATGTACAAAACATGTGTTAAACATTTAATGCCACAAAAATACTCTTCCTCCTTATATACTCATATATCCCACATTCATTTTAAAAATATCATCGTTAATATATTATTAAAATAATATATTTAAATGAATTATTTTATCAAAAAAAGATTAATTTTCAACAATTGTCACATTAAAAAAAATTTCCATCTATATCCTCATAAAATTAATATTTTTCTCATCATATAAATCAATAATTAATTATTCATAAATAATATTACAGAATCACATTATTGACAACTCAGCAGCCCTCCTGGATAGAGGGCTTTCCAATAAGGATCTCTCCTTACTGGCCATGATTGTATTATGATGACCAAACCTCTCCTTGTATGTAACTTTATAGACATTTCCAATAATGTTATCTAATAATATTATTCGGATAATATGAATTATTGCTCAGATAATAGAAAATATTGTGCAAAAAGTGACAATTATTAAAACAACGATATAATATAAAATATCAACGCAAAGAATTATTGAATCAATAAAATACTAAATAAGAATTCACCGTAATAATTATCGAAGTAGTGCCTTCTTACGTAAGAATCAATAATTGGTGCAATACCGTATCTTCTTGTCGCGATAATAACGCCAGACATCGTGTTTTAACCACCGGTATTCCAACAAGATAATCTGTGAATAACTACGCCAGTTATTTATAAACAACTTATATTTGTCGCTTTCTTCATCCAATCGCTTTTCGCATATGGGGCCCACAAAAAGATCGCTACTGTCGCATTTAATATTCCCCGACAAGATTTAATATTCCACGACCAAACGAATATTCCCGACAATAATGAATATTTTATAACCACTTGCTTATTCAAAATATTTGCGTATTTTACCCATAACTATCCACATTAATCAAATCAACCCTTACTATTTCAAAATAATAAATAGAGGAAAATAAATTTCATTTATTAATAATTTGGGGTCTTACACGTAGTGCAAAGATGACATGTTGTTGAATATCTTTGGCCCGTAGTGCAAAGATGAATTATTGATGAATATCTTTGGCCTGTGTAGTCAAAAGATGACTGTTGTTGAATATCTTTGGCCGTAGTGCAAAAGATGACTTGTTGTTGAATATCTATGGCCATGTAGTGCAAAGATGAATCATTAATGAATATCTTTGGCCCGTGAGTGCAGCAAAGATGAATTTATTAGTATGATTAAGACAGAACTGTGATTTGGTATAACCATGATCTTTGATGTTTCAGGTAAAGACAGGTGATGTAAATTATCTTCGTCCTGGATGAGAAGAGGAATTTAGAATCACAATTATGGTTATAAGTTATTCATATGATTGTGGAAAGGAACTGCTGATTGATGTTACAGGATAAAATATTATCAGTGGACTTTTAATGTGGAGAAGATAATAGATTTTATGGTCTATTCGACTCTTTTAATGGATTGCTTTCGTTCATTTGCAACTATGGTTGAAAAGTTTTATCATCTACCATATGTTCTAAATCTACGATTTATTATCGATGAAGGCTATTGATAATTTAATTATCTTTTGTCATGATATTCTTTATCGAAAGCTAGTTGTGGTTTCACCCTTTTGCTTCACAATTCTTTTCGTGTAATGAGAGTGTAATGCATGTTTTGTGGGATAATAGGGAATAGTGTGATGGTCCGAGATCACAAAGTTTCTCAACATATTATAAAATCGGCATGACATACAATATATAATTGTATTGAGGACTCTAAGATGTGTGTGTCGATATTATACGTCACTTAATAATTGATTTTGGTGAACAACAATAATAAGTGAAAGCGAACCCAACGTTGGAAGGGTGTTTTGCCACTTATTATACAAGATGTCTAATGACATACAACCTCGTGTTATCATAAAACAAGATTGTGCACATCCACTTTGCCGAAGTATATCTACGAGCACTACCTATATGATCTTGGAGTTTACTTAAAATATAATTCTCAATTGTAGACAGTGGAGATAACTATATGTCAAGAGAGGACTCATCATTGGAAGGAACATGATAGTAATCTTTTCGTTTTTCTTTGGGGTCTATTGGATCAACCAAGGATAATTCTCCGGACATATGATATCTATCATAACTTAGATTCACGGCCTCCCATGTACGAAGGTTTCCTTCAAAGACTTCCCAAAGATTTTAATTTCTAAAACAAATATCGACCGGACCTTTATGTAATGTATCAATGTGAGGTGTTGTCCATAGTTGGGACATGAGTCATAGTTGGTATTAAAACTCACATTATATGTGTTGTCGTATTTTGCATGATAATTGTAGTAATAAAGTTGTAGTTGTTTTATGTACCATGTATTTGGCGACTCAGAATAGGTTGGATAGATTTGACCTATTTGGGGACATCACACTCTGTCCCTAATTATTTGACATTTTAGAATTTTTTATTTGTCCCTAATTATTTGACGTTTGTTCAAATCTTGGAGAATTAATGATAATTTTTTCAAAATTACCCTCATTACTCTATTTATTTTTTTGATACTTTTAATTCTTTCTCTCTTTTTATCCCAACAAAATTTTCTTTATCCTAACAAAATTTTTATGTATAATTATGAGGGAGAGAGAGTAATTTTTAAAGAATTGGATACGTTTTTTATGGGATGAATGGAGAGAGACCAATGTGTAAATGAGACATGAAATTTTTTTAAGGAGATAATTATGCAAAAATATATGAGAGAGAGTATGAATAACTATGATAAATAATAATTTAAGCATATTATAGATAATTAAATATTATATTTAATATTTTTCAATCATTATTTTAATTCTTATATTTACTTTTAAAATCTCAAATAATTATGAACGGAAAGAGTACTTGTCTACAATACTTCTATTTATTAAGGTACGGAAAAAGTAAATAAGTTGGCCCTTCGGGGTTTCCAAACCATGGTTCAAATATTCACACGTTTTTATCAAAAAGTCAAAAACTTTTTTTTTAATCTCATCCAAAAAGAAATCTTAAGTACTACTCTCTCTCTCTTTAAAATAACGATATAATTTAATTTTTAAAATGAAATGAAGATATATTAAATTTTAAATTGATGTGAACTTAATTAATTTTAATTAATATAATTATATAATATTTAATAAAAATTATTAATTATAAAATTTATTATATTTTAAATTTTTATGATTCATACTAATTTTAAAATTTAATATATAATTATTTAACCTCAAAATTAAATTATATATTTAATTTTGGTACGAAAAGAATAGGTTTTTTTTTCTCTAGGAGTTTATATAGGAGCATATTTCTTTTTATCGTTTTCATAAAAACATCCAACTTTTTTTTTTTACCATTTTCATCGAATTTAATTTAATTTTTGCTATTAATCTTAACGTACTATAATCAGAGTTCACTGTATTTTATTTTACAGCTCACCTCTGAATAATAAAAATCTCTCCTATATTTTTCTTAAATCAGTATATTAAAATAATTTTCCTAAATTTGTTTTTTTATTTAAAAAACTATAATGTTATTTATAGTAGAACCCATGACTACATTAGACAGTAAACTATAAGTCGTCCTCTAATGCCACCTCTCGTCTAAAAATATAAGATAATTAGTAATTGTCCGTGCTTGAAGGCACGACATAACGAAAAATTAAATTTAAATTAAAAAATTATTACATTACCAAGTATCAAATACGTTTGTATGTAGCGGGGCGGGGCGAAGGGGCGGGCGGAGGGGGGGGAGGATTTACATTGATATAAGTAAGAATTTAGAAATAATATAACAATTTATCAATTTATTTAGGAAACGATATGGATGAATGTAGACTTACAATCAAATAAGGTTTTCCTAGTACGAAGTTGGTATAGTTGATATAAGTAAGAATTTAGAGATATTGTAACAAATATTGTCCATTATTGGACATCCAATTTCAACTCCAATTTAAACACGAAGAGCTTTTTCTTACTACTACCTTGACATATTGACTTACATTCGCAAAATTATATATTTTGGCTATTAGCTTTCTCATTCTGCAAGTACTTTGACACTCCATACACAACACTTACCATTTTTCTGGTAAGAAACCTGTACTCTTACCTGTAAAAGTGCAGTAATTTATACATTACAATTCCAAGTATAACAAATCAAACCTGCCAGATATAAAACAAATTCTAATCCTTGATGTGGATTGAGGAATATTGCTAGATTTGGGATTATCCTTGCAAAGAGCAATTAAATTATACAAACACATATTATTTGCAAAATTCCCTATCATAATTTATGAACTAACAAAAAAATACACTGAATAATTGCCTCATGAAATTTTAATAGAACCAAGCCTTATACACCTTATACTGCAAGAAGAATTCCCTGAACAAAAATAATAGAACCAAGCCTTAACCAAGTAAGAAGAAAAATATTCTCAAAAGATTTTATCAAACTAAAAGGCTTTATTTTAAGCCATATGTAATTGGAACATTATAGGATTGAATTCATAATTCAAGTATGTTTTAGAATAACAAATTAAGTATGAAATAGCGACCTATCAAAAGAAAGTAAAACGCAGCGAATTTTTTCTCTGCTCTAATTCCTTCTTTCTCGATTCAATACTCATAAATTTCTAGAAAAGTAAATTTCTCACTCCCCACAAAGAAGATGTTGACATACAAATTCATGTATGTATATAATCAAGAAGTTATTTGATTTGTAAAAAATTACAGAGCGCATTTTGTAAAAAAATTTTTTCCCCGGAAGTTCGAAACACTCTAACTCAAACACTTTTGAAAGTAAATCCAAAGAAAGTAAACAAAAACAAAAACAAAAGATAAGAACCATAAAAGATAAATTGACAGTTTTGATCTCAGTATCAACCATTATTTCAATTGCTCAAACTCTACCATACAATTACATATCATCAAGGATAAATTGACCATAAAAGATCCATAGATCAAGTGAGGCGATTAAAATCGAGGAAAAAATTCCTCGATCGAAAAAAAATCAACCACCAAAGTAAAAACAACTAATAAATTCATAATTGCTACGCAGAACCCCAAGCTAATTCAAATAAATAGAAAGTTGTTTACAATAATCTTGGTCCAACTAAAAAAATCATATAAACAATTTAATTAGAAAAAAAAAGAGAAAAAGTGCATGTACCTGTGTAATTAAGGCAAAAGAGAGTTGGGCTCAAACTTTGGCATAATAGCTCATGGCATATCTAGTTCATTTCCCCTCTTAAAAACCTTCAATCCCCTTTTTCATTTCCCTTTCTTGTTCCAAATGAAGCTTAAGTACCACAATATGCAATCTACTCAAAATTAACTCTTCTTAAAACAAATGCTACTTTTAACGATTACTGAAGCTAATTAACAATTAATTAGAAATCCATCAAACTATGGGATAAATTTTGATATATAGCTACTTCTATCATTTACTGAAATCCATCAAACCCAGGGATGAATTTTGATATATAGCTAAAATTTAAAAATCTGAAACCTTTGAAAGAACTCATTACTTATCCCGAATTAGCAACCCTCTTTGAACAACTCAAGAGATAACATCTACATCAAATAAACTCCTTTTCACATTAAGAATCTTTATAAGACTTCCTCAAAATTAACTATCGCTTCACCGTAATGAGATTCTATTTATAGAGATACTTAGAAAAAAAAATTAAAGATATGAAACTCAATTAAAAAAAGAAAAATTAAACCTTGAACAACACCCATTTCTTGGAGAGCTGGTATTTCTTAGAGAGCTGCAACTTCCTCATCCATCTCTTTCAATCTTTTTTTCATCTCATGCAATTCCTTCAACACAAACAAACACATTCATCAAATCATATACTTGATTAAGGATATTACATTAGAATCTAACACTTGGGATCAATGATGACGTAAACAATGCTAAATCTTGACTTTTATTGAATTTAATTAACAAATCACTTCTTTACTATAAATGATAAACAAAAAGTAAATTTCACAAATGGGTTAATAATAAATCAAAACAACAATAGTAATGAAAGTTAACTCATAAAGAACAAATAAAAATCATAAAATTGAATATAAAGAACTTACGTAAAATATGAGCGACCTATCAAAAGAAAGTAAAAAACTTAATTTTTTTTTGTCTAATTCCTTCTTTCTCGCTCAATACTCATAAATTTCTAGAAAAGTAAATTTCACTCCTCAAAGAAAGAAGATGTTGACATACAAATTCATGCACGTATATAATCAAGAAGTTATTTGATTTGTAAAAATTACAGGAATAACATTTTGTAAAAAATTTTTCCTCGGAAGTTCGTAACACTCTAACTCAAACACTTTTGAAAGTAAATCCAAAGAAAGTAAACAAAACAAAATAAAAGATAAGAACCATAAAAGGTCATCTTCTTTTTCCAGCTTTAACTTCATAATATGTTACATCAAGAATGAATGCATAAACAACATAAATAAATGAATTAGTGAAGGAGCAATTTTCATCTAACCTTTCAAAACGAATCGAGCCGCAATTAAGATAAGTTGAATTTAATACAAAAGTTAAGGATATATAAAATCAAATAATTGGGTTATGATTTACCTTTTTTTTTTCCAAGAGTTAGATTGTATCCCCATTCCAAATAAGATCCTTAAAAGGAGGAAAAGGATAATCTGCACGTAGTAATTTTAAGTTGATAGTACACAAATTACAAAGAATCTCAATCGATAATAATGTGTATTTATGTAGACAAACAAATACAAATCTAGCAAATTTAACAAGCCTCACCATGGTTCTCTCTAATTCCAATTTTAATTGGCAAAGTAAACCTTCCCGAAATAAATTAACCTCACAAAATTAACACAAAACACAACCATAAAGTTTGAATAAGACATAATTCACCCAAATTGAGAGAATACACCGTAAGCCCTAACTTGAAAAAAAACACAAAAAGCTCCAACTTAAAAATACCGAATTCAATCAATTTCACTAAAAGACACAAAGTAACATAAAATTAGACAATACCATGTAACCCAATCCACACCAACAAACAACAATGAAGCTCATAAATAATTAAAATCAACTCTAATGGCAAGTAGCATAAAATTTCAAAAATATGAGCATTTATACATGCAAAGGGATAAGAGAGAGATAAAGAAACTTTTTTGCTCCTGCAGGAGCTCCAAGGAGAAAACTTCTTCCTTCTTCTCAACTGAGCTCGTCATTTTCCAACTATCCGAAAAGAAATAAATTAAAACCTGAAGTTAAAAATAATAATAACACAACGGGACCAACCTACTATGAATGTAATACGTTATATATCTAACTTTCTCTTTTCATCGACAACAAAAATCGATCGATCCACAAACTCCACAGTTCACAATCTCTCGATTTGCTCCACCCAAAGCCCCAAATCAAATTTGTGTGGGAGGAGAGAGAGATACAAAACAAAAAAATGAGGGGGAAACGATTTCGCGAGGAAGGAAGAATGTGAGCCTTTAAATTAAGTAGGAAGAATTGAATTAAATGTGAATGAATCTGAACCGTCATTGTGTTTTCTCAAATTTAAAGACGAACAAAAAATAAGATAACGAAAAGAACCTACTCAAATTGTCATTAAACTTTGCACAAAGACAATTCTAATGCATGAAAAGCTTTTATATATATATAATCGATATAACCAACAACATAGGCCTTGTTAACAAAATCAAAAGAGAGAGTACAACAAAACTAAAGCAAAATAATAAAAATAATAATATAAAAAAATAACAAGTTGTAATGGATATGATTCTCCCAAGCAACTTGCATAACAAACATCATTATCATCATATAAGTTATAAAAGAACTACATATTTTAAGACATGAGCTACAATCTTAAGCATATAAAAGTCGCAATAAATGTCGCTATCATAATTAGCATAATAAACATCATTATCATGATGTTATTATCTTAACATCACTTCAATTTAACAATTATCAAACCGAGAAGAGAAAAAAAAAGAAAAAAATGTAGATAAATCTTCAACCAAGTCCATACTAAACAAACATGCAAAATAAAATATAATTATTCATTATTTTAACAATAAGTTAATCTGAGTAACAGATACTGAAATCATCGAAAAATTTCATGTTACTATACTCATGAACTGACACACTAACATAACAAATAAATATTACATAATAGGATATAAAGTGCATTTCCTATTTCAACGGCCAAAACCGTGTGTAACATCAATGACTAACCAATAGAAATGCCAACTTGTCATGATAAAGTCATTAAACAAAGGGCAAGAACATCACTTTACATACCATGTTTGGCCCAAAAAAAGCCATACGGTTTTTGTAACATTACTCGATGGATGTGAGTATGGAACTCCAAAGAACAGTGCTAATCTCTAATACTCCAGTTCAAGTCCATCAACAATACAAAAAGGAAACTATAAGAGTATATAATTCTAAGTAATCTTATCCCAAATCAAGATCCTACAACACAAAAAGCGCTCCATATCATACTAACTTCAGAAAGACAAAAAATTCATCAGACAACACAATATACAGAGTTCAACTACACGTAGACTAAAGAAAAAAGTTAACCAAAATCTTGATTAAAAACCAAGAAAACTAACCAGGGGATGAATGAACTCGGAACCATCCTCACTCCTCTCGCAACCAAACATGCTTTAACCCAGAGATCTTATACCCAAACTTTCTTTGTTCCCCAAAACTTTTCTTACCCTTATAAGCCACCTTCACCTCGAGATAAAATCGAATTCTCGAGATAGAGTTGGGGTTTTGATTTTGGGAAAATCGGGAAGAGAAAGGGGAGTGAGGCGAGTTGGGGTTTTGATTTTGGGGAAGAAAGGAATATAGAAGTGGAATAGGAGAAATGTGAGGAGATGAGATGAGATCTTTTGTTTGGGCGGGATGTTTTGTTTGTGTGATGAGATGTGAACCGCTGGATTAAGTTAGAAGATTTGAGATTAAATCTGAGCCTTTGTTGTGGTTTCTCAACTTTTTAAGTGGGAAAGGATTCAAAATTGGTTGTGTTTTATTAGATAGATTTTTGACATATTAAATTAAATTTAAGTCATTTTCAAATTTAAGTTTATAAATTTATTTTATCATAATAATTACGAAGATCATAAAATATTTAAGTAATAATATTAATTATAAAATTTATTATTTTTTTAATAAATTATTTCAATTTAAATTTTAAAAAATCTCATATTAATTTTTAAAAATTAATTATAATTTGAAAGGAGGATCATAAACTATTTAAGTAATAATATTAATTCATGTTTTGTAAAAGATGTTCTTAATTTGCTTTATATTTTTGAATGGCTTATGATAAATTATTACTTTAATAATTATTCCTAAAAGATTATTGCTTTTAGAAAAAAGATTTATTTCAATTTAATTGTCGTATATAATTTTATAAATTAATTATTTTTTATCATAAAAGAGTAGCGATAAAATTTTAAATAAATTTTAATTATTAAATAATAATATTAAATAATTATTTTAATATATATATTAAAATTTTAAACGATAATCTTTTTAAAATCGTAAGCAAAAAAATCTTCAAATTATCTGTCCTCGTTGGCTAAACAAGGCAAGAAACAGACAGGTGTACTAGTCATGGGCCACGACGTTGTGGTAATTAATATAAGTCGTCGGGGATATATTTGTCAATCAAAACCCTTCATATCCTCCTCGCAAATCGCAACCAAGGCGGGCCATAAAGAGAGAGAAAAAGAAATAAAAAAACCCACGGCTCCAGCCGTGGAGTATATGTTAAAATGATAATTTAATAATTATTAAAAATATAATATATTTTTTTCACTGATAATTGAACAAAAATAAATAAATAAAAATTTAAATTACTAAATATAGATTATTGAATTAATTCGAGAGCAACTAAAATATAAATTAAATATGTCTTTCCTAATAAATTGATTCTAAGTTTACCTGGTTTTTAAACTTGTTATTTTTTTTTGAATAATAATAGTTTCAGAGAGAGAGAGAGAGAGAGAGAGAGGACATTGACGACTGCGGTTGCAGAGACAAAGTGAAAGAGAAAGAAGAAGAAGATGATAAAATTGACTTCCACAATACAATAGAATAGCCCAAGTAATGGTGGATAAGTTGAATTTTTGGAGCACGAAAACACAAAGAAGTTCAGTTAGTCATCAAAATCAATGGATCAAATTGAAGGATCATCCTCATCCAGAGCTTCATCGGTGCCTCTCCGCCCTACGATCACTCTCCCTCCCCGTTCCTCCGTCGAGACTTTATTCACCGGCGCTCCCGGGACAAGCCCCGGCCCCATGACTTTGGTGTCCAGTTTCTTCTCCGAGAATGATCCGGACTCCGACTGCCGCTCCTTCTCACAGCTCCTCGCCGGAGCAATGGCGTCCCCTGCCGTGGTCTCTGGTCACAGACCTGGCTTTCCGGCTGCCGCGGAGGGTTCTTCTTCCAAGGATAGAGAGTCAGCCAGCGGTGGTGATTCTGACGTTGATTTCCGATTTAAGTTCAACCAGCCTTCCGGTTTGGTGGTATCTCAGCCATCCATGTTCGCTATTCCTCCTGGTTTGAGTCCTGCAAGCTTGCTCGATTCGCCCGGATTCTTTTCTACCGGTCAGGTATTTAGCTTTCACACCTTTGAAATTTTGAGTGTGTATGTAAATTCATGTTTAATGTTGGTTATGGTAATTTTGACATATAATAAGTTGTGAGCGGAGTTGAGCTCAGCTCAACAACCCCTTTTATCCCAAACTAGTTGGGGTTGGGTAGTCTGAACTTGAATCCCATATGACTGTAAAAAGGTATAACGGAAAGCGGAGTTGAAGTTGCTATTAATTTGATTTCTTTGGATATTAAATCATTCCTGCTTTTTGAAATTGTTGTCAGTCTAGATTTTAGGATATTGCTAAAATCCATATTTGGAGGAATATATTCTGCTAGAATGATTGCAACATGTGCTATGATGATTTTGGATAGTCTCTTGCATTCTGTCCTTACATTTTTCTGTGCAGAATTAAAAAGTTTCCTTCTTGACTATTTACATTGTGATTTGTGAAATTTATAGGGTGCTTTAGGAATATCCCACCAGCAGGCCCTAGCACACGTTACGGCTCAGGCTGCACAAGCACAACCCCAGATGCACATCCAAGCCGAATACCAATCTTTATCAGCAGTTCCTTCTGCATCGTTCCCACAACTTCCATCTTTTACTTCCAATACAGCCACACACCAGCAAATGTATTCTTCTATTCCGGAGCCTAATATTGTGAAGGAATCATCTGAATTATCTTATTCTGATCAGAGATCCCAGCCTTCCTTCACTGTTGACAAGCCTGCTGATGATGGCTACAACTGGAGGAAATATGGGCAGAAGCAGGTGAAGGGCAGTGAATATCCTCGAAGTTACTACAAGTGCACATATATTAATTGTCCTGTCAAAAAGAAGGTTGAGCGCTCTTTTGATGGCCAAGTAACTGAGATTATCTACAAGGGCCAGCACAACCACCAGCTGCCTCAATCTCGTAAGCGTGCAAAAGATACTGGAAATCCAAATGGAACCTCAAATCTCCAGCAAAACTCTGAATTTGGTTCAGAGAGTCAGAGTGGAAATTTGAACAAATTTAATGGAGTGACAGCTTATTCATTGTCGATGAAGGATCAAGAATCGAGCCAAGCTACACCTGAGCATTTATCAGGATCAAGTGACAGTGAGGAAGGGGGTGATGCTGAAACTAGAGTAGATGAAAGAAATGAAGATGAACCCGAACCAAAGAGAAGGTGATCTTATTCTACTTACAATGAGGCATTTGTACGTTAAGTGATTTTCATATACTAATTGTTATTCTTAATATTTGCTGTGTATTGTATGAAATTGTGCAGAAATACAGAGGTCAGGGTTGTAGAGCCTGTTTCATCACACCGAGCAGTAACAGAGCCAAGGATCATTGTTCAAACAACAAGTGAAGTTGATCTTTTAGATGACGGCTATAGGTGGCGCAAGTATGGCCAGAAAGTTGTCAAAGGAAATCCTTATCCAAGGTAGTTCCTCTTTCCATGCTTCATTTGTCATTGGGAATAAATAATTGGTTCGTATAAGAAGTTATCTCCCCCCTTTCCCTCCCTTTTCTGTAACTTCTTGTTTGTTCTGTGCTGTAACTTCTTGTTTGTTCTGTCCTTTACTAGGGAAATCTAGTGTTGTGTTTCCCATATTGTATTACATCATGCATCTGTTGCTCGCTGAAAGTTAAGCTCCAGGGTTCTAGCTGGTATCAAAGCTCTGGAAATTACTGGCAGATTGTTTTCCATGGCTTCACCTAGTACCACAAACTCTACTCGGCACTAGGTCCAAATGAGCAAAATAGAAAAGGAATAGTGTCACGTACACCAGAATATTAAAAAATCCTAATGTAACAACACTCTGGGTCAGCCGCTTTAGAGGAATCACTTAAAAAGCAGAAAGTATACTCCCTCCCTCCTAAATGGGAGTCTTATTTGACCCTTTTTTTTCCCGCACAACTAAGGATTGCCTAGGATCTTAATCACAATATTCTTCCAATTTTTTTATTTTTCTTTTCAAATAAAAATTTGTAGTCTCGAAATTTTATATTGGAAAGATTATGTTCAAGTGCGTCGTAGGTAAACCTTAATAATTAATATGCTTAAAAAAGGTCTAAAAGTTAAACGGTACTCTCATTTTAGGACGGACGGAGGACTAGCTATATTGTAAATTAAGAGAGAGAGGAGGCTCTTGCTTGCCAAAAATTCATTTCATTACATCATATCTATCATTTTTGGTATCATAAATATTTAAACTCAATAAAGACGAGATACTGCATTATGAATTTTATTGTGCAAAGTCCCTTTGTTTGCATACTGTAGCATGCCGGTGGTGCAATTGACATAGAGATGATGATGCAGAGACAGCTATGACGTGGAGTGATTAATTAAAATGAAATTGATTGTGACAATATAGTGGAGGGGATGTAATGTGCTAACTGTGTGCTTTGAGGTGGTAGTACTGCAACATTGGCTGTGGGAGTACCAATGTTCTAAAAGGCGCTAGGCGGGCAGCCGAGAGGGCCTAGCGCCTAGGGGGCCTAGGCGGGATTTTTTATTTTAAGCCAATTTTAATATTTTATCTTACATTTATCCAAACAAAACAATAATATAAAGCAAAACAATCTATAATAAAGATTATAAAGGCATTTGCTTAAAGTTCAAACACATATTCATATTGTTAATGTCAAAGTTCAAACACAAACATGCAATTGTTCAAAGTTCAAACATATTTTTAACGTATTAGTTTTATTCTTAAACAAGATTGCTATTAAATAATAAAATTTAAAATTTCAAGAATTTAATTCAATATTAAAACTTAAGAAACTAAACATAAATTTAAGAATTATATTGAATTAAACTAAATATTACAAATGTATCATCATTTATATAATTTGAAGTTGGTACAGGTTCAAAAAATTACAACTATAATAAAAGAATCTACTTTGACTTGATATTGTTCACTTTTTGTTGTGATTTGATATGCTACAACATGTATGATGAATATGGTAAATCATTAGAAAAATAAATATATTAAAATCTGATTTGGGTAGTTATTAAAATAAAAAAAATCTCTTCGCCTAGACTCCACTAATTTATTGGAAGGATTTTTTTGCCGCCTTAGGCCTAGGTGAGGCGTCAGGGGGGCCTAGTGCCATGACGAGGCGCCAAGGGGGGCCTAGCGCCTAGGCGGGGCCTAGGTGGGAATTTTTAGAACACTGGAGTACTAAGTGATTGAAATGGAAGTGCAAGAATGGTAGACTTGTGTAAAACGAGTTTGGAGGGCAACCATTGTGGTATAGTGTTAGTTATAAAAAAGAAAAAGAAAAAGAAAAAAGAAAAAATTAGTGAAGGAGTTATGATGGTGTTGGCGAGTGGGGTGGCACTATCCCTAGTGGAGATTGTAATGAGATGCCGTTACAAATGAAAAAGGGTCCCATGCCAAGAAGGACATTGTTTTTGCCTTATTCGTGGCAGTTGTGGGTATGGAAAAAATCCATCAAAGCCAAGTATGTGTTGAGGCTGTTAAAGGTTTCGAGCTTAAAGAACACACGTGTGACCCTTTTTTTTAATTGCTTCCATAACTCGTATTCAAATACATATTGTTCGGTTTGCAATATATTCTCTTTCACTGGCATGACCATTCACAGCCTCCTTGCTTGGGATATTAATATTCTCAGGTGTTTGTTTACTTCTTAATATTTTTCACATCTGATTCGGTAAGAGGGTAAAGTTATTTGGTAAAATTTTGTTTGACTCTTATCGTCTCTTAATTAGTGAGAGGAAGTCTAAATTATTAAGAGATGCCTCTTAATTAAAAATTTAAATCTATGGAACCTTTATAAATATTGTACTCCCTCCATTCTAAATTTTAAGATCATTATTGATTTTTGAAAAGTCAATTTGAGATTTTTTTTAAAATTTAAAAGTCATTAAGATGTTTTGTACTTTTTAGTTACCAAACAAATTTTTAAGTTCAGATGTTATTTCACTCAGATGATCTAATTTATTAAGATATACTAACCATTCATGTCTTAATTACTCAGTTTTATCAAACACCATTTTAACAACTTAATGTCAACACAACCACTACCTATTTCTCACTCACCTGTTCACTTGTTTGTTTAGTCCCTGAAGTCTTATTCTTCTCCCAAAAATTGTTTAATCATCCATTTTTGGATCCATTCTGAGTGGAAGATTTTATATTTCTAACTGATACTGATCTGTGAGCATCTGTATAAAAGGTCGTTAGTTCATGTTGTAAACACCATAGTGTTTTCACTTATATCCAGAAATGTTAAGCTCTTTAGATTTAGTTGTATTGCAGAATTATGACCAAATGACCATCATAACTGCAGCTTTGTGGATTGCAACACATTAATCACTACTGGCAATCCTATTTTGGAAGTTATACTAATACCTTACTATAAGTCCATTTGAGACTTGACTCTTAATTTTCCTGACTGTTGGTTTCTCATGAACTGCATATGCAACCTCTGCACTGCTCATACTCAAGCAGCTGCTTCTCCTTCAGTTGTGCAAATTTACGGGATATCATTTGCATGGATTTACTGCCTACTGTTTTGGTTATTTTTGCTTCATAACACTATTCTGAAGCTTAATGGTGCTGTTTGCAGGAGCTATTACAAGTGCACCAGCCCAGGATGCAATGTTCGCAAGCATGTTGAGAGAGCTGCTAGCGACCCTAAAGCTGTCATTACTACATATGAAGGAAAGCATAATCATGATGTACCCGCAGCTAAAAACAGCAGTCACAACACAGCCAACAATACTGCACCACATTTAAAACCACACAGTATTGCAGCTGACAGGCATGGCGTAATTAGAAGAACGGAATTTTCGAACAATGATCAACAGCCGATAGCACTTTTACGGTTTAAAGAAGAACAGATTACATAGTTTCTTTGAGAAAGAAGCAAAGCTGTTGTAGTTTTTCTTAGATGAAAATATGTAAAATGAGAGGGCAGTGGGGGAGCAAAAGATTTGTCACGAATCAACAAAAGCTGTCAGGTAATGTCAGATAAATTATTGTACGAGTTTGAGGGTCAAATTTTAATTTGGGCATCTGGTCAAACTGCAAAAAATACTGAGGACAGAGGAAATAGAAATTTGTTCAAAGTTCAAACTATAAAGGCTACCAACAGAAGAAATAGCAAGGGCATAATTGAACAGAAATTGTTTGTAAATACCCTATATTATAGGGTCTAATGTTTGTAATGTAATTATTATGTGCATTCTTTTGTAAATGCCAACGTTGGAGTTGAACTGGATTCTTGTGCTAGGAACTTTAAAGCATTATGGGTAGGGAGATGAGGTTTATTGACTGTTCACAATTATCGAATTTTGTTACCTTGTTCTCATTCAAGACAATATTGGCCTGCTAAAAAATAATATGCTGTTCAGATTGGGATGATGAATGTTTTGATATATCTGATTGATGGAGACGTACTTTTTTCTGCTTATGAATGAAGTTGTCTATATTTATCAAAGAAAATTTTGTATTCATGAGAAGAGTTTATTCACATGCATGCAGTGTGGATTCTGACGTTGACCCTAGGTAGAGGTGGCAAATGGGCGGGTGGGCGCGGGCCGGGCCGGGCCATGGTGGGTGCGGGTCAGGTCAAAACAGTCCGGATTTTCAAGGGTCAAAAAATGTAAGTCTAGAACCCGCGGGCCGGGCCGAAGGTGTTTTATGCCTATTTTTTATTTTTTTTGGGGTCAAAAATGAGCGGACCAGGCCAAAAAGACCCGGATTTTTGTTTCCTACTACCAAAGCCTTTTTTGATTTTAGAATAGACCCGTTGCTGTCTCTGGTTGTAATAGGCGATGCTTCCCCTCAAAGAAATGGTTTCCCATCGAAATAGATATTCTGCAGAATGGAGTTGTGAGATTAAGGGGGTGTTTGATAAAAATTTAATGAATCTGAATCTGAATTAAAAAAACTGTTTGATAATTGACATGTCTGAAATATGTGAATGACAAAACTTTATTATTTTATCCCTCTGAAAAAATTCAAAATTATTGTAAATTTATTTAATATTAGTTAATATAATAGTTAATATTTTTTTTTAATTTTTTTTTTTAAATTTTTTTTTTACTTCATTCAATTTAAAAAAAATGAACTTAATCATTCAAATTTCGTCCATGTATTATCGATTCAAATTTATTCGCATCAAAACAAACAACATTTGTGGAATTCAAATGGTAATTCAGATTCAATTTCATTCATCTCTAAGAATCTGTCCGTCCCCATACTTGGGTTCTTACTTTTACTCAACAGATCAAAGTATCCTAAAATTTGCTCAACCTGTACTACTAGTGATTTTTGCAGGCAAGTAGAAAAATGGACAAGTAAGTGTATCATAATCAGCATTCAACACAAATCCCTCATTGAAACTCCTTATTTGACCGGTATATGGGGTTGCAATTGTTCTTCCTTAAAACGCATGACATGTTATACAACAACTAGCTCTCTAGACTATTGCTGCTCAACAAAAAATGCAGAATGAAATTCTTTGGGACAAGAACACTTTTTCTCCTCTCCTTGTCCCTTGTCCCTTTTCCCTTTTCCCTTTTCCCTTCCCAATCAAACAAATTAGAATACAGAGGAGAGCAAATTTACATGTATGTATGACCGTCGACTCTTATAGCTCAACTTGGTGTCTTTCTAGATTCATGATCACTCTTCAACTTCAAATCAAAATAAATCATCATCAGTAACTAAAATTCTAGGTATTTGGCCTTGATTTACAAAATCAATTTTACTTAAACGCACGCAACACACAACTTTCTCCGGCAACTCCTCTTGCTTTTGTGCCTGTCAGAAGTATGAAAGAGAAAAGTAGGTCAGCTTTAGTAGGAAGTTTGATAGGAGTAGATAAGATTGATCACTCGAAACCTGGTTTGCCCTTACAAAGGTTAAAAGGTGGAGTGCAAATGTAAACAGTTCCTACCTAAACAAAAAAAATGCATGAATTCAGTTCTCAAGCTCTTCACTTAATTAGGAAAGCTGCAACTTAGAGGAGTTTATTATTGAGCCACAAACCACAAATTAGTGTAACCATTTCCGGATACAAACCAATAAAGGATATCATAACACATAGAATGTCTAACACTAGCAAGAATTTTGAAGGGCACTGGAATTTGAGGAGAATAGAGATGGCAGTGGAATTTCAAGTAATGGTATTTGGACTTCGAAACCTCTCCTTGCTCTAGGTGCAAAAAGCAGTAAATATCACAACTACTGAATTTATCTGTTATAATTTTGAATGATGCAAAGGAGATTTCAAATGAGTTATACTCTAATATAATAAGAGATACCGAAGTAGCTGTATCTCTTCATTAGTTTCTTTCATTACTCTACCGGGCAAAAGGACTGATGATGACAAAAAGTTAGCCTCCTTCACAACTTAATTCTTTACTTCCTAAAAGATTGTCGTTTAAGGTTTTTGCACATGGATTAAGAAAGTGCCATTTACCAAGTAAAATTTGTTTGAAATTCCATCACTACCCCTTTATGAGAAGTTGAAAACTATTAATACAAGAGAGAATTTCTTGGGACAATGAGAGAAGATAGGGGTAATATAGGAAAGTAAATAATTTATTCTTCTTGAAAGTTGTAAACGACAAACTTTTTGGAACAAATTTTACCTTCTAAAACGACAATCTTTTAGGAACGGAGGGAGTATTACTTTTGACGACACCCGACATATTGAGAAGTGGAGAATAACTATACCTGAATGGTCAAACCAAGATCAAGTATTCCGTTTTTCATTTTTTCTCGAAATGCTTCAAGTCCTTTCCTGGATATGTAGCTGAACCGATGTATGTCCAGATCAATTTCAAAATAATTAGGCCCCTGGCAACAAACATAGTCGGTTCAATTTTGATGCTATGTTAGAAACTTAATAATACAATATAAAGTTAATAAAACTTGTTCAGGTCTAAACATCATAGGCAAGGTCAAATAGCAAAGACATAATTTAGATCCAAGTGGTCAGGTTTAAACAACTCCAGGCAAGGAATTGTCAATTTCAATTCCAGTTGGACCTTAACTAGAAATGCTGATACCACCAGACTCAGCAGCAACATGTCGTGTCACTGCAACACTTGGAATCTGTCGATTAAGGCAAACTCACAAGGTGGCTAGAATTTCAACTTATATTTCGTCCAATGGCCTTGAGAGAGCTAAACGGGGTTTAAACTGATACACACAACATCGATGTTCTCAGTCCAAGAGGGCATTGCTCAATCTCATGACTATCATTAGCCATAATTCGCAAAAGCAGAGGAGTGATCAGAATTAATCAGATTTTACTTACCTTGTAAAAAGCATGTTGAGGCCATGAAAGGACCGGTTTATCATTACAAGACTGTAAAAACTTCTTTTCGGCAGAACTCAAGTGGAGATCATCTGGGTTAACCACCCCAGCCATGATTTTTAATCTCTCTCTAAAAGGAACTGTAGAATCTTTTGCAAAACCCTTGACCGTTTCCATCTCATCAGTGATGAATCTCTGTGGAAGATATCAGCTATGATAGTTAACTAAATATTATAAGAGGAGGAAACTTATTATAAATGATAAAGACTGAATAAATTGGTTTTTAGGAGCGAAAAAAGAAAAGGAAAAAAACACAATAAAACTAATGTAAACCCATGAATTTGGAAGGAATGAATGAATAAAGAAGACAAAATAAGGAAATTGAAAAGCATGCATGGTAAATTTGAGTGACAGGAGATAATGAGGTGCTAATTCAAATCTGTATGTACCTTGATACAGTCCTGAAATTGCAAAGAAATTTCTTTGTCAAAATTCTCTGATACTTTGAAATATAATACAAGACTCGTGCCTTCTCCGTCAGTATCTCCAAGGAAGAGTGAAGCAGGATAAGTGGGCAGCTGCCCGAAGAACATGCAGAATTTTTTTAAAAGGCAAGTCTCACTTAGAATCAAGTACTTATGAAATAAGCAAATGCAACTTCATCTCAAATACACTTGTTCTTAATGAGTGAAACACAGCAAGGCATGCAGGGAAATGTTCACAAACAAGTACACAAGACAAATGAAAATATCATGGCTCAGCATATGAAGTAACAAATGCACTTCAAAGTGGGCATAAATTACAACTCAAGTCTACAGCATACGCACCTCTTCCAATCAACTGAACAATCCAAATAGTAGTGAGAAAAGATAATACACAAAAGAGATGAGTGTATATAGACAGAAAGTAATACCTGAACATTAACAATCAGTAGTGATGGAATCTTTTCATGTTCCTTTACAGAGGGAAGTTCAAGGTGTTGAGCAATGTGATGTATCTTTCGAGGGGAGACAAATAGATCAACTCCAATTGGGGCATATGGGCAATAGTTTGGAGCAGGGTATTTGCACTTATCTCTGCACAATAATTTGTTAATGACTAGTCAGTTTGGCCCCTTTAAAAGAAAAACTGAACCTGCATCTAAAAGAACAATACGCAAATTGTTGCAGTGAGCAGATAGCGAACGAAAGCAACCAATAACTTACTTGAAGTAATTTGTGCCCCTGAGCTTAAAGACCGACGGTGCTACAGCAGACCAGCATCCTGGAGTTGTCTTGTCATTGGTCGAATGTGGTATCAGAAGTCCTGCTCTGGGATGATATAAGAATCTCATAGACGGACCTGCTATTAAGCATACGAAATTAAGTAGCTACTTCCAGTACATATGTGAGTAGAGAAGTAGTTAAGCATTCAAATAATACTAATTCACAGCTGATAATCCACATTCAAATCATAAATGCAATATTATATCATTGAAAAAAAAACAAGAGTGCAACTTATACAACCATAAATACTAGACCTAACAACTGCGAGCTAGAGCTTATTTTGACATGTTATCGAGAAATATTTCTCACCTGTTCATGTCCAATTAACTTATGATTTTCGTGCATAACAAACAGGGAAATACCATCTGATCCAACCATAGGCATTGCAACTCTCGGTCACTACTAAAAAAATGGTCATTTGTGATGGCCAAAATCCATTACGAAAGGAGTTTTGGCAAACAATACTTTAGGGATCAAATATAAGAACGTGAATCTCTATTTACATATAATTTATTTCACTATATTAATTGTATCAAATTACATATAATTTATTTCACTGTATTAATTGTATCAAATGATACTTGCAGGATTCGAACCCTCTCCCATTTGCAAACTAAATAACAAGTATTACCACTACACCAAAGTCCAGATCATAATTATAATTTTAAAACAAAATATAAAAAGAAACATATGTGAGTTGACTTATTAAACAAAATTACTTCCACATAAAATTTGGTGATTGCAATGGCAGTCACAAATACTCTATAATGATGATAAAATTAGTCATCACTAAGAGCCATCATATATTTTATTGTTTTGTGATGGCTTGAAAATTTCATCACAAAATACCTTCTTTTTGTAATTACAAATAAAAATCGTCACAAAAATCTATCTTTTTTAATGATTGTCACGACCGTCATAAAATGATGTTTTGATTATTTCTTACATTAAAATATTAGTGATAGCTTAAATACAATCACGAAAAGAGTATCTATAAGTAATGACTTAGTGCGTCACAAAAAGAAAATTTATTTTGCATGAAAAAATTGGTGTGATTGACATGGCCATCACAATTATAATACACATTGATGGCAAGATTACTCATCACTAAGAGCCATCATATATACTATTATTTTGTGATTGCTTAAAAAGTCCATCACAAATTACTGTCTTTTATGATTGTTTTTAAAAACTGTCACAAAATTCCGTCACGTATTATTGTTTTTCTAATAGTGGGTCTGACAACTTCTATTGAGTGTAAAATCATTACCAAGCCAAAGTTAAACAAAAAGATAACCCTCGTACTTACAGAAGCCAACCGTTTCGTCTTCTTCACGAGGTTTCCTCTTTACAGCAAGCATTACAACTGATGACTTTTTCCTTTTTGATATTGAAGCTGGACTTGATGGAAGTTGATTCTTATCATTGACATCAACTGAAGTAAGAAGGTGAGGTAAAAAAGACTTTAAATTTTGTGCTGCACTTCTCTCCTCCGAATCTTGTTCATGCTGTTTCGGACTGTACGGGTCGTCCAAGAGTTTCTTCCACGTAGTACAAACCTCATCATCTTTCAACGATAAGACATCATTATCTCTGGTACTTTCACCATTTGTTTCATTGTATTCACATTTGCTTAAAAGCTTCTCATGCTTACCACCATCTATTTTCAGGTAAACTCCATATTGGCCTTTGTACTTGCACACATTATCAACAAACCATGATGTACTTTCATATTGATTCACTTGATTATCTGTGGTGTTGCCAACCGTATTTCCCAATGAAGGAATAAAGTCTGGAGTCAATGACGTAAAAATTTTAAAAAAGATACCATTGCTTTAATTGAATTAAAATTAAACTGAAATAAATGATATTACCTCCTTGAACACTCATGAAGTCATCATCTGAATCAGATTCCAGGATACTAAGAGAGTCGAACCATACTTCCTCTTGGCGTACTCCTGCAAATAACAGAAATTGAAAGATCATCAAATGATAATATTCGACTCTCTGTCAATCCACTACTTTGTTATATCTTTAACCTCAAAAACTTTAATGGCATAGTTAAAACCATCTAATGCTATCCACAGTAAGACGGGAGTAAACTGACAACTAGAGCATAAGAAAGCGAGGTAAAATAAGACACAGACACACAAGAGAAGGGTAATGTCGATCTGTGAGTACATGCTACCAATTTATGCAACAATAATAGAAAGAAAAAAAAAAAAAAAACTTATGTTGCCTTCTGGCATTGTTCCTTTGGCTAAAATAACCGAGTTGATCTTTGACACTACGTATTTAACTGATAATTTAGATTAAACTCCAATTAGGCACACAAGATAATAGTACAAAAATTTACATGGATGATAAGTCATTCTGTAAGTCTCACAACCAGTAGGATTGCTGAATTTTTTTTTAGGAAAAGAAGAGAGACTGGAATTATAACCAGGCTGCAATAGGTTTTTATTCTGCTGTGTGATGACAGAAGGAAAAGAAAAAGAAATTACCACTAGCACTGCGGTTCCATGGCAGATGAAATGTCAAATTAGAGGCGTCCGATTTTCTGCATGGGATTCTAGAACCTTTTTGCAAGTCCAAAGAGACAAACTCACTCTCAGAAAAATCTCTTGCACAGTTCCCAGCATCACTAAGCCGTTCAATAGGCGCAACTGGAGCAGAATAGGATTTGTTTCTGCAACATTTACCAAACCTCTGGAAGTACTTCTTATGTGTTTCAAATCTTTTATTGGACTTTGAAATACATCCACCCATGATGTTGACTTATGTTACATTAATTCCCCACTGAGAACAATTCACATAACCAATGCTCATAAAATTAAAAACTTTTCCCTGGACAAATTCTCATTTTCTTTAGACCAGAGGATAATTTTTTTGAAAATGCATCAAATTGAAATAGACCTCCATTAACCAATTAACAATAACGCTAGCTACAGAAAGGGAACATAAATGATATTCACTTGTTCGGCATAAGTACTCATGAACCTTCTTATAACCAACCTAAAATCGACTTTTTGTCATCAGATAAATGCTATTTTTATGCCTCTTGAACTTCTAGGTTCAACTCCTATTCCCACTTCTGAAGTAAACATAAATAGATTAAGCTAATTGCATTTTAATATCTTCATATACACATACTTTGTGGGAGGGATGAAAATTGCATTTCTCACCAATAAATAAATAAATAAATAAACAAATTAGATTATCTAAATTTTGGTCTGACCCCAACTAAAAGTGTTGTTAAATTTGAGTTGCTGAGAATCTTAATAGAGTAATAAGATTGTGCATTTTAGAATTTCAAATAGTTACCTTGAAGAACAGGGAGTCTCAGAAATAGAGTAACCTTAACATCTGGGGAAGGTTCTAACAATCAACCTGCTGCCGCTGGGGCCTGGGCTTCAAATAAGAAACTCTGCAAATAAGTATGTTGAATCAGAGTGCTGTCAAATTCCCAATAACATGGTACTTATTGAGTATTGAGAAACCTGGAGAATAATGGTTACAGAACAAATAGACCCACAGACCAGAGAGGAGAGAGAAAGAGAGGGAAGTCCCGCCGTATTTAAAAGTAAGCAATTGGGTGTTTCTCTCTCTATAATAATAATAATAATAATAATAATATTTATTATTATGGAATGAAAATAGTAACTAGTTTTAAAAACCCAATTTTTTTAAGAAAAATTATATATTTTGTGATTAAAAATTGCGTATTTTGTTGTGATTAGATACATACACACATATTATTCATATATTTACATAATATATCATAAGAAGTAGGCGCAACAAAAATTATAATATTTTGTCAAAAGATATAACACGACTCGTATATTAAATAATAATCTCTTGAGAAGCATATTTTCATAATAATAGTCATTTTGTTCTAAATTATAAAATTAATATAGACTTTTTAAATATTACTTCGAGATATTTTTAAATTTAAAATTGACATAATTCATTTAAATTTTAAAAACAATATATGTAATAGATAGTAGTATTTGTAGGTAGGTTATAATATTGATAATTGTATTGAAATAAATTTAAAAATTTATATTAATTTTGAATTTAAAATGTTGTTTAAAAAAATCAACATTAATCGTATAATTTAGAACGAAAAAGTATTTATCATTGATATATCAGTCGGACAAAAAATGGTTGTGATTGTGTACCAACAAATGGAGTACCAAAATGCATGGATATTAATTAATTAGTGCATGAATATTAATAAAATTTTAAATTAATATTAATTATCTAACATTAGTATTAATTAATGAGATTTGTGACTATGTAAATAGTATAATGTAAAGGATGGAGTAGTTATGAAATCTCAAAATTACCCTTTTAAATTTATTGCAAAAAATAAGAAGAAACAAGTTAATATTTAATATAATTAACTTCGGACTAAATTGCCCCCAATTCGTCATTAGCGCATCATCCCAAATATCAGACTCTTCTTCGCGCATCTAAGCTTCACTCTTCTTCTCTTCCTCTCTTCTCTAGTACAAAACTTCAGATATCAATTGCTGCAGGCGATTTTCAATTAGGGTTTAAGCGATTGCGATCGAATTGGGGCACCTATATTGAGCAATGGAAGAAGAACTTAAACGAATATCAATTCTTTCTGAAGGGATTTTAATTAGGGTTTAGTGCGATTTGATCGAATTGAGGCGAGTATATGTGCCTTTAGTGTAATCAAATTGGAGCAAAAAATTAGAATATTTACTTTCGATTTCAAAGGTTTTTCTTTGAAGTTAGCATTTGACTATTTACTTACTTGCAATCTTATGCTTCATTGAGGCGTACATCGATTACGTATTGCTAGAATTCTCTCAAATGCTAACTTCAACGAAAAACCTTTAAAAGATCTCTCAGGTATGAAATATTGGTTATATACTTCCACTGTGATATTAGTAATATTTTGTAAGTTCTGCTTAAAAAGTAATTTAATTAAGCATTTTTGTTCGATGGGAAAAGTCGACAATTGCAATTTTTGTCTTGAATTTGAGTTTTCACGAATAATGGATATGGTTATTTGCATGAACTACCTAAATGGTAAAGGTTAAAACAAATGTCGATGAATGGTGCAACTTCAATTTCAAATATTAGAAAAATGGAACCATTTTATAGGGATAACTGAAGGTTTAACATTTGGGCAAAAATGCATCCACTACCCTTGTGTATCATGTATTAATCTCAAGGTTGTGTTATTATGCCTAGAATTCATTGCCTTGAAATTAGAATTTTAAGATAATTTTTCTACAATTGCAGTTCAAGACGGTGAATTTGAGCTCTCCGATATTAACATAAAAGATAATGAAGTTCTATAAATACAAGCTTAGGTTCTAGCAAACTCTAAAATGTAGTAAATGAGAATAACCCAGACTTCACAATACCAAAGAAACCTAAGCTTGTATTTATAGAACTTCATTATCTTTTATGTTAATATCGGTTCATCTTGAAAATTTAGAAAATTATCAAAATTCTAATTTCAAGCTGATGAATTCTGGCTGAATTAATCATGTGATACACAAGGGTGGATGCAATGTTAAACCTTGATTATCCGTCTGAAAATGGTTTCATTTTACGATATTTGAAATTGAAGTTTGATTAACCTTTTACCATTTAGGTAGTTGCATACATTCGTCCCATTATTCGTGAAAAATTGAGACAAAAAATTGCAATTCTTTTTTCCATTGAACAAAAATGTTGAAATTACTTTAGCGAACTTACAAAATATTACTAATATTCTGGGAAGTATCTGACCAATATTCATACCGAGAGATCTTTGAAAGGTTTTCGTTGAAGTTAGCATTTGAGAGAATTCTAGCGAAACACAGAATTGATGCATGAAAATGAGATGAAAGATTAAAATAAATGATCTGAAATAAATATTCTATTATTTGAATCCGCTAATTCAATTAAGACATTGATAATCCAGGTTCTTCTTAGGCTATTCATTCGATGGCGGATGGGATGGCGTTTCATAATTAGCTTTGCGCTATATATACGTACTTAGTACCATAATTGGTTTATGTACATATGTAGGTTGGTCCATGCCCCATGGTGTGGGTCTATTGGCGTATATGTAGGTCATGTGGCTAGTTATGGAAGTATGCCCATCAAATGCTCAGAAGAGAAGAATAGAAAAGACGGTGTCATTCTTCTTTCTTATTTTTCTTTGCAAATATCATGTTCTACTGCATATGATACCGTTATAATATTTAAAAAAACCTATTAATTTTACTAGAAAATCTTGTTATTTTCATAATTCACTCCTATAAATTTGAGTCTCATTTTTTATTCATGATTCAAAATATCAATTTCTTAATGATAATATCGTTTTTTTTAATTATTATTATTATATCTTAAGAAATCATCAAAAACTGTACACTCCATTTAAGACTTTAAGTATGTCTTTTGGAAACTTTGATAGTCAAAAGTATGCAACAACAAAAAAACAGTAGGAATGTGATGAATAAAAACAGTAGGATGTGTTGTTGTATAGTGGAAGAATTAATTGGGATATTGCATGGTGTGGGGTCGTCCTAAAAGTAGGTCACGGGGGTGTTCAATTATGAGACTTGAAACAACAATAAAGAAATATGTAGCATGAGAAAGAAAACATAATCACGGGTGGGCGGGTCATATCGCAATCTCTTAATGCTTGCAATCTCTTAAAATATTTTCTTTACTTTACTGATCAGACATTTTATTTATAACTTAAATGAACTAATATACATTTATTTTTTATAATAAAATAGAAAAATAAAAAAGAAAGGAACACCAAAAGGAATTTGCATTACTTGTACTAAAATATTTGAGACAGACTAAACTGGCCTTAATTGGAAAAGGCTACATTTTTTAATCCCAATCCCAATCACTTCAGTTTAGTCGATTTGAATAATTAATCAAGAAGTTAGCTTAGAAAATGAATAAACAATAATCATGACTGTGAAGAAGTGTGACAAGAAGGTGCCAAAATACATATTTTACCTTACGCCACACCACACCATGTCCACCCGACCTCCTATCATATTTTGACTAACTTCTCTCCTTTCACCGTTAATACTTAGTAAGGTCTTATTCACTAAAAAGAAATTATGTACTCCCCCGTTTCTTAATATAAGATTTTTTCGATCGGTGTATAAATATTAAAAAAATAATTTTATAATATTAAATATTTATATTACCTTTTTATTATAAAAGAGATTGTTATTTATTGAGCTAAAAATAGTGAGAGAACTAAAATTATATTTAATATTTGGGTTAATATTAAAAACTAAGCAATTAATAATTATTTAAAATTCTAAAACGTAAAAAAACTTCTCTAAAACGTCTTAATAAGGAACGGAGGGAGTATATTATATGTTTATGTGGAAATATTATTTTTCTACTTGTTATTATGCCCTATATTTCCCTCTGTATTTTCTTGATGCATGTAATGGAAATAGTACCATGTCTTTGAAAGAATCAAATACAATTTTTTTTCATTCCAATCATAATCAAACATAATTTTTTTTACAAATGAGTCATTTCATTTCTACCACCATTGCTGCTTAGGTTAGTCTTAATGCTAGTGAGGTTGGAATTTCATTTTCTCATATTGTTCCTCATTTTGGTTCATCTTGGTTCGTTCTGTTCGTTTATCAAAAATTCAAAATATAAACTGCTTTTGGATAAATTTAGACTTTTATCTCCAAGATGGTTTCAAATTAACTAGAATCAAGAATTACAAGGAGATAGTTAGAAACTAAGCAAGGAAAGCAAACAAGACATTATTTTCCCATGGAAAAAGGTTAAGCTGGAAACAAGGGAATATAAAAGTTAGGCTGAAAGGAAATACCCCCATTTCATCCAAAACCTCTTTTTTCTCTCTCATCAACTTCCAAGACCATGGTGGACTGAACCAGACAATGATTTTAGATCCCACAGCCTAATACACTTTCCATGTCTTCACTCCCAACACCGAGAGACTTCTTTTTTATGCTTTCCTTTTCCCACTGGGGCTTGCCCAATACTTGTCTTGTTGTAAGTTTTAAAATTGAGGGAAAGTGAAAGAAAACAACTCAAATTGAGGGTCGTGGTTTCTCTCACCCAAGGCATTTTACTTGCCTATCTTCATTTCTGTTGCTGCAAAAATAGTACTACCATTTAGCAAATGAGGAAACATGGATGGCAGCTTCCCTACCATCCTCTGCAGGTATCTCTCTGATACATACATACTCACATATATGTTTATGGCATATCCTAGCTGCTTGTTTGCAATTTTATTTTTATTTTTATTTTTAACGGGTTCCCCATTTTCTATTGTTGGGTATTTATATGTATTTGTGCAGGTAGTTGCTGTTTCTGTATTTCTGGCATTGGGATTTTCTTTCTATGTGTTCTTTGCCCCTTTTGTGGGGAAACAATTTTATCAGTACATTGTGATGGGACTCTACACTCCATTAGTAAGGCATTTACATTTTTTATATCCATTTTCGTATTGTAGTATTTGTATTACTTTTTTTTCGGGGACGAAGATCTCAGATCTGTGCTTCTCTTCTTGTGTCTACACTTCTAAGTTTCTGAATCTTTTCTCCTGAATCAAGAATGGGATTTTCCCTCTCTCTCCCCCCCTCCTCCCCCCTCCCCCTCCCCCTCCCCCTCTCATTGTTGAATTACCAAGAATCTGTCGTTGCAGTTGTAAATGGTTGCTTGCCTTTTAGCTTTTTAATGCAGATCCTAGCAACAACTAATTTTACACTTTGAACATAAGAATTAGACTACAAAAGAATAATCTAAAGAATAAAGTAGACTAATGAATAATGACATGATATTTTCATTGATGTTAGGAGGTATAAATACAATAAGATTACAAGAGAGAATCAATTTGTTACAACCAAAAAGATATTGATATCAAACCTAATAACTAAAGAATCAGTCAGTCCCTAATTTAAGGGAATGAGATAATTACAATGAACTAAAGAATCAGTCAATCACTAATTTAAGGGAATGAGATAATTAAATTAACACCTGATGTTGTGGCTACATGTGCCTTTGGGTACCACGGAGGTCCATTGTGCGATGAGCGAGGAGCACCGTGTGAGGGGGCGGGTACAAGCTGAAAGAGGGGACACTGAGCAACGGTGTGGCCCTGTTGGCGGAATCCTTGGCACTTGCCGAGATAAGGCCTCTGTTGGCGATTCGTGGCATGAAGAGGCGGCGATGGCTATTGTCGTGAAGCAAGATGTGGTAGGTGTGTCTGTTTTGACACGGGCCGATGTGAATTATTGAATCTGGTCGACGCAGGCGTTGGCCGTGGGCGAGATCTTGGGAAGGAAGCGATTACGGCTCACTGAAGTGTCGGTTTTTACATTGATGAGTTTCTCATGAAGCTCATCAAATGAGATAAGGGTTGTCTTCTGGCCGCCACTATATCGGCAATATGGCGATAGTCATCACCGAGACCCTCTAAGATCGTCTTAATAATGTCTTCATGGTCCATCGGTTTGCCAAGTGCAGCAAGTTGATCAGTGCGACACTTGACGTATTGCATGTAGTCCGATATGGATTGTGAGCCCTTCGTGGATTTCTTGATCTGATCCTTGAGTTGCTTTATATGACCACGAGTCGGGCGAGCGTAGGTGTTGGCAAGGGTTTGCCATGCTTCGTGGGAAGTGGTTGATTGCTGGATTAACGGAATAAGAGAGTGAGAGATGGAACCAACAAGGGCGCCAAACAATAGTTTGTCTTGGCGAATCCATGGCAGAAAATCTGGGTTGGAAGCTTCAACATTGTTGGTGGTTATGGTGCGAGGAGGACATGGATGATTGTTGTCAATGTATTTGTAGAGGTCATACCCTATGAGAATGGCCTCAATCTGGAGTTTCCAGGCGAGATAATTTGTGGAGGTCAATTTGATGATGGATGGATGAGAGATGTTTATGAGTTGAAGACTTTGGGTTGGATTTCCTGGGTTGGGAATGGCGATACTCTGATGATCAGTGACCATGGTGGGTCTTTGGCTAGGATTGGCGGAAGAGGGGTTTAGGACCGACTAATGCTTTGATACCATAAAGAATAAAGTAGACTAATGAATAATGGCGTGATATTTTCATTGATGTTAGGAGGTATAAATACAATAAGATTACAAGAGAGAATCAATTTGTTACAACCAAAAAGATATTGATATCAAACCTAATAACTAAAGAATCAGTCAGTCCCTAATTTAAGGGAATGAGATAATTACAATGAACTAAAGAATCAGTCAATCACTAATTTAAGGGAATGAGATAATTAAATTAAATATAATAATTTAATTCTCTAATATAATCTACTCTCAAAAGATTGGATTTTGTTCCTTGTGGAAAATAAATCTTCTTATCAGTTAAATGTATTACCACATTGTTGAGGTAATTTTGTGGAATATGTATTGCACACAGCTCTTTTCCCCCTTAAAGTATTATTTCAAACTAGTATTGAAGGTAAAACTCTTTGCAGAATTGAGAAATAAGATCTCATCATTTATATCTACCTTTTCCTTTTTTTCTTTCCTTATGCTAGAATGTTTAGGCAAGATATTTAGCATTTACTATGTCTCACATTTTTTTCCTAATCTAATAAGAATGAAGTGAATCCCTTTGATATCCTCTGGGTAGACATATAGTGGTAGGAAAATTCCTCTCAGATGTACCGATAGTCTTGGGAAATGTTTAAGGTAATTGAGGATCAAACTCTTCTTTCTTATGCAATTTCACATTTCCTAAACTAAAGTATTTGATATGCTATTTTGTTTAACATACAACGACACATGTTCCTTCGTGTTTGCAGAACCTGTCCAACCTGTTATACCTATTTAGACCATGGAACTTGTCATGGATAATGTATGATTTGTTTTATGCCTGATTCTATCGTGCTTGCTTGGTGTTCAGTGCAATTTTATTTTCTTTCTTGTGTAAGAGTTATTCAAATGAGGAAGATAGCTTAGGGGAAATACTTGTAGAGAACTATGAAAGTAGTTGATAAGAAAATAAAGAATAAAAAGTTGATTATTTTATAAATAATGTGTGCATTGAAATCTATTATCTGAAAATCTGTCATATAAACCTATTATCTTGGAACCTTGATATATCACAATGATGAGAGAAACTTGAGTTGAATTTTGTGCTAATGTAGTTTTTCCTTGATCACAAATACAATTCAAAGTGCCACTTGTTTTGATATATGTCTAAACTTTTACAACTGAATAGACTGATGGGACACATGCAAATTTCTCCTTTGGATTTGTTATTATGGTATTTCACTATTTCTTATTCCAATTTTTAATGCATTTTTGTTCTGATAAATAAGTTGTGCGACAATTCAATTCTTCCAGATTGCATGTGCCTTTGGGCTCTATATATGGTGTACGGGAGCTGATCCTGCTGATCCAGGAGTTTTCAAGTCCAAAAAGTATCACAACAATCCAGACCACAAAAAGCATGACTGGCTCCGAGAATCTAAACTTGGTGGGGAATCAACGTCATCAATACATGATGCAAATGATGCAACAACTGGAGAGAAACCTATGGATAAAGACATGAAGAACATGGATACAGCAACAGAAGATCATACTACTAAGATTGAAAAGATGGGTGCCCTATCTCGACAATCATCCCGTTTCGTCGCCTTGCTGGCATTTTCTCCTTGTGCTTTTATATGTAACTGCTCAAATCTACATAATGAAACTTCCGAACAACAAACAAGTGAAGATGGCATGTTCTACTGCAGTTTGTGTGAAGTTGAGGTGTGTAGATACATTTCACATGAAGAGCAATGTTCACATTCTTCTAATTATTTATGAGATGTTTACTGTATTCTGATGCAATGCTAGGTACTAGAATGATATTCCCTCTGTCCGGCTATATATGTCCCCATTTGAAGTAACATTGAGATTAGTTCAAAAGAATCAAACATGCCTATGGTCAGCTAGTGCACCCCCACTTTAAGGTTCTTTCATTTTGAAATACATAATGTGAAAATCTTGAATAGGTTAAAAACTTAGACGACAAAAAGATATGAAAACAACTAAACCTGGACAAAGGGAGTATATCTTTTTGCAAATGAACTGTTATACATTCAGTAGTAGTTCTATCAATGATATCTTGGATCTGTTTTAGCAGCGCTTTTTCTATGAGTGTTATATGATTCATATGATTACTTTCAGGTTTTCAAGTACAGCAAGCACTGTAGAGTCTGTGACAAATGTGTCGACCAATTTGATCACCATTGCAGGGTATTTCAAAATCTAAATCTAAAAAGATTAAAAAATCTAAATATAGTGCAGGTTTCCGTAAAGTTTTGTCAAGAAACTAATCCCTTTTCATTTTGTTTTCTGATAGTGGCTCAACAACTGTATAGGAAAAAAGAACTATCGGAAGTTTTTCACACTCATGCTTTCTGCACTTCTGCTGGTAAGGAAATAGTTAATTATTAACTCAGAATGTTTTAAGAGGAAAGTTCTGGCATTGGTAATTGGTTTCCTTGTTATAATTTTTTTTTCCTTACACAACTTTCCTTAAGCTTGTGACAGATTTGAGACCACAAATCTGATAAAACATTGTTACTCCTCTTTTCAACTCTGGATGATGCATATGTTTAATATATTCCCATAATTGAAAAACAGAAATTATTCTTACCGCTTTAAAGAGTGGGATTTGTATCAAAACTCCTTGTTAATATTATCACTCGAGGATGAAAGGTATTTCTCCGTCAAAAGAATGAGCTATCCTGACCCTATCATTCACTTGCAATTATTAGCTTGCTTTTTGGGAGCAGCGTTAGACCGAACTCTACTGCTGCAACACCTTTCATTATATAGTCATCTTTGCCCAGATTAGATTAAAGATTCTTGAGCCATCCCCGATTAGATAAAATTCTTCACAGATGAAATGCAAGAATTTAATAATAAGCTTCAAGAATAAGCATTTATTTTCAAGTCATTGACAGGTCTATAAATGGTTTGTGCACCTTGGACTTGAGATTGCAGCTTATACTTCATTGGTCAACTGGAATCCTTGTTCTGATCTGCTGTTTTCTTGAGCACAAGAGATTCTCTGTAGATATTGCCAGCAAGCTAGGAAGCAGTTTCTCTGTCATGCCCTATGTTATTGTAGTGGTGAGCATCAATTACTTTTTTATATCCCTTAAAATATCTATTGTTTGATTTCCCTGGGTGAAATTGTATAAAAGTTTCATCTTTTGATGATCCAATGTATGCAAGCCAATGGAAAAAACTGTCCCTACTATGAATGATTAACAAATTAAATTATGCATGACAGGCAATCTGCACCATTTTGGCAATGATTGCAACTCTGCCGATTGTTCAGCTTTTCTTCTTTCATGTTCTACTCATAAAGAAGGTTAGCGTTCTATTTATGCGTATAGTAAACTGTGATCTAGTTTTGATGGTTCCAGTATTTCATTCCATTTATCTAGCTATCATAAGATTTTGTGATGCTTTTTATTTGGTTGACATGTTGTGTACAATACACTATACTGATAGTGTTGATGCTTGGCTGACAGGATTAAAAACTATAAAATCATATGTAATCAACTAATAATGTTGATTTGTATGGATGATAGGGTATTAGCACTTATGATTACATCATAGCTTTGAGGGAACAAGAACAACAAGGAGTTGGAGGACAGCAAAGTCCTCAGATGTCACAAGCCAGCTCCCTCACTGGGTTAAGCAGTGCAAGCTCATATAACACCTTTCAAAGAGGAGTCTGGTGTACACCACCACGGCTATTTATTGAAAATCAGGTATGATTTACTTCCAGTGAAGACACTGATCCCCTGCTGAGTTGTTCATTGCACATTTTATTTGCACTTAAAAGTTAAAAGCAATATAGGACATATAGTGTACTAAGCGGCTCCAATCCTCTGCCATTGATCGCTTGGTTAGAATTTTCCCTAGCGGTACCAAACTGAGTCAGTTGCATTTTGTCAACCAATTCCATTTGTTTGATAGATAATATTCCAGATTTAGCTAATCTAAAATTATGAGTTTTTTATACTGTGTCACAGAAGGAATGTGTCATTTTACATATGAATTCTTCTGGCACATACCAAGGAAGTAGTTATAAAAAAATACAGGCCAAGTCAAATATCTCAATTTTCGTGTAATGATGACGGTATCATTACTATCATAAGTAGCAGTTTGGTTCAGACTAACAATGGCAGTAACAGTGGTAGTGGTTATCAGACCAACGTTAGTTAACTTTTCAACTTTAAATGGTTAGCATCTACTTTTGATATGGTGTGTTAAAGTCATTGGCTTTGGTATAAATTTGCTTAAGTTTTGAATTTCTTGCAGTTTGATGTAGTTCCTCCAGACACTGGCTCTGTTAGTTCACTAGGAAAGAAGACGGGGGCAGAGTTTCCAATGAAGATAAAGAATCCCGCACCTGTAAAGATAAGCCCATGGGCATTAGCCCGCTTAAATGCAGAAGATGTTTCAAAGGCTGCTGCAGAGGCAAGGAAAAAATCTAAAATCTTGCAGCCTGTGGTGAGAAAGGATGCCCCTTACGGGCTTGATAGGTACAACAGCTTTGGTAGCAGTGATCACAACATGTACACTAGGCCTGATTATAATAGAAAACGAGGAAGTAAGCGAGTTCGGCTCCCTGCCGAGCTACCTGTTGAACCCTTGTTCAAAGTTTCAACTGATAATGCTGAAAGCAACATCACGGAGATGTCAACCAGTTTGGCTCCTCTTCAGCTTGAAGCGCGGAGTACTTTCAGAACAAGCCTAACCATGTCAACTGGAATTGTGGCGTCTTCTCCTGAGAGCAGTTTAGACTCACCGGATCCTCATCCATTCAGGGTCCCTTCATCAGAAGCTGAACAGGCTAGGAGACTGACAGGACCATCTTCTGGAGTGCCAGCTCAACTGGGAATCCCATTATCTAGATCAACTAGTGATGGATATGAAGCATCTGGTGGGGAAGATAGTGACCGAGTTCCTTCCAGGACCGTGCAAAGATCTGCAAATTGGAGTAACCCTCCCTTTAGTTCTGTTCCTAGACTTAAGGGGCCTGGTTCATCTGGCCATAGTAACAACAGAAAGCTCTGAACAAGGGATGTTTTATGAAAAGTCACTTTGGGTTCACAAAGGGTAAAAGTACTTGATAGTTTTTATTTGTTTTGCCACGAATTCTCGAGGATCAGATAACCATCTTTATCTTGGCAAGATTGCATTGCTTGTTGGCTCTCTCGGAATTAATCTTGCATGAAGAACATACAATAAGGTTCAATATTTGCCCACGAAAACATTGTTTTACTTGTGTTTTTTTTGCAAGTTTCCCCACTTTTAGAACAGATCAGAAAGGTGAAAATGCTTCAGCTGGCAGAAAAAGTGAATGTTCCTTCATTGATGGATGTCAATTAAACTGGCATTTCGGTTATGAAGAGAGGCCTAATGGAAATCCATCCTAGACTTGTGAAAAACTCACTTTATGAACTGTGGTTCGAGCTCTGAAAATGTCTATTGGAACAAAAGTAAATTAATTCGGTGATGAAACATTGATGCTCTTGTGATGCTCTCTACAATGTTTTCCCATTATTGGTTGAACTTAAGTTGAGCAAATTCGATGACAAAGATTGGTGATCTTCATGGCAATTTTTTCATACTTTATAAAAGGAACATTTTTATGGCATGAAAGACTTGCTTTGTCAATCCAAAGCTACCATCCCTTTGTAAAAAATAGCTCCTGACAGAGGAAGCATAATCCCTCTATGCCTTTGGCTAAATATAATTGAGTGACAAAAAACTCTAGATGCAATTATAAATGATGAAGCAGATATAATGTTTACTTGAAAGGGTATGAATATACTTGGTCACCAGCATATGTAACGAGATGCAATCTAGGAAACTGTTGATCAAAAAACCCATGTACAAGATTCCAATTACTCTGAGAACTGACATACCTTTTCTGACCTACAGTGTTCATCCTTTTTTACAAGTATATTATCAGGAAAATGTTAAAAAAACCTATGTACAATATTCCAATTACTCTGAAAACTGACATACCTTTTCTGACCTGTAGTGTTCATCCTTTTTTACAAGTATATTATCCTTGAAGATGAGTGGAAGTGAATAGACAACGACAGCCTCTTTATCTAATAATGAACATAATCATAATGGTAAGTGGAAATCTTTCTTTTATAATTCTTAGTTCCTTCTTATGTGACCCCTTTTCAATTGCCATAACCAATTTGTTTCAGCAGGTGGATTTATGTCCAAAGCTTTCATGGATTATTTTGCAGAGGATAGTGAATGCCATTTAAAGATCATTAATCTCGTGACATAATAATGTATACTGCATTTCCACAGTTCCACTTGAGTTCTAATTTTACAATTTTACACCTTTTAGTATATATATATATATACACACACACAAGACTTCTTTAATTCAAATTGGTAAATTGTATAACGAAAAATATTAGTATTACAGTACGCCTCCAATAAAAGGAAGAAATGGGGTATTACTAAGATTTCTGATATTAACACATCCTCATTTCAAATGCTCCCAGCAGCAAAAACTCTCATTCCAATTCCAATCGAGGCAAAACTAAACCGTTCGCAGCTAGTAAACACTTTTAAAGCTTTGAAAAGATTATAAGACTTGAGACTTTTATTCTCCACATTAGAAATAGTGCGGTCACACTGTCGCATCAATATAATTTTTACAATGAGATTGAAAAACAACATTACACAAACAAACAGTATCCTAGGAAACTATAAATACATTAACAAGCCACTAACCTCAGGCACATCAAGATCAAGTTTGGACAACAGTAACAATATGAGGAACCTTGTCATTGTCGAAAGGCAAGCTAACATACTCGCGAGCAAATTCCTCTGCAATATCAAAAGCCAATTCACCATGTAAAGCCTTGCAATACATATACAACACTGTATTTGCCGAAAAATTGACAAGCATGAACAACGTCACAAAACTCGAATTTGACACTGTCAGCAGAATAAACGCCCCACTCCTCCACAAATCAAAACCACCCGAAAAATTCACCATTGGTGCAGAACTTAACAATAATGGAAACACAACTGTGATAGAAAGAAACAGAAGCAACCACAGCGAAACCAATCTCATCCCCTTCACTAACTTTGCACTACGCCATAACGGCGCAAAACCCCATTTTGATTCTGCCACAACAATCACATAAGCCAAACCACAATGCACTTGGAATGAAATTAACACCAAGACTAAAGCAATTATGACCACCAGTTGTAACCAATTATAACAATCTGATTCATATTCAACATTAAACCCTAAAATGCCAGCACCTTTAGTAAGAAAATAATGTAAACCAAATATGAAAAGAAAGGTAATCACAGAAGCCACAATTTGGGCAGCGAGTGCTGTGGAAACAAGAGGGATAAATGAGCGCAACAGGGATTTGATCGCCGACCCGATTTTAACGGGTCTACCGTAGAATCCATGGTATGTGCTGTAGGTGATTGTACCAACGGCACAGACGGAGAGAAGGGCAATAGAGATAGTGAAGACGATGGGGACGATTAGGGTTTTGGAGGGTAGGCTTGGGGCGGGGAGGCGTAGGAGAATTTTGGTGTTGGTGGGGTTTGGTTGATGAAAAAGAGTGGATTGGAGTGTTGGGTAAATGATGAGAGAGAAAGAGATAGGGAGGAGGAAGATAACGGATAGGGCGAGGAAGTGGCGGGAGTGAGCGTTTATTATCCGCTTAGTTTCAGAAAGGACTCCAGAGAGGTTTAGGGTTTGAGCTGGGGTGGCCATAGATGAGATTTCTTGGAGAGAGAAAGTTGAAGATAGAGGGATAAATAGCGAGATGGGAGGAAGATGGTCTCTGTTTAAATCATTAGCCCAGCGCCCAAGCCGGTATAGTGATGAAATGACCGAAAGTGATTAGTTATAACTATTATTATTATTATTATTATTATTATTATTATTATTATTATAATGGAATATCAATTAATTATAATTTAATATATTATTTTATATTACTTTATAAAATTATTTTTATCATCGTAATATCAATTCATATAATTAAAATTTGAGCATTTTTATAATTATTTAAAATTTTAATAATTTTGAATAAAAAAATGATTTATATTTTTAAATAGTTTAACAATAATTCATTATTATTTTTTATCTTTCTTTCTACTACCTAAACTTTATTGAACTACTTACAATTATTAGCGAAAGAAAATCAAAACAAAATCTAAAAAAATGATTATCAACATATTAAATTACAAATTCACTCTTATAAAAAAATAATTTTTTCAAAAGGGAAAAATAAAAATTATATTGTGATGACTAATACTTAACCATGGATAATTTTTTTTTTGTGTGTGTACAAATTGTAAATTGTAAAGAAATTATGCACAAACACTTGTGTACATCTAATATTATTTACTTAATAAACAAAAATAATATACAAAACTTATGCCTTACCAATAATTCAAATAATATGACTTAAATGTTAAAGACACAAACTACTATTATATAAATATTTTATAAACTGCTGATGTAACATACTTCACCTTAATATATTGATCAAAAAATTGTTTTAATATAGTCTTCGACCCCACATAAAAAACTAAGATGGAGTATATATCACATCAGCAGTTTATAAAATATTTATAGAATAATTTGTGTATCTTGTATTATTCTAAACATTATTTTTTCTCTTTAACTACTGTTTGTACAAAAGTATTAATACACAGATATATTTGACTAGCGATACTAATGCATATGGATAAACATGATTAGATAACAAGGGTGTAAACAATGATCCTGCATATTACTACTACTCTATTTATTATAGATTCGTATTAATTGTGAGCCACAGCCACATTAGTTGACACAGAAATCACTTTCCCATGTTATAATACTACCTTTAAGATTGTTATTTAAAATTTTTGTACATAAATTAAAAAAATACTATTTACCAAGTAAAATTTATTTGAAATTCTATCACTACCCTTTTATAGGAAGTTAAAAACTATTAATACAAGAGAGAATTTCTTGGGACAATGAGAGAAAGTAGGGGTAATATAGGAAAGTAAATAATTTTTTCTTCTTGAAAGTTATAAACAACAAACTTTTTGGAACAAATTTTACCTTCTAAAACGATAATCTTTTAAGAACGGAGGGAGTAATTACTAATTTTTGTGGCTCGTGCACATATTATTGTTATTATATTTTATTATTTAAATTAGATATATATTTTTATTTTTAAAGTCAAATTTTAAAATCTTAAATTTAAGTTTTGATTCAGTTCAAAATACAAAATTGATATGAATTCTTTAAGTTTTAGACTATACCCTAATAATTATTAAATTTATTGTTTTAAAGCTTTGAATTAAAAAAAAAGTTCTTATATTACTTCAAAAAAGTAAACTTGATTTTGTATTCGAGAATGGAGAGAATAAATACAATATTAATATTTATTTAAAAGGATGTCTCAAAATTATAAAATACTAGCATTATTTTTTTCAAAAAATATATCAGTAGTAACTTATTCCATTACATTATAAAGGAAAATGATATATCAAGTTAAATTAGAACTAACGTGAAATTTTAAACGATAAAATAAAATAATAATATATGGGTCTTTTTTAATTTTTTTATCTCATATATCACATAGGTTAATATTTAATGTTGATATAAAATTGTTTTCATTTATAGCATGACTTCGTTATGAATATCTCTAGTAATAATAAGTCCATCTATATATTTATATATATATATATATATATATATATATATATAAATATAATAAGCCAAAATTAAGTTTTTTTGTCATTTGTACGAGACTAAAATTTAAATACTACTAAAACACTTTTAAAGTATTTTTGATTTTATTTTATTAACTACTATTAAAACACTTTTTCTTTATATATTATAATCTATATACAAATATATTAAGGCAAAATTAAGTGTTTTTGGTCCTTGATCTTTTGGTATAGAATTTAACTACTACTACAATATTTTTAAAGTTTATTGAAATTATTTTATTAACTATTATTAAAACACTTTTTAAACCTATAATTTAACTAGAACCAAAATACTATTTATAATCCTAAAAATCTTAATAGTAACTTTTTATTTTATAACAATTTTATTTTTTATAGAAGTCATTTATTAATATTGATTTTATTACCATATCATTGTTAATATATTTAACAATGATATATCATATAATAACAATTAACTACAACTAAAATATTTTTTAAAGTCTTCTTAAATTTATTTTAAAATGATCTAAATAACTACTAATAGAACCCAAACTAAAGTGAATATGACTCTTTTATATATGTTCCATAAAAATTTTGGTTGATTCTTGTAATGGTCTTTCAACCCCGATAAAATATGATAATGGACTAACATCATAAGATTTAAATAATAAATAATAAAATAATAAAATTAAACTAAATTACATGCAATTAGTAATTTAAGTTGTGAAATTATTAACTATTAAAATAATTAATAGTTGATGTTAGAGAACCAAAAGTATTTTTATGGTCCTACAAACTTTAATATTAACTTATTATTTTACAATAATTTTATTTTATAATTCTTTAATTACTTAGTCATACAATAAATTTTAACATTAAAAATATATTTAAAATTTTAGTTTACTCAACTTTAAACTCTAAATAACCAAATATTTAACATATAGGAAAAATATTATGATTGCATAATAATTAATATAGGAGACATTTAGTTAATTAATGTTAAAAATAGTTATGACTTATATATTGTTATTAAAATTTAGTTAATTTTTAAAACTAAAAGTTATATAGGTAACTTGTTATTCTACAACAATTTTATTCCTAAATAACTATATATTAAAAATATTACGAGAAAAAAGTAATTAATATTAAAAAGTGTAATATATATTCTAAAATACATTAATAATTAAATTTTAATTTTTAATTTTATTTCAAATATGAGATCTTTACGTAATCAATGTTATAAACAAATCTTACTTATATATAATTATTAAAATTTAAGTTATCATTAAAAATAAAAAATGTAAGACCCCAATTTTTATAAATAAAAATAAATTTTCTATAAATATTATTTTTTAATATTATGAAATAAATTTGATATAATGTTATAGTTGTGGGTAATATTTATAAATTTTGCAAAGTACGCAAGTTGTTATATAATATTCGATTGGTCAGGGAATATTAAATGCGTACAGATACAATCATTGGTGGACCCCACAATAGAATTATTGTCGGATTGAAAAAATGACAAAAATATTTTTATGAAAATAACAATGGAAGTTTTCTGGTTGATCTTTGTTGAACTACTCGGTAGTAAAAATCTGAATCTGGCGTGGTTGCGTAATGCTTACCGGTATTGATTATTAATCTTATATGAGAAGTCGTTCAGTTTGATTCAATTATTGTCGATATTTTATATGTTATTAAATCAATAATTGAGATGATGAAGTTATTAGTATTATTATTTGCATTATTAACGATGTCTGAAGTTACGCGAGGAGAGGTTTGGTCACCTAATTGCATTGCCATAGGGAGAAATCCTTATTGAAAGCCCTCTTTCTCAGGAACGACACAGTGCATTAATAATAGTGAATAATAATAATGATGATGACGTTTTGTTTTATTAAATATTATTAGCGTAATAAAATGAAAAACTTTTTATATAAAAGCAGAATACTTTTATAAAGTTATTCGTTTTATTAGGCTAATAATAAATTTTTTTATATAAAATGTAATACTTTTATAAAGTTATACATTTTTTATTAGACAATAATTAGAATATATTATATTTTATTATCATAGTATTTGCATAGTGCTTTGCATAGTGTTTGCATAGTAAAATCTTTTTAAAAGTTATTCGTTTTATTAGATTATAAATAGAATATATTATATTTTATTTAAAAGATTTTGCTTTAAATATGGATAGTCCGATTAAAGTAAATCAATACGACCGTTTATGGATTGGTTCTTATTCATTCCATTCTTCTATAATAGAAGCTCATTCATTCATTATTTCTTTACTTAATTCAAACTTTGAAACTATAGAGAGAAACTAAAGAGAGAAAGAAGAAAAGTATTACTGCTACTTCATTACTCCGATATCAAGTTTCTTTTTCTTTGTAAGGGATATTATTTCTTTTGTATTCATGAAGAGAACTTCATTATTCCATCTTTATTATTCTCATTGGAATAACTCAGATATCTGTGAATTACCCCTATACTTGGTGAAATTCTTACATATTCCATTCTTTATTATTACATTAGAATATCATATATATACATCTTTCTGTGGGACACGGTTGTAAGACCCCAAATAATTAATAAATAAAATTTAATTTCCTTTAATTATTATTTTGAAATAGTAAGGGTTGATTTGATTAATGTGGATAGTTATGGGTAAAATACATAAGTATTTCAAAATAAGCAAATGGTTATAAAATATTCATTATTGTCGGGGAATATTAGTTTGGTCGTGGAATATTCGTGACTTGTTAGGGAATATTAAATGCGGCGACCACCGTATGTGGACCCCATAACGAAAGCGATTGGATGAAGAAAACGACAAATATAAGTTGTTTAAAAATAATGGCGTAGTTATTCTTGTGACACCCCCAAAATAGGTCTACATCCCCATCTCGAGTTGTCGATACGATCTGAAACAACTACTGACTTTATTATTACAATAGTAAAGCGTGAGTTTAAATACGAGATATTGCCATCTAGACAATATCCACATACAAATAAATCCTCATCGTAATTATTGATACATTATTTTACAACAATGGTGAGGACTACTAAACAACTCTCCTAGAACTTTCATTCCATACCCAGGCTTCGTACTTGCTTTATATTCTTGCCTCACGAGAAGAAAAATGGAACAAAAAAAGAAAAGGGTGAGCTCATTAGCCCGATAAAGAATATTATGACTAAGATAATATCTGACAAAAAATTATCGTTAGTCTTTAACGGGAAAAATATAATAGAATACAATAGACAACAAGTTTTAAATCAATATTACATGATGAAATAATAATTCATTAGAAGAGTTAAGTAGAGAATGCAAACTACTATCTTACATGTATGAATTTTAAAGTTCATCGTCTATTTTTATCCACATAACATCAATCATATATATATGGGATCAAATATTCATCCTTGCACTACTGTGGCCGAGGACATTCACCGATTAGTCATGTTCATCTAAACACTGCTCATCTTTGCACTTACGGGCCAAAGATATTCATCGAAATCATTCATCTTTTGCACTACGGGCCAAAGATATTCATCGAAAATCATTCATCTTTTACTTCTCTTGGCCAAAGATATTCATCATAAATCATTCATCTTTTTGCTACAGAGCCAAAGATATTCAATAATATCATCATTTAAGGTCGAGGATGATGAAAATATTTTTTTAAAAAAGCGAATCCGATGAATCAAAATGACAAGGATTAAGGATTAAGGATTAAGGATTAAGTACTTTGTTTTATCCACGTCCAAAATACCTCAAAAATAATCATAGTGGCGTAAAATTCAAGAATGATCAAAACATGGATACAATCAAAGCTAGTATCCACAATAGATATTTTTAGACGAAAAGGAAAATTTTTATTTTTCGATGAATAGTGTAAATATTATTAGTGAATAATCTTGTAGTATCGTGAATAGTCATTAGTATCGTGAATAAGTAACCCCAACACAAAAAGTTCCAAATTTGATAAAAAAACTTGAGATCAATATTTGACATAATGATATTGAAGAAATAATATCATTACGAAAAAAAATAATATCCACTTACCTCGAAAGATCGATCTTAAGCTGGAATCTGGGATATAGACTATATCTTGAACTTTCACCGTGTATAGCAATACTCAAAGTATACTCAAAATACTCACAAGAATACGCTCGATAATATAGAGAGAAAACTTCAATTTACGGTGTGATTTTCAATTCTAACCTAAACACTATTTATAGGAAATTCGCTTGGAACACCAAAGAAGAAAATTTAATATAATATTAATATATATAAAAATATTATACGTATTCCTTGAAATCTTAATCTCAGCAATTCACACATGCCAATCTTCTAGAAAAAATAAAAAAACGTTTTTCTAATTTAAAATAATTTAAACTTCCAAAATCAATTATTTGAAGACTTGAACTTCAATAATTCATAATAAATAGGCCTTTTATCAGAAAATTCGAATCTCGCGTGTTTTTATAGGAAATTCAATTCTCTACAACTTTGCGGAAGAAAGTTTTTCCAAATTTCCAATGAAATTGGCCAAAAATCCACAAACGGGTGATTTTAGAGGCTATAATCAAATTTCAATCGATAGATGGGGTCCACACATGTTTAACATGTTTTAAACATGTATTGCAACAAAAATACTCTTCCTCCTCGTATACTCATATATCCCACATTCGTTGTAAAAATATCACCATTATTATATTATTAAAATATAATAATATATATATTTAAATGAATTATTTTATCGTAAAAAGATAAAATTTTAATTTTCAACAATTGTCACATTAAAAATTTTCTCCATCTATATCCACATAAAATCAATATTTTCCTCATCATATGAATCAATAATTAATTATTCACAAATAATATTACGAAATCACAATATTGTGACAACAGCATAGCTTCCGGAAAGAGGGGCTTTCCAATAAGAATTTTTCCTTCTTAGCCAGCAATTAGGTGACCAAACCTCTCCTTAGATGTAACTTTCTAGACATTGCCAATAATGTTATCTAATAATATTATTCGGATAATATGAATTATTGTTTCGACAATGAAAAATCTTGTGTAATGACAATTATTAAAACAACAAAGAATATAAAATATCAACGCAAACAATTATTGAATCAATAAAATAAAATCTTTGAATGATAATTACAGTAACCATTATTGAGTAGTGCCTTCTTTACGTGAAGAGTCAATAATTGGTGCAATACCGGTGTCTTCTACCTGCTTCAACAACGCCAGATTCTTGTGTTTTAACCAACGGGTATTCCAACGATTATAAATCGGTATAACTACGCCAGATTATTTTTAAATAACTTATATTTGTCATTTTCTTCCTCCAATCGCTTTTTATGGGGCCCATTACATGGTTTACTTGTCGCATTTAATATTCCCCACAATTATGAATATTCCACGACCAAACGAATATTCCCGACAACAATGAATATTTTATAACCACTTGCTTTTTTTGAAATATTTGCGTATTTTACCCAGAATTATCCACATTAATCACATCAACCCTTACTATTTCAAAATAATAATTAGAGGAAATTAAATTTCATTTATTAATTATTTGGGATCTTACGATTCTGACTGTTAATCTTTGTTAAAATATTCTTGGTGGTTAAAACACGATGAAGACACGCAGTATTGCACCAATTATTGATTCTTACGTGAAGAAGACACTACTCAATAATTATTACAGAATTACTTTGTTCAAGTATTTTATTTTATTGATTCAATAATTGCTTGTGTTGATATTTTATATTACCGTTGTTTCAATAATTGTCACTTACGGATTTTTTCATTATCGAAACAATAATTCATATTATCCGAATAATATTATTGGATAACATTATTGGCAATGTCTAGAAAGTTACATCTAAGGAGAGGTTTGGTCACCTAATTGCAAGCGCAAGAAGAGAAATTCTTATTGAAAGCCCTCTTCCTTGGAACTGCTCGTTGTCAATATTAGGATTCTGTAATATTATTTGTGAATAATTAATTATTGATTTATATGATAAGGAAAATATTGATTTTATGTGGATATAGATGGAGAAAATTTTTAATGTGACAATTGTTGAAAATTAAAATTTTATCTTTTTCTGATAAAATAATTCATTTAAATATATTATTATATTTTTAATAATATAATAATGGTGATATTTTTACAATGAATGTGTGATATATGAGTATATCACGAGGAAAAGAGTATTTTTGTTGCAATAAATGTTTAAAACATGTTAAACATGTCTGCGGACCCCATTTCTTGATTGAAATTTGATTATAACTGTAAAATCGCCTGCTTATGGATTTCATCAATTTCTGCTTGGAATTTGGAAAAATTTCTTCCGTAGAAGTTGTAGAGAATTGAATTTTCTAGAAAAACTCGTGAGATTTGAATTTTCCGACAAAAGGGCTATTTATTGTGAATTATCAGTTCAAGTTCAAATAATTGATTTTGGAAGTTTAAATTATTTTAAATTAGAAAAACGTTTTGGAATGATTGGGGACATCATTAACATGTGCTTGGTGGTGAAATCAGATGGTCAAGAGGTGCGTGGAAATTTTGATATATATATTAATATTATATTAAATTTTCTACTTTCAGTGTTCTAAGCATTTTCCTATAAATAGGTGCTTAGGTTAAATTGAAAATCACACCGTAAACCAAGTTTTCTCTATATTATCGAGTTTATTCTTGTGAGTATTTTGAGTATACTTTGAGTATTGCTATACTCAAGTTCAAGACATACCTATATCCTGTGTTTCAACTAAGACTGCCTTTCGAGGTAAGGGATATTATTTTTTCAGTAATGATATTATTTCTTCAATATCATTATGTCAAGTATCGATCTGAACTTTTTAATCAAATTTGGAACTTTTAGTGTCTGGGTTACTATTCACGATATATGGCACTATTCACGATACTGAGATTATTCACTTAATCACTTTAAGACTATTCATCGAAAAATGAAAATTTTTCTTTTTCGTCTAAAATATCTATTCGGATACTAGCTTTGATTGTATCCATATTTTGATCATTCTTAAATTTTACACCATTATGATTATTTTTTGAGGTATTTTTGGACGTGATAAAACAAAAATACGAATCCTTAATCCTCGCTATTATGTTTCACTCGGATTCGCTTTCTTTAAAAAATATTTTCATCATCCCTCGCCTTTTAAATGATGATATTATGGAATATCTTTGGCCCGTAGTGCAAAGATGAATGATTTCGATGAATATTTTTGGCCCGTAGTGCAAAGATGAACAGTGTTTTAGATGAACATGACTAATCGATGAATATCTTTGGCCCAGTAGTGCAAAGATGAATATTTGATTCCAGATATATATTGATTGATGTTACAGGATAAAAGATAGATGATTTATGAACTTTTAAATTCATATATGTAAGATAGTAGGTTGCATTCTTTACTTAACTCTTCTAATGAATTATTATTTCACACGCAAAATTGATTTAAAACTTGTTGCCTTATTGTATTCTATTAGATTTTTCCTCGCTGAGACTAACGATAATTTGTTGTATATTATCTTAGTCATAATATTTTTACCGGGCTAGTTGAGCTCACCCTTTTCTTTTTGTTCCATTTTTCTCCTCGGAGGCGAGAATATAATGAGTACGAGTCGTGGTATGGAATGAAGGTTCTGAGAGAGTTGTTTAGTAGTCCTCACCATTTTTGTAAAATAATGTATCAATAAATGTGATGAGAATTTATTTGAGAATAGATATTGTCTAGAAGATAATATTTGTATTCAAACTCACGCTTTTCTTGTTGTAATAATAAAGTTGTAGTTGTTTCGTACCATGTATGACAACTCGAAATGGGTGATGTATACCTATTTTGGGGGGCGCATACAGGTATATCGAGCTTAGGGATATGATCTCCAAGCGGAGATCGGGGAATAGAACTAGGAGGGAGAGACGAGTAAATCCTTCATTGGTGTGTACTACCTAAGCTTATTTGTTAGTTGGTCAGTATATAGGGATATTATGTGATATGTTGATTTGCTTAATTAACCCTTGTTTTATGACAGTATTTGAGAATGTCGACTGAGAATATTAACAATGGAAATGAGACCGTGGAGACGCCTGTACTCACCAACGAGGAGAACGTGTAACAGGCTGACAATGTTCCTCCTGTGAACAACACCACTAAGCAGATGATGAACGAGGGGATGTTTAGAAGCTTTTTGCAAATTTCATGCAAAATCGAATTTAGGAGACTTCGTGTTCAAAATACTGAGGAGAAATGATAGCAATTCACGGGTTGTCACAAACAAAGCGGATCAAAGAGTTGGGACCACCGTAATTTAAGGAAAGCCGGATCCGATCATAAGCGGAAACATGGGTCAAGCAAATTACCAAGATATTCGATGTCTTGGGATGCACGGAGGAACGAAGGTTCCATTCGCCACATTTATGTTCCGTGGTGAGGCGGAAGATTCATCGGTGGAGTCAGGAAGGCGTACCCATCCAAATGCACTCGGCGATGTCTTGGGAGACGTTTGAAAGTATTTAATGACAAATACTTTCCGAAAAGTGTTCGTCATATATGAAGGAAGTGGAGTTCATCAGATTAGAGCAAAACAACATGACGGTGTCTCAGTACGAGGCAAAGTTTGCAGAGTTATCCAGGTTTGAACCTCATTTGGTGGAGAATGAAGAACGCATTATGGCGCGATGTTTCTTAGAGGTTTGAAACCCAAGATACGACGATATCTCATTTCTCATAAATTTTCTCTCTATTCAGATGTTGTAAACAGGGCTCAATTATTAGAGCGAGATAACGAGTACGGTCAACCGAGGGACCACAATCAGGATCATACTAGAGATAGTAGTCAACAAAACAACGATAACAAACGGAGACAGAAAAAGACGGACAAAAATGGTAACCACTCTGGTGGTAATCATGGCCATGAAAATAGAAGAAGCGAATCGGGAGGAGATTTTAAATAGAGGAGATTCAACAACGACAATGTGAAAATGCCAAAGACCAAAGAAAGAATCGGTTCCAGGAGGAGCGACCACCACCGTAGATCTTACAAATGCGGAAAAGAGGGACATATCGATCAAACCGCCCACACAGATTCAGGTATGCTATAATTGTGGAAAGGAATGACATATCGCTTCGGGATTATACGATGGCGAAACCTAGTTTCAATGAGGGACGGTGACTCAAAAGATTGTCCCAAAAAGTCAAAGTCAACAGTTCTGGAAGAAGCGTTTGTTGTGGTCGGTCAAAATCGCGAGGAACCCAAACGAGGTGATCACGGGTAAAGTTTAATCATAAATTCTTGTAAAGTTTATACTTTACTAGATATCTGCAAGTCTACCCATTCATTTATCTCTCTACCTTGTGCTCAACGTTTAAATTTGACTCCGGAAAAATTAGATTTTGACCTATCTGTGGAAACTCCGTTAGGAGAAACTTTCATCACATCCACTATTTATAAATCTTGTTTGATTCAAGTTGGCACCATCACCTTACCTGTTGACCTTATCTCTTTAAAGATACTTGCTTTTGATGTGATTTTAGGGATTGATTGGTTAACTACTCATCATGCCAAAATTGATTGTTTTCGTAGGGTTGTTAGTTTTCATATTCCTAACCAACCTGTTGTACGAATTCAAGCAACTAAACCATTAAAATCAATCACTGTCATATCTAATCATAAAGCTATTCGTTTATTGAAAAACGGATGTCAAGATTTCTTAGCCCATGTTATGGATTTGAATAAAGACTCGTCAAATTTGAATAATATTCCTGTTGTTATTGACTTTCTGATGTATTTCTGAAGAACTTCCCGTTTACCCCGAGCGTGAAGTTGAATTCTTTATTGATCTTGAACTTTGGTACAAAGCCCATTTCTAAAACCCCATATCGAATGGCTCTATTGAACTTCAGAGTTAAAGGTCCAACTACGTGAGTTGTTGGACATCGGTTTCATTCGTCCCTAGTACATCTCCTCGGGTGCTCCTGCTTTTTATTCGTAGAAGAAGAAAAGACGGTAGTATCGACTTTGTATTGACTATCGGAATTGAACCATGTCACTATCAAGAATAGGTATCCTCTACCTCGTATTGATGACTTATTTGACCAATTGCAAGGAGCACAATTCTTTTCAAAAATCGATCTTCGCTTACGGATATCATCACCAAGATTAGAATCGAGGATATTCCAAAGATCGCCTTTAGAACTCGATGCGAGCATTATGAATTCTAGTCATGTCTTTTGGATTGACTAATGCTCCTATGGCTTTCATGGATATGATGAACCGAGTATTCAAGAAATATTTGGATCAGTTCGTTGTTGTCTTTATTGATGACATCCTCATATATTCCAAAAGCCGTGAAGATCATGAGCAACATTTGAAGCTGGTACTCCAAAGGCTTCGTGAAAACAAGCTTTATGCTAAGTTAAAGAAATGCGAGTTTTGGCTTGAGGAAGTAGCATTCCTTGGGCACGTGGTGTCGAAACATGGAGTATCTGTTGATCCGACGAAGATTGAAGCAATACAAAGTTGGGAGCAACCGAAGTCGGTGATCGAAGTACGTAGCTTTCTGGGCTTAGCTGGTTATTATCAGAGATTCGTGGAAGGGTTTTCTCGAATCGCTACTCCATTAACTCAAACTCGGAAGATATAAAATTAAGTATGGAGCGAGGAATGCGAGAAGAGTTTCCAAGTGCTTAAGAGGAGACTTATTTCTAAGCATCTGTTCTAACAATACCATCCGATACGGATGGATTTGTTATCTACAAATGATGCTTCGGAAAAGGGTTGGATGTGTTCTCATGCAACGTGGGAAAGTCATAGCTTTATGCCTCGCGACAACTTAAAGAATATGAGAGGAATTATCCTACTCATGATCTAGAGTTAGCGTGATAGTTTTCGCGCTAAAGATCCGGAGGCACTATCTATATGGGGAGAAAGTGGAGATATATTCGACCATAAAATCCTTAAATATTTCTTCACTCAAAAGAACTCAACATCGCGGCGGCGAAGTTGGCTCGAGCTATTGAAAGTCTACGACCACACTATTCAATACCATCCCGAAAAGTGAACGTAGTATGACGCGCGTTGAGTAGAAGATCATATCTGCGAGGAACGAGTGCGATGATGTCAAGTATACGACAGAGAGCCAACTTTAATAGAAAAAGTTAAGGTTGCTCAAGCCACCGACTCAAGTTCGATGCGTATGAAGAAGAAAGTACAAGAAGGTGCTATTCCTAAGCGAGAATTAATGAAGAAGGAATACTTGATTCCACTCCGGACTTTGTGTTCTAACGACTGATTTGAAGTACAAGATTATGATGGAGGCACACAATACACCATTTGCAATCCATCTCGAAAGTACCAAAATGTATCGTGATCTTGACATACATTTTGGTGGAACAATATGAAGAAAGAGATTGCAAAGTTTATCTCAACGTGTTTAACTTGTCAACGTGTAAAGGCGGAGCATCTAGTACCTAAGTGTCCGTTGCAACATCTTGAGATTCCGAAATGGAAGTGGAAACACATTACTATGGATTTCGTTACGGTTCTTCCTACGGTTTCTCAAGGCATCTTGGGTTATTGTTGATAGATTAACCAAGTCTGCTCATTTCTTGCCGATACGGGAGACTTATTCCCTTGAACGTCTTGCTAGTATATATGTAAATGAGATTATGAGGTTGCATGGCATGCCAGTATCCATAGTTTCGGATCGTGACCCAAGATTCACTTCAAGATTTTGGGTTAGCTTGCAAAAAACTATGGGCACGGATTTACGATTCAATTGGCATACCATCCTCAAACCAGACGGACAATCGAGAGAGGACTATTCAAACTCTTGAAGATCTATTAAGACTCGTGTCCTAGACTTCAAGTGGCGGTTAGGATAAGTATTTACCATTGGTGGAATTCTCCTACAACAACAGCTTATCGAAAAAGTATAGGTGTGGATCCATTTGAAGCATTATATGGACGAAAGTGTCGCTTCTCCAATATGTTGGGATGAGGTGGGTGAAGCAACATTGTTGGGACTGAAGTTAAATACGTATATGACTCACCGAAAAGATCCAAATGATTCGACAACGATATATCAAACAAAGACAAGATCGACAAAAGAGTTATGTGGATCTTCATCGAAAGGACGTGGAATTTAGTATAGGGGATCATGTATTGTTGCGAATTGCTCCATGGAAGGGAGTTACAAGATTTGGGAAGAGAGGAAAGCTCAATCCATGATTTATTGCTCCATTTCAAATTCTTGACCGAAAGTAGGAAATGTAGCCTATAGACTCGCGTTACCTCCGAGTATGTATCGTGTTCATAATGTGTTTCACATATCTCAGTACTTCAGTAAATATGTGAAAGACCGAACCACTTTATAGAGTTAGAACCGGACGAGATAAATAGAAGACTTAACGTCTGAAGAGGTACTGTCAAGATCTTGGATAGGAAGGAGCATGTCCCACGCATTGAAAGGTCATACCACAAGTTAAAGTTTTGTGGAGGAATCATGCTATAGAGGAGATGACACAGGGAATTGGAAAGCGGAAATGAAAGCGAGGTATCCTCACCTTTTCAAAACACCAGGTACGTACGTCAATTTCAAGGATCGAAATTTCATAAGGAGGGGAGGTTGTAAGACCCCAACTTATTATTAATGAAATTTATTTTCCTCTATTTATTATTTTGGAATAGTAAGGGTTGATTTGATTAATGTGGATAGTTATGGGTAAAATACGCAAATATTTCAAAATAAGCAAGTGGTTATAAAATATTCATTGTTGTCTTGGAATATTCGTTTGGTCGTGGAATATATTAAATTATCTGGGAATATTCGTATGCGCGACAGCAGCAACCGTGTGTGGCCCCATAACTTGAAGCGATTGGATGAAGAAAACGACAAATATAAGTTGTTTAAAAATAACTGCCAGTAGTTATTCTACAGCTAATCTTGTTAAAATACTTCGTTGGTTAAAACACATTAAGATTTGCAGTATTGCACCAATTATTGATTCTTACGTAAGAAGACACTACTCAATAATTGTTACGAAAGAATTACTGCTTCGAGATTTTATTTTATTGATTCAATAATTCTTTGTGTTGATATTTTATATTATGTTGTTTCAATAATTGTCACTACTGCAATTTTTTCATTATCGAAGCAATAATTCATATTATCCTAATAATATTATTGGATAACATTATTGGCAATGTCTAGAAAGTTACATCTAAGGAGAGGTTTGGTCACCTAATTGCGTGCGCCGGAAGGAGAAATTCTTATTGAAAGCCCCTGCTTTCCTGGAACTGCTGGTTGTCAATATTAGGATTACGTAATATTATTTGTGAATAATTAATTATTGATTTATATGATAAGGAAAATATTGATTTTATGTGGATATAGATGGAGAAAATTTTTAATGTGACAATTGTTGAAAATTAAAATTTTATCTTTTTCTCGATAAAATAATTCATTTAAATATATTATTATATTTTTAATAATATAATAATGGTGATATTTTTACAATGAATGTGTGATATATGAGTATACGAGGAGAAAGAGTATTTTTGTTGCAATAAATGTTTAAAACATGTTAAACATGTCGGTGGACCCCATTTCTTGATCGAAATTTGATTATAGCACATAAAATCGCCCATTTATGGAGTTCTAATCGATTTCTCGCTTTGAAATTTGGAAAAACTTTCTTCTGCAAAGTTGTAGAGAATTGAATTTTCTATGAAAACTCGTGAGATTTGAATTTTCTGACAAAAAGGCTATTTATTGTGAATTATTGAAGTTTCGAAGCTCCGAAATAATTGATTTTTGGAATTATACCTATTTTGGGGGCGTCACACTGGTTCCGTCTTTATTATTCTGTTGGAATATCTTGTCTGTGCTTTACGTTGGACCTGGTTCCGTCTTTATTATTCTATTGGAACATCCTGTTGGTGTGAATTTTACTTGACCTGGTTCCGTCATTTAGTATTCTATTGGAATAACTCGTCTCATCGCAAAGTCTGCATGCACGGTGATTTCATTGTATTCCGCTCTTTATTATTACTGTTGGAATATCCCGCTTGCGGTGCGTATTCGCCTTTGACACGTTCTCATTATTTATTATTACGATGGAATAACTTGTTTATCGCAAGACTGCATTTACGGTGATTTCTTTTGTTATTCCATTCTTTATTATACTCAATTGGTAAAGTTTTGACTTCTACACTCCATGAAATTAGTGGAATATTCTTGATATTTCCACTTCATCCAGTATCTTTTCATGAAAATATTCTTCTGAGCATTCTTGAATTTTACTTTACAGAGAAGTATCATGTTGACAATTTGGACGTTATTAGTTCCTGAATAAATTATTTTTTGAACTTGTTTTATTGAATTCTTATATCATTGTCATCATCCTCATGTTTATATTACTTTTGAAAGTCATATGTGGCCTGTAGTGCATAGATGGACTTGGTATGATTATGACCAGAGATTATTCAGTGTAATCGTGACCATAATTATAAGATCCCAAATTTTATAAAATAAAAGTATTCAATTTTTCTATTTAGTAAATGGTTAAATTGATAAAAAGTAAAGTTAAGGGTGATATATATAAAATTTTTCAAAATACGCACGTGGTTATAAAATACTTATTGTTGTCGTGGAATATTCTTTTTTGTCGAATATCCGTATTTATGCAATGGCAAACCATTTAGGGGCCCCATAATGTAATAACCGCTTGGATGAAGAAAATGACAAGTTTGAGTTTTATAAATAACGGTAGTTTATTATCATTAACACCGCTTGATTACCCGGTTAGTTAAAAATACGAATAATGCGTGGTTCCTTGATTGTGTCCAAAAATGGCGATTTTTGGATTTATAGATTAGGAGTTATGGATTTTATGAGAAAAGACCATTTTAAAAGTAAACCTTTATAACTCTTTGTGGTTAACTCTAAAATTGGTGAAATTTTTATTGGGAGTATATCTATATAACATCAAGATATTCTCGTAAATTTGAATTTTTGGACAAAAGTACGATTTATGATAAATGTCTAATTATTCTATAGCTTTTGACCATATGAAAAATAGTATATGAATTTTAAAAATTAAGAGAAAATATATGTTCAATATGGGACTATATTATGCTAAATCCCGAAAAGAAATATTTTTGGAACCGATTTGGTATTTTTTCATGAAAATAAACTAGTTATGAGTAAATGAATTAAATATGTTATGTAAAGTAAAAAAATTGGAAAATAAGATTTTATGGCTTGAGAATCCTATATGAGGTATGTGCAGATTTTTGATGAGGGTTTTGGTTATTGGTGATGAAATCTTATGAGGTTGGCATTTTAGGATGATTAAATGCATTAATTAGTAAAGTGTAAACAATTGAAATAAATTATTTATATGTTTAAGAAATGTTATTCTTTCAATATCATTATACCGAAATATTGGTATAGATTTTATTGTGAAATTTCTACCTTTTTCATATCGGGATTACTATTCATGAATTACTATTCATTAGTTACTATTCACGGGGTACTATTCACGACAAAATTGGTTTCTTTTCTGACCAAGTTATTGTTGATTTATGGATCTTACTCTTGAAATTAAATGCAGTTGTTGATCGTATTGTTTTTATTATCATATATAACATTTTTATAATCCCGGTGATGAAATTTCTCTTTGACTTAAGTGTAAAGATGGGTAGATTATTGCTATGATCGTGACTATGGGTTCTCTTTGGCGATGGTCTGAAGATGAATTGTTGACCGTATGATCATGATCATTAAATTTACAATTGAATATTTTTAGCTTAAGTGCAAAGGTGAATTGATCAACATGGTTATAATTATTGTTTATATAAATTCTAAATGATTATATATTTCTTTGAGATATGAATATCTTTGGCGATGAGTCTGAAGATGAATTGTTGATGAATATCTTTGGCGTGTAGTGCAAAGATGACCTGTTGTTGAATATCTTTGGCATGTAGTGCAAAGATGAACTGTTAATGAATATATTTGGCCCGTAGTGCAAAGATGAACTTATTAGTATGATTGTGAACAGGAACTGTGATTTGGTATAACCATGATCTTTGATGTTTCAGGTAAAGACATGTGATGAAAAATATCTTCGTCTTGGATGAGAAGAGAAAATTAGAACTACAATTATGATTATGAGTTAATCACATGACTGTGAATAGGATCTGTTGATTAATGTTACAGGGTTAAAGCATTGTTGGTGAACTTTTAACATGGAGAAGATAATAGACTTTATGGTTTATTTGACTCTTCTAATGGATTGCTCGTTCCGCTGCAACTATGGTTGAAAAGTTTTATCATCTACCATATGTTCTAAATCTCTGATTTATTACCGATGAAGGCTATTGATAATTTAATTATCTTTAGTTATGATATTCTTTACTGGGCTAGCTGTAAGACCCCAAAATAATTAATAAATGAAATTTAATTTTCTATAATTATTATTTTGAAATAGTAAGGGTTGATGTGATTAATGTGGATGGTTATGGGTAAAATACGCAAATATTTCAAAATAAGCAAGTGATTATAAAATATTCATTGTTGTTTGGGAATATTAGTTTGGTCGTGGAATATTAAATCTTTGTCGGAATATTAATACGACGATAGCCTTGACCATGTGTGAGCCCCATAACGGAAGGCGATTGGATGAAGAAAACGACAAATATAAGTTGTTTAAAAATAACGGCGTAGTTATTACTGAATTAATATTGTTAAAATACTCGGTGGTTAAAACACAACGATGTACACTTGCAGTATTGCACCAATTATTGATTCTTACGTAAAAGAAGGCCTTTCTTCGATAATGGTTACGATAATTCTTGCTCAATATTTTATTTTATTGATTTAATAATTGCGTTGATATTTTATATTCTTTGTTGTTTCAATAATTGTCATTACACAATATTTTTCATTATCGAAGCAATAATTCATATTATATCTGAATAATATTATTAGATAATATTATTGGCAATATCTAGAAAGTTCTATTTAAGGAGAGGTTTGGTCACTTAATTGTGCGCCAGTAAGGAGAAATTCTTATTGAAAGCCCCTTCCCTGGAACCGCTCAGTTGTCAATATTGTGATTACGTAATAGTATTTGTGAATAATTAATTATTGATTCATATGATGAGGAAAATATTGATTTTATGTGGATATAGATGGAGAAAATTTTTAATGTGACAATTGTTGAAAATTGAAATTTTATCTTTTTACGATAAAATAATTCATTTAAATATATATATTATTATATTTTAATAATATAATAATGGTGATATTTTTATAACGAATGTGGATATATATGAGTATACGAGGAGGAAGATTATTTTTATTGCAATAAATGTTTAAAACATGTTAAACATGTCGGTGGACCCCATTTCTTGACCGAAATTTGATTATAGCCTGTAAAATCGCCAGTTTATGGATTTCGGTTAATTTGTGTTTAGAATTTGGAAAAACATTCTTCTGCAAAGTTGTATAAAATTGAATTTCCTATAAAAAAACGCGAGATTCGAATTTTCTGACAAAAAGTCTATTTATTATGAATTATTGAAGTTCTGAAGCTCCAAAATAATTAATTTTGGAAGTTTTAAATATTTTTTAATAAAAAGCGTTTTTCTCACTTTTTCTAGAAGATGAGCATGTGGGATATGTTAGAAATCGATTTTCCAAAGAGGCGTATGAAATTTATTATTAATAATATATTTTAATAAATTTTCTAACTTTTCTAAAGCATTTTCCTATAAATAGGTGCTTAGGTTAGAATTGAAAATCACACCGAAATCAAAGTTTTCTCTCTATATTATCGAGTATTCTTGTGAGTATTTTGAGTATACTTTGAGTATTCTTTACTGATCTAAGTTTAAGTTATAGCTTTATATCCTGTGTTTTAAATTTGAAGTATAAATCTTTAGTGGTAAGGGATATTATTTTTTTAGTAATGATATTATTTCTTCAATATCATTATCTTTGAAATATTGATCTGAAGTTTTATCAAATTTGGAACTTTTGGTGTTGATTCTTATTCACGTATCTTTTGACTATTCACGTATCGACGACTATTATTCACGAATCTGACCTTATTCATCGAAAAATGAAAATTTTCCTTTTCATCCAAAATATTTATTCTGGATACTAGCTTTGATTGTATCCATGTTTTGATCATTCTTGAATTTTACACCACTATGATTATTTTTGAGGTATTTTTGGACATGGTTAAAACAAAGTACGAATCCTTAATCCTTAATCCTTGTCATTTTGTTTCACTTTGATTCGTTTCTTTAAAAATATTTTTCATCATCCTCGATCTTAAATGACGATATTATTGAATATCTTTGGTGCATAGTGCAAAGATGAATGATTTCGATGAATATCTTTGGCACAGTAGTCTGAAAGATGAGCAGTGTTTAGATGAACATGACCCGGTGATGAATATCTTTGGCACTGTAGTGCAAAAGATGAATATTTGATTCGAGATATATATTGATTGATGTTACGGGGATAAAAGATGAGCGATGAACTTTTAAATTCATATATAGAAGATAGTAGGTTGCATTCTCTATTTAACTCTTCTAATGAATTATTATTTCATGCGAATATTGATTTAAAACTTGTTGTCTATTGTATTCTATTAGATTTTTCCTGTTGAAGACTAACGATAATTTTGTTGTATATTATCTTAGTCATAATATTCTTTAATTGGGCTAGTTGAGCTCACCCTTTTCCTTTTTGTTCCATTTTTCTTCTCGGGAGGCGAGAATGTAAGCGAATGCAGTCGGGGGGTATGGAATGATGGTTATAGAGAGAGTTATTTAGTAGTCCTCACCATTTTGTAAAATAATGTATCAATAAATGTGATGAGGATTTATTTGGGTATAGATATTGTCTAGAAGATAATATTTGTATTCAAACTCACAGTTTTACTATTGTAATAATAAAGTTGTAGTTGTTTCTGTACCATGTATTGACAACTCAGAATGGGTGATGTATACCTATTTTGGGGGCGTCACACTAGTTGTGCTCACCCTTTTGCTTCATAATTCCTTGGAGGTAATAAGAGTGTAGCTGGGTCGAGCGGGGATAACAGGGGAATAGTGTGATGGTCCGAGACTGTCAAAGTTTCTCAATACATTATAAAATGGCATGACATGCAATATATAATTGTATTAAGGTCCTAAGATGTGTGTGTCGTATTTTATACGTCACTTAATAATTGATTTTGGTGAACAACAATAGGGTGAGGTGAACCCAACTTTGGAAGGGTGTTTTGCCACTATCATACAAGATGTCTAATGACATACAATCTCGTGTTATCATAAGAAAGGGTTGTGCGCATTCACTTTACGAGTATATCTACGAAAGACTACCTATATGATCTTGGAGTTGGGTTGAAACATAATGTTCAATCGTAGAGCGGTGGAGATAGTTATATGTCAAGAGAAGACTCACCATTGGAAGAAACATGATAGTAACCTTCTCGTTTTTCTTTTGGGTCTATTGGATCAACCAAGGATAATTCTCTGGACATATGATATCTATCATAACTTAGATTCATGGCCTCCTATGTACAAAGGTTTCCTTGAGCACTTTCCAAAGATTTTAATTTCTAAAACAGTTTTAGATTGTACATTTATGTAAGGTATCACTGTGAGGTGTTGTCCATAGTTGGGACATGAGTCACAGATTGGTATTAAAACTCACAAATATATGTGTTGTTGTATTTTGCACAACAATTGTAGTAATAAAGTTGTAGTTATTTTACATACTACGTATTTGGCGACTCGATAGGTTGGATGGATTGGACCTATTTTGGGGCGTTACGAGTTGGTATCGAGCTTAGGGATATGATCTCCATGGCGGAGATCCGGATTAGAACTAGGAAGGGAGGCGAGTGATATCCTTCGCTAGTGTGTGTCCTACCTAAGCTGAATTTTCTTACTTAAGTTGACAAATTGTGATATGTCAATTAACCTTTGTTTTGAAGCTGTATTTTAGAATGATATCTGAAATACAAGAGATGAGCAATGGAGAAATCATAATGACAGGGAAGATGGAATCTGAAATGAAAGCAAGGTATTCTCTACTTGACTCTTTTAATGGATTGCATGTTCCGCTGCAGTTAAACTTGATGTCTATTATATTTTATGAGTTTAACACTGTTGAGGACTAATGATAATTTATTCTGCATTATTTTAGTCATAATATTTCTTACTGGGCTAGTTGAGCTCACCCTTTCTTTCACTGTTCTCTTCAGGAAATGAGAACGTGGCAAGGGACTAGTCGAGAATCGGAGTGATGGTCCCAGATGGTGTCTTAGTAGTCCTCACTATTCTCATAAAATAGTGTGATAATAAATGTAATGGGGACTAAATTGAGTGTGGATATTGTCTAGATGACAATATTTGTATTAAAACTCACATCATGTATTTTGTCGTATTTTACACATAATGTTGTATAATCAAGTTGTATTTGAATTTAGTACCATGTATTTGGCGACTCAAGATGGGTGATGTATATCTATTTTGGGGCGCCACAAAAAATCATGATAGTAACTTATTAATTTACAATAATTTTATGTTATATAAAATTCTTTAAACACCAAATTTTAATTTTTAGGCTTCACTTATTTTTTTAACTCTAAATAATTATGTATAAATTAAAAAGATTGGAAATAGAAAATAAATATTAAATTTAAAATTATATAAACTGAATATTAAATTAAAAATAACTAAAAAACATATTACTAACATTCAATTGCTAGTATTTAATAATTATTTATTTGAGCAAAATTTGTAGTCATTCTAAAATAAATTAAATTAAAATTCAGAAAAATATTTTATACGGTCTGGATCAAGTGCATACCCCTTATCTTACTCACCCGTGCTCACCCCCTCTTTAGCGACGGACTCGACGACGGTTCTGTCATACAACCGTCGTCTATACTTTTAGCGATGCTATATGTTGTCCGTCGCTAAAAATATAGACGACGGTTGTATGACCGAAACCGTCACCGGATCCGTCGCTAAAGAGGAATAAACACAAATAAATAAAATAAAGAGTATACACTTGATCCTTGCTCATGTTTTATAATCAATATCTATGTACATAGAGTAAATAAGAAGTTAAAAATAATTTATTTAAAAAATAAAACACGTGCGAGCTTCGCACGGGAGTTAAGAGTTTCCATAAATTTACAAAAGAAATATAATGAAGTGACCAATCCGGAAAGCCTCACTCAGAGCCCCGAAGCCCGCCCCAAACCCAAAAGTCACATCTCTGACTCACTCACTGTAAAAAAAAAAACCGAAAGAAAAAAAAGTCGCACACGCTTCTCATAAATAGTCGTCTTCTTCATTAATTATTTTTCCAATCACAGTCGTCGGTTTAATTATATTAATATTATTATTATCCCTCCGAATACCATGAGGAGTGGCTTCAGTCTCACGTGAATTCCTCTTCAAGGTCACGTGCCCCTCTCCCTCCACCCTGCTGCTACTTAACCATTTTCGTGACAGCTCCGACCGTTCACATTTTCAGATCCATATAGAAGCCTCTTTTAGATCGCCATTCTGATTTCATTTACAGAGGTATGTGTATAAATTATACTCAGTTCGGATCTGATCAACATTGATTAATTGAAGGATTACTAGGATTTTGAAGATTTTTTAGGCTAATTAGGTTAGTTAGGGTCTAATCTTATGCAAATTATTGTGTTTCTGTATTTCTTTTTATTGCATTTCGTTATTATTTTGATAAAGTAATGGAGGCTTCTAGCGGACCAAGTCCTAGACTCAACTCAATAGCATTGAATAATAAAGGGAGAAATGAAGATTCAGATATTCAAGCTCTTGATTTGGAGGAGTCATTATCATTATCTGATCATCATACTACTCGATCTAATCACCAATTTGCCTCTAAGAGTGCATTGGAAATTTTGAGGGAAACCGTGCGAATTCTTCGGTATAATCTATCGGGATTTTTGGCAATAGCAGCTGTGCTCATTTGCCCTGTTTCTGCCGTTCTGTTGTCTAATATGTTAGTGGATCAGCAGATTGTGAAGAGAATTACGATTAGACTTCTGTTGGTTGTTAAGTCTAGTGGACTTCCTCTAAAGCCTTTTGTCAGACAGTCCTGCCAAAAATTCTCCGAAATGGCTATTTCGACTGCTATGTGCTTCCCTTTGTTCATCACATTTCTGTTGATGTCTAAAGCTGCGGTTGTTTACTCAGTTGATTGTACGTATTCCAGAAAAAAGTTTGATGCATCCAAATGTTATGTTATAATTACCAAGATTTGGAAAAGGATTGTTTCGACTTATCTGTGGGTTTGCACGGTGATTGTCGGTTGCCTCACATTGTTCCTTGTGCTTCTTGTTGCTGTGAGCAGCTTGTTTTCTTTAATTGGGTTATCAGCGGATTTGAATGTGTACTGCGCAATTATAGTGGGCCTTGTCTTCTCGGTCTGTTTAGCGAACGCTATTATAATTTGTGATATTGCTATTGTCATCTCAGTATTGGAGGATGTATCGGGGCCTCAGGCATTGCTGAGGTCGAGTGTACTTATTAGGGGCCAGACTCAAGTTGGTCTCTTGATATTTCTTGGTTCTACAATTGGGACGTCATTTGTGGAGGGTTTGTTTGAGCATAGAGTGAAGACACTAAGCTATGGAGATGGGTCTTCAAGGATATGGGAAGGGCCACTTTTGGTGCTTATGTATTCATTTGTGGTGCTTATTGATACCATGATGAGTACAGTTTTTTACTTCAGTTGCAAATCTTACAGTTTGGAATCTTCAGTCAAAGAATGTCAACCAGTTTTAGAGGCCTTGACTATTTCCCCTGTGTCATCGGAAGTTCAGTAATATCATATTATTAGTCGACTTAATGCCCAAATAACTTATACAACAAGAAGTTGGGATACGCAATGAAAAGTTGGCATTTTATTGCTAACATTTTACTTTTAGCTCGTCAATGGGGAGTGGATAAGTGTATTGATTGGTACCTTTTTCATTTAAGGTATTATGGCTTGGGGGAAATTTTTCTATAGTTCTGAACCTGGCGTTCAACTTAAAGATTATTCTACATTTCGCAGCTTTTACTTTGGTCTGCAAATGGCAACTGAAGGATGCATCCAAAAGCTTGGTAAATGCAACTTTGATGGAATTTTTTATTTTTGGGAAGAATTTTAGACATCTCAGTTCAATACCCTGTAGCATTTTATTATATGATAGCAATACAAATTAATTAAAGCTATTTCACTCTTGTTTGTTCTCATATATGTTTCTGGTAGTACTTGTAAGATTTGGCCCTTGGAAGCCAACCAAATATGATTGGATAATTAATTGGAATTCGGTAACAGTTAATAATGGATAGTTTAAGGCAACTTTTCCAATGAAGAAAAAGAAGCTGAAGCTGATGTTATTCTAGGAGCGTGTTTGTGCGTGTGAGCTTAATAGACGAAAAGTATTTACGAAAGTTAGATTATACTCATTGTTTAATGGTAGCCTGGGAACAAGATGAAATAGTAACTTGCGCAGTTTGTTGAAAACCAAATATTGTTGAGTATACTTGTCAAAAATAAAATATAATAGTATATTTTGTTTCGATCAGAGGTCTTTATGTTTGTGATTTGCTTCCATGTAATTATTCTAGGCGTTATTAGTTACTTGACGAGTTTGCAAATAAAATAGTTTTAAGTTGTTTCTTTAAGAAGTTTTTCTGCTTATGATTTTCTTTCATTTAATTCTTCAAAGCCTTCTCTGTTATGATAATTTTCATTGAGTTTACTTGGTTGCTTGAGCTAACCTGGTTGTAGGAAGATTTTCCAAACCAGTTGTGTTTGGAATAAAGTATGGAGAGACATGTAGCCAGCCTAAAGTCGCAGTAGAAGGAACTGATTATTCTTCTTAATACATTGAATTGTCAGTCAAGAGCTAACTATTTTGGTTAAACATAACCCTAACTCATGATGGCATGTACAAATTGTAGATGACATGCAGTTATTATTTGTTCATAGTGATCAACATTCTGAAAAAGAAGCAGGACATTCCTAATTTGGTGAAAGTTGATCCTAGTTTAGTAATCAACTTGTAGTTACCTTGAGTGTCCTGTTTGTTTAACATCGAGTCTGCTCTGTTGATGGTTGTGCTGGTATATGCTTTTGTATGAAGCTTCAGTGTGAGGTCTCACTGAGTTGTACTCTTCTAGCCTTGATTACTTAGACAAGTCCTGCTATTTTTAAGTTTCTCATTCGTATATTTCTTCCTTTTTGAACGCATCTTTTTACATGTTAACAATATTGTTCATCTGCTCAACCTATTGTTCTGCTGATGGTGATCAAAGAAACTGGCTTCACTAGCAGAAACATCTTGGTTTAGCAGTTTAGGTGATAACTTCCAATTAATGCACATCAGCCCATCTCAAGTTGCAACAGAGTTGGCAAGCAGTGAAGAAAACTCATGATTGACATCTGAGCAAAAACACTTATATCTGCTCTGAGTGCTCTCATTAGCAGCATGGAATGGATCTGACAAAGTTTAACAAATGTGAGGACTTTATCTGGTGTATAATGTAAGATATTCCCTTCTTTTTTGATTACCTTTTAAACATTACTGATTTGATAATTAGAGCATTTCTTTCCTAACCTGCGAATTCTGGCCCTGCTGATGAGTAATTTATCTTATTGCTAATGATGGTGGTGACTGGTGAGCTAGAATATTATGGTGATTTGTAAAATTGTTTCATGTGTTTATTTTTATTTTTACAATTTGGTTCACGTTGTTTTGAACTTTTTCAATGTCTTTTTTTAATACTACTAATAATTTTGTTACCTCTATCCATTAGAATTAGATTAGAAACTGAACACGCATGAAGACTTTTTTTATATTCGAATTACAATATTCCTCCGTACTTTTAGCCATGTTTTCAGTATGTGTGTGTGATCGATTGCACTACAAAAAATAAATGAAAACACCGTGAAGAACATTGCAAACATTATTATACATATCTAAATGGATCAACCGATCAAGGTTTGGAAATTAGTCCTCCTAAAATTTTAGTCTAAATAAATATTTGTATTATCGAAAAATAAGTTTACCTTCAATTATGTTAAAAACATTTCATCATGCCTCTCAAATCCTTACAATTTATGAATTGACTTGATACAGTTTTTTACTTGGGAGGAAAATGTGCAGACATATAATAAAGTCCATATGTTCCAAAACATAAGAATAATTTTGACTAAAGTCAATTTAAAATATTTTTAAATTTTAAGCTGATGTAATTTAGTGAAATATAACAAATATTATAATTAATAAAATTTATAATATTCATAATTGCATTATATTTTTTGAAAAAAAAATCATATGAACTTGACATTTTAAAATTTTTCAAAATAACTCAAAAAAAGCCAAAATAGAAAATATTTTATTTGTTTTTTGTCAATTGAACAAAATGTATATAAAAATAATAATTTATATATATATATTAATTAATTAATTATTTATTTTATTTTTCCTCCTATTGAATTTTCTCATGGAATAATTTGTCTGGGTAGATAATGGGACTGAAATGTAAAATTGAACCTCGTATCTTTTGTATAATCCTTTTTTACAATTATTTTTTTTAAGTAACTCACCTTTCAAGTTATATAAGTGGAGTAGGCTTAAATATGATTTAATATCTTAAATTATAAGTTATATTTTATTTTAATGATTCATTTTTTAATTTTGTCAATTAAATGATTGAATTATTTTTTATTTTCAATTCCACTCAATTGAGACTGCCACATCTGAAATTACTGATATGGCTGTTTGAGTTCGGCATAGTTGAGCTGATGTGTAACTAAAAAAGAGAAAGAGTATTTTTAATATCTATTTAAATATTTATTATATATTAAAGGGCAAATTCGTCAAACCCCTTTATATTAATTGTTTTATAATAGAAAGAATAAAAGAAATGCTTAACCAAACAAATTGTTCGAATCAAATCAGATCTGGAGTTATATTGCAGTAGAGTGTTTTGATGATCATGAGCAAGTTACTTCGCCTCAATATCAAGTGCTTGTGAGTACTATACCTTCCACTCCCCTCAGATCTAGCTGTACTCAATTGATCACTTTGAAACCATCGCCTTCATTGCAACCGATTGCGCCATTATCGGAGTCAACGACGTCATCGTCGGGTCTCTTTTTCTTCCCTTTAATCAGGTCTTTTCTTCTTATTTTTTCATTCTTCCAATTTCAATTTTTCCCCAATGCATGTATGGATGTATAGATCTTGGGTCTATATATTTTTTACCGGTAAATTATGAATAATGGTGATAGTAGCGGGTCTCTATGATCAAAATGGTGTTTTGATTTTGCTAGCTAATATATACTTGTATAGATTTTGGGTTCGAAGGCGGTGATTTGTTTTTAAATTATAGATGTGTTTTAAATGTAATAAAATTCCTAAAAATATTTTATCTCTCTTTCTTGGCTGGAGCTTACTTATACACTTGATTTCTTGGATGGAGTTTGATCGATTTCTGATGGTTTTAGCAAGATCGGTCCATGAAAGCTTGCAAGGAATAATATGTCGCAAAAAGAGCAAATATAGTCAATTTCGAGTGGCCTAGAAATCCTAGCAATTGCATATTTAAAAACGATGCCATCACAGAATATCATCTAAATCTCAGCATTCCAGAAGCTTCGTGAAATGAAAAAGCTCCGGATGATTTTGGATAATCCTTAAACACTACATATTGAAATCTAGGGCTTTGAATTTGATCCAAAAGAGTAAAATCTGGATCACAGAAATTTTGATTCGAAAACAATGGAGTATTAGAAAGATTGGATCTTTTTTACAAACCCACGACCCCACCAGACCTAACATAAGATAAATCTCAACAATTATTGAATACGAGTCAAAATATTTGAAGATACTCATTCTTTTCTATTATTTAAGTCGTTTTAAAATATATTTTTTTATAAGGAAGCCGTGTTTTTTTTTTTGTTTTCAGCTAAAACGAAGTCATTTTTGACTGATTGTGTAAAAAAATAATTACAATGCTGTGTATACTCATTTTTCCCTTTTTATAATATAAGACGTTTTATATGTATATAAAAGAATTTTTTTTATTAAAAAATAAAGTAATTAATAGGAATGAGGAAGAGTAATTATTAATTAACTCAGAGATAATAATAAAAAAAGGATTATATTTTACTATGTGTGATTTCTTAATGTGTCGATTATATTTTAAAAGTCATATAAGTATAAAGTAAAAGGAAGGATTTATTGTATATTGCATATCGAGGGAAGAAGTTCTTGAATTATGAGTATTGACCGCTCTAGTGGAGAGAGAGAGAGAAAACTATACAAGGTATGTTCATACTCGCTTCTCATGTTTACTACTTGTTTTGTTACCTTAACTTTTTTTTTTTCAATTATTATACTTTGTAGAGTCAAGGTTATGCTATTGTCTGTGAAACCGTGTTATGGAAGTATGCCCATCAAATGTTCGATGGAATGCCCTGACCAGAATATGCTTAATTTATTGTCCAACACCTCTAATGGGAAAAAAGGCCACTGCTTGTTGCCTTGTATGGCTCTCTGTTGCAATTGTGTGCCTTTTAACATACTAAACTTCTATCCAGAACATAAGGTTGTCCAGATATGCACAAAATATATCAATTTGCATAAACATGTCCATAAATACAATGGTAAATTTTGGGAATTTTAGGAAAAATTAAATAAAACCAACTCTAACTGGTATTGGGTTATACCCGTTTGATATAGTATTAGCCAATCCGTACTGCTTCTTACTGATGAACATCCCTAGGTATGAATATACCTAAAGATAATAGCACCTGCACAAAGTCCAGATACGTCAAGAAGTAGTGCAATAACACTCGCTCTTTAGAATTATTAGGTTCATCTGGTAGTATGATATAAAATTTGGCTATTTTACCAGTTTTTTAATGATTTAATCCCTAATGCTTTAGCTTCAATGAGTTTATAACCTTTTTACTTTTACTTTTATATGTATATTACGTTCCTTTGATGAGTGGTTGGTCTGTATTTTCTCATTTGATTACCTCATGTGGTAGGCCTGACATGGATAAGTTTCGGCAAGAAAAAATCCAAAGATTTGAGGAATTTGTTGATCTTCGCCTAAAACCTGATCTTGTACGAGCCATAGGTGAACGGTATGGGTTTGACTCAGTGATGCTTACTGAACTTTACTTATTGCCACCTCAAACTGTATTTACCTATTGCGGAGGCAATTAAAAAATCTGCCTGAGTGGGAATATTACTTATCTCTTTTGCAGTTATCTAATATGCAGTGAATCATTGTTGCAGCTGCCTTTATGTGTGGCCTGTAGGATGCTAATTGTGTGTTTGCTTATGGTCTGCTTGGTTACTGCCTGATCTTATGATAAATAATGGAAAGTCAACAGATGCAAATCGATTAGCGTATGTTAGAATCTTGACGCACAGAAACCACTCCTAGGCCATTTGAATCTCTTGGGAACCGACTCGAAGAAGTGAATATCAGTTTCTTACTTTATTCTTTTCTTTTAATTTGGACGCGTTGGGGAAACTCTAGGAATTTCAGACTATATAATTCAAGTGATTTTGTTATGCTCTATAAGTGTTTCCCTTTATTTCTTCAATATATGTGTGATATTATATACATGTATATATTTTCTTTAATGGAATTACATAACAAGATATATAATAATGTATATATTTTTTCTGACATTAATGTATATATTTTAAACATAAGATAAAACTTAACCTTTCCCCAATATTTCATATCCTGGATTCTTGAAAACGGCTTGTCTGAATCATTTTGTGCATGTTTCCTATTTCTGTGCTTCTAGAGAAGAATAGTCTGTCTCAAAAAAGTATCGCTAAGCATTAAGCACAGATTGACTTCACAAGCTCTTAAAGAGAAGTCAATAATGACGAAGCAGGAAGAATATGTGCATATCTGACCTTTCCTAATAGTAGCCTTTCTTGACTGATTTGTTGAGTTGGGCTTAAGAACTCTAAGACTCTCTTTTAGTTTGTCTGTTATGCAACCTAATTGCTTTTCATTTATTTTGCAGGGACAAGATCTTTGAGCAACAAAAAACTTTGTATCCTTCTCTTTTACTATTTATTTATATTTCCATGTATAAAAAATTTCTCTTTGATTTCTTATGAAGTTGTTAAAATAATTGAAAGTTTCTGTTTGTAACTGCTTTTACTTGACCATGAACACTTGTAGCTCCGACCTTAAAAGAAATATAGAGAATTTGGAGAAGAATAGCGTAACCAGTCTGAGGACATTGGTCAATCTTGGTTCTGAAGTTTATGTGCAAGCTGATGTGTATGTATTGAACATTTTAACTTTCCTAGTTTGCTTTGCTATAAACAAGCATATTCTAGTTATTAAAGATATGGGAATCAGTAGCCACTAATCTTAATTGTTTGCATTGCTTTATCTTATTTAGCTTCTTCACCCCTTCTACTTGGAATTAAGGATAATGGTTCTATAATTATGTAATCCGTTGTCTATATTCTTCCAATCCATTTCAGGCATGTTCTTACTTCTTACTGCCATGTTGTAGAAATTTATATGTTGTGCTTACCACCCAAGCTTTTATATGTTGTAGAAGAACTCCCTATAGTAATTTTTTTTCCTGGCTAGCAGTCGTACTAATTCTTCCTTAGTGAATTATTTATATCCATCTTTCTATTTTGTGAGAAGTTGGTTTCGTCATTAGTGGTTGTTTCCTTTCTTTCCTTCTTACCTTGAATTGACAATTATTAATGGTTGTGGCGTGTTTCTGCATGTTACAGGCCGGATACAAGACGCATTTTTGTAGATGTTGGACTAGGATTTCACGTAGAATTCACTTGGCCTGAAGCATTAAACTATATATCGGCAAGAGAAGAAAAGTTAACCAGGTTAATCCCACTTCTTGTTTTCACCCTTCTCTCTTGAAGAATATTGCACTTGTCTAACCAAGTTGTAATTGGGAAGTGCGTTAGCGTGTTGTGGCATTGATTTGATTGCCCATTAGCACATGTATGTCAAACTTGTGCAAACTAAGCAATTGCTCCTTTCTTCTCCTCTGAACTCTTTGTTATGTTCCTTATTCCCTTTTTATATAAAATATTTATGATTTGATTTCTGCTGGATCCTACCCTGCAGGCAAATAGAGGAGTATACTAGCCTGATTGCATCAATCAAAGCCCTGATCAAGACGGTATGTTTACTTTCTGATCATCCCCTTCCCCCAAAAAAAAAAAAAAAAAATAAAATAAAAATAAAGAAGAAGCCTGCATCTCCCTTTTTTCTAGGTTCCTCAATCCCACAAACATCTTCTTTAGAGGTGGATCTAGGAAAGATTGCCACTTGTACTTAAAAGTGATGGTCTCAGCCAAGACATGCTGTTCTTCCTTAAAAGTTTAATAATACTGGTGTATGGTATTCAGTATTTAAAATGTTGAAGGGATCTGATCAGTAACGCTATTGATGAATATTGGATATTCATGTCAACATTTTGAAGTTGTTAAATTTGGATGTTTAATGGCGAACCATCATGGATGAATAGACCTGGACAATGGACATATGACCCTTCTTGTGACATTCATTTTGTTGGGATGACGTGCAGGTTTGTGAAGGAATACGAGAGCTGCTCCAAATACCAGCAGAATGATCTTACCGAAGTTTACTTTATTGATGACATTGTAAAGCCCATCAAAGATAGATTGTTTATATATTTTCTTTTAAATTTGAGGATAAGCTATTGCCCGGTGTTGAGTGGGTCGAATACAACCTTAAAGCCACTTACCAATTGGGGCAATCCTTTATGTAAGCTGGACTTGGTGGTGAAGTTACTTTGGGCCCAAAAACATTAAAATGCCATTTCTCCCAACACTTGGCCTACAGGTTATAGACCACACTGGAGGTGGAGAAACACAAAATTCGGAAAGAAGAGAGAACAGAAGTCGGATACGGGCTTAATACAATTCAAGTGATGGGAGAATGGGACGGAGAAATTGGACTCGGGGACTATTTGACTCCGAATAAAAATTTGTGGACAAACTATTATATTTATTTATACTTGACACTACTTACTGAAAATACGATCTCAGTATAATTGTCTAAATGGTGAAATTATTTAATCTTTCAAATAATATGATATTATATTTCATCTTAAACAAAGACGTGATTGATTGAGATTTTTTAATCTTAAAGATTAAATAAATTTTTTTTGCAAACAAGAGTGGAGTGGGTTAAAAACTGGCTTGAATTTTGGAATTGGAGTGATCAACTGACAATGATGATTATGATTTCAAATTGAAATTGATGAGACTTAACAACAGAGAACAAGTACTATTATATGTTTGTTTGTTTTAATACAACTAGTACTCTAGTATATATTTTGTATTGTAAATGTAAAAATGGATGGACTATGAAGAACAATAAAGTATAGGAAAATTTGTACCACTAAATATGTATGAGGATTGGATTGATGGGTCAGGTTTGGTACTAATCCAATCCAGATCCAGTCAGTCGAATCTTTTCAAAAGTTAGTTTCAATGGAGTACTAAATATGTGCTGAAAGGAATAGTAATCATTTATTCCTATCCCCATAATTTGGCCTAAAATTACCGTTAAGTACTTGTTAAAAGAAGAAAAGGTTGAGTTGCTAGCTACTCTATTAGAATAAGTAAAATGTAAAAATGATCCATGTATTATAAAAGGTAGTATTTGGATATTGTGTCCTTTTTTTTAGTTAATGTAAAACGATTTTTTTATTATTTGAAAATTTGAATTTTGAACTATATTGTGTCATGTGTCGTTAACATGTCAATTTAACATCTTTTGGTTAAAAATATTATCCTCTTAAGATTTGAACTTAACACCTCATACTTCTAACACTAACAAAACATTAATTACCAACTAAACTAAGAATTAATATTATTTTTTTAAAATTATTACTAGCACTAATAGTATTAATACAACTTTATTAGTTATTAATAATATTATTAATAAGTTGTTAATAAATAATAATTCTATTTAACATGATGTTGTTTACTTGGATAAATACTTATAATATATTATCTTAATAACATTACTTATTAGATATTAATATATATTAATGGTATTAGTAACATTAATACTCTAATAGCATTGCTCTTATAATCTACATTAATGTTTAAAAATGAACCTTATTTTTTAATTTTATTTTAACAAAAATAATAATTGAAGTAATGTATGCTAATAACAATAATTTATGATAATAACAATAATACAATAGTTATAATAAATAAATAATTTAATCTTGTCACCACATATTTTGTTAAAATAATAAGTAATTTATTTATTCAATATATAGTTATATATAAGTAATGAAGTTGAAGAGGTATAATTAATAGAATAATAAATAAATAAACAAATAATAAAAATATTAAGATGACCCTTATTCGCGGTTCCTACAGGAGAAACTAGACAAATAGAAAAAAAAATTTTAATTTATCTTTTTCTTTTGTCAAAATTATCTTATTTTTCATTAGCATTAATGTATATTAATAATAATAATATTGTAAGTATATTGATATTATTAATAACATTAATATATCTTAATATCTAATAAGTAATATATTATTAATATAATATATTTTATATTTAGCTAAGAAGTAAAATCATGTTAAAGTGAATTACTAATAATTAATAAGTTATTACTAACATCTTATTAATAATATTACTAATAACTAATAAGTTATATTAATATTATTACTATTAGTAATAATTTTTTAAGAGATAACATTAATATTCTTAACTTAGTTGATAATTAAATGTTTTGTTAATTTTGAGATTGGGGTTTTAGGTTAAAATCTTGACAAAATAATTTTTTTTATCTTAAATATGTTAAATTGATGTGTCAATATGTCATGTGTACAAGTCAAGCTACATGACACAATATGGTTCACAATCTAAATTTTCATATAAAAAATGTGCAATATCCAAATACCCCTAAAATACAGGGCTACTTTTGTATTTTACGCCCATTAGTGTGTGTGTGTGTGTGTGTGTATATATATATATATATATATATATATATATGTGTGTGTGTGTGTGTGTGTGTGTGTGTGTGTGTGTGTGTGTGTGTGTGTGTGTGTGTGTGTGTGTGTGTGTGTGTGTGTGTGTGTGCGCTGATCTCTCTATTCCAGCTTAATTCTTCGAAAAAAAGAAAGAATAATGTTACTATCACATAAAAAAGGATCACATAATACTCACATACACACTCATGCATACTGTGGGCCTTCGCCTGATATATGGGGCCCGCAGTACGTATGTGTGTGTATGTGAGTATTATATAATTTTTTTTATGTAATAGTAGCATTATTTAAAAAAAAAACATTCGACTGAAGCTCCCCCACAGTCACGAGAGCATATCCTCTGTCCCCAAATTTCTTATTCCCCTTGTGTCCCACCACTTAAATTTTGACATATGTCCTTTTATTTAATTTTAGAATTAATTAATGTTAAGTAAGAAATTATGTGTTAAAATTTAAGTGGAGGGACACAAGGTAACAAAAAATTTGGGGACAGATGATCTGCTCTCCACAACCACAGCCCCACATGGCATCATGGCATGAGCTATCCCGGGCAATAAACAATAAAATGATTACTTATTTATTTATCAAATGTAATAATTTACTAAAGGGAAAAAGTTTTTGATATTTTCAGTCAAACCCTGAATTCACCCTTCCAGGATTAATGCAAAAAGTAGTAGTACTCCCTCCGTTCCTTAATATAGGTCGTTTTAGAGTTGTGCATAAGTATTAAGGTAATGATTGTATAATATTAACTATAATATCAATTGTCTATATTGCCCTTGTATTGAAAGAAGAGTTTGTTATTTATTGGACAAAAAATAGTGAGAGAACCAAAGTTACATTTAACACTTGGGGTAATATTGGAAACTAAGCAATTAATGCTTACTTGAAATTCTCAATCGACTTATATTAAGTAGCAAAAACATTTATCTAAAATGACCTATATTAAGAAACGGAGGATGTGACGCCCCCAAAATAGGTCAATTCCATCCAACCCATTTTGAGTCGCCAAATACATGGTACAGAAATAACTACAACTTTATTATTACAACATATAAACTGTGAGTTTAAATACAGATATTGCCATCTGAACAATATCCACACGCAAATAAATCCCCATCATAATTATTGATACATTATTTTACAAAAATGGTGAGGACTACTAAACAACTCTCTCTAGAACCTTCATTCCATATCCCGACTAGTACTCGCTACATTCTCGCCTCCTGAGAAGAAAAATGGAACAAAAAGAAAAAGGGTGAGCTCAACTAGCCCAGTAAAGAATATTATGACTAAGATAATAAATAACAAATTATCGTTAGTCTCCAACAGGGAAAAATCTAATAGAATACAATAGACAACCAGTTTTAAATCAACAACTGCAGCGAAAACAACAATTCATTAGAAGAGTTAAGTAGAGAATGCAAACTACTATTTTCTATATATGAATTTAAAAGTTCATCGTTGATATTTTATCCCTGTAACATCAATCAATATATATCTGGAATCAAATATTTATCTTTGCACTACAGGCCAAAGATATTCATCAGTTGGTCACGTTCATCTAAACACCTGTTCATCTTTGCACTACGGGCCAAAGATATTAATCGATCATTATGTTCATCTCAACACTGCTTCATCTTTTGCGCTACGAGCCAAAGATATTCATCAAGAAATCATTCATCTTTGCACTACAGTGCCAAAGATATTCATAATATATCATCATTTAGGTACGAGGATGATGAAAAATATTTTAAAGAAAACGAATCCAAGGAAACAAAAGAACGAGTATTAAGGATTCGTATTTTAAACAATCCAAGTTCAAAAATACTTCATAAGGATTCAGAGTGGAGTAAAATTCAAGAATGATCAAAACATGGATACAATCAAAGCTAGTATCCATAATAGATATTTTGAACAAAAAGAAGAAATTTTATTTTTCTAATGAATAAGGTCAGATATCGTGAATAGTGCCAGATATCGTGAATAGTAACTCAGACACCAAAAGATAGAAATTTCACAAAAAAACATCTTCACGCTTTAAGTGAATAGTACTTTCGTGAGTAGTAACTTCGTGAATAAGAACTCATGAATAGTAACTCGTGAATAAGAACTCGTGAATAGTAACCTCGACATGAAAAAGTTCTAAATTTGATAAAAATTTTCAACCAATATTTCGGCATAATGATATTGAAGAAATAATATCATTTTTAAATAAAATAACATCCCTTACCTCGAAAGACAATACTTTTAGTTGAAACACCGGATATAGGCTATGACTTGAACTTGCACCGTATAGCAATACTCAAAGTATACTCAAAATACTCACAAGAATACGCTCGATAGTATAGAGAGAGAAAACTTCAGTTTCTGGTGTGATTTTCAATTCTAACCTAAGCACCCTATTTATAGAAAAATGCTTAGAACACCAAAGTAGAAAATTTAATATAATAATATTATATATATTACAAATTCTCTACGCACATTTTGACAACCGATTTCAAATTTATCTTGCACATGCTAGGGCTGCCCACAAAACAAAAAAAAACGTTTTTCCTATTTTAAATATTTTAAACTTCCAAAATTAATTATTTGAGACTTAACTTCAATAATTCATAATAAATAGCCCTTTTCATCAAAATTCGAATCTCAATGCGTATTTTTATAGGAAATTCAATTCTCTACAACTTTGCGAAGAAAGTTTTTCCAAATTCCAAACAAAAATTGACCTAAATCCGAAACAGGCGATTTTACGAAATGCTATAATCAAATTTCAAATCGATAATTGTGTCCACCAACACACAAAATATGTGTTAAACATTTAATACCACAAAAATACTCTTCCTCCTCATATACTCATATATTCCACATTCATTATAAAAATATCACCGTTATTATATATTATTAAAATAATATATTTAAATGAATTATTTTATTAGAAAAAGATAAAATATTAATTTTCAACAATTGTCACATTAAAAATTTTCTCCATCTATATCCACATAAAATCAATATTTTCCTCATCATATAAATCAATAATTAATTATTCACAAATAATATTACAAAATCACAGTCTTCGCAACCAAAGTAGCTTTAGAGAAAGAGAGGGCTTTCCAATAAGGATCTCTCCTTATTGGCCGCCAGCAATTAGGTGACCAAACCTCTCCTTAGATGTAACTTTCTAGATATTGCCAATAATGTTATCCAATAATATTATTCGGATAATATGAATTATTGCTCGATAATGAAAAATACCGTGTGTAATGACAATTTATTGAAACAACAAAATATAAAATATCAATGCAAAGAATTATTGAATCAATAAAATAAAATACTTGAGCGAAGAATTACCGTAATAATTATTGAGTAGTGCCTTCTTACGTAAGAATCAATAATAGGTGCAATACTGCAGTGCTTCTTATTCAACAACACGTATTAGTGTGTGTTTTAACCACCGGTATTCTAACAATAATTCAGTAATAACTATCTTGTTATTTATAAACAACTTATATTTGTCGTTTTCTTCATCCAATCGTTTTTCCGTTATGGGGCCCACAAAAAGACGTGTCAGTCGTTTAATATTCCCTGACAAGATCTGAATATTCCACGACCAAATGAATATTCTCCGACAATAATGAATATTTTATAACCATTTGCTTATTCGAAATATTTGCGTATTTTACCCATAACTATCCACATTAATCAAATCAACCCTTACTATTTCAAAATAACAAATAGAGGAAAATAAATTTCATTTATTAATAATTTGGGGTCTTACAGAGGAAGTACTATATAGCCTAATAAAGGGGTAAAAATGTTGAAGTACCCCTTCGCCCCCACCAACCGGTCACCCTCTCGTGGGCGTCTGAAGGCAAGAAAGTAGGAGTTCCTATATGACCGAATTTACAAAAGCATTTCCAAAGTAACCTACCTTCTTCGATCATTTTCAATCTAACCTCATTTATTGTTTATATTCCAAATTTTCACTTATTAAATATTTTTACATACTTTTCATATGTACATATATTATTACTAAAATATATATTTATATATACGTATATATATTAATTATTTAAAACTAAAATATATTTAATCAATTAAATTAATATAAAAATTTAAATTATCTATTTGATCATTTACTGAAATAAAATAATACTAAACATTTAATTAAATATTTTTTAAATTAGACAACAAATAAAAATTGAAAATAAAAAAATCTTAGTTAAAAAATAATAAAAAAAGAACATACTAATAATTAAAAAAAAGACATATTAATTAAAATAAAAACATTATTATCATAATTTTGATAATTATTCATGAACATTTTGAGGACATCGTTGACTACGTCTGTTGTGACCCTCTTGTCCGCATTTTCCACAAACTCTGGCATTTCGCGAATTATCCATTTCGATTCGATATCTGACTGACTCAATTCCCCTCGACCACGTTTATTTTTCTTTTTTCTCAAATTCTCATCAGGTATGAGAAGACCATATCTCTCCCACTCGTGTGCTATTGGAAATGTCCAATAAGCTTGATTGGGTATTGGATGAAATTCATATTGCCACATCTCATATAGAGTTGTCAAATTATGATATGGTTCAATGTATTGTTTCCAATCAAGATTGCATGTCAAACAACCAGCAACTATATGTGAACATGGAGAGTGATACATGTTCCATTTTCCATGAGTCTGAAATACCCTTATGCAGATCTACAATATGTTTGTTGCCACCTTTCCAAGATCCCTTATTTGTTTTGTATCGTGCAGTAATTATCTCGAATACACCTCTCTGTTCATGGTATGGGATGATCTTGTGTGCTGATGCCTTCCGCTCAATGTTTTCGAAAAGCTCTCTTGATTTCTTGCAATACGTATGCCCATTTTGAATGTCGCTTAAAGTCCGAGTCGTCTTTTCCATGACTAATTTTTACAGAGCGGTAATATATATACTCCACCATCGATGTGATCGGTAAAAACGAAGCGGATCTTAAATTTCCATTGAAACTTTCGATCATATTTGTTGTTGCACGACCATAGATATCCTCCATCATGAGACATAGTCCACATATCTAATGGAATATTTCAGAGCCATTTTTCAACTTCGAGATTAAGCTCTTTTATTTTCATCATTCTTTGCCTCAAACTTCCTCACTTGAGAAGTATTTTTCACCATCCAACATAGCATCTTCGGATGTAAACCGGAAAAGTTGAACTAAAATTGTCATGAACATGTAAAAGACAATAACGATGTATACCCATGTCACCAAATTGAAGCCATTCTCGCTTCTCTTTTCATTGCTTCAATGATTCCTAATGCATGACGATCCAAATTATGCACACACCCTTTCTAGTCCGACATATACATATCTTCAAGGCGGCGTAAGAACCAAGACCAGTTGAGGTCGTTTCTTCATTAACTAACCCGTAAGTTAGTGGATATTGGTGGTTATTTGAGTCAAATCCCATTGCAACCAACAACTTTCCATTATACCTTCCTTTCGAAATGTGCCATCAATACGTATAATCGGTCGAGTATGTTGCCACCCATCCGCCATTGGTTTGAATGCCCACCACACACGATTGCGGTGATCGATGTGTTTGTATCCTACTGACTTTACTTTCAATCAAGCACTTGTACCGGATTAAAGTGTATCAAAGCTCAAAAATTTAGGAAGTTTTGAGTAAGAATTAATCCAATCACCATACACATCCGATATTGCTTTTTGTTTTCCCATCCACGCCTTTTCAGAATTCAATATGATACTTGTACATTCACTGTGATTTGCTCCCTGATGTTACTGACTTTTATGTATGGACTTTCCGTGACCTAAAATATGAAAATATAAAATAGTAACTAATAACCCAATAAAAAATGATGAATTCATAAGACAATTAATTGATAATCTTACTTGTTGTTTTATGGTATTTGCAATCAACCTCGAGCTAAGCTTTTTGTGGTCTCTCTGAATTGTTCTCAAAAGACAATTGTGTACAGCAAGTAACTTAGTGATTTCAAAGTATCCACATCGTTTCTTTTTTATAACCCGAATTCTCCATGGACATTCACCACGATTTTTTTGCTTCAAACAATGTTGTACTCTTTCTTGACACGATAATTTCTGGAATCACTTATGTGACTTGCTTTTATTGCATCTATAACACTTTCTTTATCTGCAAAACATTTACCTTCAAATAGATCATCGCTAAGCGGGTTGAAATTGGGAAAATCACCTGAATTATCAGTGACATTGTTGTTAGTAATCTCCTCTGTTGTGAACCATGGCGCAGTAGGAATATGTCCTTCAACATCAACCCTAGCACTTTCATGAATATTATCTCTTTCCTCGTTATCAGTACTTGATGAATCGGAGTCATCCAGATCGTCATTATCTGTTTCACCACTATCTGTATCTTGACAAGAGATGAAATCATCAGCACCACTTAGATTGTAAATTGCATTAGATTTTGCTACTTCATTGTCTGCAGGTTCATGTGAATAACGACTATTTGAGTTAAAATCAGCTCTAGGCTCATTTGTGTAACTGGGACCAGCATTTGTATAATTCGGACCAACATTTGTGTAACTCGGACCAACATTTGTATAATGACCTTGCATATCTTGAAATTCAAATGGATTAAAATCTTCAAAACGATTATTATTTTGGGACATAAAATTTTCATATCCAGAGTAATTGTGTTGGTTATCTGAAAAATTATCCATCTGTAATTAAACAAAACAAAAACAAATATTAGTAAGAAGTACCAAATACATAATATACAATAATAGTATATATTTTTCAAACTTAGAGATCGAGAAGAAACTAACGAACCTTGATTGGTGTGTTTTGATTGGCTTCATAGTTCAAAATATATATAGACATGAAAATTTAGAATAATAATTGAACACAATAATATTTTTCATTTATTAAATAGTTGATTGACAATACAATATTAAAGCTTGAAATGACAAATCGATAATAAAGCAATGTATTATTCAAAAATTTTCAAAAATAGATTATTCGTAATCAAAAAATGATATTTTTACAGATTATACTATTCATCGTGTATTAGATTTGACAATTCATGAATAAATTATTTTTCTAATTTAATTTAAAATTTTCATATATATAAATATAAGTGTACAAGATAATATTTTATAATATTTAAAATTAATTTTAGAAATTTAAATTATTTAATATAATATAATATTTAAATAAATATATTATATTATATTATATTATATATATATATACAATTATATATTTATATGTAAATATATATAAATATATACAAAAAATTTATGCTGAAATAGGAATATAAAACAGTAAATGAGGTTAGATTGGGAATGATCGAAAAAGGTAGGTTACTTTGGAAATGCATTTGTAAACTGGGTCAGATAGGGAAGACTTAAGTGACTATATATATATATATATATATATATATATATATATATATATATATATATATCCACATTAATTTATTATTCTTTCCTATCCTTCTACTACTTGACCCATCGACTCTTATATATGGGTTACACTTTTTTTTATGGGGCCAAGTTGCAGCTAGCTAGCTATACGTATTTGCATGCAACTCACTTGCTTCAATACGCAAGACCATAACAACAATTTAAATCAATTTCACTATATATTAATTTGCGAGGGCAGAATAAATTTTAAGAAAGATGAAGAAATATGTGACTTATTAGATATATTTGATTCCACGTACGTTAATATATTTCCCGAGTTTGTTTTCTTCCACTTGGTAACCCTATTAATTTTCATTTTTATTGGGGAACAAGTTTTTTTCTAATTTCTTTACATGCATAAGCTTTATAGAACTAATTTCATGCATTCAAGGTAAAACTAAAGTATGGACAACGTACGTACTGACTTTGAGAATTATACATATGTACAAATGCTACAACTAATTAATATCAGCAGTAAAACATGAGCTTCTTTACATTCTCACTTTGTTTTGGTAGAGGGGCTGCCTCCGGAGGGGTGGCACGGGAAATAGTATTAGAGCTTGTCCTCGAATCTGAACGTTCGAGGTACAGGCTGCCCCTGTATGCCGCAAGGTGGGCATAGTAAGCTGGGGGCACCAAGGAAACAGGCTTGGTACACCTCACAAATGTGTAGCAAAGATTGTATACTAACTTCTGAAGTTCATCGGAAGTGAACTGATTTTCATCCCACAGCACATGATAATGAGTCGGTCGGCTAGTTCCTTTCGCACCCCAATGGCTACAAAGATAGAAATCGAATTCCCTTGGGTGAGTAATTATGGTGTCCACAACTGTTCCTGGGGGAACATTTTCATCGCAGAACTGGCTACGAGATGAAGGAGGATTGTTTTCATTTGGAAATAACCTTGTATGGTGCCTTTTCTGCAGTACTGCAAAAGTAATGGGAGGCCTATAATCTGGAAATCTTGAACAAGCCAATTTTATAGCTTGCAACTCTTCTTCAAGAACTTTGTAGAATTGGGTTTCGCTTACTCCATCTCTGAAGAAAATTATCCTCTTGGGTAGTTCAGATGGTTCAAGACAGAAATCGTCTAATATCTCACCCACCATTGCACTAAGATCCTGGATGATCTCTTGACGATGCGTTTGGGACCTCATTCTTGAAACATACTTATTTGCTGCTGGCCAATTGACACTACCCACCACAGCAGCAACAGAGGGGCTGGAGTCGTCTAGCGGGTGAGGGTGAGTCACATCAGCTCCCAAAAAGATCACAGGATCGTCATGTTTAAGGAGTCGGGGAATTTGAGATGGTAACGAATTGTACAACGAAACAGTGCATCCGCCAACTTTGGCATTAATCTTGAGAGCCAAATTTGCAAGAAATTGTGAGCTTAACTTGCCAAGATTTGGGTACAAGCAGCACTGGCTCACAACCCCAACACTAGTCTCAGCAATCCGCTTAAAATCTCCATATCCTCTGTGCTTCTTCTCCATTATACAAATGAGCAGTTGAAGATTGTTGAAGGCGGCCCTGTAGATTTTCTTGAGTTTTGATTCCAAAAGAGTAACATTGTCGAGCACTTTCATTGGTTCATACTGTGGACTATTAATTGAGTTCTTGTTGAGAAATATGCCCAATTGCTCACACCTTTGAGTTAGTTGGTTAATGAATTTTGGAATGCTGGACTTCTGCTCAGTGGTGCCACCAAAACTTATTAGTTGCCACCTCCCAATTCGAGTGCCTTCGAAGACATGGCTGTCCAAAAGGTTCCACTGACAATCACGACGGGAAGGAGTTAGATCTCTGATGTGGCCACCATCCCCGAGCTTAAGCTTAGGAGGCTGAAGAATTCTTCCACTCAATTGTGTCATCTCTCTTGAAACATGAAGATCGAATTCTGTTGCCTGATTGCCACTGTCAATATATAGAAGTTCAACCCCTAGAAATGAATAGAAAATAACTTTGTTTTAAAAGATAAATGAATGAGTATATATAAAGCATACAAAAGACAACAAGTAGGATTTTTATTGAATTTTAGTTGGCCCAACTGGTCCTGCCATGACTTCATCTATAATTGCTTTTCGTTCTCTAGGTTTTTGGCAGCCCATCTTAAGTATTCTTTCAGTCTGATCATCAGAGAGCTTCCCTAGAAACTTCTGTCCTTCACAAATCATACAAAGCTCCATAGGAAGATAACATGGTTTGCTCCTACTAATCTGCAGGCATGGCAAGTTCCTGAACTGTATATCATAGTTATATTGGTCCTTGAAGTAGTTCACCAGCCTCAATTTTTTCCTATCCCTGTCTGGAAACCAGAGGTTCTCCGTAGCATCCTCGGTTAAGCCAAAAACCCGATATCTCTGAACAGTTTCTCTGTGGCAAACAAAGACCCTGATGTTTCTCAGAGCTTTCTCCACTTCCTTCTTCTCCTCGCTCGTCAGACCTCTCGTTTTCCTTCGAGAAAGATCGCGTAGAAACTCAAGACGTTTTTGCAAGTAGGGATTACTCCAATACTCTCATGGAAAGCAGTCACAGAAAAATCCACATTCAGAGCAAGCCCTTGTTGAGTAGGTCTAAGACTTTGAAAGAAACCTCTTAGTCCAACAGCTCCTCCGCTGATATCGGTAATCCCTCCCATTGAACTCGAGTAAAATGATCGCCCCACAGGTATACATTTCTCTGTTGGACTCTCACGCAAAACAACATCCAAAGCATGGAGATAATCCTGAGGAATAGGAATCCAATCATCTCCCTCCTTACTCAAGTAGCTATTTAGGTCCTTTCCATCAAGGTTTGATACCAGCTTGATGTTTATCCGGAAAAGCTTATGGTGTTTTCGCTTTTCTTGCGTGTTGGCATTTTCTCCTGATGACAATAATGGCTTGCCAGTTGAGATCGGGAGGCTAATGTAAAATTCAAGTCTATCAGATTGGAATTCCACTGGGCTATATAGATTCTTTCGGCCATCAAAGGATGGAAGAGAACCAGAGAGCAAATTTAGGTCGTCTTCAACAAGTTTTTTCTTAATCATTCGAGCAACATCCTTGGAAGGATTTGGACAGATTTCGACATCGTACTGAAAGATGCGCTGTGAGGGGGCAAATTGGACTAAGAAATGATTGGCAAGGAGAGAGATGATTGGTCCTTCAATGCCACCAGAATCTGGTCTCCTTGCCACCACTAATGTTTGTGGTGTGACACCCACAACCCATCTTCCATCTTTCTTATCTCTAAAGGGTAAGACAGATTCTCGTTGAAGCACCTCAGGAACTGTATAGATGTTGAAATTGAAAAAAGAAGAAGACACCCGCTAAGTTTTGGTGACTAAATATTCATTTCAACCCATTATGAACTATTAGGTGGGAATATAACTAATTTCGCTTAATCTTAAATCTCGAAGGTGAGCAAATAATTCCTAACCAAAACTTACAAAAAGAAAAGAGAAAAGTTTTGAATTAGAGTTATGAAGGACTATTAAACTCTTGAAAATAAAATTCTCATTGATTCAATTTAAAAATCTAATTGAGTTATTGGTAGTTGAATTACAATATAAGGGACAAAATGCCTAAAAAATCACTTAAGAGATGTATTTAGTGTAATATAACTGGAATAAATTTTTTAAGAAGAGTTATATAACTGGAATAAAATTTTCATAATCACAAATGAATAAGACACAGTATATCATTTTTTATTCTTGAAAACCAAATAAACAGCCGAAAGACACTTCTGTTTGGACCTAACCTATATTTGAGATTCCAAGACTATATTTGCACGCAAACAGTTGACAGATATCTTGCCACCATTACTATATATAAAATCCCATCTTAAAATATCTAAAAGAAATAGTCTTGATTTTGTCTAGTACTCCATAAACTAAGCATGCATCAACCAAAAAGCTCAGAGATTCAAAGTAATATATAAAGAAAAAGAAAAAAAAAAATAGAAAAAGGGTTTTTATAATACAAGTTACCTGTCTTAATAGAGAAATAAGGAACTTGATACTCAGAGGAGGTGGCAAGAGGAGGATTGGAAATGGGATGCTTCTGAAAATGGGGTTTTGTTCTAAAGTTTTGGTACTGAGGGAGAGGTGGAGCTGGAGCTAGTTGTAAAGGTATGGCTGGAGGCAAAGGAAGAAGAGCAGGGTAAGTGTGATACTGATTTTGGTAACAAAACCTATTAATTCTATTTGACTTGTGCAATAGATGGTGGTGGTGATGGTTATGAGGGTTAGTCATCCTTGTCTTGTTAGTATTGGACTCTTCTGTTTCTTCCATGACTTAATTAAGAGAAACAAATAGAGAGCAAAAGGGTTTTGTATGCATGACAGAAAGAGGATAGGGAGAGAAAAAAGAAGACATCAACAGAAACTCTAGATATTTGCAGAGGGGAGAGAGAGAGAGGCGTTTGGGCTTATATTTCATATGGTTCAGTACTGATAGAGGTTTTGAAGCAGCAATTCAAAAGGAAGTAAAAAGGAGGGGCCTGGTGCAACTTGAAATAAAGGACAAAGCTATGCTCAAGAAAGTTTTTTTTTTTAATTTAATTTATTTTTTAAAACAAAATTTGGGAGGTAAGTAAAGGATACATTGTGCTTACATCAATTATACAATACTTATGTGATAACTGTAATTTAAGAATCTTATGCGAGCGTGCAAAATGTATAATTGTCATTAATCATTCAAATTAACTCAAATTTTAAACTAGATAAACGACTCGCTAATGACTAAAAAAATATATGGTGTTTTTCATATGTATTTATGCAGTACTACTAATTTAGTACTCCATATAGTAGTACGTCATTAATTATATAGTGTATATTAAATTGGGGATAAATATATTTTTAGTACTTGTATTGGGACCTGACTTATAAGTTGGTATCCGAAGTGAAAAAACTTACAAACTGGTTATTGTACTCGAAAATTGTTGCAATTCGTTAAACAATAGGGTTTCATCCATGTTCTGTTTGAAAATTTGATAGGTCAGATGCAAAGGATGACATGGCGATGACTGGGCAACAAAGTTTAACTGATGTGTATTTCCCATTTATAAAGGCTGATCACCGAACGAAGTGCAAAAATTAGGGAGATCGAAGTGCAAAAATTTGGGGGAAAAAATTAGGGTTTTTTCTCTCATTCTTCCTTCTTCTCTCACTCACCAAAAACCGAAGAGATCGATCTGCAAACACAAAGATCTCGAAATTTGGGGGAAAAAATTAGGGTTCTTCTCTCATTCTTCCTTCTTCTCTCATTCTTCTTCTCTCATTCTTCCTTCTTCTCTCATTCTTCTTCTCTCATTCTTCCTTCTTCTTCTTCGGGTTTTCAGTGTTTAATTGAAAGGATGAGCTCGCCTTGGAGTGGAATTGTAAATGAAATCTGTAAGACCCCAACTTTTATGAATAAAGATGATTTTTCGATGAATATTATTTTTGAGTATTATGGAATGAATTTGATATAATATTATAGTTGTGGGTAGTATTTATAAATTTTGCAAAGTACGCAAGTTGTCTTATAAATATTCGATTGGTGGGAATATTCTTTTTTGCGGGGAATATTAAATATAACGACACAATCATTGGTGGACCCCACAAATGTAATTATTGTCGGATTGAAAACTACAAAAATATTTTATAAATAACTATGGCGGAGGTGTTATTGTTAAAAGCTGCTGAACTACCCAGGTAGTAAAAGTACGATGTCGTTGGTTGCGTAGTAGCACACTGGTATTGATTATTGATGCTTATATGATAAGTCACTTTCGGTTATAATTGCATTATTGCTACGATAATTCTTTGCATCATATCTCTCGTATTATTGATTCAATTATTGTCACGATGATCATGCATAATATGTTATTTTATTAAATCAATAATTGAGACGACAAAATTATTCATATTATTAAATTACAATATTTACAATGTCTAGAAGTTACATCGAGGAGAGGTTTGGTCACCTAATTACGCACTGATAGGAGAAATCCTTATTGGAAAGCCCCCTCTCTGGGAATGACCTGGTTGTTAAATATTGTGAGTTATGATATTAATGATGGATAAGTTCGTATTGATTAAAGATGAATTTGATAATTTTATTGTGTTAAAATTATTTGTGTTAGTGAAAATTGACATTTATTTCGATAATAATTGATGTCTGGAGGTTATATTGTTCAATCGGGTATTTGGGGAACTTTTTGTGTCGGAAGTTACTATTCACGAGTTACTATTCACGAGTTACTATTCATGAGTTTTAATAATAACTTGACCCTTCAGCTTTCCAAGAGTTATTTGCCTCTTCGGTGTTCCATGAGTTAATTACCCCTTCGCAAATAGTAGTTGTCTCTTCAATATTACCAAGAGTCATTTTTACCCTTCGTTAAGACCAAGAGCCACTCTTAATTTTTCTATAAATAGAAGCTCATTCCTTCATTATTTCTTACTTAATTCAATTTGAACTCTCTAGAGAGAAATTATAGAGAGAAAGAAGAAGAGTATTCTACTACTTTACTACTTACATATCCAATTTCTTTTTCTAGTGAGGTGTTATACTTTCTTATTCATGAAGAGAACTTACATTATTCCATTCTTTATTATTACATTGGAATAACTTTTGTAAAAGTGTGGCATACCCTATACATAACTTTGATAATGAATATACCCTATACTTGGTGAAATCCTTATGTTATTCCATTCTTATTTATTCTACATTGGAATAACTCAGTACTGCTGAATCCCCTATACTTGGTGATCTTCTTACATTATTCCATTCTTTATTATTACATTGGAATATCACATGCGTGTGTTTTACAAACACAGTTCCATTGTTTATTATTCCGCATTTATTATTACATTTGGAATATCATGTATGCGTGTGTTTTACACCGACTGGTTCCATTGTTTATTATTCGCATTTATTATTACATTGGAACATCCTGTCGGTGTGAATTTTACGACTTCGTTCCGTTATTATTATTCTGTTGGAATAACTTTTGCCATACATCTGAAGCACCCATGCGTGGTGATTTATGTTGTTATTCCATTCCTTATTATTCATTGGAACATCCTGTCGCTTGTGAATTTCACGACGACTGGTTCCGTTATTATTATTCTGTTGGAATAACTTTTGTCTGGCATCTGGCATCCGCATGCACGGTGATATCTTTTGTTATTTCATTCGGTATTATACTCGGTTGATTAAAATTTTGACTTATACTCCATGAAATTAGTGGAATATCCTTGATATTTGCGGCTTCATCCAAAGATCTTTCATGGAAATATTCTTCTGAGCATTCTTGAATATAGCTGGGACGAGTCGGGGAATGGAGTGACGGTCCAGACGATAACATTAGTAGTCCTCACTATTCTGTAAAATAGTGTGATAATAAATGTAATGAGGACTCTATTTGAGAGTGGATATTGTCTAGAAGACAATATTTCTGTTTAAACTCTCAGTTATGTTTCATCGTATTGTACACGATAGTTGTATTATTATGTTGTATTTGATTTTTGTACCATTTATTTGACGACTCAAAATGGGTGATGTATACCTATTTTTGGGGGCGTCACAAAATCGGGGAAGAAGATTGTAGTTCATGCAACAAAAATGAATGGATTACACCAGACTTCCCAAGTCGGTGTCACTGTGGAGCAATGGTGCAAATGTGGGAGGCAAAGAAAGATGGAACAAAACATCGAGGAAGGCGATTCATTGGGTGTATTAATTATCGGGTAAGATTTTGGAAAGATATTTTTTTTTATTTCTTTTCATATGATTGCGGCTGAAAATGGCTGATGTGTTGCTGTGTAATAGGACATGAGAGCTTACTGCGGTTTCTTTAAATGGTACGATCCACTATTTCCTGAAAGAGCAAAAGATGTTATTGAAGATTTGACATTAAAGTTGAAGATGAGCAGAGAGATGTTGGTTTATTGAAGAATGAAAATAGTGAGAAGACCAAGGATTGGAAAGAGTTGACATAACTTGATTCAGTGAAGACATTGGAGAAGGAGGTTAAAAAGCTAAAAAAGATTACTGTCAAAGCTCAACAAAAGGAAATTTTTTATGGTTTCTTTTAATTTTCTCATGGATGTTAGTTGGATGGTGTTGTTGGTGTTAGAATTTGAATGAATGATGCTCTGTTTTAATGTATTAGTTAGCTTGAAGGTTTGTTTCTGGTGGTGTTTCAATGGATTTTGATGTTTGGTGTTGTTTGGTGTTTCAATGAATGAATGATGTTGTTGTTTCAATGAATGAATGATGCTCTGTTTTAATTAATGAATGAATGGCATGCTCTGTTTTAATTAATGAATGAATGGCATGCTCTATTTCTGGTGGTGTTTCAATGGTGTTGTTTGGTGTTTCAATGAATGAATGACATGCTCTGTTTCTTGTCTTTCTAGTTTTTTGTTGTTTCAATGCTCTTTTTTTTGCAAATTAAGGAGGCTGGTGGCAAGTATGCTAGGATTGTTTCAGTAGTGAACAATCTTATGTGGGCTGCTTGCATTAATTAATTATGAATGAATGGCATAAACACTTGTGGGGAGTATCCAACCATTTCAATGAAAATAACTACCATTAATAATATCCAAGATAAAAAAGGTCTATTACAGCTCCCATTAACAATATCCAATGAAAATAACAAAGGTCTTAAATAACTACCATTAACAATATCCAACCATTTCAATGAACACACTGTCCAAACTTGATATTAAACAAAGGTCTTAAATATTAAACAAATTTCTTAAAAATTAAACATTGATATCTCATGTTCCTACTGTCTTCCAACTTAATCTCTCATGTTCTCCAACTGACTTGACTGATTAAGTGTTTCCATTGTGCTTGAAGTTGGTGGATTGTTGCTTGATGTAAGTTGGGTTCTATACATTCTTGTAACAGGAGGTGTGTTATTTCTGTTTGATCCATCTTGATATATGACTTCGCCTGGAGTTGGCATCTGCATTTGACATAACCAAGCACAAGTATGGTTACATATGAAAAATGATAAATAAAAGTAACAAAAATACTTGCAATTTAAAAAAGTTGTAACTCACAAAAACTAAGCCAGAGTTGTGTCCATTCATATTATCTATTACAGCTCCCTCAGGACTAACATAAACACCATATCCTGCTGGTACTTTAGCACGGGTCTTTATCCTCTTAACTTGCAACTTTGGTTGAGAAGTAAAGAAAGAGAAGTGTCACTAAGAGTTTAGTGAATTAATTGAGAAGTGTTAAGATAACTGAAATTGATTGATATAACAATACCTTGTTTAAATTACCAAACTGCACCATGTCATTGCTACAATTATTTTTTGGAAAAACTGATGCAGTGCAACTTTTCCTCTTGAACTGCCGCCTACTTGCCTGACAAAGAGAAACAATAATATTTAACTCAGGTAAAAAAAACTGCTACATAAAAATAATGTAACATGCTATACTACTTACATTGCTTGACTGAAGTTCATCTGTTTGGCCACTGATGGCAGGACAGTTACCCTTATTGTGCCCTGTCTGTCTACATTTTGAGCAATGCATTTTCCTTCCCTTCTTTGTTATCCTTGTAGGATTATTTGGATTCTCCCATCCTTCTTTCCTTCTCATTTTCTTAGGTCTTCCCTTGACTTTATTGCATATTGGAGGAGGTAACATCTTCTGAAAACTTGTTTCACTCCAAAAACTGCTTATAACCTCTAACATGTGTGTGTATGCTTTTAGGTATGTTTCCTTCTTTGCACTGATGAGCAAGATAAGTTTCGAACTCTTCCTCCTTGAAATATATTCTTTGAAATTGCATGAGCACATGGAATCCCTGTTAAATCCCACTTTCTGCAAAGTGCGTGTTGAAAGACCCCAAATAATTAATAAATAAAATTTAATTTCCTCTAATTATTATTTTGAATAGTAAGGGTTGATTTGATTAATGTGGATAGTTATGGGTAAAATACGCAATATTTCAAAATAAGCAAGTGGTTATAAAATATTCATTGTTGTGAGGGAATATTCGTTTTGTCGTGGAATATTCTTCTTTGTTGAGGAATATTAAATGCGACGACCTATGATCTTTTATGGGCCCCATAACTGAAAAGTTGGATGAAGAAAACGACAAATATAAGTTGTTTAAAAATAACGGCGTAGTTATTACCGTTAATATTGTTAAAATACTCGGTGGTTAAAACACAGTAGCACACGGTATTGCACCAATTATTGATTCTTACGTAAGAAGGCACTACTCAATAATGGTTACAGTAATTACTGTTCAATATTTTATTTTATTGATTTAATAATTGCGTTGATATTTTATATTGCTGTTGTTTCAATAATTGTCATTACACAATATTTTTCATTATCGAAGCAATAATTCATATTATCTGAATAATATTATTAGATAATATTATTGGCAATATCTAGAAAGTTCTATTTAAGGAGAGGTTTGGTCACTTAATTGTGCGCCAGTAAGGAGAAATTCTTATTGGAAAGCCCCCTCTTTCCTGGGAACTGCCTGGTTGTCAATATTGTGATTCTGTAATAGTATTTGTGAATAATTAATTATTGATTCATATGATGAGGAAAATATTGATTTTATGTGGATATAGATGGAGAAAATTTTTAATGTGACAATTGTTGAAAATTGAAATTTTATCTTTTTTTGATAAAATAATTTATTTAAATATATTATTATATTTTAATAATATAATAATGATGATATTTTTACGATGAATATGGGATATATGAGTATATATGGAGGAGGAGTATTTTTGTTACAAAAAATATTTAAAGCATGTTTTATGTGTCTGTGGACCCATTTTTCTTGATTGAAATTTGATTATAAACAGTAAAATCGCTTGGTTTATGGATTTGGTCAATTTACTGCTTTGGAATTTGGAAAAACTTTCTTCTGCAAAGTTGTAGAGAATTGAATTTCCTATAAAAATTCGTGAGATTCGAATTTTCTGACAAAAGGGCTATTTATTATGAATTATTGAAGTTTCGAAGTTCCGAAATAATTGATTTTTGGAAGTTTAAAATATTTTTAATCACAAAAATGTTTTTTTCATTTTTGAAACTCATTTAACATGTGATTAGGAGACTGAATTCAGATTCTTAGTGTGTGTATGAAGTTGTGGAAAATTTTTAATATTAATTTATTAAATTTGCTACTTTGGTGTTCTAAACATTTTTCAATAAATAGGGTGCTTAGGTTAGAATTGAAAATCACACCAGAAATTGAAGTTTTCTCTCTCTATATTATCGAACGTATTCTTGTGAGTATTTTGAGTATACTTTGAGTATTGCTATACTGCAGGTGCAAGTTCAAGTTATAGCTTTATATCCATTATTCCGCTTAAAATCTTTGTTTTCCGAGGTAAGGGATATTATTTTTTTTCGTAATGATATTATTTCTTCAATATCATTATGCTGAAATATTGATCTGAAGTTTTTATCAAATTTAGAACTTTTAGTGTCGGGGAGTACTTATTCACGTGATACGGCCTATTCACGATACTGGATTATTCACGAATCGACCTTATTCATCAAAAATGAAAATTTTTCTTTTAAGTCCAAAATATCTATTCGGATACTAGCTTTGATTGTATCCATGTTTTGATCATTCTTGAATTTTACACCACTATGATTATTTTTGAGGTATTTTTGGACGTGGATAAAACAAAGTACGAATCCTTAATCCTTAATCCTTGTCATTTTGTTTCACCGGATTCGCTTTTTTAAAAATATTTTTATCATCCTCGGTCTTAAATGATGATATTATTGAATATCTTTGGCCAGTAGTGCAAAGATGAATGATTTCGATGAATATCTTTGGCCCAGTAGTGCAAAAAGATGAACAGTGTTTAGATGAACATGACCAATCGATGAATATCTTTGGCATGTAGTGCAAAAGATGAATATTTGATTCCGTATATATATTGATTGATGTTATAGGGATAAAAGATGAGCGATGAACTTTTAAATTCATACATGAAGATAGTAGTTTGCATTCTCTACTTAACTCTTCTAATGAATTATTATTTTCACCATGAATATTGATTTAAAACTTGTTGTCTATTGTATTCTATTAGATTTTTCCTGTTGAAGACTAACGATAATTTGTTGTATATTATCTTAGTCATAATATTCTTCTTTGGGCTAGTTGAGCTCACCCTTTTCCTTTTGTTCCATTTTTCTTCTCGTGGAGGCGAGAATATAAGCGAGTGCAGTCGGGGTATGGAATGAAGGTTCTAGAGAGAGTTGTTTAGTAGTCCTCACCATTTTGTAAAATAATATATCAATAAATGTGATGAGGATTTATTTGAGTATAGATATTGTCTGAAGATAATATTTGTATTCAAACTCACGCTTTCTTGTTGTAATAATAAAGTTGTAGTTATTTCTGTACCATGTATTGACAACTCAGAATGGGTGATGTATACCTATTTTGGGGGCGTCACACATGTCTTCTGGTCAATGTTAACAACATATGTGTCTCCTCTCATCTTAACCTAAAACAGATTCCCCCTACCCCATGTAGCTGAACAATAACCAGACTCATCAATAGCTTTATCAAGCTTTTTTCTGATCCTAGGACATATACTATCACCCGACTTCTTCATTGCATCCCTTTTAGTGTGGAGCCTAATCATAACTTGGCTCCTTATTTCATGGTCATCGGAATTATAGAACTCCGGTTATAGCGTTTTTCGTCAGAAAAATCTAAATATTGAAATGGTCATAACTTGCTCATTTTAAGTCAGAATGAGCTCATTTTTGGACAGGAGGTACTTTATACCATATAATTTCATGTCCGAAAAGGCCAGAATTTTTTTCACAAATTAAGTGGCCGAAACAGCCCTTTAAAGTTTCTGGGCAGTAGCATTTTTGGTTTTTGCAGCTTTGCACTCCTTTGCTAAAATTAGTCCACACGAAAATCTACAACACCTTTTTCAGTATTTCCAGTTGGATAAGCTACAAAACTCATAGATCTAGCTCTAGGACTTGACCACACTCAAAAATTCAAAATATAACAGGAGATATGGTCAATTGAATTTCATGTTCCATTTTCACCAAAATCTGATTTTTAACCCATTGTGATTTCTAAGAAACTTTCATGTTTTCACATAATAACAAACATAACTCATCATAACACTTACTAATACCACATATACCCATGATTTTCATTAGTCCAACGCTTTTATTATGACTCTCATTATAATCAACGTAAGCAGATCATTTCCACAATTTAATAAGGAATGAATACAAAGGATCATTCACCATGTATGTGGCAATCCACATAGACATGTTATTCCAATAGAAGGATTCACCATGCATGCGATAGAGACCACACAAACAGGTTATTCCCAACAGAATAATAAATACGGAATAATAAATAATGAAACTAGGTCAGGTGAAATTCACACCGACAGGATATTCCGACATAATAATAAAGAACGGAATAATAAAAGAATTTCACCAAGTATGCGGTACTTCGCATAAACAGGTTATTCCAACATAATAATAAAGAATGGAACAACATAGGGATTTCACCAAGTATAGGTATGTCACAGATATCACAGTTATTCCAATGTAATAATAAAGAATGGAATAACAGAAGGATTTCACCAAGTATAGGGTATGCCGCATATACAGATTATTCCAACAGAATAATAAAGAATAGAATAACATAAGGATTTCACCAAGTATAGGGTATGCCACTTATACGAAAGTTATGTACGAGGTATGCTCACAGATACTGAGTTATTCCAATGAATAATAAAGAATGGAATAACATAAGTTCTCTTCATGAATAAGAAAGAATCACATCCCTTACCGTAAAAGAAACTGGATATAGAAGTAGTGAAGTAACAGAATACTCTTCTTCTTTCTCTCTATAGATTTTCTCTCTATAGCTTCTCTCTATAATTTCTCTCTCTAGAGTTTCAATGAATTCGTAAGAAATAATGAAGGTATGAGCTTCTATTTATAGAAGAATGGAATGAATAGTAACTAATTCATGAACGGTCCAGATCGATTTACTATTAAAACTTAAAGCAACGGTCCATACTGATTCACTATTCTAACTTTTAAACCAACGATCCATATTGATTCACTATTATAACTTTCCACCAGCGGTCCATATTGATTCATTTAACCGACGGTCTGAAAAATTAGCACATCTCCTCATGAAATAATATTGTACCCAAATACCTGAATGCAAAATACTAGAATGAATATTAACCGGGTGAATAGTAACTCGTGAATAGTGACTCGTGAATAGTGACTCATGAATAGTAACTCATGAATAGTAACTCATAAATAGTAACTCTGACACAAAAAGTGTCCCAAATACTCGAGTGAACAATACTAGAGTGAATAGTAATTTTGGTGAATAGTAACCCATGAATAGTAACTTATGAATAGTAACTCCGACACAAAAAGTGTCCCAAATACTCGAGTGAACAATACTTCCTCCAGACATCAATTACCATCGAAATAAATGTTTAACACAAATAATTTTAACACAATAAAACTATCAATTCATCTTTAATCAACACGAACTTATCCATCATTAATATCATAACTGACAATATTTAACAACCAGGTTGTTCCTAGGAAAGAGGGGGCTTTCCGATAAGGATTTCTCCCTATTAGCGCGCAATTAGATTATCTAACCTATCCTTGACAGAACTTCTAAACATTGTAAATATTGCAATTTAATAATATGAATAACTTTGTCATCTCAATTATTGATTTAATAAAATAACATATAATGCAGATGATACTGACAATAATCGAATCAATAATATGAGAGATATGATGCAACAATTACTGTGGCAATAATTGAGTATAACTGAGTGACTTATCACGTAAGCATCAATAATCGATACCGTGTGCTACTATGCAACCACGCGTATTTTACCACCGATTATTTTATTGCTTACTTTGAAAAATTTTCAAATATGACCCTTAACTTTAAACTTTTATCAATTTAACTATTTACCAAAATAGAAAAATTGAATACTTTTATTTCATAAAATTCGGGGTCTCAGAATCTCTCCTCCTTATGAAATTTCGCCCTCGAAATTTACGTACCTCGTAGTTCGAAGAGATGAGATTACCTTCCTTTCTTTTCGGATTGTACCTTCCCGGTTATATCCTATGTATCATGATTTTTCCATTACTCATCTCCTGTATTTCAGATATCATTCTAGAATATAGTTTCTAAATAAGGGTTAATTGACATGCCACATATTATCACTATACTCTGACCGACCAATTAAATACCAAATAAACTTAGGTAGGTCATACTAGCGAAAGAATTCTCCGTCTCTCCCCTCCTAGTTCTTGTTTCACATCTTAGCCAGGGATCATATCCCTAAGCTTTGATACCAATTGTGACGCCCCCAAAATAGGTCCACACGAACTATCTTGAGTCGCCTGATATCACACTATAAAAATCAAATACAAACTTTATTTATACAATCGTTGAATCGTCAGTGCGAGAGACAACAACGATTAATCGTGAGTTTTAATACAATATTGTCTCGTAGACCGTATTCCAACTCAAATTATTACAATGCCATATAAAATACAACAGCAAATATTTCAAGACCCCAAAGAAGAACGAGAAGATTACTATCATATTCATTCTAATGAGGTGCACTTTTGATGCTTTCAAAGTCGGGTTCTCATCACCCTATTGTTGTTCGCCAAAATCAATTATTAAGTGACGTATAAAATACGACACGCATATCTTAGGTCCTCAATGCAATTATATATTGCATGTCATGCCATTTTATAATGTGTTGAGAAACTTCAACAGTCTCGAACCATCTCACTATTTCCTTGTTATCCCCGCTCGACCCAGCTACACTCTTATTACCTGAAAGGAATTGTGAAGCAAAAGGGTGAGCACAACTAGCCCAGTAAAGAATATCATGACTAAAGATAATTAAATTATCAATAGCATTCATCAGTAATAAATCAAAGATTTAGAATATATGGTAGATGATAAAACTTTTCAACCACAGTTGCAGCGGAACGAGCAATCCATTAAAAGAGTCAAATAAACCATCAGGTCTGTTATCTTCTCCATGTTAAAAGTCCACCAATAATATTTTATCCCTGTAACATCAATCAACAATTCTTGTCCACAATCATATGAATAACTCATAATCATAATTGTGGTTTCAAATTCCATTTCTCATCCAGGACGAAGATAATTTTCATCACCTGTATTTACCTGAAAAGTCAAAAATTATGGTTATACCTAATCACAATTTCTGTTCATAATCATACTAATAAACTCATCTTTGCACTACGGCCAAAGATATACAACTGTATAACCAGTAACCAACAGTTCATCCTTGCACTACAGGCCAAAGATATATAATTGTAAAACCAATAATGCTGAGACTCAGCTTAATAGTATCACGACCACGAATTATCCATGCACTACGGGCCAAGGATATTCGTGTTTTCAATTACGGTCATGATTATACCGAATAATCCTTGGTCATAATCATACCAAGTTCATCTATGCACTAAGGGCCAAAGATGACTTTTACCACATCATTTGTAACATTACGGTCATAATTATACCGAATAATCCCTGGTCATAATCATACAAAGTCCATTTATGCACGTAAGCCACAGATGACTTTTAATACAATATAAGCATGAGGATCATGACAATGATATAAATAATCAATCAAATGAGATAAAGGATAAATATTAAACATTTATAATATAATTTATCAAGGGTTCAAGAATATTCCAATGTTATCAATCACTTAATAATCTCATAATCTAATATCATTAATATTATACCAATATTTTAATCACTTCTTAAACTTATAAACAATTCATTTCAATTATTTACGCTTTACCACATAATGCATTTAATCATTCAAAAATTGCCATACTCATAAGATATCATCACAAATAATCAAATCCCTCATCAAAAAATATACATATACCCTATATAGGATTCCCTAGCAATAAAATCCTATTTTCCAATTTTGTTAATTCACATAACATATTTAACTCATTTACTCATAACTAAAACATTTTCATGAAAAATACCAAATCAATTCCAAAAATATTTCTTTTCTGGGATTTAGCATAATATAGTCCCATAATGAAAATATATTTTTCTCAGAATTTTTGAAATTCATTTACTATTTTTCAAAAATCAATTTCTAATTAATTCCTTAAGAAATTAGCTACCTCAAGATTAAATCCAAAAATTCCCAAATCTTGGTAGAATCTTACACATGTTAACGTGAGCTTCCAGTTTAAATTTCATGGTCATAGGAGTTATAGAACTCCGGTTATAGAGTTTTTCGTCGAAAAAACCTAAATATTGAAATGGTCATAACTTGCTCATTTTAAGTCAGAATGAGCTCATTTTTGGACAAGAGGTACTTTATATCATATACTTTCATGTCCCAAAAGGCCAGAATTTTTATCATAAATTAAGTGGCCGAAACATCCCCTTAAAGGTTTTGGGCAGTAGCATTTTCGGTTTTTGCAGCTTTGCACTCCTTTGCTAAAATCAGTCCACACGAAAATTTACAACACCTTTTCCAGTATTTCCACTTGGATAAGCTACAAAACTCATAGATCTAGCTCTAGGACTTGACCACACTCAAAAATTCGAAATATAACAGGAGATATAGTCAATTGAATTTCATGTTCCGTTTTAACCAAAATATGATTTTTAACCCTTTGTGATTTCTAAGAAACTTTCATGTTTTCACATAATAACCAACATAACTCATCATAACACTTACTAATACCACATATACCCATGATTTTCATTAGTCCAACGCTTTTATTATGACTCTCATTATAATCAACGTAAGCAGATCATTTCCACAATTTAATAAGGAATGAATACAAAGGATCATTCACCATGCATGTGGCAATCCACATAGACAAGTTATTCTAATAGAATAATAAAGAATGGAATAACAGAAGGATTCACCATGCATGCGATAGAGACCGCACAGACAGGTTATTCCCAACAGAAAAATAAATACGGAATAATAAATAATGGAACCAGGTCAGGTGAAATTCACACCGACAGGGTATTCCGATAGAATAATAAAGAACGGAATAATAAAAAAATTTCACCAAGTATGCAGTACTTCGCATAAACAGGTTATTCCAACATAATAATAAAGAATGGAACAATATAGGGATTTCACCAAGTATAGGGTATGCCACTTATACAGGTTATGTATAGGGTATGCCGCGTATACAGGTTAGTCCAACAGAATAATAAAGAATGGAATAACAGAAGGATTTCACCAAGTATAGGGTATTCCGCGTATACAGGTTATTCTAACAGAATAATAAAGAATGAAATAACATAAGGATTTCACCAAGTATAGGGTATGCCACTTATACAGGTTATGTACAGTGGTATGTATCAGATATCAAAGTTATTCCAATGAATAATAAAGAATGGAATAACATAAGTTCTCTTCATGATTAAGAAAGAATCACACCCCTTACCGTAAAAGAAACTGGATATAGAAGTAGTGAAGTAGCAGAATACTCTTCTTCTTTCTCTATAGATTTTCTCTCTATAGCTTCTCTCTATAATTTCTCTCTCTAGAGTATTAATGAATTCGTAAGAAATAATGAAGGTATGAGCTTCTATTTATAGAAGAATGGAATAAATAGTAACTAATCCATGAACGGTCCAGATCGATTTACTTTTAAACGGACGGTCCAGATCGATTTATTATTAAAACTTAAAGCAACGGTCCATACTGATTCACTATTCTAACTTTTAAACCAGCGATGCATATTGATTCACTATTATAACTTTCCACCAGCGGTCCATATTGATTCATTTAACCAACGGTCTAAAAAATTAGCACATCTCCTCATGGAATAATTTTGTACCCAAATACCCGAATGCACAATACTAGAGTGAATATTAATCGGGTGAATAGTGACTCGTGAATAGTAACTCATGAATAGTAACTCGTAAATAGTAACTCCGACACAAAAAGTGTCCCAAATACTCGAGTGAACAATACTAGAGTGAATAGTAATTTGTGAATAGTAACTCATCGTAACACAAAAGTAACTCCAAAAAAGTACCCAAACACTCGAGTGAACAATACTTCCTCCAGACATCAATTACTATCGAAATAAATGTTTAACACAAATAATTTCAACACAATAAAACTATCAATTCATCTTTAATCAACACGAACTTATCCATCATTAATATCATAACTCAAAATATTTAACAACCAGGTTGTTCCTAGGAAAGAAGGGGATTTTCGATAAGGATTTCTCCCTATTGGCGCGCAATTAGATTATCTAACCTCTCCTTGACAGAACTTCTAGACATTATAAATATTGCAATTTAATAATATGAATAACTTTGTCGTCTCAATTATTGATTTAATAAAATAACATATAATGCGTATGATATAATCGACAATAATCGAATCAATAATATGAGAGATATGATGCAACAATTATTGTGGCAATAATTGAGTATAATCGAAAGTGACTTATCACGTAAGCATCAATAATCGATCTGAGTGTGCTACTATATGCAACCACGCCGTATTTTACCACCGATTATTTTTTATTGCTTACTTTGAAAAATTTTCAAATATGACCCTTAACTTTAAACTTTTATCAATTTAACTATTTACCAAAATAGAAAAATTGAATACTTTTATTTCATAAAATTGAGGTCTCACAATCTCCCTCCTTATGAAATTTTGCCTAGAAATTTACGTGCACAGTAGTTCAAGAGATGAGAATACCTTGCTTTCTTTTCAGATTGTACCTTCCTGCTTATATCCTCTCAGTATCATGATTTTTCCATTGCCCATCTCCGTATTTCAGATATCATTCTAGAATATAGTTTCAAAATAAGGGTTAATTGACATGCCACATATTATCCCTATACTTTGACCGACCAATTAAATATCAATTAAACTTAGGTAGGTCATACTAAAGAAGAAATTCTCCTAGTTCTCTCCCTCTTAGCCAGTTATTGTTTCACATCTTAGCCAGGGATCATATCCCTAAGCTTTGATACAAATTGTGACGCTCCCAAAATAGGTCCACACGACCTATCTTGAGTCGCCAGATATCACACTATAAAAATCAAATACAAACTTTATTTATACAATGTTCAAGTTGAACTGTCAGATGAATCTAAGTATGATAGATATCATATGCGATTAATTGGTGAGTTTTAATACAATATTGTCTATCATGTTTCCTTCCAGATCGTATTCCAACTCTAATTATTACAATGCCATATAAAATATAAGAAATAAATATTTCAAGACCCCAAAGAAGAAACGAAGATTATACTCATCATATTCATTCTAATGAGGTGCACTTTTGATGCTTTCAAAGTTGGGTTCTCATCACCCTATTGTTGTTCGCCAAAATCAATTATTAAGTGACGTATAAAATACGACACGCACATCTTAGGTCCTCAATGCAATTATATATTGCATGTCATGCCATTTTATAATGTGTTGAGAAACTTCAACAGTCTCGAACCATCTAACTATTTCCTTGTTATCCCCACTCGACCCAGCTACATTCTTATTACCTGAAAGGAATTGTGAAGCAAAAGGGTGAAACCACAACTAGCCCAAAGAAAGAATATCATGACTAGAGATAATTAAATTATCAATAGCATTCATCGATAATAAATCAAAGATTTAGAATATATGGTAGATGATAAAACTTTTCAACCATGATTAAAATGAACGAAGCCCATTAAAAGAGTCAAATAAACCATCAGGTCTGTTATCTTCTCCATGTTAAAAGTCCACCAATAATTTTTTATCCCTGTAACATCAATCAACAATTCTTGTACACAATCATATGAATAACTCATAATCATAATTGTGGTTTCAAATTCCATTTCTTATCCAGGACGAAGATAATTTTCATCACCTGTATTTACCTGAAACATCAAAAATTATGGTTATACCTAATCACAATTTACGCTCATAATCATATACTAATAAACTCATCTTTGCACTACTACCCAAAGATATACAATCAGATAATGAAAGAATAACAACGGTTTATCCTTGCACTACAGGCCAAAGATATATAACTGTAAAACCAATAATGCTGAGACTTAGTTTACTAGTATCACGACCATGAATTATCCATGCACTACGGGCCAAGGATATTCGTGTGTTCAATTACGGTCATGATTATACCGAATAATCCTTGGTCATAATCATACCAAGTCCATTTATGCACTACGGGCCAAAGATAACTTTTACCACATCATTTGTAATATTACGGTCATGATTATACGGAATAATCCCTGGTCATAATCATACCAAGTCCATCTATGCACGTAAGCCACAGATGACTTTTAACACAATATAAGCACGAGGATCATGACAATGATATAAATAATCAATCAAATGAGATAAAGGATAAATATTAAACATTTATAATATAATTTATCCAGGGTTCAAGAATATTCCAATGTTATCAATCACTTAATAATCTCATAATCTAATATCATTAATATTATAACAATATTTTAATCACTTTTTAAACTTATAAACAATTCATTTCAATTGTTTACGCTTTACCACATAGTGCATTTAATCATTCAAAAATACCATACTCATAAGATATCGTCACTAATAATCAAATCCCTCATCAAAAAATATGCATATACCCTATATAGGATTCCCTAGCCATAAAATCCTATTTTCCAATTTTGTTAATTCACATAACATATTTGACTCATTTACTCATAACTAGATCATTTTCATGAAAAATACCAAATCAATTCCAAAAATATTTCTTTTCTGGGATTTAGCATAATATAGTCCCATAATGAAAATATATTTTTCTCAGAATTTTTGAAATTCATTTACTATTTTTCAAAAATCAATTTCTAATTAATTCCTTAAGAAATTAGCAACCTCAAGATTAACTCCAAAAATTCCCAAATCTTGGCAGAATCTTACACATGTTAGCGTGAGCTTCCAGTTTAAATTTCATGGTCATCGGAGTTATAGAACTCCAGTTATAGTATTTTTCGTCGGAAAAACCTAAATATTGAAATGGTCATAACTTGCTCATTTTAAGTCAGAATGAGTTCATTTTTGGACAGGAGGTAATTTATATCATATACTTTCATGTCCCAAAAGGCCAAAATTTTTCTCACAAATTAAGTAGCCGAAACAGCCCCTTAAAGTTTTTGGGCAGTAGCGTTTTCGATTTTTGCAGCTTTGCACTCCTTTGCTAAAATCAGTCCACACGAAAATCTACAACACCTTTTCCAGTATTTCCACTTGGATAAGCTAAAAAACTCATAGATCTAGCTCTAGGACTTGACCACACTCAAAAATTCGAAATATAACAGGAGATATGGTCAATTGAATTTCATGTTCCTTTTTAACCAAAATCTGATTTTCAACCCTTTGTGATTTCTAAGAAACTTTCATGTTTTCACATAATAACCAACATAACTCATCATAACACTTACTAATACCACATATAACCATGATTTTTATTAGTCCAACGCTTTTATTATGACTCTCATTATAATCAACGTAAGCAGATCATTTCCACAATTTAATAAGGAATGAATACAAAGGATCATTCACCATGCATGTGGCAATCCACATAGACAAGTTATTGTAATAGAATAATAAAGAATGGAATAACAGAAGGATTCACCATGCATGATAGATAGAGACGCATTCCCAAAGAAAATAAATGAATAATAAATAATGGAACCAGTCGTGAAATTCACACAAGCGAGATATTCCGATAGAATAATAAAAAAACCAATAAAAAAATAATTTCACCAAGTATGCGGTACTTCGCATAAACAGGTTATTCCAACATAATAATAAAGAATGGAATAATATAGGGATTTCACCAAGTATAGGTATGTATATGTCACAGATACAAAAGTTATTCCAACAGAATAATAAAGAATGGAATAACAGAAGGATTTCACCAAGTATAGGGTATGCCGCGTATACAGGTTATTCCAACATAATAATAAATAATGGAATAACATAAGGATTTCACCAAGTATAGGGTATGCCACTTATACAGGTTATGTACAGGGTATGCCGCGTATACAGGTTATTCCAACAGAATAATAAAGAATGGAATAACATAAGTTCTCTTCATGATTAAGAAAGAATCACACCCCTTACCGTAAAAGAAACTGGATATAGAAGTAGTGAAGTAGCAGAATACTCTTCTTCTTTCTCTCTATAGATTTTCTCTCTATAGCTTCTCTCTATAATTTCTCTCTCTAGAGTTTCAATGAATTATTTATGGAAATAATGAAGAATATGAGCTTCTATTTATAGAAGAATAGAATGAATAATTTACTAATTCATGAACGGTCCAGATCGATTTACTATTAAAACTTAAAGCAACGGTCCATACTTATTCACTATTCAAACTTTTAAACCAACGATGCATATTGATTCACTATTATAACTTTCCACCAAATGGTCCATATTGATTCATTTAACCAACTATGCGAAAAATTAAAGACATCTCCTCATGGAATAATATTGTACCCAAATACCGAATGCACTAGAGTGAACTAGAGTGAATATTAACTCGTGAATAGTGACTCGTGAATAGTAACTTCGTAAAAAACTAACTCCGAATACAAAAATGTGTCCCAAATACTGAGTGAAACAATACTAGAACTTCGTGAATAGTAATTTTGGTGAATAGTAACCCATAAATAATAGTAACTTGTGAATAAGACTCTCAAACATAAAAAGTGTCCCAAATACTCGGTGAACAATACTTCCTCCAGACATCAATTACTATCGAAATAAATGTTTAACACAAATAATTTCAACACAATGAAACTATCAATTCATCTTTAATCAACACGAATTATCCATCATTAATATCATAACTCACAATATTTAACAACCAGGTTGTTCCTAGGAAAGAGGGGGCTTTCTAATAAGGATTTCTACCTATTGGCGCGCAATTAGATTATCTAACCTCTCCTTGACAGAACTTCTAGACATTGTAAATATTGTAATTTAATAATATGAATAACTTTGTCGTCTCAATTATTTATTTAATAAAATAACATATAATGCAGATGATACTGACAATAATCGAATCAATAATATGAGAGATATGATGCAACAATTACTGTGGCAATAATTGAGTATAACTGAGTGACTTATCACGTAAGCATCAATAATCGATACCGTGTGCTACTATGCAACCACGCGTATTTTACCACCGATTATTTTATTGCTTACTTTGAAAAATTTTCAAATATGACCCTTAACTTTAAACTTTTACCAATTTAACTATTTACCAAAATAGAAAAATTGAATACTTTTATTTCATAAAATTCGGGGTCTCACAATCTCCCCTCCTTATGAAATTTTGCCCTCTAAATTTACGTACCTGGTAGTTCGAAGAGTAGAGAATACCTTGCTTTCTTTTCGAATTGTACCTTCCCGGTTATATCTTCTGTATCATGATTTTTTTATTGCTCATCTCCTGTATTTCAGATATCATTCTAGAATATAGTTTCAAAATAAGGGTTAATTGACATGCCACATATTATTCCTATACTCTGACTGACCAATTAAATACCAAATAAACTTAGGTAAGTCATACTAGCGAAGGAATTCTCCGTCTCTCCCCTCCTAGTTCTTGTTTCACATCTTAGCCGGGGATCATATCCCTAAGCTTTGATACCAATTATGACGCCCCCAAAATAGGTCCACACGACCTATCTTGAGTCGCCAGATATCACACTATAAAAATCAAATACAAACTTTATTTATACAACTGTTGAACTATCGTGCGAGAATGCGACAGCGATTAATCGTGAGTTTTAATACAATATTGTCTCTGAATCAGTATTCCAACTCAAATTATTACAATGCCATATAAAATACAGCAGCAAATATTTCAAGACCCCAAAGAAGAACGAGAGGATTACTATCATATTCATTCTAATGAGGTGCACTTTTGATGTTTTCAAAGTCGGGTTCTCATCACCCTATTGTTGTTTGCCAAAATCAATTATTAAGTGACGTATAAAATACGACACACATATCTTAGTCCTCAATGCAATTATATATTGCATGTCATGCCATTTTATAATGTGTTGAGAAACTTCAAAGCTCTCGAACCATCTCACTATTTCCTATTATCCCCGCTCGACCCCAATTTACACTCTTATTACACGAAAGGAATTGTGAAGCAAAAGGTGAGCACAACTAACTTCGAAAAAAAGAATATCATGACTAAAGATAATTAAATTATCAATAGCATTCATCAGTAATAAATCAAAGATTTAGAACATATGGTAGATGATAAAACTTTTTAACCACAGTCGCAGCAGAACGAGCAATCCATTAAAAGAGTCAAATAAACAAGTGGTAAAATATTAATAAAATTTAATTTTCTCTATTTATTATTTTGAAATAGTAAGGATTGATTTGATTAATGTGGATAGTTATGGGTAAAATCTGCAAATATTTTAAAATAAGTAAGTGGATATAAAATATTCATTGTTGTTTCAGAATATTCGTTTGGTCGTGGAATATTCGTATTGTTTGGGAATATTCGTAATGCAGCCAGTAGCGACCATGTGTGGGCCCATAACGGAAAGCGATTGGATGAAGAAAACGACAAATATAAGTTGTTTAAAAATAACTAGGAGTAGTTATTCACAGATTAATCTTGTTAAAATACTCGGTGGTTAAAACACGAGAACACACCGGTATTGCACCAATTATTGATTCTTACGTAAAAGGCACTACTCAATAATGATTATAATAATTCTTGCTTAGTATTTTATTTTATTGATTTAATAATTGTCGCGTTGATATTTTATATTGTCATGTTGTTTCAATAATTGTCATTACACAAGATTTTTCATTATCGAAGCAATAATTAATATTATCCAATAATATTATTAGATAACATTATTGGCGATGTCTAGAAAGTTCATTTAAGGAGAGTTTGGTCACCTAATTGCTTGTGTAGAAGAAGAAATTCTTATTGAAGCCCCTCTTTCTCAGAACCTATGCGGTTGTCAATATTGTGATTCTCAGTAATATTATTTGTGAATAATTAATTATTGATTCATATGATGAGGAAAATATTGATTTTATGTGGATATAGATGGAGAAAATTTTAATGTGACAATTGTTAAAAATTGAAATTTTATCTTTTTCTGATAAAATAATTTATTTAAATATATTATTATATTTAATAATATAATAATGGTGATATTTTTACAACGAATGTGGGATATATGAGTACGAGGAGGAAGAGTCTTTTTGTTGCAATAAATGTTTAAAACATGTTAAACATGTCGGTGGATCCCATTTATTGAATGAAATTTGATTATAAACAGAAAATCGCTCCATTTGTGGATTTCTGTCCAATTTTTGTTTAGAATTTGAAAAACTTTCTTCCGCAAAGTTGTAGAGAATTGAATTTCCTATAAAATTCGCGAGATTCGAATTTTTTGATAAAAGGCCTATTTATTATGAATTATTGAAGTTCTGAAGCTCCAAAATAATTACTTTTTGAAGTTTTAAATATTTTTTACAAAAAGCGTTTTTTGCGTATGTGAGAGGTATGTGTTCAATTCTTAATTTTGATTCAAAGGTGTGCGTGAAGATTATATATATATATATATATTAATATTTTATTAACTTTTCTTGCATTTTTGGTGTTCTAAGCATTTTCCTATAAATAGGGTGCTTAGGTTAAATTGAAAATCACACCGAAATTTGAAGTTTTCTCTTTATATTATCGAGCGTATTCTTGTGAGTATTTTGAGTATACTTTGAGTATTGCTATACGGTGCAAGTTCAAGTTATAGCCTATATCCAATATTCCAGCTTAAGATCTTGTGCTTTCCGAGGTAAGGGATATTATTTTTTTCAGAATGATATTATTTCTTCAATATCATTATCTTTGAAATATTGATCCGAAGTTTTTATCAAATTTGGAACTTTTGGTGTCTGAGTTACTATTCATGTATACTGCAAGACTATTCACGATATCTGATGTATTATTCACGAATACGGACTATTCATCGAAAAATAAAAATTTTTGTTCCATTTTTCTTCTCGGAGGCGAGAATGTAATGAAGTATTTAGCCTGGGTATCAATCGATGGTTATAGAGAGAGTTGTTTAGTAGTCCTCACCATTTTGTAAAATAATGTATCAATAAATGTGATGAGGATTTATTTGGGTATAGATATTGTCTGAAGATAATATTTGTATTCAAACTCACGCTTTTACTATTGTAATAATAAAGTTGTAGTTGTTTACGTACTACGTATTGACAACTAAGAATGGGTGATGTATACCTATTTTGGGGGCGCCACAAATTGGTATCGAGCTTAGGGATATGATCTCTGGCGGAGATCGGGAATAGAACTAGGAGGGAGAGACGAGTAAATCCTTCGCTAGTGTGTCCTACCTAAGCTTATTTGTTATTTGGTCAATATATAGGTATATTATGTGATATATTTATTTCCTTAATTAACCCTTGTTTTATGACGATGATTCGAGAATGTCGATGAGAATATTAATGTGGAAATGAGACTGGTGAGACGCCAGACTCACCAACGAGGAGAACGTGCAACAAAGCTAAGAATGTTCCTCCCATGTGAACAACACCAACGAGCAGATGATGAACGAGGGGATGTTTAGAAGCTTTTTGCGATTCATGCAAAATCGCATTTAGGAGACTCGTGTTCAAAATTCAGGAGGAAATGATAGCAATTCACGGGTTGTCACAAAAGGCGCTTCAAAGAGTTGGGACCACAAGAATTTAAGGGAAAGCCAGATCCAATCATGGCGGAAACATGGGTCAAGCAAATTACCAAGATATTCGATGTCTTGGGATGCACGGAGGAACAGAAGGTTCCATTCACCACCTTTATGTTCCGTGGCGAGGTAGACTACTGGTGGGAGTCTGTGAAGCGTACCCATCCAGCCACACTCAGCATGTCTTGGGAGACATTTCAGAAACTATTTAATGACAAATACTTTCCTAAAAGTGTTCGTCATATGAAGGAAGTGGAGTTTATTAGACTGGAGCAGAATAACATGACGGTGTCCCAGTATGAGGCAAAGTTTGCAGAGTTATCCAGGTTTGCACCTCATTTGGTGGAGAATGAGGAACGTATGACGCGGATGTTTCTTAGAGGTTTGAAACCCAAAGATACGTCGAGATCTCATTTCTCATAAATTTTCTCTCTACTCGAGATGTTGTAAACAGGCTCAATTATTAGAGCGAGATAACGAGTACGGTCCAACCGAGGACCACAACCAGGATCATACCGGAGATGGCGGTCAACAAAACAACGATAACCAAAGGAGAAAGAAAAAAAACGGACAAAAATGGTAACCACTCGGTGGTAATCATAGCCATGAAAATAGAAGAAGCGAGTCGGAGGAGATTTTAAAAAGAGGAGATTTAACAACGACCATGTGAAAGACGACAGTCTTGGCGAATCGGTTCTAAGGAGGAGAACGACCACCCCATCGTATGCTATAAATGCGGAAAGAGGGACATATCACCAAAACGCCCACAACAGTTCAAGGTATGCTATAATTGTGGAAAGGAAGGACATATCGCTCAAGATTGTACGGTAGCGAAACCTAGTTTAGCGGGGACGGTGACTCAAAAGACTGTCCCAGAAAAGTCAAAGTCAATCGGTTCTGGAAGAGCATTTGTTGTGATCGGTCAAAATGCGAGAACCCAAACGAGGTAATCACGGGTAAGCTATTTATAAATTCTTGCGAAGTTTATACCTTACTCGATACCGGTTAGGTTACCCATTCATTTATCTCTCCTGCCAGTGCTCAACGCTTAAACTTGACTCGAGAGAATTAGACTTTGACTGTCGTGCGTGGAAACTCCGTTAGAGAAACTTTCATCACATCCACTCGCTTATAAATCTTGTTTGATTCAAGTTGGCACCATCACCTTACCATTGACCTTATCTCTTTAAAGATACTTGCTTTTGATGTGATTTTAGGGATTGATTGGTTAAACTACTCATCATGCCAAAATTGATTATTTTCGTAAGGTTGTTAGTTTTTCATACTCCTAACCAACCCGTCATTGTATGCAATTCAAGCAACTAAACCATTAAAATCAATCAACGCTATATCTAATCATAAAGCTATTCGTTTATTGAAAAACGGATGTCAAGCTTTCTTAGCCCATGTTATGGATTTAAATAAAGACACGTCAAATTTGAATAATATTCTGTTGTTATTGACTTTCCTGACGTATTTCCTGAAGAACTTCCCGCTCTACCCCCAGAACGTGAAGTTGAATTCTTTATTGATCTTGAACTTGGTACAAAGCCCATTTCTAAAACCCCATATCGAATGGCTCCTATTGAACTTCGAGTTAAAGGTCCAAC